>JAWMRA010000001.1:61960591-62130730 GCA_035584735.1 Pseudotriccus pelzelni | reverse complement strand
ACCTAAAAAATCCAATGCGCAGGCTGGAAGGTGTAAAGACCTTCCCCAGATCTTTGTTCGCGAAGACTGGCCATTACATTACATTAAACTGAATGCTAGCAATGAAATTAAGATAGATAAAGTAACATGATGTAAATTTCCCTCTCCCATCTTAGTAATGAATTTAAATATATAAATATATATGTAAACATATGTATAGAATATCTATATAAGCATAAACCCCATAAGAACTGTTGAGGAATACATTTAGTGCAGGTAGCTCGGTGTGCAGCTCCAGCCCCAGGTGCAGGTTGAGCTCTGGGTGGGAGCCCAAGGCAAGAGGCAGAGAACTGCCGACCCTTTGCATACCAAAGAGCACGGGGACCTGTGTAGTCGCCTGGGGACCAGACACTCAGAGACACGGCAGGAGCCCAGGGCTTAGAGGGTGAGGGTATAAAAGGCCAGGGTGTCCATTTTTCAGGGTCCCTCTTTGGATGCACCAGGTCGGGCTGTTTCTGTGTGACGGCGCCGTGAATGAATGGCTTTATGGAACAAGACATCTGACACTCTGCCATGGGAAACCTGGGGCCCAACTGGTAAGGAAACCTGGTCTGACTGTGTTTGAGTGGGGTGTGTGGGGAGTGAATTGGGGACCCGTCGGGTCACTGGAGCCTCCTGCTGTGAAGGGGCTTCGGTCCCAACAGCAACGGTCTCTGGTGATGGGAGTGTGGCTGTCAGAGTGCCTTCTGGGCGCTGGGAAGTGCCTTCTGACTGGGAAGTTTTACTTAACCAAACCAAAAGACGGTTCTCAGCTATTCACATATAGCCATGTGAATGCATTCTTATTATATATATTATTACTCGTATAAAAAGTAGTATGCAGAGATCAGTTAGTAAAGTGAGTGAAGTGCCTCGGAGAGTCACAACTGATGTGATAATAGAACAGAGATTTTCTGTGAGCCTTACAGTACCCATATCCATTTCACCCTGTAAATCCAGCCTCCAGATGTCCATGAAACTGAAACCCAAGCACTGTAAACCATTTGATAGGATTACAGTGACAGGAAGCAAAGGTTAGAGGGATAAAAATTAGAGACTATGATGCAGAGAGAAGGAGAGAGCAATGGGTGCCCGCTCATAGTCAAGGTCCTTCACTACGTGCACGAAGTCCCCTGGCAAATGTGCTGTACAATACTCACTGGAGCCATGGGTTAGGAAATGGGAAAAGCAAACGTTGCAGCAAACTGCTGCTGTTCCACTGCAGTTGTGGCCAACGCTGAGGGGTCTTTTGGGGAACCTCTTATGTTGTGCTTTTATTTTATTCTAGTTGGCTGAATCTGTCCTGCTGAAAGGTCTTTGATCTTACTCTGATTATAGTCAATACAAAAATTAGTTTTGAGTTAAGTGGCCTAAGTTCTGTCTATAGAGAGAAACCATTTAAGCCCTTTCAGCATATTAGAATATTTCCAAGGTGAAATGGGAACTCAAAAACTGAAAGCTTACCCTTTTTTACCTAAAATTCTTTTTTTTTTTTTTCTAGACACTTCTTAAGCAAATGGAGATTGCTTTGACATGCTATTATTCACTGTAAGGTTGGAGTTTAATAGAAAGTCAGGAGCAGTAAATTAGATCACTTTTCTGTGTCTTATACTGTATTTTAAATACTACCTCAGTATTAATTCCAGAACATAAAGCCATAGTATGGTTCTCAAAAAAAAAAACCTGCTAGTGACCCTCTGTTTTAAAAAAGTATGCCAAAGTTAACTAATGAAACCTTAAGAGGTTAATTATATTAATATTGAAATTATTTATTGTTATCTGTGATTATAGTCGGCCATGTCTTTTCCGTATTGTTGTCAAAGAAGCTGACAACTGAAATTAAGTGCAGTATCAGCCGGAAGTGTTTCTGTGAGTTTTGGAGTTGGTGTTTGATTGGTTGTTTTTTGTTTGGTTGGTTTGGTTTGTTTGTTTGTTTTTGTTTTTTCATGAACATAACAAATCTCAAATTGGCCCATGGGATTTCTTCCCTGAATTTCCTTTGGGGTGTTTTCTTCAGGTAGCAGGGTTAATGTCATTGTTTTTTTCTTAATCACACTGCTATCTTATTCCAGGTTGTTTTTTTTTACTTTCTTATGATAATAGAATTCATGTAAGCAGAAAGCTGTTTATATTTGTCAAAATAATAAGTACTTGGAATGAGAATTTGTCTTTTGTCTAAGGTTGGAAGTACACCTAAAAATAGAAACAGTGAGAGAGCAAATTCCCAGAGGTAGATTGGTGCTTAAACAGGTTAACATCTAAACTGTAGAAGGCAATTCAAAGGCAAAACAAATTAGTTTATGGCTTCGATGCTGGAGAGACTGTCAGTACCTAAGGTTTCTTAGGTAAAGTTTATATACCCAGTAATCTGTCACTGTGGATGCACAGGGGAAACACCGAACTTGGCTGAACTAGACATTTTGTTGTCAATCTGTAAATTCCAAATGTGCTTAGGCACTAAGGGAATGATCCTCCTGAAAAGATATATCATCCAGTGAGAGAGGATTTTAGGAATGAGTATCTGTGAAGTACAGTGTAAAGTACCAGCCATCATTGTCTTGTTGCTTGGGGATGGACAGATGAAGAGCCAACCTGCCATACAGAGCTCTGACACAGGGCTCTCTTGAGACAGAGCAGAGGTCAGTCCAGGTAGGAGCATGATCATGGTGTGCATCCTTTTACTTTGCTTGTGAAGAATTAACATTTTGAACATGCTGTATTTATTCAGTGAAATTGTAATGGGAAATTAATCTGACATCATGAACAGTAGCTTTTCTTGAAGCTAGTGCAGTTTTATATGGCAGGGAACACAAGATTTGGGGTACAGGAAAAAAGAGATAGTTGAAACATGAGAAATCATGGTTTAGTGGCATATTTTAGGTCATTCTGGTATGGGCATGCTCTTCATTTTCTGAGTTCAGTTCCAATACTGTTATTTGCCCAAAGATGATTATGCAAAAGCAGACTTAAAAAGTGAGTATAGAATCCAGGTAATAAATTGTAAACCATATTTATAAAAGAAAAAGGAAAAAATACTTTTTTTTACCACACAAAAATTAAAGGAGAAATTAATTAAGTTTTAAGTGGTAACTTCACAGAGATGTTTAGCTCCAGAGTGATGACATGATCTGGTCCAGGAGTGAAAGATGCATCTATTGGGTGTTTCCTATCGATCGGCATAGCTGTTCTCCTTCACACCTGGCAGCTCCACTCTGCCTGTCCCAGCACACACTTGCAAATTTAGGTGTGCAGCTTCTTTATAAAGTCTGCCTTGAAAGTGGGTACATAAACACCCAGCGTCCTTTATGGGTCTTTACAGTGATCTAAGGCATATTTAAAAGCAAGTTTCTCATTTGTCAGATTACAGATTTCTTTGTAATTCCACTTAAATATGTGGAAACATGGCACTAGGAAGCTTTTGAACAAAACAAAACAAAAAGATGAGAGAGAAACATGTGTGATTTTGTTTATTATTATTACTAAAGAGCCTGAGATCTCCCCGATGAACATACTTCCCTCCAAGTACTTAGTTCTTCTGTAATAAGTACAGTGATTTTGAAATAAAATTGACAAGTTGAAATAAATAAACAGTCATTCAAACGATTGTTTTACATTTTTGTTGTAGTGACTGGATTGGGACTTAGAACTGATTGAAAATTACAAAATGCATGATCCTGCCCAAAATCTTTATCCTAATATTGCAACATTCAGAAGACCTGAAATAGCTATCTGCAGATTACATGCAACTTCTGTTAGGTCAATGGCAATTTTTCACATCTTGTGTAATGAGTCTTAGGGTGCACAGCTTGCAATTCTGCAGATATTTTTTAATATGTAATACTTCATGATTCTTTCCCTTGGAACCAGTTTCTTATTCTATTTATACATGGTCATGCTGTGTAATCCACAAAGATTCTGTTGTCTTTGCTTCTGTGAGGAAAATATAAATTAGTTTATTGTGAAACCAAAATACAGCTCAGCACCCCACATAAATGCATTCTGCATTGCAAGCATTAATGATGTTAGGTTTACAAGCACCAGCAGGGTATGTCAAAAGATGGACTGCTGCCTAGGCTCTCTGAAACAGTTAATGAACCCCAGAATACTAGCATGAAATCCATGGAAACTTTACCATGATTTTCTAAAATGACAAATTATGCCTGAAGAAAGATGGGCAGCTGTAACTCATAAGCACAGTAGGCACAGAGGAATTGCAAGGTCAAATCTCATTCTGGAGTACAGCACTAAGATTGATTTTAATTTCATTTTTAACTCCACCTGAAGACAAAAAATAATGAAATTAGGTTTTCAAGTTTATGCATGACTCTTTTCCATAGAGTGGAAAGGCCTTCTCAGAAGTCTTTCTTTTTTCTCATGACTTGTAAGGATAGATTTTTTTGTAGCTATATAATGAAGATGACTTAGGAGAGTAAAACTTCTGAATCAAAATCTGTAATTCTGAAGGAAAGGAATTAATGACCAATTTTCATACAAGTTTTCATGTGCCAGACTTAAACTCTTACATCAGTTTTACAAAATGAATTTACAACAGATCTATCAACCTGCTCTATCTTGAAGAAAAAAATCTGTAAAAAATATGTGAGCTATATGGAGGGTATCTCAGCAAAAAAAAAAACCAAACCCAGCATATTAAACCCTTTAATATAAAGGTAGGATAATGAACTAAATAATCAGCATGAGGCACTTCTGGCAGCTTAGATTAAACAAGCTGACATTCATTTAGGTCCCAGAAAATGTGATACTCTTAGTGCCCTTCTGTTTGTTTTTAGCCACCTCTGCCACATCAAATAAATGAATTCAAGGACTCAAACATTCCTTCATCTTTAGATCCCATTTCAGGTGTACTGAATCTGATGTTTGATCCATTTGTTTGGAGCTTGGCATGTGGATAAAGAGTAAGATTCAAGGACAGCTTTTCAATTCTCTTGATCTGTCATCTGACCTTGAACCAAAAGCAATTAAAGGAATTGCTTTGAAATTGGAGTTTGTCCAAGCATGGAAGGAGATTACTTGTTGTTTTGGGTGTTGTATTCTTCTGTGGAGCACTTTGCAAACTAAGATTGGCTTCCTTTTTACTACCTTTGTTTACCTATTGTACATAAACCCAGCTGGCAACTAAGCCCCACTCAGTCACTTGCTCACTTTCCCTGCAGTGGCATAGGGGAGAGAATCAGAAGAGTAAAAAGTAGAAAATTTGTGGGTTGAGATAAAGACAGTTTAATAGGTAGAGCAAAAACTGCCTGCAAGCAAAGCAATACAGGGAGTTCATTCACCAATTGCCATGGGCAGAAAGGTGTTCAGCCATCAGCAGGAAAGCGGGGCCTCGTCACATGTGACAGTAACTTATGACGACAATAGTCCCATAGACCCACTGAGTCCATATCTCTTCAAGGCAGAGAGAAAGATGTTGTGGGAGACTGTGTCAAAGGCCTTACAGAAGTTCAGATGGATAATATTCATAGCTTTTCCCTTGTCCACTGATGTAGTCACTCCATTATAGAAGGCTAGGTCTGTTAGATAGGATTTGCACTTGGTGAAGCCATGGTGGCTGTCTTGAATCACCTCCCTGTTCCCCATGTGACTTAGCACAGCTTCTAGGAGGATCTGTTCTGTGATCTTTCTAGGCACAAAGCTCAGGCTGAGAGGTTGGTAGTTCTCAGGGTCCTCCTTTTTAACTTCTGTAACCATGGGTGCAGTTTTTCCCTTTTTTTCCAGTTACTTGGGACTTCATCTGATGGCCATGACATTTCTAATATCATGGACAGTGGCTTGGCAACTACATCAGTCAATTCCCTCAGAAATCTGGGATGCATCTCATTTCATCCCAAAGACTTTTGTGTGTTCAGGTTCCTCAGGAAGCTGATTTTCTCTTACACGTTCTTTGGTTTCCCAGTCCCTATTATGCTTTCTATCCACTCAAGTGTTGTGGCAAGAGAGGTTGCCAGGAAGACTGAAGGAAAGCAGTTGTCAAGGAGTTCAGCCTTCTCCTTGTCCATTGTTTCCAGTTTGCCAGCTGTGTTCATCTGTTGGGTAAACACTTCCTTTGACCTTCCTTTTCTGGCTGACATACCTGTAGAAGTCTTTATTATTCTTTGCATCCCTTGCCAATTTCAGCTCCAGTTGTATTTCTCAACCCCTTTGCTACACAACTGGGCAACATTCATATACTTTTCCCAGGACACCTGTCCCTGATTCCACTGCCTGCAGAAGTGTCTGTGTCACTGAATGTCAGTTTGTTGAATGTCTCTTGTTCTTTCACATTGGTAAATGTCATCAGGTGTGTTATTTTCTGTTGTTAGGCTAAATGTAGCTTACACTGACATGTCTGCAAGTCAAATTCATGTCTTACATTGTGTCTAAATATTTTTTTTTCTCACTGATTGTGATTTTCGGAGTAATATTCAGACTAAGTTTCAAAGAAAAGGTAGCTATACTTTTGAAGCTGTTGTCATGGTTGTGAGAGACTGTAATATTAATGGTTAATGACTCAAAACAATTGGCCATTTGGGGAGGTGGCAGAGTACTTTTTTCGACCAAGGTTACACTCCTTGGCCAAGGTGGAGGAGGAGAGTTTTTGGAAGTGTGATGGTGAAACCTCTGATCTGCGTGAGACAGGAGAGATGAGCACACATCACTGGAAGCTCTGGATTTTGAGACAGATAAGGGAGAAAGACAGTAAAAGTTGACCCTGTGGAGGCAGGATACTGCTTTTTATCATGCCAGGGACATCAAAGTCAAGTCTTGTCAGTGGATGCAGGGGTGGTGGTATCTTTCCACTCTTATCCTTTCTTTTTCTGTCTTTATTTTCCTTATACATTTTCATGTGTTATTTTTATGTTTTATATTGCCCTATTTCTACAGATAATAATGGAAATGGCTACGTACCTGCTTTCCATCAGAATCAAATTGTTCTGAAACAAACTCTACATATATATATAATGTCTCTGTGTGTATATATTTGCAAACACCAATCATTTGGTGTTGTTTCAGTCTAATTTGCCCCAAAAGAACTATTAACAAGAACCTGAGTTACCCTCACCTTCAGGGGCAGCTTGTAACAATGGTGTCACTTCTTATATGATAGAACAAACTTTTTGAAGTTCAAATAGTTACCTCTGTAGAGTCTCTATATATCTTGGTTCATGTTGTTGTGAGTCAAGACCCCATTAGAAGATTTCTTCTGATCTCTACTGGCAAAAATGAAGTACCTTCTAAAAAAGATAAGATCTAAGAGATAAATGTCTTCAAAGATTAAAATCAACAAATTTCAGTTATTCTTCCTGCTGGTCCAGATTTAAGTGTAGTTTAATACTTGTGGCTACCTCTGCTTAACAAGTGAGTCATAGATTTTGTACCACATGAAAGCTGTAAGTATTCCTAAGTGCAGCCTGAGATTGAAGCCATCATATAAGTCTAGTCTAGGTGGACAACAATATGACCAACTTTTTCCTTGAACCAGTGCATAACATTTTTGCATGATTTCATGGGGAAAAAAAGAGTTTTGTTTTATAAAAATAGCTTATTTTGTTTTGTATTCTTCCAGTTTAGAAGTATTTTTTAAAAAATACTGACCATGTGAGTGTGGTATTCGAAAGACTGTATGCCATGGCCAGCTCTTCAGCTCTGACACTGCATAGTTCAAATCAGCAACAGTTATACCTACAGCCTTCTGTGGAAGATTTGCTTGTGGAGAGATTCTTGAAACTGTCTAAATAGACCCAAAAGGTAAAATAGCAAGGTGAATGATCAGGGATCTAATATCAGAGGCCACTTTTAATTAGCAAAATAGTTTACTTAGTCATGTACATTGTTATGCAACATGATAAATGGTTATAAATTCATGAATACAACTCGAGCTACAGTTTAATATTAATAAATAACTGCAAAATTAAATATAGGTTAAGTCTTTGATCATTTGCATTTGGCAATTTTTAAATATTTTTTTTTGTTTAGGTTTTTTTTTTTTATTTTGCCTTTTTTTTTTTTTTTTACTTTTAATACCTTATTGTCTCAGGTAAGAATATAGTTTTCAGCCCATGTGCATTTTTTTATTTTCATGTTCCGCCTTCCAAAGATACTTTGGCCCGGCTATTGAATGAACAGGAGATTTAGGCAACTAGTCTTCTACTTTAAGAAGGGCTGAATGCAGAAACTAGAATTTTTGTATTATTGCCTTTTGTAGTTCTCTTGTAATCCAGATCATTCAGTAATCCAGGGAACTGTAAATCACTTCCTTGACGATACAGAGAAAGTAAATTTTGCAGAAGCTCAAAGTGGGATGACTCCCATGCAGTAATAGGTTCAGCACCTTATAAGAAAACCTTGTGTAGGCACACCAATTACCAACAAGTTTATGTAAATATATTTGTCTGGTTCCCTCACTGTAGCTACAAACTGTAGTTCCCTATCTAAGCAGTTAGTCCTGGCCTAATATGTTGGCAGATGGCGTGCTGGTCCTTTTCCAGTAGAGTCTGCCAGCTCACAGGGCTACCACCCACTCCCTTCCTCTTTCCCCCCACCTTGCACCTCCTGTATCTTTTTAATACCCTTTCATCTCCCCAGAGCTCTTGGAAGGTGGTATATTTAGAGAAAGGACAGTTTCATGTTCCAGGAGATTTTAAAACTGTAGCCAACTAAGGCTTAGCTGGCATGCTGAAGTTTGCAGGAGCATCTGTCTGTAAAATATTCTGACTCTACTTCTTACTGATCTCTGTTGGAGGCTTTGAGGAGAAGCTTGCAGTTCTTGTTCTACAAACTGAAATAAAAAAAAAAGCCCTTAAAAAACCCCTGTAAAGTAGTTGAAACCTAATAGAAAATACATTTTGCTGGTACCAAAAAAGGACAGCTGCAAGGCTACTACTCTGTCTTCTCTCTCCTGCTTACCATGATTTATTCAAAGAACTTGAGCCCTCAACAGAAAATTTGGAATAGACTTTTCTTCAGGATGAAGACTGGAAATAAAGAGTATTTAATATCTGAAGTAAAAATGCTCTTTTAGTGTCCAAAAGTGAATTAAATCGGAAAATTGAAGTAATGAACGTGACAAAAAAAATTCAGCAAGGTGTGTTTGTGAGAGATTTTCCTATTAATTAGTACTCATATAACTTTAGAGAAAAGTCTGTAATTCTAAGCAAGATCAGATTCCCCTTGGAAAATGGTTGACTATGCTTCAAAGGCAATGCCAATTACAAAGAAAACATGGGTAAATAATGGGTGTCAAGAAATCTTGTTAGTTTAAAACCATAAAATAAATTTATATGTAGTCTTTATTTTTAAGCATATTTACCAGCTATTAAAAAACTCTTGGGGCATCTCTATCAAATGTAATGACACAGTTTTTATGGGCAGAATAGGTTCAGCGCTTTTACATTTTAACTTATGGTGCACCTCAATTTCATCCACTATTTGCATGAAAAATGTATCATTACATGAACGTAATTAGGTATCTGTCATTGCCAGATGCTGCTCCCTTTTAAAGATGGTGACATTTCAGCACTGAATTATGACTGGATTTGAATAAGGAGTTACAACAGACCTTCTCTACACTACTGCCTTATCATAAAGCACACTGGACCTAAGTAATTGCAGTTTTCTTCGTGCCATTTGTAAGAAGTGCTGTTCAGAGTAGAGAATAGGATTCAAAATTTGTGAGGAAAGCTGGTATTTTAAAACTGGCAGAAATTAAAGCTGCAGTTATGACTGAAAGTTGGCAGAGACAGACTTTGGAGTAGTTTCCTCCAACATGTGTATCCCTGCACAACTGTCTTTGTTATTGGCCAGCAAACAGAGGAATGAAAACAAAGAAGGAGTAATCAGAGCAACAATCTTGCTTTATTTGTAAGTTTTCAGTGAATAAAACCAAGAAATAATATGAAAAATGTGATGATCATTTCTTTGGTGAATTCCTATGCTCAAATCCAGGTTGCCTGGCTAGGTGAGGTTTTTCATAAGGGAAAGTTTCTGACTTACTCTTTTGTACTTCAGTGAAAACCAGGATCTTGTAAGGCTGCTTTATTTCCTATGCCTATGGAAGCAGAGATCAAAGAAATATTCTTCATCACCTCTATGCTCCATTTGAAAAGTTGATGAGCTGTAGAATATCTTTTTGCATTGATTGGTCTCCACGGCAGTTCCCTAGAAGGATATTTGCTTCATGTGACATAACAATTCCTATAGGCAATGTTTTAAATCCCAGAGACAGTCTTTGAAAGAAGATACCCAAAATGCAGGCATCCTATGTTTTCTTGGGTTTTTTTGTTTTTTTGTTGTTTTTTTTTTGTGATTTGTTGGGTTTTGAATCCAAAATGTGCTTGGTTCTGCTTATAGTGTCAAATTATTATGATACGTCTCTCAGTCATTTTATGACAATTTCAACTGTTGCCATAAAATTGTTAGCAATGTGAAGGATTGATAGAGTAATATTTTCAAGAATAATTAGTGGCTTTTATTTTAGTTAAGCCAGTTTCTTTTTTAAGTGACTGTGGTGTAGTACTGTATTTTTACAAGTGCATAGATGGCAAAGGTAATACCTAAAGGGGAAAGTCCTATAAACTATAACCAGTTGCCTGCACACTGTACCCTCTCATCTTGTGGTCCCTGCAAGATCTTTGGTTTCTAACCACCTTCTAATTGTAGCTGTCTTTCTGAACAGCTTTGTCTTTTCATAGAATCATTGTATTGTTTAGGTTGGCAAAGACCTTTAAGATCATCCAATCCATTAACCTAACACTGCAAGTTCACCACTAAATCATGTCCCGAAGTGTCACATCTACATGTCTTTTCAATACCTCCAGGTGTCATAATTTGACCAGTTATCTTGGCAGACTGTTTTAATGTTGGACAACCCTTCTTGTGCAGATATGTTTCTTAATACACAATCTAAACCTCCCCTGGTACAATTTGAGGTCATTTCCTCTTGTCCTATCACTGGGAAAGGTGACTGACATCTATCTCACTGAAACCTCCTTTCAGGCAGTTGTAGAGAGTGGTAAGGTCTCCCTTGCATGATGCTGGGGAAATTCAGGTCTTCATCTTGACTCCACATCATGTCTCTTTTAAGCTAGGTGTTGAATCTGGGAGAGATTTCTACATCTCACTTCAGTGCTAACAGAGTTACGGTGCCCCAGTAATAGATTTTCAAATACTGCTGAAAAAGAAAATGCATGTATTTGTTTTTAGATGTGTCTCTCTTAACAACTGCAGAAAAGCATAGTGAACGCAGTAATACACACTTACAAGGCATAGTTTCACCAGATCCGTCACAGGATGTTAAGCAAGTTTATTGTTTGACATATCTTTATTAAAATGCAAATTCTGGCATTTTCTCAAGCTGGCAAATCCTTTGCACTCAACAGTGTGAAGCAGTAGAACCCACACAACTGTATTCAGAGTGAAAGTAATATTGCCAAGGCAATTTCCTAAAAACAGTAAAAATTTCAAACTTGGGTAGAGAAAAATTGTCAGGAGATTCTAAGAGGAAACAAATAGAATAATAATCTGGCTTTCCATGTTGTCATTGTCCTCCCTTTCTTACTCATCAGCCAGTACATTATCAGGACTTTAACTGTTCAGTACTGATCTTGATGTTTTGTAGTTGTGTCTTGTAACAAAATAATAACTCAAATAGTGTCCTAAACATTTTTTATAACAGCTTACCAGTATAAGTATTCTAGCTCATATATATTTGAATACAATTTACATAAATTGAAAGAAATTCTGCTGTTAAAATGTGAACTAAATGAAGAAATAAGGGGAAACATTCAGTAAAAAGGAACGGTGTTTGGCTGATGGTGTGGATACTGAGGTATTCGGCATGCTATATGAAAGGGAGTAAAAAGCAGTGTATTGAATTATTTTCCCTTTAAGCATTTAGTATTTCTGTTAGCAAAACCTTTTGTTGTTGTTGTTTTTAATCCAACTGACAGAATGGCTTAATAGCATCTAACAAGCAGTTCAATATTAAAAAAAAAAATCATTAAATAATTCCTCAAGTCACACTGTGACACCGGTGTGAAAAGTTATACTAGTTAGATAATATCTAGTAAGTCTTGAAGAAATGAGATTGTGTTCAGCATAAGTAGGGACAGAGAATTAATTATTGGCTAGAAGGTCCCTATTTTATAAAGAGATGAAAAAGATCTAGGGGGAAGTACTTAATTCTTCTTAACCTATGCATGTGGGGGTACAGTACTGCTGATGAAGAGGAAATTAGGCCTCAATACAGGGATTATATGCTATGATAAGATAAAAAGTATCCCTAATAATTATAGGCAGCACTGGTATTGTCTGGTAGACATTCCTGCAATTTATACAGAGAAGTCAAAATATTAGTATAACATTAGAATCAACCAAAGCTGTTAAAATCTTGTTTAATGACATAACAGAAACATTAGAGTTCTTTTGCAGTATACATTCATTACAGGAAATGCTGGATTGTTTAAAAGGGATTATAGAGCTGACCTGCCTTTGTTTCTGATTTATTTTAGAACCAGATAGTTGTGGGATTTACAGTTGCCAACATGGGAACTGTTGGATTCTTAGCAACCTATTCGGAAAACGGAGAGTGAATGGAAGGAATACTTTTTCTTGTTAAGACCAAAAGGACAAAATGTACAGTCTTGGCTGTGTCTGCCTTGTCAAAGAGCCAAACAGGACTCAGAAAAGCATTTGGATGACACATGGTAAAAAGAAGTAATGTTTTAGCTAAAAAGATGTAATATGCGAAAAGGATTACCCCGTATCTCCAGCGTCTGCTTTACATTTTCACAGCCAGAGAAAACAGACAGAGCCAGAGCATGACTTAAGGGTTTAGATCTTTATTTCAGCCATAATGAATGCAACTTTTACTTTAGTGGAAGGGCTAAACTTCCATAAGCAACAGCTTAATATTAGAAGTGAAATAAATCATGGCAATTTTAATAATTTGAAACTGGCAGGTGAACAGAACTCTTGCAGGCTTCACCTAATAAAGAAGAATACCCTAATCATATGCCTGTAGAGTCCAAAATATTTAACAAACCCTAAAAGTCTCAAGTCATTATATTCTTTTAAATTGGGTTTATGGAGACTATATTTCCTGATCATTCCCACCTTCAGGAAAACATAACTTGTACCCTGGAATAAATGTGCTGTTAAAATCTTAGAAAAAGGAATAATTCAACATTAGCTTATTTGATAAAGCTGTTTAATTGTTTGATAATGAAAGTTAATTTTAATTTTCAGGGCAGTAATCATCAATATAGTCTTCAAATATATATGTTTAAATTATAAAGTAACCTTTGATAAGTTGGGCACACTGTTTGAAATCTCTCAAATCCAAATGGTATACAGAAACTTGAAGATGTTTGTATTGTGAGACAAAGCCAAGTTGCCTTACTGGTAGGTTAATGTTTCCTTGCCATGGAAGATTATACTTGACATGCATACTGACTGCATTTCTACAACCAGAACAAAAAAAAGAATCTCGTCTCATTTAGACTCGTCTAAAATGTAAGTACTAACTAATCATCACATGATACATCTGCAAAACATAGTGACTAATCAGGTATGAAAGAAGGAAGCTATTGCCTATATGGGTGAGAGAACCAAAGGAAAACAAAATCAAGACATTTAATTTTTAATTGACATTACTGATGTCAGATCCTAGGACATTTTTAAGGTATTCAAAGTAGGAATGTAAGCCCACAAACTATAATTTCAATTCATTATCTACTGGAAGATGAAACTAAGCATTCTCCCTCACTTTTATCAAGACTCTAGGCTTCTTATTCAAAGGTGAATGTTTCTAAAATACATGCATCTTTCAAAAGTTGAAAGATCAACAGAATTAATCAAGACTGATGTGCCCTCATTTCTGCTAGTTCCTTGTAATCCATCAAAAATATTTCTGTAAAGATTGATTTAGTCTAGGGGGTATTTGAAAAAGTTACAATTGATAATGACCACATGCTTGAACTCACAAAATTTAAAAAAATTATGCATAAATATTCATACTTTGGGCACAACTACTAATCATATTTCTTCCTAAGACCCACATATATATGTAGTAATTTTATCTTGTTTATATCTATTTTTCAAGTATACAGTACAGAATGAAGGTAGTAGGAGATTCCACTCTCAGTTTTTATCATCATTCATGTTTGCAACTCAGGGTTTTTTCTTCATCCTCCTCTGTAGTCACACAAATAGCTACTGGTTATTCCTATGACTCCTTTTTTCCTTATAATTTTTCTTTCTTATTGATATTTTTATTCTATTTTACTTTATTAATATTTTAATTCATATTTGATTTTTCTTTTTTGTTTGTTCATCTCAGAGATATTAGAACTTCGTTCATTAATGTATCTTCATCTTCCACAAGAACAGAAAAAGTTTTACCGTTTTCCATTTGACTTACTGCTTTGCATTTATAAGGCTATTTGCAGGTATTTTTTCATGCCTTCCATTCTATAATGCAGCAGAAAGTTTGTGGCTTGTTATCAAAAAGTACATATTAGTCTGAAGTACGGGAAAGTCAGTAGGAAGTAAGGAACATTTTAATGTTTTAGTTTGGAACATTTTAGCTGTACAGGAAGGCAATGAGCATTATTATGAAGGTTAAGCAAGAATAAAGCCTTAAAAAGAAACCCTCTCTTAATCAGTATTTTTCCAGATGATGAAAAGAAAGCCAAAGAGATGAAATTGACAAATGTAGCATATAATGGTCCTTCTTGGAGCAGTACTACAGGGGCCTCATTAGTAGACATTTTAGTACAATCATTTTTACCCCTGTGGCTGTCACTTCAGACTACTCAGAAAAGGTGGCTGTAGGAGCTAATCACAGTGATGCCTTTCTCAATTGTATTTTCCTTGTAAAAATGAGGCACAGGAGAGTTAGTAAGTTCTAATTGAAATCAGAATTATCATTGCCATAGAAGGCATGCTGTGTCTGTAGGGTATGTTTGTGCCAGTGGAAAATTTCCTTCTTCCCCATAATAAGTTTGGAAGCTTTAGACTTATATGTAAAGTTGTGCTGAAGTCAGTATTACCACATATTTTATTCTACTATTTTCCATACCATTTCCATCTTGCTGAACAGAAGTACAGTTGTTAATTTATGTTTAATATTGCTAGCTGTTTTTGATAAGGAGAGTGGCAGACTTCAAGGAGATGTGCCACTTACATTGCAGTTTAAAGTTTCAGTGGGCTCTTGCATGTAATTCGTTTTCCTTCAATATTCCTCTATTTCTCTTACAAAAATAATTATAAGTACCATTTTCTGCTTGCAGTTTATTGCCACCTTGAGAGATAGAACAAGACCTCCATTCTTAAAAAAAATAGTTTAGGAACCAAGTAAAGTTTTATAATAGTATTTTAAAGTAGGGGGAAATCTCAATTTTATTCAGCTTCAGAGTATCCTCTTGTATTGGTTCAGTGTACAGATACCAGGAAAAAAAACTAAGAGATTCCTGAAATTAATTTCATTCTATCCACCACTGAGATTTTGTGGTTGTGATAGAGTAATAATCACTTTCTGTAGCAGATATTAAAAATATCTTACATCTGTTAGAAATGTGTTAGAAAACAAAACAGAGAGAGTAAATTATTGTTTAGAAATTTTGACCTCCATTGGAGATGTCTTTGAATCTCTGTTCATGTTCTCTACTTTTGGAAAACTTGATAGTTTTGAAGAACTGACACATCTGACTCCTAAAAGGAAGGTAAAAGGAAGAATCCCATCTTACTGTATGAGTAAGTGGTGAAGCCTAATTAAATTTTAAAGAGTTTTTCTCTAAAAGAGGATGATATCACAGTGAAAAAGAGATGAGTCTCTGTGAGCACATAAGTTTGATATATTGAACCATGCTTTGGTTTTAGTATAACCTTTTGATAGTCAAGAAAATGGAAGCTGGACCTCAAATACCCTTTCGCCCAACATTTTGTGTGTGTGTGTTAAATTCACTTTTACCTGTCTTCTAATGTCTTAAAATGAGGTTTAGAAGGTAAAAAGCTTTTACACCATGTTGTCGTCCCTTGGATTATTAAATATTGCCATAACTAAACATCGGAAAGTGAGCAGAAACCACATCGTTGTTCTTAAGACTTAGAATCCAGAAAAACCTTTCAGTGAGTTAATGAACGGTGATTTTCTGATATAAGGGTAAAGAACCCACTATGGCACAGCAGTTATGTGTCATCGTTATCAAGCAAAGGCATGCTTAGAAAATGAGAAAAACTCAAGAACAGAAATTCTATCAGTGTGCTATCAGCAAAAGGGATATTCACTTCATGTGATTCCTGCTAAAGATGACAGTTGAAAAGGTGAAGCTCTTCACTGATGAACTAAATGTAGACCTTTTAGACACCACCTGTAATGTGACTACTTTATCCGTGATCTCCCCATCTTTGGTCAAGGAAACAAAATTGTGTTACAAAGTGAAAACTGGGATAGCACAGAGGTTTTTTGAGTGCTTATAGTTATACAGAATTCTATTGAGGCAACAATAAGCAAGGAGTGTGAAAACAGGTAGCTATAATGGAAACTATTTTTCAGCTTTAACGGAAGCAGATGCTATCACATAGGTTTTGTGATACTGACTTCTGAGGAGGTGAGCATAAGGAGTGATTAACCCAAAAGGTTATACTGACTGAGGTGAAATTAAGGTCAACAGAAGTACAATAAATCCTTATGTTTCTTGAATGTCTAAGTCCAAGTGCAGATATTCTGAGTGGTTTTATTGGTGACCGGTAGAACTATTTTTTTTTCCCCTGGGGAAATAGTATTGTAGTAATTATTTTATAATGTTTTACAAGTGTTGGGGAACCAAGAGAAGTAATTCTAAAGCTGAAATCTATAGGGATAAACAAAGCTTTCAGAATAACTGTTATAATTGAGTCATAATTGTTTGTCTACAAAGGGAATGCTTTTGTTACTATTAAAAACATTGATGATTTTAATCATATTAAGCAGGATTTAAGCCAGAGACTGACTCAGGAAAAAATACTTTAAACAAGATGTAAGCACTTCAGGAGTTAGATATGAGAGACAGAAATAATTCTTGGTCTCTTTTCACATCAGTATGAGACAAGTATCAGAAAATGAGCCAAAAGATGTAGGAAGGAGCTGGAGTGAAAAAATCAACATAGAAGCCTGCTCGCTCTTATTGACATTGTGGATGATAATGCAAGTGCTGAACTGACATTCTAGTCAGTTGTCGGCATCTGAAAAACTAAATAACCTTTAGACTAATTTGGTTCATTTACCTGATTAATCAATTGTCTGGTTCCTTTACTCAGTGCAAGGAAAGTAGCTTTTGAATTTCCCTTTTTAACTTTTTTTCCTACTGTCCTTCCATCCTCTGTTCTTCTATGAAGATGGACATACTGAGAGAGGTATTTGAAGCAGTTCAGCTATGGATAATAAATTCCCTTTCCTACTGCCTCCTTCCCCCAAATCCTCATGTCCATGTGCTACCCTGAAAGGATGAATAATTAAGAAGGCAAATAATAAAATACTGGCAAGAATTTACTACAAAATTATTTTAGAGGAAGAAACTACACCATTTACAGATGTAAATCTTCAAAACCAGAATCTTTTTCTCTTGACTTTCCTTTTATTTTTTGTATTAAATTGGACTTTACAGAATAAAAGAAAATGCTGAAATGTCTTCAGCATTTTATTTCTATACTGAATTTTTAAAAAGAAAATTCCATGTTGTCATATAAGGTTTTATTTTGATCTAGCAGTGTCAAGTTAAAGATAAGGGGCAAAGATATCATAAGCGTTGCATTGAAAGAGCCACAGATTCTTACCACATTCTTGTTCCCAAGTTACATTCAGTGTCTCTCTGCGTGCTTGATTTTTGCATACTTAAACACTTTTCTAAGTAGGACAGTCCTCAATGTGGGCTTACATACAAGATTTTAATGATTTTCTTCCCCCTCTCATAGTAATTTCTCATTGGAAGAATGTTCACTGAGCAGTTGGGAATATTTTTTATCCAGAAGAAAAGATATTTCCTTTCTTTCTCTTTTTCTATTTTTAAGGCAAATAGTGTTAATAAAATATGCTTGTATCATACACCCTTGAAAATCAGGAAAGACTCTGTATTTGATAGCAATTTCCAATAGCTTTTAGAGACTATGTTAGTTTCAGGAGACATTCCCCAAGCTTTGGATAAACAACTATCTATTATGAACCACAGTGTGTAATGTGTATTATTAATGATACTTCCATAGTGCTGTCCCTCTTGGAAAAAAAAAAAAAAGAAATTGTCAAGATCGCATTCGAAGTGAAGGAAGGGAGGACAGCAAAGGACAAAGAGCCAGACTCCACGCTACAGCTTTATATTCTGTTAATGCAGATGTTGTAATTCATCTTTCAAGTCAATTACCCTGCTGGAGGCTTATGGGGAGAGCACAGACATTAATATTTCCAATAAACCTGATTGTAGTCAGATGAAATTTCAAACAGATTTCAAGCGGGAAAGAAAAGTAGGTCAAGAGAAACGGCCACTACAAATTAATGAGCCCACTGGTAACCTCACCATTAGCACCACTACTTCCATAAACTAATCCAACGATGTTGAATCAAATCAGACACTATTTCACTAAGTAAGGAGAAGATATAGTAATTATATATATTTTTCCCTTTTCTTTCTTCTTTATACACTGAAAAGTTTGCTGCTGAAGCAAGTAGAGTGTAAACTTTTAAAATCCTTAAATATGGGGAGTTTCTGTGGATCCTTAGGTTTTTTTCTATGCTTTTCTGTATGCTAAAGCATTTCTTCTGTAGAGAATTAATTGCAGGTCTGTTTCATAGAAGTGATGATATCAGAGGTATCCAGAAAGGATACAACCGGGGGGCCAAGAAGAGCTTTATCTATGTATTTATGAATCAATCTATCCTGTAAAACAATCACCTAATAACAATTCCATTTTAGAATGGGAGAAAGATGTGAGAACCATATTCTCTCACTCTCTTGCTTTACTGTTAAAAAGCATCAATGTATGTACAAAATAGATAATAATGTGTGTGTCTCTGGATGTGTGTGTTTGGGTGTGTACCCATACAATGACTTCAAGATGCCTCAGTGGTTGTTCATACACTGACAAGTCATCATCTAGGTAAAGAAATGAATCCTAATACTCCCTATATCTGATGTACATAGGTACACATATGTACACATGTGTAGTATACACATATAGACCAGGACAATAGACACTTTTAATTTTACTTGTTTTTACTATTTTTACTATTTTAATCTTCAGCTTTTTCATGTCTTTCCAAGGTGATTACTTTAGAACCACATTGCATAGAAAGGAGAAGAAAACCAGTGCAAAACCATGGAACTTCCTAAAGGCTATATTACCCTGTAAGATGTCAGGTGGAAAATGTGTTTCGTGTTGCTTCTTGCTTTAATGTGATGAACCTTTAAACTTTTAGAAAATTCTTTTTTAAGTCTCTTGAAAATTTACAATGTAAACATAATATTGCAACTGAATATAGGTATCTCTCTATATATTAGGAATTTAAAAGAATAGTGTGATTGGAATGTGATGGGAGAGGACTCCAAAACCACCCAGCTTCGCCTCAAACTGATTCTTGACTGTATTGACTGGATTTGTTAACAACACACATTGCCAGCAGTTAGCACTTAATCACTATCAATCATCCCTGACAAGCTAATTTTAAATTAGTTGCAAGTGTACAATGCCACTGAAGTGATCCCATTTTAGTTCATACTGATAGCTATAATCCATCAGTCCAGGGAACAAGTTGAGAGGGAAAGCCAGAACAGAGTCTTGTCACCTTATTTCCTGCTCATCCTTTGCCATAAAACACCATTGATGTTCTGTGTTCCTCTGCCTATTTCCCCAAAAGAAAATTGGGTGATCTCAGCTGCTCTTGACATTTATTTTTGGGATGAAGGGTTGTTCTGGTTTTGCAAATTCTGCAGGATTATTCTGGTTCCATCAGACACTCTGCCTGCCTGCCTTCTCTGCAGGATTATTTTGGTTTTACCAGACATCGTTCTTGCCTACTCTGCATCCTTAGTTCTTATGTTGCAGAGTTTAATAGTTGAGCTTTTTTTATGCACCCCATTTGTGCCACTGTATCACAAGTCCATCTGCATCTTTGCCATTCAAGGGCATTATTTATATATTAAAGCTGAGCTGCCTTGCAAGATGTTATTAATGTTTTTACAATGCAAAAATATGCTTATATACTTTACCTTGTTATGCTATTTTAGTGTGCTTATGTCTGTGTTGCAAGAAATACTAGTAGACATCTAATTACTGCATGTAACAGGCATAATTTTTGGCTACGGTAAAACCAAATCGGGGTTTCGAAGCAAAGATATTTTGACACGTTGAAACTCAGTCCCATACATGCATCAAAAAAAGGTTTAATCTCTAGTCACTTTCTAGTTGAATTCAATTTATATTTAAAAAGACTGTCTCATTATAAGTTACGTGAATTTCAATAGAACCTGTGTGGTGTATTTAGCAGACAGAGACCGAAGTGCAGAAGAAACTTTAATCACCACGTTGTAGCATGAAGACTAAATGGCAATCACTGAGTTGAAAACAGGACTCTCATTCTGTGAGCAACAATTCAAAATCATGAGAGTCTACTTTGATCACAGAGTCATAGTATTCCTGACAATCACAAAGCTATTCTGAATATGTCTGTGAAAACTCTGTTGACACATTTTTTCTGTATTTTTTCTTAATACCTATTCATCCAAATGGATAAATTTAAATTTTTGAAAGATAATTTACTTGAAAGATTGAAGGAGAGACTTGGAAACATGTTGTCATTGGAGGAAATAGGGAAATTGTTGCTAACAGGAAGCACTTTGTGGTATTGAAGTGAATCTCCTGTAGCATTTTCAAAAACCTTCTAGAAATTGTGTGCATAAGTTAGCTCTGTGTGCCTAGGAGACAACTTTATTCAAAATCACTTGTGGCAGCTAAGCAGCAGATCACCTTTGGCTTTTACTGTGTATGGCTATAGTAGCATATTTTTGTGGGTTTGTTTGTTTGTTTGTTTTGGTTTGTTTTTTTGGTGTTTGTTTGGTTGGTTGGGTTTTTTTAAATTAATCATGGGGCGCATACAGACTTTCTTGCTCATTTCTCTTCCCCTTCCGTCCGTTCCACCTTTCCTCTTGCTTTTTCTTTCTTTGAATAGGCAGATATGAAGAGTTTTATCTTTTAGCTTTTTATATTAAGATAGTGTAGATAACTTGTAAGGGCTCTCACAGGAACTCAGGTCGAAGTGAGCAGCTAACGGTATTTGTCCTGGTTCAGAATGGAAAATTAAATTGTTGGTTTCAATTTATGCAAACTGAAATTTGGAAGTCAGCTGCAAATCAAGTTAGAAAACTAGAAATATTTTAGAAAAGCATTCAATGTTTTTCTCCGTGTTTTGTGTCCAAAGTGGAGCCTATTCATTTTTTCAAACAACGAATGCTTGAATTGCCAGCCATCTCCTGATTTGTGATACTCTGCTACCCATTGTAAGACAACATCCTTATGATATTACTTGTTGGGTGCAGCCCCATCCAAGGTACTTACATTCTTAGAGGCAGTTTTTACACCCAACTAAGTGGCAGAAATGCTTGGAGGATTTTCTTGCTGCTCTTTTTCACTATATCAGGCTATAAATAGTTTAACATCTTTGAACCTCAGTTTGCAGATATGTAAAATGAAAGCTTTGAATCATAATAAACTTCATTGTAACACTGAGGTGCCCATACAGAAGAGTATTGGAAGAGGACAGTTGGGAAGAAAAAAGATGTTGGCCACTCTCCTTATGTCAAGTTGCATGGGAAATATACATTTTCTTGACCATTAAATTACATAAGTCTTAGGGTTTCATAACTGAGTAATCTCAAAAATATTTATAATTATTCTTATAGCACATTTATACCATAGGAAAATATAAATATCCTTGTACTATAGAGAACTGTCTCATTTAGAAGAAATTATTTCATTGGAGTAAAGGTCAAATATTTTATCAGTGAAACCAAGAATTTATGAAATACTGTCAGCCCCATTCTGCAAGTGAAATTTAAAGGAAAAAGAAATTCTAACTGTCACCAGATGCTTTGGTGTTTTCTTAGACCAGATACTGGGATCATTCCTGCTTTGGGCAAATCTTCATACTTTGCAAGGTATAAAATGGTAAATGAAAAGATACAAGAAATAATATTAACTAAATAAAAAAATTTAACCTGGGTCATTTTTCTACGTTTAGTGGAATAGAGGTTTAGAAAAGATATATTACTATTCTCTAGAAGAAACTTCAGTTTTAGAGAGAATAAAATCCATTATTCTTATTGTGCCAGGAGTCTATCCAGAAAACATATTTTGCCTTGTTATCTAAAAAGTGATTTCAGGAGAGAAAACTACAGAGGAGGTGAGGTGAGTAACATTTTTAACATATGTGTTAGGAGATGTTCTGCTAATTTCAAGAAGGTGTATGATTACTAGTGTGAGATGTGACTTTTTGTTGTAGGTTTTCCTAGAAAAGTGGTGTTGTGTCAGATATGAAGGACAAACGAAATTACTGGAAAAGCTTTCCAGTTTGGATTTAAGAGCTCACACTTGAAGAATCTCAATTTGTATCCTCTGTTTTAGTAAAACAATTTGATATCTGCATTGAAATGCATTTTCTGTTAATCTTTGTCTCGAGGCCAGTGGAGTGCTGTGAATGTTGAACGTTCTTTGGCTAAAACACTGAGCACAAACTGCAGCCATTCCTGCTGTGTTGAAGACCAGCTGGGAAAAAGATGTGTACTCAGAAGTTAAAATAGTCAGAACAGGTCCCCTACTTGATAACAGCCGAGTGCTGTAGTCAAATACAGCTATTGCAGCGGGATTCTATTGATTTATACTGGACGAAACTGGTGTTTTTATCAAACAGTTTTGTGGCTACTCAGCAGTCTGTGTCAAGCCATAGACAAAGATTTTCAGGAAGTTCCTGGCATCTAGACAGACAGAGAAAACTGGTTATTAGACCAGGCAAATCGCTGAAATCACTTAGCAGCATGCGTGCCTCAGTCAGATGGAAAGCCACATTCACATTATTCGGATTATACTGCAAGATAGCACAGCAGAAAGATTAGGCCTTACAATTTTCCAGGTAGTGTTTAAAATCTTTTCCCTAGCTGAAGGATATAGCTGACAGTTCACACTCCAAAGTCAAGTTAATCTGTAACATTATCCGCCCATTTTGCACTGAGCAGTCCCCAAAGCAGTTTGTAATATGCATATGAACTCAACCATTGTTGTGATCAAATTTTAAATACCCTTGTGAAATGGGAAAAAAGAAAAGATAAAATAAAACCCTGCTGCTCCGGTACTGAAGATTGACAGCAAAAGGGAAAAATATTGCTTCACTGAGTGCATGGCTCTGGCTACACTGGTTGCATTAAGTTGCTGGTGGGACTTCCAGTCCCTCCTCTAATGCATGGCTAATAGCTCAGCAGTAACTCTGTAGAGTTGGGAAATGAAGCTTTCCTATTTCAGAATACTATGAAGTTGCAGTGGTGTGAAATTAGAGTGATAGTTATCTTAAATTTGCTTCAGACAAGATACTTTGTTAATACAGCTCATGAATGCTTTTTTGTGTGGTCGGTGTTCCACACTAGCTCACTGCAGCATCAGCAACAGTGCAAAGTGATAGCACTATATATGTTACATTTTCTGGATTTGATGGCTTTTAAAATTATTTCTTGTGCTGGGGATCACAGAACTGTTTGCAAGTAAGAGGAGAAACCAAGCACAAGGAAACAATTGCCATTATGGCAGAAGGTAGAAAACAATACATCCTTGTTCAGTCTTCTGACATGATGCCCTCTCCTAGACTGGCTGACACCATAACTAATTATATCCATTTGTTTCATAGTAGCGAAATTCACTCCTGACTTTAATGTAGATTCAGAATTGATCCCATTTATAAAATTATATAATTTAATCCAGTCTTTCTCACAGAGCAAGAGAACTCTTGGATGTATTGCCCACCCTCCCCTCCCCATTCAAAAATTGTATTTAAAGTATTACTCTGTCTCTGTTATTTCTGTTATGTGACAGAATGTGTTTTAGAAACATATTGAAACAATCCTGAAATTCAAGCAGTAGGAACTGATGTCTATATGACACTTAAAGAACCAATGCTGCTTATTCAGTATTGAGATGATTTTATAGCAGTTACTTTTCTTCCAAGACTGCACTGGCAGTACAAGGACATTCAGCTTTTCAACCTGAAAGTTACTTCTGTAAACATCACATTATCAATTAGAAAAAGCTCATCATCGTGGGAAAAAGGAAGGAAGCAATGGTGAAGCTTCCACCTACTATTACTCAATCTTAGGCTTGGTGATATAAAATGTATGAAGTCAACAGCCTTCTTTTAACTGATAAATTAGAAGGAAATATGATGTAGCTAATAGGAATTGTGTTGGTTCCAAACCAAATTCAAATGCAGTCTATAGAGGTAAAATTCTAGGATACTACTGAGTTTTCATGGTCATTAGAAATAAGTGTGAAAAAACCAGTGTTACCTAGTTGTGCAAAATCAATAATGAAACCATTAGTTAGTAATACTGTGACTTGTCTTAATTGATTTACTCACATTATTGTGAAAGTCTTTTTTAATGTAATATTCATGTATTTTATCTTGAAATTAATGTAATCATAGATTCTGACACAAGTATTGTTTGCACAGCAATTGGTCACAAGGAGTAATTCGTTAATATTCAATGAGGTGTTAATATGTGCAGAGCCTAGAGCAATTGTGAACTTCATTTTGACTGTAGATGGAAATTTGTTGCAGTGCAAATATAACTGTGTATAATTGTATTTATCAGTCCCAAAGTGTATGAGGTTTAAATGTATATTGTTCTTTTATGTTTGACCTACAGTGGTGCAATATGAAATTATTATCATGGCAAAGAATGAGTTTTCTAATATTCTCTTAACAAATTACTCTACAAATATAGTTAGAAGCAGCTGGGTTATATTATGAAGCTTTTGTTTTCTTTCTTATTTACTAGCTGAGTTACTAATTCAGAAGGATTTCCCTCTCTAATATCTATTAGAAACGTGAGAAAAGAAAGACAGAGAAGGACATGAAATTATTTTTGAGAGAGGCATTCTCAGAGAAACATCTACCACTCTTAATTTTTTGGAGTCTTTACTAAACTTGAGAATATAAATCCTATTTATTTTGTTTTTAGACAAGTAGGCTGATTCTTCATATGCATCTGTACAGTTGAAAATGAATGGAGGTGCACGTTGGCAGCTAGAAACATCTGCTTATATTAGGCTTAAATTAGTGCACTTTGTAAGTGGAAGTAGGCAAGTGAATCCTTGAGCCTTATAATAATATGGATTTCTTGACTAGGTGGTTCAGTGGAAAATACACAATAAGCTAACATAAACCAAACATTGAGCTCAAAAGAGTCCTTTTATCAAGCTACTAATGACCTGTATTATATGATTATAAAATACACAAAAATAATGTTGAACTTGCTGCATATTGAAGGTGTACAGAACCTTGCCACTCCAGCTGCTAATCTTTCTTTCAGACCTTATAATCATAGAATCACAGAATCATTTAGGTTGGAAAAGACCCGTAAGATGATCAAGTCCAACCATTAACAGAGCTCTGCCAAGTACAGCACTAAACCATGTACCCCAGTTCCATGTCTACACGTCTTTTAAATACCTTCAAGGTTGATGACTCAACCAGTTCCCTGGGCAGCCTGTTCCAATGCTTGATAACTCTTTCCATGAAGAATTTTTTCCTAATATCCAATCTAAACTTCCCTTGGAACAGCCTGAAGCTGTTTCATCTTGTACTATATTGTTTCTGGATTGTCAGGAGAAAATGGAATATTAAGAGAGAGCAAAAGGTACATACACAGCAGAAATGCCCATATTACCAAAAACAATTTGGGAGATCAGCAAGTAGGGATACCTGCAGTTCTCAGCAGTTCTTCCTGGAAGATTACTACCTGCTGAGAAGAAGAAGAGCTTGTATCACTGTAGGAGGACATCACAGAAATAGGTCAAATGCCCACAGGTGACTGACCAATAAGGATATGTTAATACATGGATCTTGCTCATATATTTTCTTTCTGTTCATTAGCGGGTTTTTTTGTTGGTTTGTGTGGTTTTTTTTAATAAGTGTCTTAGTAGTGGGCTCCTTACAACTTGCCAGCCATCTGTCATTTAGAAGAAGTCCTTTGATAGGAGACTACTTGCAGTATGTTGGTACCTGCTTGTTAGTCAATTTAACTACTCTATTACCTGACCTTTAGTAGTGAAAACTGCATACAGTATTTTCACATGAAAAGATAGCCTAAAGAAGTCTTGTTTGAAAATGGTATTTCATGATAGAGCAGTTAACTGGAGCTCCAGATTTGTTATTTTAGGATTGTTGTTTCTGAAGCTGTGAAGAAACATGATGATACATTCAAAGTTTATTTTTATTGTGTAAAGATATCTTGCAAAAGTAGTTTAACTCATTGAACTGTTACAAAATGTAGATCTTAACAGCTTGTAGGAATTTCAGCACTCCAGTTATGACTAACAGGAGTAGATTATTTAGAAGGAACAGATCAAAAGAATGTAGGATTTTTTTGACAGAATGAACAATGGAAGCAGTGATGGAGTTTATGTGGACTCAGGTGATTTAACAGCCATGAGCTTTTAGTTTCATGGGGAAAAACAAAACTGAAAAATAATTACAGCACAAATACAGATTAAAATCATGTTTTCAGAACCAAAGTATATAGATTACATTAAGCTTTCACTGTTTTCTGGCTTCAAGCTTTTTGATTCTGTATTCAAGATGGTAGAAATGCATTTCTGAGCCATTATTTCAAACACTCAAAAATTTATATATTTATATTTTTTTTAATCTAAATTCTCATGTTGATTTAACACATAGCAAAACTTTGATCTTGTCTGATCATATCTCAGCACCAGATGCCTAGGGAATCTCTTGTACAGATATATCACCCAAATCTCTTTCTCTATCAATAAAGTAAGATTCCATTTAACAACAGTTAGGCTATGCCTATTTATTTTGGTAGACTATTTGCACCACAGGATTTATCAGAGGAACTTCAGTTTTGCATTTCCTTTGTTACTCAAACTAGAGAATACTGGGTTTGTCCAGTTTGAATTGGATTTCATCTGCAGAAGACAGAATTGCTTTTTTAGTTGACCTTTCATATCTGTTTGAATATGTCCAGTTGAAAAAAAAGTAGCTCTCATAACAATATTCCTTCATTCAAACCTGTCCCAACGTATATAACTCCTCTGAAAACAAATTAAACAAAAGAAGAAATAAGGTAAAACAAGAGGAACTCTGTGAAGTGGCACTCCAGAAGTTTTATCATATTAACACTCTGTCATCTGTATAACATGAAGATCTCAGCCTTAATTTTTCCAGTGCCCTTTGCGTACCTGTAACTTAATTAAATGATAGTTCCAAACAAGTCTATGCCCTTGTCCTCTTTCCCTTTTCACATTCGAAGACGGTGGCTGATGAACAGTAGGTTTCCCCAGTTTACTTTTCAAGTGGGAGACAAGTTTGACTTGGCAATGCTGCCAACAGCTAAAGCAGGCTGGGGGCACAGCTTAACTGCCTGTCACTAATTGAAGGGAGAAGACTAATGGCTACATGTAGTATTTCCACAGTAATGAGAGCACTACGCTGACACTGCTGTGTTGCTCCGTGAGGCACCAAAATGTTTTACAGGGATGGCAAGGCAGTACCACTCTCAATCCCCTCCACCCACACAGCCTAAATGTCATAATGTAGTGAACAAGCTGACTTGGCTGAGGAATTTCAGCCTGCTTCTTTTCTAATTCAAAAATGGGAAGAAAATTGGGCCTAGTGGAAAAGCACTGGCCAGCTACAACTCAGTGCCAGGACAACCATTTAACCAACGTCAAATGACAACCAATAAAATGTCCCTATGCAGACAGCAGTAATTACAGAGTCCTAGTGATGCCACGTTACATGATTGCTTACATTACTTTTTAAGGTATGCTACTTTGGTGACAGAGACGTGGTTTCACCAATAAATAACTAACATAGCAAATTTAGTGTTAAGAGGAATAAAGGAAGAACTTGCCCCAATGAGTTCGATTTAGAAAAGAAAGACTGGACAGCATCCACCATCTCCCATCAGAAAAATGAACAGGTTTCATTCAGGAAGCTGAAACAAATCACTGAAATATAACAGGAGAAAGAGCAGAGTTATCTCTTCAGACTTCCCAAAAGGTGGTGTTCAACAGCTCCTGTCTGCATTCAGATTTAGTATAAAATATTTTTTCTCAGTCATACAGTATACTCTGGCTTAGAAATTCATTTTGTCAACATGAGCATGTTTACCGTTGCTTTCAAACTCTCTAACTAACTGACTTGGCAGACAGGAAGCTCAGCTACAGAGAAATGTGGGACAGCAGCTGCATCTGTCTGCCTGCTTTATAAAAGGAAAGGAGGAGAATTCATCTGAAACTTTATAGCTGCTCAGGGCAGTCTCACTGATCATTGTCCACCCTTACACATGTTCTACTTTAAGGAAAGTAATGAAGATGGTGATAAGGTGTGAATAGTATATTATGATACACGATTTAGAAAAAAAAAAGAGGAGCTTGTGTTATTCCAGGTAATTTGGACAGGGTTATACATTCAGATAACTATCAGGAAGATATTCAGCTAATTCAGAAAATTTACCTTTGTAATCTGTTCTCATGTTCCTTCAGACCTGAAGACATTAAGCTTTTAGCAACCAAAATATTACAATTAGAAAGCCCTTGCCAAGATTTTAACATAGAAATATTTTTGTAGCGTTCATTTGGCTGTCCTTTGTTATTGAACTCATAAAGTGCTACTTCCAGGCCAAGGCCAAGTCATGGGTGACATAAATGCTTCTTAATTAATATCTTAACATCAGAGAAAGTATAAACAATAGTTTTATGCCAAAGAATCATCAAGGTCATAAAGTTTCTGGAAGAATACATCTATCAGATCACACAAAGGTACTTGCTTGGTCTTATCTCTTCTATTTGGTCCAACTGCAAGACATGGACCTGTCTTATATTTTAGGATTTTGGAAGTTCTCAACTGAAGCAAACATTTGAACATGCTTTAAACACTATTCTAAGGGAAAACCTTTTTCTTTCTACTACTTCAACTTACTGGCCATTAGCTTATACATTTTCTCACAGAAGTATTGATATATCACCCCTGCATCAGTATCTTTCTCACTTCTGACTTTGCTCCTGTATGTCTGTAAAAAATTCTTAACTGCACTGGTACATCAGTCACATAGACTGTGGTCGTATTTATTTGTATATTTATTTATTTTAATTAGAAGTAGGAATTAACAAATTGTACTTTTTTGGAAAGAAAATTTAAACCCCAAAAGTCTTTAAAGTAAACACCCTTATGTTCACTAATAGATAAACTAGCCCAGATTTTCATACTATACATATTTATTATTAATCCATGAGCCAAATTATCTGATTAACAACTTTATGAATGAAATGGAGTTTAGTATTATTAGTGGTGATGTTACTCCTGTCTTTTGAGATTAGAAGTAAGCTGCTTGTGGAGTAGGCTTGGACATGGTACAAGGGCTGGTGTTTATATGCATGCAGTTTTCTCTCAGTGTACAGAGATTGCAGACATTTTTTGACAATTATTTGTTGTAGCACTTAAAAAAGTGGTAGGATGCTACTGAAAAAAAGTTCTATATGAGGGGTAGTTACTGAATTCATACTGGATGAAGTATTCACAGAATGCAGGCTAAAGGACACATATTGGATGAAGTATTCACAGAATGAAGGCTAAAGGACACACAGAAATAGCTGGAAGTGGCGGGAGACCCCTAGCTGTTCTTCACTGTAAATCTCAGCCTTGATCCACAAAGATTGTTAGAGCCTCTGAAGGGGCTGGCTGGTAGTGGTGACTGTTATCCTAAAAAACAGATGGCAAAGTGAGTGACACCTATAAGTGTGCAGGCTGTGTTACTTCACTGACAAGATGCTAAGCCCTTCTGGCACTAAAATAAAAAGACAGGTGTTTTTGACACAAAAAAGGAGTATTGAAACTATGCCTCAAGCCATGTGGAGAGTCGGAGCCAATTTTTCAAGTAAAAGTAACTAAAAATCTAAATTGGGGTATACATGTAAAAGCACGACAACTTCAGACCTTTCCCATCAGTAAGTTTTTGATGAGTTCTAGTGCCTGTCTTATGCCTCTAGAATTAGCCAATTGCCTTTTTAATTAAACTTTAATTTTCAAGGCTTGAATAGAAGGTAGTTTCACTCTGGAAATTTTGTGCAGATCAATTTTAAGTGAATGAAATGGCAAGCAGTATTTTTGGGCTTCCCTTTAAGTTTGGTGATAAAATTCTTCAATTGCCTCTATGTCTGCCTTAAATATAGTATGAAGTTAATCAAGTGTTCACATATTATACTTGTAATTAAAAATGTCAGGTTTAGAGATTCATGTGGCCAACAGGGAAACGACAATGGTATAAAAAACAATGTAATGAGTATACTTACTTTAAAATCCATTTTCACTTCAACATATTACTTTGTTTAAAAAAGTATTAAAGTTAATAGCATTTAATCTACTTGAATGTAGTGGTATATTTCCAAAAACAATGAAAATAAACGTTCAATAATTGAGCACTACTAGATGGTAAAATCTCCAGTGCAATTCTTTCTCAGAGAAATTAGGCTTCTATCTTTTTTTTCTGCTTTCAAATTTAAAACACCAATTTATGTTTATGGATGAAAGGAAGCTGTTAAGTAATAAAAACTGCCTCAGGTATTCACCAAAATAAAATGAAATTCACTTGAAAAAAAGAAAAAAAAAGGAAAAAATGCATAAAACCCCCAGCAAAATGTTTTTTTTCCCATGAAGTGAAATGAAAAACCTCCACTAGTTAAAAACTTAGTTTAAATTTGCATGGCAAGACTTTTTTATATCTAGTAGTCTGCTTTTTTTTCCAACAAGTACAATGTTCATTAGAGTTACATAAAAAGAATCAGTGCGAGATTATCCTGTTCTATTTCCCTCTTTTCCTTCATTTAGTCAGCATAGTTGTCTTCTTGGCAAATACTCTCCTTGCACATATAGATTTGTTTCAGCTGTATAATTTATTATCAGAGTCCTGGTGAAAACCGTGTCTCCAGCCGCAATGTATTACTGATTGTGGGGACACTTTACAATGTATTGTATTATGCTAGGGGAACTGAAAAAAACTGTGATTAGAGGGTATAGGTATTTCAGTGACAGGTGCAGAACAACGCTTGCAGTGAATAATATGCTGTTGACCTTTTGCACATTAAAATAAATTATAAGACCATTTTATTTTATTGCTTCTCTTGTTCTCATCCAGCGTCAATGATAGAAAAATTATATTTAACACAAAAACACATTTTTGGGTCCTAAAGAAGCCAGCACCAGAAAAAGCATGGCTATCCTTTGTTTTTTGTTGGGATAGTCACTTAGAAGGCCGAAATCCATTCAAAACTATTTTTTCTTTCTTCCTTTTCCATTTGAAAAACATTGGATAAAATCCTTGGATGTAGGGACTGGAGCCAGAGACTTCTCTCACCTCATTCTATGTTTGGCCTGTTAGGCTGCCTCATTTGTTCCTTCCTGATTGTTTTTTTCCACCTTTTCCTTGCTATTTATGCACTTCTGTTATGTACAAGGCTCTTTCAGTTGTGTGTTTGAAGCACCCAAGCTCATCTCAGAGTATTTCTTTCAGTTTGGACTTGATTGTTTGCTTCTTCAAGGAGTGCATAACATATTGATATATTTGATAGATCACACTCTTTCTTCTAACCCTCACATAGTTTATTTATTTTTGATAGTTCCCCAGTCAATAAGTGTAAAAAATTTAGTATTCCTCATGAAAAAGTAATTTCCATTTTATGTCTTATAATTTTTGCTAACAACAATATGGAACAAGAGAATTGTTTCTCAGGCATCATCTCATATACATATGGATGTCTTTTGGTTTAACGTCAAATGTAAAGTATTCTGTGATATTAGTTCTTTTTCAGTAGTTGTAGACTTTCATACTTATTATCATTCATGATATTTCAAGAATAACTATGAGTATATTCAGCATTGCATGATATGAGTTTTTAATTTGACCTGAAAGAGCACTGGATTGCTTCTTCATCTGTCTTCTATACTTCACACAGTTTGTTTTGGTAGACCCAGCTCTCAGTGAATATACTTGTTCCCTGTGTGTCAAGACTTCAGGTGAAATAAAGTCCTTCACTGTGTGAAAAGTCATATTGTCTATAGGCTTACAAGTTTCTAAGACTTCAACCAAGCCTGTAAGCTTTAAAGTATAAAACCCTCTCTGACCTGTATCCTTAATGGTACCCCTTTTTCACCAAGGCAGCCATCTCACATCATAGGAGACATTGAGGTTGGTCAAGCTCTTTTTGCCATTGGTAATGCATATAGGATCTCTTCCTACTCTGTGTGCCTGGATGTGGCTTCCAGGAGGGTTTTTTGAGTACTGAGACTAGGCTGACTGGCTGCAGTTCTCCTGATGATCATCCTCCTTTTCCTCGAAAATGAGCAGGAGGAACTCTGCCATGAGTCTAAAATTCAGCCTTGAAGTAACTTTTTGTGAAACTGGAGAACAGAGGCTTGGTTTCATGTCATATACAACAGTCATTTTGGCTTCCTCTGTGGTCGAGGTAGTGATGCAAGTGGATCTGAGGATAAATTCTAAAAGGTTAGATGGTGGTTTACATCTGGAATGTGTGGGTTTTCTCCAAAGAAAGCAGCTAAGGAGATTATCTAAGCAGTTTACAGTAGGTGACTTGAGTTGTGACATATAAAATTATATTAAATAAAGATTATGTTTAAAGTGTATTTCATTTTGCTGATTTCTGTTCTTCTGTATTCTTCTATGCTCCAAAGACATTCAACCATCCTTTGTAATGTTTCTGTAGGAAGCAGCAATGGTTCATTAATGGTTCATTAAAGGTGGGAAGTTTCTAGAAAATACTTTTAATTTATTATTTTTTAAAATGAATTTTCATCTGCTCTGGTTTTGGGTAGTCTATAGATTGTCCTGACAGATAAATCTAAGTTTAGGGATGTCTAAGTTGGGCAAGATTTAATTACTCAAAATGAAGTTTGCAAAGGTCACAAAGTCTAACATATAGTATTTTTTACATGGGAAAATATTTCATGAGATTACAAGAATCTGTATCTTGATTTTTTTTCTTATTTGTGTGATGGCACATTAACGTCACACTCCACTGTCTATCACTATTCCTTACCAAGCACATCATTACCTTGGAATTATCTTTTCAACATAAAGGTAGATACTCATGAAATCTAACATAACCCTCTGGACTGCTGATATTTTCATTGACAGTCTTCCATCCTAGTATTTTCCATCCTAGTATATATACACCCTATACTCCAGGGTGTATAATTTCATATCTGATTCCCCATGCAGATAAAATATATTCTCTTGAAATGCCATATCTTTAATCTGTTGGTGATAAGGGTGTTAATCTACCATTTTTTCTCCTTAATGAAGTCATGCATTTCTATAAATGTATTTAATAATTTCATATTCTTTACACAGTATAAATTATTTACAAATGTTTATGCTGAAATCAACCTCAGAAACAAACCCTCAATTACATTTCATTAGATTACTCTGTGGAATAGTATTAAGCCATTACATATATTGACTAAAATGTTAACTTCAATTTGTTTAAACAATGCAATGACACCTGTGCATCAATATTACCTCTCAAGGAATGTAGATCTGCCACGTGCACAGAAATTATGTAGGCTTCATCTAGTTCTAGTTTATCTAGTTCATTTTATCTAGTTTACCAGATATAATTGCTAATATATCAGGGATATTGTTTCATGTTGTTTCTTGTTTATAAAGATAGGAGAGGCCATGTGATAGTCTTTACATACATTTCTGCATTACAAAGGGTGGAGGATTTCCTGTTATTGATTGTTCCTTTAATTTAAATCTATCTTTTAATAAAAAACATTTTTATTTAAAAAATAATCAATAACAGTGAAACTCTCAGAATTTTTATTCTTTTATTTTAATAATTAAACTTATTATTAAAATAGTGTTAATGGCTTTTATTTTGATATGTTGAATTTCAGTTTGTATTCACTGAATCTTGCTGTACTTTGTCTGTTGAACAAAAGCATCCCCTATCAGCACATTCTTAATACAGTAGAGGGGTTTTATTTGGGGTTTTTTTGGGATTCTCACTGGTGCCTTGAAACTGTTTTCTATAGCTCTCTCAGCTCCTTCACTCTAATAGTTTTCTTGATAAGGAAGAATGTTTGTAAAGACAAACACCATATTTTAGTAATGAACAATCCTGCATGCAATAAAATGCATGGTCATATTTTAATATAAAAATCTACAGTAGCTATGTCGGTCTTTTGAATATAATGCAAGTAAGAACCACATTAGCCTTCTTGTTTGCTGTATGTCATGGTTTAACCCCATCTGGTAACTCAGCCCCATGTGGTTGCTTGCTCACTCCTCCTAGGAGGATGAGGGAGAGAAATAGAAGAATGAAAACGAGAAAACTTGTGGGTTGAGATAAAGACAGTCTGAGCAAAAGCTCCACATGCAATCAAAGCAAAACAAGAAATTAACTCACTAGCCTGCCCTGAGTTATCAGCAGTTTCTCCATAGCCCCATACTGGCTACTACAGAGAAAATGAACTCTACCCCAGCCAAGACCAACACACTGCCTTGTATTTGGAGCTCATGTTCAGCTGATTTTCTGTAAGTCCTCAAATCCTCCTGGATGTTGTTGTTTCCCCAGCTGTGTAAACATGCTCTGTAAGGGTTTCTGTTTATTCATTGTCCAACAACACTCCCATCCCACATTCATTTGTTTTTTTACATCTGGTGATGTTGAAATACACAGTTTGATTGATTCCCAGATTCCAATGTAATTCAGAATTCTTTCTAATGAGTCACCTTCTTTGTTTATTCACTTTCCACTAACCCTTATGTCATATGTGAACTTCATCCCTCCTTTATTTTTTTCACCCATTCACTAAAATCTTAAATCATGTTGCCAAGATTTGGGACCTGATGGATATCAGTAGAGGTAAACCTGCTTGATAATGATTCTGTGTTTACCTTTACATTTTAACAATTACTAATTAGACATTTTTATTTATTTAATATCAATAACTACTGATACTATTGTTGTACATTAAAAAATCTTGTCAAAAAGAATTGTATTAGTTTGGGAGAATTTGTTTTCCATGAATCTCTGTTACATTAGTCTCTTTCTACACGTCTGCCTTATTTTTTGTATCTAAATTCCTAAAGACCTGTATTACTTTGCTTACAACTAGAATGAAGTTGACTTCTCTGGCCTTCTATGTCTTCTTCATTTTTTTTTAAATTAAAAAACTAAAAAGCATGGAATTTTTTTCCTTTGTGTCACTTATGATTCTTTTGAATTTAATGTCCACTTCTGAAAACTGTCTTCCCTTCTATTGCAAGCTCCATTTTAAAATGTCTTTCTTAATCATTGCATGTTTTGGGACCTGGTAAAACATATTTTTTCCCTTATCTGAATCTGGTCAATTTAAAGGTATCTAATCTCTATGGTGTCACAGTTGCATGTTTATATACTCTGCTCATTGCTGAACTGAGTTTTTAACATGGAAGACAAATTAGAATTTGGGACAATAAACATTTCTTATTCATAGTACTGAAAGATCAGAGATCTTCCCTAGAGCATATTATGAATAAAATATTCAGCACAAAGCTCTGCATAAAATTATGATGCAGCTTCCAGTGCCTTTGGACAGTCTGTTCCCAGTTTGCCCATACAGAACTGTCCTCAACTCAGTATAATATAAAGATATTGCAGGAGTACATATGATACATTCCTGAATGACCCAAAATATATCACATTAAAGATGGAAAAAATGTTAGTGCTCTTAGCATAAGGGTAGCACTGTCTCTGCAGCCCCATACTCTTCCAAACAAGAGCACAGGCTTCTGTAATAATCACAGGTAGTCATGACCTCTTTTATTACTGTGTTATTTCAAAAACAGTTTAAAACATTTAGCATCATGACAGTAAACTGGCATAGTATTCCATGAGGTGATGAAGGCTGTAACCTATTCAGTCAAGTATGATAATTCAGTTAACTTTTTTAGGCATAAAATCTGTGAGTTTGTAATAAAACTGCTCAAAAGCATAATACCATTAAGCAGTATGAAGCTATTTTCCTTCACTGATGTCTCCAGGTTTGGTTTTTTGTTTGTTTGTTGTCTGTTGTCTTGTTTTGTTTTTTGGTGGGGAGGTTTTTTGTTTGGTTTTGTTTGGTTTTTGGTTTGGTTTGGTTTTGTTTTGTTTTGTTAACTGAAGCTCAGTATACCACTGAGCACAACAAGCTGCTCCATTTGTTCTGGTTTTGGCTGATAAAAAGTGTTATGTCATTCTTTTGGCTGGTTTCAGTGAATATTGTATCAGGTATAACAGTTTAGTTAGATATTTGTAAGTGTGTATATTCTTAAGGGATAGAAAACAGTTATCATAGCTAATCTGATAAGTGTTCCCCTCTGTAAACCATTTCCCACACATGAAGGACAAAATTTAAGTTCTGAACTAATAAACCCTTAAGAGATAGAGTCCCTAGGAATTATAATTTCCAGTCCTGCTTTTTTAAATTCCTTTGTAATCTCACTAACCATTTTAACACCTTGTCAGACATTCAGGAACTTCCATCTGTGCAGCCTAGTGCATTTGTGAAATAAACCCATCTGTACAGCTGATTAAAAGTTGGATGTAGTCCATGTTTTGTCTTTATCCTGAAAGAAACAGTATTGCTGCAGCAGTTGTTGATGTAGGGCCTGAATACCAGAGTGGAATGCACAGGGCTAATGGAGCAAAATAGCTTTTAGTGTTTTCATTTGTATTTAATAATTGTTTAAAATAAAATCAGAACAAATTAAGTGTGACAAGCAAGACTAATTAGAAAGGCTGCAGAGTTCAAATCTGCAGTTAGATGCAGGAAGCAACCCTGGAATTTCAAGTATGTGTTAACAGCAAGGTGAATCCAAGCAGACAGCAACTTCATGTACTCTTCTACACACACACTTATATTTATTCTGAGCGTGCATGTGTGTGCTTTTCATTGCTATAGTATGCAGTTTTCAGCGGCATGTTTTTAGGAAGGTGGAGGAACAGTTGCACAATTCCCTACCTACAAACTAGGTCAGTAGAATAACTGCATCTGACTACTTGATTTGCATCCATATTTTGTAGTCAGAGATACCATCTCTCGTATTTCTGTTCATAATCTAACTGCTACTGCTAAAAGTTTTATAGGCACAAAGCTGTACCTTCAAAAGGTTTTAAGGAACATCTCTTCTTTAGAAAAACAGAAAGAAGCAACAAAACCTTACCCAGCCAAGTAGGTTACTAAAAATTTCAGATGAGAAGACATGAATAGGAAGTGAATTATCCTCTCACAAATCTCATGGGCATATGGTAAAGAAAAAAAAGAAGGGACTTTAAGAGACAGAATGGGAATCTTTGTCTTGTGATTTTTTAGTATCCTCAGGACAATTGTTATCACACATCTTTCTCCTCTATTTCTGCACACAGAAACGTGCATCTCCTTTTTGATATCATGAGAGATGTAGCAGAATTCATTTCACACTGAGCAAGGATATAAGTAAAATAATGACATAGGTTCAGATATATGGATCTGTGAGCTGATGTTAATGCAGGCAAATAAATCTGTGATGGCACATCACCACACAAATGTGCCAGGTCACATTTTACTGGTGCAATGCCAAGCACTTATTTCCTCAGCATTGCATGAATGTGTCTATGCTGCAGATTATTGCAAAGGTATTGCAGACAATGTTTTCTGAAGGGTGCATGTCATGTGTTCATTTTGTGTTGTATGGGCATGATCATCAAGGCTCTCTAAAGTACAGGAGGTACAGTATAGCAATAAAATAGTACTCATCACCAACTACTCAATGTACTGCAAGACCCTTTAATTCTGTCACACCAGTAAAGAATATGATGTGGTCTCATATATGAAACTACATCTAAACTTCCTTGGTTATGAGTTAGGGCTGTTGCCCTTCATTCCAGCATAAGTATAGGACTCCTAATCTGGCTATCTGCAAGGACTTCTGAAGTCTGTACAGTAAAAGGACTTTTCTGAAATTACACAAGTGCAACTTCAAATATAGCATGACCTTAGATTTTTTAGGTGAGAAATATGGAGGATTTTAGCTAGCTAAAGATGCCAACAATACTGCATCAAATGTCATAACTCATAAACGAGGGCAACACAGTGTTTTATACTGCTTAAAACCAAAAGCAAAAATAGAGGGGTAGGGGTGGGGTTTTTTTGCTTTTCTCAAGGCAGTTACAGTAATCAACAGAGAAACAAAACCTTAATTACAATGTGGATGCATCTGATAATTATATTTGTTAGCAGTGTTGCATATTCAAAAATCAAAACAGAAGAAATGCAAAATCTCAGATCCCAGAGTAATGCTAGAAAGTAAGAAAAATCCAGATGTTCTAATGAAAGAATGATATAGGTGGGGTTTATTCAAACAATCAAGATGAATAACTGTTTAAAAATTGTTTCTCCTTAGATGGAGAAAGGTGAGTTTGTTTTTTCTTATTGTTGAAGTTGAAAAGTGAAAACATGCTTAATCCTGGGATGGGAAATGACAGCTATAATTATACACTGCAGAATTGCTGCCCACTGAGTACTGTTTTGTTGAATACGGTTCACTTTTGGTGATAATAACAATACGTCATTTGGTGAATTGTGAATTCCCTCAAGGAATTTATGATACAACCCAGGAGCTGAATAAATCCCAAGTGCTGGTGTCTGACTTAAACTAGATAAATACAGCTGCTGCCTATATAGGACAAATGTCACTAAAATATTTTTAACATACAGCGTTTGGAATTTCAGTTTCAGGTTGTCCTGTTAAATTGGCTTGAATACACTTTAATTTCATTTTTTATTTTTTTTTCCCTTTCCCCCCAATAATGTGTGTATGAAAAGGTGATAGACATGGTTTTCCCCTCCCTCTCCAAACACATTGTTTGGTCTACACAGTGCTGAGCCATCAGCTTTGGGTGTATCATCTTTACCTTCTCACAGGTGCAGAGGGTGATTCATTCATGTATAATCTAATAATTACCATTTTTTGAGGAGGTTCTCCTTAAAGTCAAGGTGCATGCCTGGTGACTCATATTCTGGTTTCTTTAACAGACTAACAGCAGAAAACTTTCTCATTCCATGTGGATTGAATGACTAAAGGTGCTCCAGGGAAGTACTGTACTGAAGACAACAGAAAGAATTAATTTCAACAATGTCATATGTAAATCCCTCTTGCCTTTTCACACCAGAATGTTAATTCTAGGGATATGTGACCCCACTGGAGTTTGTGTCAGTCTCAGACAGGATAATATAGAGGCATAGCACAACTGAGGGAATAACTTTTAGATTTGAATAATGCTGACTTCAATATGATACTGACAAATTCACCAGCGGTTTACACTGGTGTAACATAGGATGTCATTTGGGTTATGAATTGTATAATAAAGGGAAGAACTTGTCTCAGTGTTTTTGCATGAAAGATAAACAAGACCATTTTATATAGTCTCATTTATGCAGTGCAGTGTCAAATCAAGCTGAACATAGAAAAAGGTTTTGGGCGTCATGTTTGCAATCAACTAAATTTAAGGGGCTGAAACTTAACATTTATGTTTGCCTCTCCTGATATATTTCCTGACTAGACATCTTTTTCAGCCAAACTGTTTGAGCAGCTGATCCAAACTCATTAGTGTAACAGTATTTCAGCAAAAGTCATGCTGATAGCTATTGGTTCGTTAGTGCCTGAATCCAGAAGGCATATAGAAATAGTTAGAATCAACTGACAATCTTGGCTTCGAATGTGATACACTTACGAATAGTTAAGAAGTGTTTTAAGGATTTTTGCCTGTGTTTGAAAGGTGAAGATTATATGGTATTTGATAGGATTGCTAATAGATTTACTTTATTATTGTATGTTTATTTCTCATACCAAGTTACAAATTAGATGCCACTTACTAACAATGTGTTTATTGTGATCTTACTAAATTGTGGTGTTACAGTAAACTTATCACACAATTTCATTGACTAAAACTGACATCTGTAGTTATGAAAATTATTGTCCCTCCATGGTATAGTTTGCGTAAGATGAAGCTAGAAAACATCTTGAATAAGAATAGTTGCAAAGTGTACCAACCCATAGAGCAAACTGTAAACATGGTCAGAGGCCAGAAGAATCATCAGAGAAGTGGGAAAATCAAGAATCTGCCTGTCTGTAGGATACAGTGATGGGATGCCATTGGTCTGAACAATTTCTTCCTCTCCTGATTCATCTTCATCATAGATTCGTGTTACTAGATGGAGTTTAAAAGGCAGAAAAGGGAGGATCCCGAGCTGCAGCACCAACAGAGAGGAGGTAGGGTAAAATAGACAAGAACCAAGGCACACCCAAGCAACATCTCAAACAATGGGTGAAATTCCCTCAGATACCTGTTAGCTGAGGTAGCCGTATCAGGCTTGTAGGGTATTTCTTAGTCATCAAGAAACTCACCATGACTAAATGGGTAACTACAGATTAAATATACTGGTAGAGCCTGACAAAGACTGGGACAAAATGGAGTGAATATGAAGCAATTGCAAGAGAGGAATCTTAGACACATTTTTTTTCCTATTTTAATCCTGGCATGCCTCGAGACCTCCTGAAAATATTTTGGTATGTTGAACAAATATCTCTGGGCCATAAAATATTCATGTTCACCTTGTAACATGTCTAGCGCCCACTGAAGTAGACATCTCAAAAACATTCTTCAAGCTTTCCTAGATTAGACTTTTAGGGGTGATTAATCCCACTGACAACTCTCAGATTAACCTACTTGATTTTTGTGGGTCATACAACTTGTTTTGCTCCCAAATTACATCACGGTAAATCCAATCCCACAGTGTTTTAAAACACCACTCCATGGTGTTTTAAAACAGTTAAAGAATTCAACCATCTCACTGGTTGTATATAATCTCAAAAAATAAAGATGGTGAGTTAGCATTGAAATAGGTTATTCTGCATGCAAATATAATTTCTAATTGAAAAGAGTTTGTGTTTATCTTGAATATTATCTTTAGAGAAGGAACATGGAATTTCCAGAAAATGCATAATTTCTTTCTTCTGCGGGTGTTTTCCTATCCCTACAGGGGGATTAAAACAGGGACTCTGACCACCTTTTGAGTTGTGTTAGTAAACTTTCCCACTGTGCTTTCCAAGTTGTCTAATAGACACACAATTCATCAGCTGGATGCCAAAGTTTCTATGACAGTTGTATTATGTTATTAAATTGTTTCTGTTTCAAATGGTTTGAAATGATTTAATTAAATTAGTGCTTGGAGCAATTCTGAGAAGTTGTTATTCTTTGCAGCAGTTTACCAGGTCCTTAAATTCTTCTTTTTTTTCTCTTTTTTTTTTTTTTTTTATTATTGTCATATTCTTATGGTAAATTTGTCTTGAAAGACATGATTTGACTGCAGAAACTATCATGGTATATGTATGTGTTAAAGTAGCAGCTCATATAACTTGTAATCTCAGAGGGTGAGACTGTATTTGAACTACTAATGTACAGTGTAGCTACATGTGGTTTGTAGGTCAAAGTATAATAGTGTGAACATTTTTTGATTGGTACAAACTGTAACCACAGTTGTCCACTTGGCTCCAAGAATCCCATGCACTTGGGAAAAAATAATAACGTGGGTTTTAACAATGTCAAAGTAGTTCAGGATATTGCTTCCCCAAATATTAATTCTTCTGTGCAAGTTCCACTTTCCTCTTAGTGCTGCCCCCAATTAAAGCTTTAAGCACTTAACCTCTAGTTGTGAAAAAAGCAGTTTATGATGGGTGTAATCTTATTCCCAGAGGTCTAATTATCTCAGTTGGTTCCCAATTAATCCATGAAGTTGTTAGGTCTTCCTTTTAATTAGATCTGTTCTTCTTGAAGAACAGTTTTATTTTTCATATTTCACTTTATTATTTCCTTCACTGGAACCCTGCAGGGTGGGAATTCTACTTTGAAATGTTCTTATTTGTTTGATTACTGGTTGATGCTTAATGAAGATGATGTTCTTTACCCTCAGCTTGCATTACAGTTCGGTTTGGAGATTGGAATGAAAGTCCTTTAAGCATGAAAATTAAATGTAAATATGTACCAAGTGAGAGAGTGAACACTTCCTTTGTTCTAAAGCTTTTTTTTTTTTTTAATTCATGTTAAGGCATAATTATCTTTGGTCCAATCTCACAAAATTGAAATTGAGGTAATTCTAAACACATTCTGAATTAGAATTTTACTGAGTTTATTATGGGGCTTTTATGTTGTTTGGTTTTTGTTTTATTTATTTATTTCATTAATGCATATTTTTAAGAAGATGTGTATATGAGGAAGTTGGATATAAAGTCTTATTTTCCTTATCACTTTCACCTGTGAAAAATCTTTTCATATAACAGGTACCTCCAGGCAGCAATAGAAGCTGTATTAAGTAGTCACAAAAACACTCAGTAAATGGAATATTATCTGAAGACTGTTGGGAATTTCATTTACCCCTCCACTCTTGTGTCAGCTCTCCATGATAGAAAGCTCTATTGGTTTATCTGACAATGTCCTTTCTTCTGTTCTGTCTCAGTGATATTCCCTTGCTGTCTTCCATCAAAAAATCAGTTTACCCACTGGAACTGTGACTCACTTCTAGGAAAAAATTATCACCTGTGGTCTTCTTAACTGTAGAATTCAACCAGTCAATGAAACTCTATTCAGTATATGTATTAGACAGTATTCACTGACCAAAATGTTTTTTTCCTGTGGCACATGTTCTGTTTTAAAATCTGCAACAGTTTACTCACTGTTTATTTTTTGTATTACTTGTGCAGATAGTGAAATAACTGTCCATTCAGAATTCACCATACCATTTAAGGATTGCTTAATAATCAATTAGTATTCTTTATGCATATATAGTAAAGTTCATGGAAGAAAGCAGTGTTCAGTAAGACAGGAATGGAATTAATAACCACTCATCTGCACAAACACACATTTTAATGAAATTACATAGGCTACATAAATGAGAATGGGTAGTAACTGCAGAGAGACAAGGCTGTGATATATTTTCTACAGTAATTGGTGGTAGTGGGTGAAGTAGTCATCATTTTGTGGTTTTAGGAGGAAAGGTATATAAAAATACTGGGTTATCTTGTGCCTGTTGCTAAGACATCTATTTCTTCTATCAAAAATTAAGAACCCTGAAAATCATTTATAATTCTGTCAGATTTCATTGTATCCCTTTACACCACAAACTTTGCAGAGACAATATCTTTGTAAGATATTGTTAATATAAAGAAGGTTGTGGTGTTTAGGTTACTAAGGACAACAGCAAGGAAGAGACAAGAAATGTACATTGTTCTCTTCCTCACCTCTGGATATAAGTTAACAGTGGAAGTCTAAAGGATTTTTTCTGCTCTTTAACTTCTGTGTAAGGCTTTGACCAAGGCTTTTCATACCTAAACCCTTCAGCACTTTTGCTGTAGGACGATATGGGCAGAAAAAGCTTGGAATTCACAGATTAAGAACTTACCTCACTGATGGTTTTTTCTCTCTCTTCCAAGGATTAGTGGGATAAGCAGACAAGAGACACGTGTAGCTAGTCTTCTCAGGGACAATGTAGAAAAACATTAGATTTTCTGTGGATATTTCTTCCCTAAGATGAAAAAATTGGAAATGTGTTTGTGGGTATGCTTTGAAGAAAATTGCTTACTTAAAGTAATCATATGGATTTTGTTTTGAAATTCTTTATATTTCCGTTCAGGAGTTTCTTCTCTGTTCTCTTACATTTTTGTAACAGCTTTAATTCTGCTACTTTCATAGAGATAGCAGTCATTCTAGCAATGTCTAGTCAAGGAGAAGGTGACTTTAATAGCAGTTTGAACAATCATCACAAAATACTATTTAAAAACAATACAAAACAACTCCAGTGACTACACTTAGCATAGGTAATTTTCTGTTGAAGTGATGTGCTTTTTTGCTCTGTGCAAAATTTGCTTCATTGTTAAACAAAACAGAAGAAGCCAAAAAAAACACCCCTCCCATTCACCTTCCCCATTGTGAAGTTTTTTTCCTAGAAGCAAGGAGATGAAGTTTACTATTTTCCTTTTTCTTCAAGTATGTAGACTACATACTATGATCATACATAATATTATCAAGTTCAGTGACATGGTACACCACTTTATAGTGAAGCAACTGATGCTGAGGTCTTGACATTTAAACCTTACAAGTTTTTAGAATTTTGGTAGGTCTGGTTATTGTCCTGTGCTGTATGTCCTGGAATACAGGAACTCATTTTACCATTCACCAGAATCAGTTTGTGCAATTTCAAACCTCTCCACATGTAAACCAAGTCTTAGTCAGGAAACACCAGCTGTATCTTCATTTCTAAAACTCCAAACCCTAATTCAAACAAAAATGTTCATGTAGATGAACCCCTAAATACATACAATTTTTAACTGATCTGAACATAATGTGGATTTCTGAAAGTCCAAAACCACTTAGTATGCTTGAACTATTGGTACCACATTGTTAATTTTATCAGAAGCTGTATGTTACACGATTTTCCTGCTAATGTGTACTTAGGGTACTTAGTGCACACTTTGCAACTGAAGTAACTTTTTAGTCTCTAAGAGAAATGTTTTTAACAAGCATGAAAACAAAGAAACAAAATGTTTATGGGCAGGTGGAGCAGTAGCAGGAAATTAAATGTTGTAGCTACATTTTTAGGAATATAAGTTTAATATAATACTGCATTGCTGTGAATTTGTATCTATATATTTAAGTTGCAACAGCAGTAAAATGCTTAGCATTTTTTGTGGTTGAACTTCACATAATCAGGTAGCTGACCATTTAACTATATTAACCATCATAACCATATTAACTTTAGATCTTTTAATTATAGCTAATGTGTGCAACATAAGTGTATGAATATTTTGCTCAACCCTCCAAATGTCAAACCTAATGTAACAGGAGGAACATGAAGGGAGTAGAAAGCTGTTTTTTTAATGGAAATATCTGATTTTGGACCTTGCTCATACCTAATCAAAAATCTTTAGATATTAGGAGGGAACCTTTTCATCCACCCCGATCTTAAACTTTCACCATGTTATCAGGATCTCAGGTCTTCAGACTAGCAGGCATACACAACTATTTTAGCTAATGCCGTTGATGCACAAAGCAGGTGTCACAGGGGATGATATAGGACCAGCTGCTTTACTTTCTGTCTCCATTAGAAATAATATCTTTACTGATACTTATGCAACTAAAAATAGTGGAGAAATAGTAGAATTCAATTTGAAAAGCATTGCAGTTGTCTAGGACAAATCATTGGCTTCTGCTCCCATACAGACCAGGATGTCAAATTTGCCAGTAGATGGCATTACCCTGCCCCTCAGTTATCAGTGCTCCCTCAAATTCATGAAAAGAGAAATCAAGTCAAGCCCCAGAGCGGTGATCTATGAAAGCTAAGTACTCTTGAGGGACAATGTGATAAAGCTGAGGTTGTGGCTGTTGGCAAGTAGATTAAAAGAAAATTAGGAAAATATTAATTTTATGTAACCAAAAGAATTTGTAGATTATTTCTTTTAAGTGTATAAAATTTTTGAGTTTATTTTTTTTAAAATGGGGTTCTTAATTTTGAAGTCTAACCTCTGAAATTGCTCAGACAGACCTTTGTTCATTATGCAGTAATTAGAAAGGCACCATTAGCATCTATGCTGTGAACTTTTCAGTGTAGTTCAGGACACATAGTAGTATAGCCAATTAAAACAAAAACATTTAAGTGGGTAAGAAAACTATTAAAGCTAATTCATTAGACCTGCATATTTTAGGGTCAGTGGTACAGAACATGCACATCAAAGCAGAAAAAGCTTGAGTTGGTAATATGCCCCAAAGCACTGAAGTGAGCAGCATTGCAGATTGTGAATTTGAGAGGTAGGGCAGCCTTAGGGTACTGATTACATTGATGAGGATATGGTAATGACTTAAGCAGCTGTCAGGAGTTACAGAGACCACAATCCACAAGGATGTGTGGCTAAGTAACAGATGCCTTTAAAACTGTCTGGTTTGTTACCGTTCGGTAACTTAGAGCAAAACTTTAATGAGGTGACCTCTGCAGTATTTTGTACATAGATTAGGGGTGTCTTTTTTTTTTCAGTCTTCTTAAGACTAATTTGTTACAGCAGTGGATGAGCTCAGAGAGATCTGATTATAGGAGCTACCTAAAAGCTGCTACCTATGTTGAGTCAGAGAGCAGAAATGAGGGAGGAAGGTGATTTGGAGGAATACTGAAAAATAAGTCAATACAGGGTCTTTACAATGCCTAATAAAAATACGTCTGAGAGCAGACACCAGTGATCCTTGAAGGTCTCTTCAAGGCTGGACAAATGTCAGGTTGGTCTAGTGTCCAGTCATATTGCAAATACTTCTGACAATCTGACCAAAACCTGCAGACCAAGAACCAGCAATAGAAGTAGGTGGATCAGCAAGTTGCAGTAATCTAGTGACTAAAATCATAATTCACTTTCAGAGAAATTTGCTTTGTCTCACTAAAGTTATCCATGTAAAAGTTAGGTGCTGGATCAAAACTAGTCATCCAGGTCTGTCTATGGTTGTTGTAGAAAACCAAGCATTTCAAGGGAATGAGTCGTGCTGTCCAGGTGCCTAATATGTGACGCTTGAATTATTCTCTGGAGGATCTTTCTTTTTTGTCTATAGTGGTGGACTGGATGAATAATTTAGAATGGGTGTCTAGCTAGTAGAATGCTAAAATAACAGACTATTGAAGAGGGTTAAACGATAATGTGCCTGTGACAAATTGCCCAGTTGGTAACTATCTGCCCATAACTTATAATTTTTTCTATATTCCCATACTCTGGTACTTGCAGACCACTTATTAAGTGTATAGAGTCAATGGTCTTCTTTTCCCCATGCTGTAGTTGCTGCAAACGTTCCACCAATAAAACTGAATTGTGCTACGTGGATAGTATTGTCAGTAGCGGGGTGCAAAGTGGTGTCGGCCTCAGGAGAGATGTGGGCAATCACTGACATCTGACCTCAGTTAAGCTTATATAAAGCGCTGAAAAGGCCTCATACTGATTATAACAATTCTTCAGGGATCACCATCCTTCCCTCCTGTAGCTCATATACAGCTCTTTTAATGAGCAGCTTAGTGATCTTGTCCACAGCAAGGCTGGAAGTGAAGATAGTTGAGAACCAATCAGTGATGTGATTAATCACTGTTAACACAAGAGTAGAGCACTACTGACTGTTGGTATGCACTGTTTGATTTGAATGCATTTATCTGGGGAGGTGAAAGTCTCTCTTTATTCTGACTGAAGCAACCCCGCTGCTTCCAACAGCTGCTGAAATCAGGCATGTTTCATTGCTATTAATTCAACAGAAGAAATCGTTATCATTGTGCTGAGGTGCTGGATACCTGTTATTCTTTCTTGTCTCAATTCTAAAGTCAAATTAATAAGAGTCATATGCTCTCAGTCAATAAAGTTTTACTGTGTAAATGGTTTTGTCCTGGTCAGAGTTCAGTGCTTTCATTTTACCTTGGAAAGTGATGCAGGAGGTATTCAAACTAGATAGACTGAAGAGTAAATTAAAAAGTGCATAGTTCTCTTTTATACCAGATGTGAATAGCTCTCTGTGATGATACTCTGTGTGATAAAAATCAAGGATTTGCGTATCATTCTTACATCTCAAAATTACACTGCCTTTTCTCTACTGTTTTGGGCAGAACATTATTAAGATTTTTTTACTTGCTTGCTTTGGCTCCCTATTGAAGATGATGGATGTTTACTTCCTTTTGCTGTCAGCTAGCCAGTGAATAGCCAATTGAGAGGAAAATATAGGACCAAACTCCTTTCAATTTCACAAAGTCTTAGAATTTTAACTGGGGAGGCAAGCATTAAATCTATCCTAATCTATTTACTGTGGGTTGCCGTCCATCACCCTGGTATATGAGTGCCCTCTAAATGAAATAAATGGCAATAGAGAGTCTGTAGCTGAACAATAGCACTCTTCTTTTCTGAGATAATTAAACACCCCATCAGACTCACAAAAGGTTTTTATTGTTTGTGGAATGATTGGCTTTCTCCTCATCCAAATTACAAAATACAGATTTTCAGTATTAAATTCATTTGTATAGTGAAATACTTTCTTCAGACAATTGTTTTATAGAAATTTATTTTGCAGAATTTGTAGAATTTTATGACATAAAGATCCTCAACCTTTAGATTTTTCTAAGTTCTTCTGAGAACCTCTTTCATGGCGCCGCAGTTTCCAACTGGTATATTGGACTCACCATTATAATCTGAGTGTACCTATCACAAGGATGAAATTTGATGACATTATGTGTAGGGGTTTTAAATTTATTTTTATTTAATTGTAGAGTTTTTATGATAATTTATACAAATATTGCTTAAGACCGAATGAGATATTTCTCTAATTTGCTAATTTTTTATTGTTATTTTGACATGATATTTTATACCTTGGAATGCCATACTTTGTTTTCTAAATAATTAGAAGCTGCAAGGTTGTTATTATTATTGTTGTTGTTCGTGTTGTTTTCCTTAAAATATATGCTGTTAATTTAAGTTATATAGGTGGTATCTTAACTCACTAGAGAGTATTGCTGAAGTGAATATTCTGTTCACATTTTCAGGGGAATATGATCAGGCTTCCTGCAACAAATTGTTCTGTCCTCTGCATTTGCTAGTACGTAAGATTGGGAACACTTGGTTTATGCTGATATTTATGGGGTGAGGATTATCATTCTAATTCAAGAATTATTTTAAAACTTTGAGTAGTATTAGTGATCTCATCAATACAGAATACACAAATTTTTGCCTGTTTCAGGGGGATGGTGTCTGTTGGACTAGTTTTCTGTAGGCTGATTGAAAAGGGGCTTTTTATTATTTTTTCTCCTCTCTTTCTTTAAGAATGGCAGTGAGTGAACCATGCAGAAAAATAGTATATAGAAAATTTTATAAAATTTATATAATTCTTTAAGGAGAAACTTAAGAATCCCAGGTATCCTATATACTTAAATAGAAAAGTGAAAATAAACATTTATCAGCATGTATCTGATGTTTTATATACATATATATATATATATTTATATATATGTGTGTTTTGCCTCCAATATTTACTTGCCAGGAACACTTGCTCATTGCTAGCATTTCTCACATATCCCATGCCCATTTTTTGCTGTGTGTATAGCCATTTAAGGTGTTTTGTTTTCTGCTCTAGTAGTTTAAGAACTGTACATAGTATGAAATGTTAATGAAGTACTTAGTAACCATAATAGAATACCTGCTTGCATTTTGATTGACAGTTCATTATATGAAATAAAGTCTCAATCAATAAATTCTCAGCCATTTGTCTGGTAAAGTAGACAGACTATTACGCTTCCAATATTTCTTAGAATACCAGCCAGACGGAGACTGGTAAGTACCTTTTAGACAAAAATATGGCATGTAATGGAATGTTGGTCTGTTGACATGAAAACTCGAGTGTGCTCCATCAGAAAATGGAGATTGTAAATATTTTTTATTGTTGGATTACTCATTTTACCCAGAGCATCAGTGACCAATAACATGCATGGGCCACTGAAAGACAGTTTTTCATAATGTAAGGGCAAATAATCTGCATCACACCAAGCTGTTTTCATAAAACCTATGTTGTAATGCGTATATTGTAACTCTACTTAAAAGAGGTGCTTAATTTAGATGGCTAAGTCAAAATTACTTGCATGCTTGAAGTCAGCCAAACCATTTCTCATTCTCAGTTACAGGTTCTTAAAGTTACAGTTTAACACATATTAAAGAGCTGAAATTTGGGATTTTATTAAAACATTCATTCAGCAACTATTATTCTATTTAGCTTATGATTCTACAAATATTATCTCTTGACATCTCAAAGTTTGTCAATAACTCTTTGCATACTGGAATGTGCAACATGCTTAAGAACTGCAACTACTTAACGATGCTTCATTAATTTCAGTAGAATGCTGGGAGGCTTATTTTCCAAATGACATACTGATATCACTGTTCTGGGAATACATCGTGTTTTGCAACAATTACAACATCCATAGGGCAATAAATCAGTTAACTATATTCCTCTAGGCTCAGAAAATGAGCTAAATTGCTGTTTCAGAAACAACTTCTCCCAAGCTCATTTAAAATGAGGAGGTTTAGGAAAGACACGTGAGTATATTGAAAGGCCAAGTGAGGTGTGTGTCTAGGCACAGTGGAAGGGCACCATGGAGACTGTGAGCAGGATTCTTTCTGTCACAGCATACAGCTAGAGATAAGGACAAAAATGTGCTGTAAATGACCTATTATTATGGAGAAAACAGAAACAAGAAAATAAATTAGGTGCTCATGTTCTGTTCATTTTGATCAAGATGATGGCTCCACAGTTTTCTTCCCGCTGTGGGGATAGGGGGAAAAAGTAGAACAAAATACCCTGATCAAACTTTGTTTTAACTCCTAATGACCCTCTGTCCATTATGACTTTCTGTGTTTGGATCCATTTGAAGGTTTTGATCTCTGTGAAATACTGTGATGTTCTAAAAAAAAAAACCCCAACACACAACCAAATTATTTGAGCACCAAGAAACATCAAGAATTATTCCTTGATTATTCAAACACACATATATATAAAAATTATGCACATGTGTGTTTCTCTATATGCAAGTCTCTAAGAGTTTTTTTACTATTTTTTCCCAAACCTTAATGTCACTTCCAAATGTAAAATAACACAGCAGAATTGTCAGGTACTCAAAAACCCCCCAAAATAACCCACTTAACAAGGAAGCATTGTAACCTTATAACAACAGTCTTTTGTGCGATATATTCTATAGTGCATCGTAATGCTGTGCAGCTTTGACTTGTTGGGCTTTTATTGTGGCATGTGTGGGAGTGCATATATATCTATATCTATCTATATCTCTATCTACATATATATATACACATCTATAGATATGCATATCTATAGATGTGAATAGGTATAGATATATGCACACAAACACATATATAGCTGTCTATATATATCTTGCTCAAGTTCACTAATCTTCAGAAAGTTGTACTTTAAACACACTTGTGCACCCACACATAAACACAGAAAATTTCTAACATTTTGTAGCGATAGGGAGACTTCGTTAAGTAATTCAGTACCTCACAGGCAAGAGAGCTACATATAATGTGCAGAAAATGTGTTTGGGTCCTGCTTCGCCTTTTATTGTTATATAAGCAAAAAACCTTTGAAATTAAAGAAATTTTTTAAGTGTAAAACTGAGTTATATGTAAAAAAGATCTGGTATAATTAACATACAGGAAATTACTGGGGCATTAACAACCAGAAATCATATAAATGAAGTGCATATTTCCAGTCCAGTAGGCTGACTGTGGAGACTGGGAAATGTATCTGCAAAAATATTGACAATTTTCTTCAATTCCCGAGACTGGGTAAACTGCAAAGATTTTTTCTAAAATAAAACACAGAAACAAATTTGGGACGAGATCAATGTCAACATTCCGTTGCTTAGCTGGGCTGAAAGAAACTGTGAACATGACAGAATCTCCAAAGTACCACTGCTTCCAAATGTAGTGTATTTACAGATACAGTGAGAAATGCATTTTTTTCTGTATTTAGCTAATTTAACTCTTGGAGAGGACTGATTAATATATTTAAATGGATCCTTTTCATACGTGAAGCTGCACTTCCCAGAGCTGATAACTGATCCTTAGAGTTATTCATCCCTTTATGGGTATGTCAGAACAGCAGTCAAAGGGGTGACTCCTGTTAACATACTCTACCAAACTTTCAGTTCATTCACTCAGCAGTGGGTGTGATAAGACCTACGTAATCTCGCAAAATACTTGTTTATGCTTGATTCCTTGTTGCCAAGGTATGTGAGTCTGCTAGATATAATTAGCACAGTAGACATGCAATGTGTGTGCCATCCCATGCATATAGGACATGCAAACTGCAATGACACCTTTGGTTGAAGAGTACACATACGTAACTCCCCCAAATTGTGTCTATGTAATACATGTAAATGTGTTTACTATAAAAAGATGCCATAAAGCATAGCAGATTTATGTTTTTGCCTATAAATTCCACCCTTTTCCTTATGTGAAACTGAATCATAATCTTAATTTAGCCTGTCTGGAAAACAGTACAATTAATGTGTACATATATATATATTTTATTTTTTGTGTGTGTATGTGTGTGTACTTGTGTGTCAGGGTTATCTATGAGTTAATTTTGAAAAATGTAAAATATTTTCTTGTTTGTGAAAAAATGGTTGTATTGGAGCCTCTGATAGCTGCAGTTCAGTAAATAAGCATTGCTGCTGTACCAAACTTAATATGATGAAGACCTGGGTCCTTGTGAGTTGTTCTTTGTGTCAATCTGAAATAATAACCCAGACTGTGGTACACATAAAACTGTATTTTCTTTTTCTAATGTAACCTTTGAGGGAAATGCTGGCCATTGTAGGTTTTCCGTACAAAGATTAGGTTGACAGAACATACATTTGATTTCTGTCACTAGATAATTGAAAGGATGAGGATCAATTGGTGACAATCCAGAGCAGAAAGATGTGGACTGGTTGAAAAGAGTTCTCTACAGGTGAGCTATGAGAATGATCAGTTGTCTAAAGAAAATATAATCCATGAGGAAAGTTGTAAAGAACAGTGGTTGTTCAAACTAGACAATAACAAACTTCTGTGGGCATAACAGATAAAGACTAAAATCAGCAAGGGGGATTTAGATTAGACTTTACAAAATATCTTGTAACAGTAAGGATGCCTAAGGACTGGGTTAGAGGTTTGAGGAAGGTATTGAAAACGTCACTAATAAGAGTTTTTGAAATTAGGCTGATATCAGCTGGGATAGAAACAAGTGTAGTTCTTTCTGTGGGGGAAAAAGGGATAGAAAATATGATCTACTGATCTTTGTAATAGCCGTTTTCTTCCATGATTATATCCTCAGGACTGGTTTCAGTTCTCTGAATTAACTAAAATATTTAGGGAGTTCTTTGTTAGAGTAAGAGAAAAGTTTTCATTGTTGTTTTTACAAAGAAATAAGTTTTCTGTATGTGTCTATCTATTGTCACCTCATGTCATATGCAAGTGGGAGAATGGTCAAGATTATTACTTTTAAAAATTATTCTGGGAAAGTGTATAAATTTAGTTATTGTTTTCTGCTGTAATGACATTTACATTTTTAAAAAAATTCTCACTGTAGTTTCCTGTTATCCTTTAAAGGCTGCTTTTTCTTAGAGGTAGGAGAGACATAACTAGATCTGGTTTCTTGTATTTATTTTTCCCCCAAGACACACAGGAAATTGATGTTTGGGCTTTTGAAGTGAGTAGCTATGAAAACAATTAGACCATAAAACTGAAATTTTATCCTAACTTTGAAAAACAAAGCATGAAAGTAATGATGTTTTGCAGCAGAATTCCCAAAAAATTCCTTTTGGACAGAGCTGACTTAACAGGACAGAGCTGACTTTGTAACAGTGTGAAAAATTCAGTTGGACTTGAACTGTTGACTATATGGTACATGTGGGTTGAGAAATATGAACCAGCAGCAGGATATTCTCTTCTACATCCTTAAAATGATTCCCAGACAAAACACTGTGTGAAGAAATATGGTTTATATATAGGGGGTATTAGAACCAGCCTTCAGCTGAATCACAAAGAATTAATTTAAACAGGGAGGTTAGGAGGGCATAGGAGGGCATTCTTAGGACCTGACTTGGATATTGGGAGGTTAAAAGGCTAGAACTGGAAAAAAAGATTGTAAATAGATGTAGATGGATTGACAGTCATCTGCAGGTTGCAAATGTTGGAACTGGTAAGTTACTGATTTTTAATGGGATTTTATGTTATGCAGACATCCTTTTACCGATGTTTGCATTTTTCCCAGTCAAATAATATTTTACATTAATGTGGCATGTCTGTTTTGATTTGGTTTTAAGGGAGCTACTCTAGGGTTTTAAATCAAGCAGTGAAATTGCTCCTGTGCTGTATGCAAGTCTGTAAGTGATTAGTAAATAATATAAATACCTATTTCATTCAGTTGGTTGACAGAGGTATAAAGTTGTGCAATAGCAGAGACAGAAAAAACCCCCTCAAGTAATCGAAATGTAGCAGATAATTATTTTTTTTCAGGGAGGTAGATTATGTCTGAACAGCAAGAAAGTGGATAAAGGAGATTTGTCAAGGCACGGTGGGAAAACTCTCGCAGGTGTTAGACGATCAGAGAGAACAAACTCTCTACAAAAGTAATAAGACTGTGTGAAAGGATGGAGATACACCGTAGTTGGTGGAAGGATGATAGATAGCCAGAGAATATAATTGGACCAAGTCATGGAGGTTTTATTTGTTGACTGTTTTTAAGGGTTTCAACTTAAACTTTTCTTCCTTAAAAATAAAGTCCATTTCCTCCAATGCTTTTACAGTGTGCAAAGTTTTAACCTCTGAATTTAATAACTTTGCACTTTATGTAAGTTAGACTGTATTTCTCCCTCTCACAGAAAAGATTGGCCTATTAATAGTGTCCTTTTCAACATATGGTATTATATTCTGTCAGTACTTAAACAGGACATGGTTCTTTTTTTATCCTGAATCCCACTTGTACTTGTAAACTGATGATGCAGAGTTATCAGTGTTAATTTTGTTACAGAAATCTTGCCAGATCTTTCTCATTGCCTAATGATTATCTGTGCTCTAGCTTGTATTCTATCAGTTTCCCAGAATTCACTGTTCTTTTAACTTATTGAGTGATTTATTTTTGCACTCAGCAGGCTCTGAATATTAATTTTTTTATATCACAGAATTGAATTTTTACATGCATCTGGTTTTTTTTTGCGATTTTTAAAGGAAAAGAAAGATTTGCAGCCTCTTTTAGACTGTTTATGGTCTTTTTGCAGAAATCTCCACATCCTCTCTGATTCAATCATAGGAAGGATGGAAAATGTCTCTAAACAATTTGCAATCCATGATTTTTACATTTCTTTAAAATAATACTATACAATTAAGAATTTGTAAAATAAAAATACAAATAAAAATAAATCTTTCTTCTCTCTTGAACTCATGGTATCTTTTAAACATTAAGGAATTATGCTTCCTCAAAAACATTCATCCTCTTTCTTCTGCATAAACCCCTTCTTGCTAGTATTGACAGTCATTAAGTTAAAGGCCTGTGGCTAGTTCTTTTATAATTTCTTTAAAAGTTATATAAAATGTGTAAGTATGCTGATGGAAAAAAGTCATATAGCTTACACAAGTAAATGCTGATAAATTAATAGTGAGTTACTTAAGTAATATATGGTAATACCTGTCCAATATGTGATGGATAAAGACTGAATATGAATTAATTCACATAGTAGTACATGGGGAAAGAGAAGAGCCTAGAGATGGTTTTTTCTTTCTGTAAATGGGATTCAAAAACTTCTCTGCAGGTGATCAGGAGTAAGGCAGAGGACTACTTAAAATAGTTCAGATAATAGGAGAAAAGAGTCTTAGGACATTCCATTATTTGAGCCCAAAAAAAAGTTCAGCATTGAAAGAATTTGAGTGCTTCATAGCAGAACACTCAGAGTTTTTGAGGGAAAAGAAATTACATACAAGAAGCCTGGAAGTGTAATGAAAGATATGGTAATGCCACCTCAATTTGCCGGGTATAAATTTCTTCATGTTTTTCCATCAACTGGGAGTGGTGTCCAGAGCAGGAAAAGTAACTGAAGTAGACTTTTAGCATTCTCCTTCTATTATAGATATGTAATGGAATTTAACTTGTGTTGTGAGTAGCTAATACCAGTCAAACTAGGGTGCCTTGTAAAAGCTTAAAGAATCAAAACAGAAGTCACACCTTTGATATGGTATTGCTGTGACAAGTGCACCAATACAAGGTTAGCAGTAGTTTCACTGCACTGCAGTGTTCGCCTTTCTACGGGCTAGTCTTTATGCAAGGTTAGAAGCACTGTGGTTTCTGATATGTGGGAGACTCAGAAGTGTAAATAGTGTTGTTTTTTGGAGGTGAGTCTTGACCGATGCTTTTGGATAGTAAGAAATATAGAAAAACTCAACGGTGTGATTTTTGCAATTTATACAGATACGGTCACTGTGAATAAGATCTCTGTGGAACTTCCTCTAGTTTCTTTCTGAAGATAAGAAGTAATCTTGCCCCATCAAAATACTTTAACATATTATTCACAGTGGAGATAGGATATGATCACAGGAATCAACAGTCACTTACAATAAATGCATCATTAGTGTTTGGCACTTACAGATACTAAAAAGTCCTCCAAAACCCTTAATCCAAAATCAGCTGAGGGCAAATGAAAAACCAGAGATATTTCAGTGAGCATCTCTTGCCTCCCTTGTACACATTAAAAATTGGAATCTTATCCTCTTGCATTTTAAAGCAGTTCAGTATCTGCTATGACAAGCTGGAAAATAGTTTTTGTTTCTTAGAAGCTAAAGATATTTTTTTCTCCTTTACAGCAATCAAAAATTGTAAGTGTCTGCATCAAAAATACTTGAGGTTTTTTCTTACACACCTGCTGGGCTCTTGGACACAAATATCAGAATTATAAGAGTCTACTAAAGAACGTAGACAAATTAAAAAGTAAAAATAGTAGTATGTATGAACATCAAAATCTTTGGTGATTCAGACTGCGAAGAATTGTTGAAATAAAATCTTCTCTAAGACTCCAGTGCACCTAAACAATTAGAGTATCTTACTCCTTTCAGTGGCTGAGAGGAACAACTATAATTTTGGTGATTCATATTTATCAACAAAGTACTTCATTAAGGGTGCTCTGTGGTCGGGATTTTGTGTTTTTGCGTAGAAAACAAGCAGGTTTTTAAACTTTTACATGGAAGCTGTTTGTCCTAACTTCACCTTTGCTCTGCTTTCAGTATTTCTTTTATTTTACAACCTTGAGAACATTCTAAGTAAATGCTCAAGGAAGCATGAGGAAACATAGTAACAGAGATGTTTTATCACTCAAGACTTTGAATGTTAATCTTCTTACTTTTTTTTTAGAATGAACCTACATACATTATTTGTTCCTCTCAGCCTCCAACTGTCAGAACAACTATGAGATGTGAGGCTTTTCCGTCCTAAAGTAGGCCTCAAAGTAGCTTGACTGCTTGATGTAGAACATGGCAAAATAAACAAAATTGTGTCCTGGAAATGTAGGAAGGTTGGCATGAATCCATCAGCTGTTGACAGACTGGGATTAGGTGGCTGACTTTTAAAAGGAATTTGTATTTCTCATCACACCGATTTCCACTTCCAGGTTATATTCCTGGTAGATTACATTTCTGAGTTGGTCTGATGTTTCAAAAGCATGGAAAATAAAATCTCTACTACATATTCCATATACTTTTTTGCTGTCTTTTACAAGCTTGTAATTCAGAAAACTTTCTGTTTATGAAAAAGAGCTATCTACCTGTATTTCATTTTATTTTATTGCCTTGTTGCTTTTTTTGTTTGTCTGGGTATTTAGCGGAATGTTGTCTGTTGCCTGGTGTTGGCTCCTTTGTGGAATCTAAAATGCTCAAAATCATGTTTAGAACTGTTGCTTATGCAAAGAAATTGTAGGAATACAAATAGACACAAATAATTATCCGAAGCCTGGGGAATACTAGAAAGTTTTCATCTCTTGTGTTTGATATTGTGTGAATTGTGTAAGCCTCTTGTATGCCATTTATATAGATACTCAGTTTTAAACATGGTGTTTTCCTTTGGTGGATAAGTGAGCTTGCACAGCCTATAAGGACCCAGTATATATGGAAAAGAGAAATATGTAATTTTAAAAGTTGAGAAGGAATACATTATTGAGGGCATATAAAAGAGAAATTCACTACCTTGAACTGAAAATATTGTAAAAGGAAGTAGGTGGTTTGAAATAGCATGACAAATAGCTGGTTTGATTTAAAAATACCCAAACTAAATAATTCTTAAATTCCCCTGATTAAGACGTGTATAAAAATATTTTCTTCTATTGTGTCTTCCCCTTTGCATCTTCATCATAATGACACTTAAAGCTCATTATGTTTTTAAAGTGAAGAACTTTGTCTTAAGATGTATGAGCATGACAGAACGATGCTGTACGATTTTCCTTTGAAGTTCTGAAAAAAGTTCTTCACATTGTGTGACAATTTCTTAATAAGAAGATGCTAGTGGAGTGGAAGCTCAATGATTTTCTGTATGTGGCAAGGATTTCCTTTGAGTTAAAAAGACTGTAAAAACACACTGTAATGTTCAGATTGATCTAGACACTATCTATAGCTGTCTTTATTATGTTTGCTTCTTTTGGCATAATTTATTTATGACTAAATTCCTTGATGGAGTCTCAGGAAGATCAAAAAGGGATTTTCTCATTATTAAAAAATCCCTACAAAAGCCGACTCGAAAACTTATTTTAATTGTTGAAAGCTTTACTAGTGTGAGAGGAAACTCAAAGGGGTAAAAAGAGTGGATATGACAAATATAATATGTAAAAGATCTGCCTTAGCATAGTACATGGTGAACAGTTAGTTTACTTAAGAACAGATTATAAAATTGCATGTTGTTCAAAAGAAGTCTTATCATCACTAGATTACTTATAATTCAGTTTGAAAAGTAAATAAATGTTAAGTGACTCGTACCTTCTTCTGAAAAGACAAATATAATCTCTTACTATCAAAAGCTCTGTATCATTTATGAACTAGATTTCAGTCTGATTTGTTTTAAATTAAATTGCTGAATACATTTTATACACAATCCGGAGACTTACGAAGGAACAGTTATTCACTGTTACATTGGAAGAATGCAGCTTTATATAAAAAAAAATAATTTGTGATGAAACCCTTTCCATTCACCTTTGTGGTAACTCTCATGAAAACAGTATAAAGCTGTAGATCCTGGGGGTACCATGTATCATGACAGGCATTTGACATTGTATTGGGCCCTTCATGACCAAATATCATTTGATACACATTGTGGAATTTAATACATAAACAAATGTCTTTTCGGTGTACATGCTTTCTAATTAGTTTTTTTTAAAAATTACGCTTTTATAAATAACATTTTTCTTGGTCGCACATAATAAAAATCTGCAACAAAGAGAAGAAAAATTTTCACAGTGCAGTCAGTATCTGTTCCAAAAGATACACTTTTCCCGTCATTAAATGAGGCTTCAATTTGTATTAATTAAACTACTTCCTGGGTGGTCAACGGATACAAGGTGAAAATTTTGTTAGGTTATTTTACACTATAGCTGAACACCCTGGAGTTTTATTGCTAATTTTTGCATTTTCACTGCAGTTCCTCATTGCTTGGTGGGCTGTGAAATTATTCTTTACTCCTATGAAATGCGTATTTAGCCATAGGCTAAATTTAAATGCCATAGGCTGTTAAATGGTAGATCTTTTTTCTGAGATTCAGTTTTTGAATTCATTGTTTATGCTCTTTACATTTAAAAATAGTTGTAGTTTTACTCTACCACAAAACAAAAAAAAAACCAAAAAACCCCAAAACAAAACAAAAAAAAAGAAGAATGCATATCATAGTTTCACCACTTACGGCTCTCTGAAGTGCATTCCCTCTGGTGTTAACCTGGTTAAGTAATGAATGAGTCTAACCCACTGTCTCAGAATGTACCCATTAACCACAAGATCCCCTCTAAAGGTCCAAAAGAAAAAAGAAGAAGTCCAATAAGGTAAACTGCAAAATGCCTTCTTTTAAAGCTTGCACCACTGCCTGCAGGCTAACAATTTTCTACAAAGATTGGCTTTTAAAATTCTAGTAAACCTGCCAAGCTCAGGGTTAGTGCTTAGTCTGTGTTTTTTTTATTTTGGAAGACTGTGGAACTAGTTTTGAGATGTGATTTAAATCAAAAGTTATTAAAGACAAAGGGGACATTGTAAAAGGAAAGCAAAGAAAACAAAAGCAATGAAAAAGAAACCTAACCAACGCTATACATTACAAAGTTGACCTTGCATTAGCTTCCCTCTGGCATAGAGGAGATATTATTTCACTAGATGTTGGTTGATAATGCCTGGGTAGGAATTATCTCACCCAACTCAGTTGTCTAGGAATTGTCAAATTCTAAACTGGACATCTAGCTCTTCCTGAGTCAGTGGAAAGAAAGTGACACCAAGTAATTAATACCCTTCATAAAGAGGTACCTGGGAGCGGTGTGCATTGTCTGGAAGAAGTATTTGAGCTGGATAGAAAGAGAGCCTATATAAGTAGATGATGTTTAGATGACTAATCTTAGATGGCCAAGGCTGAAATGCTTTGTTGGCAATTAGCCTTAACATGTCCCTTGCTCCATATACAGTTTCTCATACTTAAGGTATTTATCAAGTACTCTGTATTAGAACTCAGCATTATTTCCCAATTGGATTGCAGCAGTAATTCACTAAAATATTTAAGAATAACTAAAGGAGGGGCCAGGCGGTATTTTTCCTTTCTTTCCTAATGTATTTGAAAGAAGTTTGCCACCTTATCTCATGGTCAGAATTTCAAAGAAAATTGTGTTTTCTCCTTCCTTTGCCAATGTGTGGCAGAGTTGTGTTTTGGGTTTTGTTATGTTGGTTTTTTAGGTTTTTTTTTTTAGTTTTGTTTGTTTTGGCGGTGTTCTTTTAGTTTTTGGTTTGGTTTGGTTTTGACTGCTTGTTTTGTTTTGTTTTTATCTGTACCTTGTATTCTTAGAAATCATATACTTATTTGGGAATATTAAGTTCTGATTGATTTGATCACAAAAGTGTTCAGATCTTTCATATCAGTTTTTGCTTTTATAAAGTGTTAGTAATGGATTTGATAGCCTTTACCACATAGGTCTTTGAATACTGCCACAATAAAATATTTTCCACTGTAGAAAGTATTCATAATTTTTGCTAAAGAAGACTTGAAAAACCACAGATTTCAAAGTGAAGGAAATCTTGAGACACAAACTCTATAGGCAATATGATGTTATATACTACTTATTAATTTGGAACCATACAAGGTTGTGTTGCATTTTGTTTGTGGTATTAAGCTAAATGTTACAGTTTGTAGAAAGGAATAGAACTCTTCTTGATCCTATTATGTACAGTACTAATGCAGCTATTTGTGAAAACAATTGACTCAAAGTACAATACTTAAAGCTTCCGGAGTTAATTTTGTGTTCAATTACCTGTGTTCATTCAGCTTTAGGTGTGTTTTATTGCTAAATGTAAACAAACAAATTTTACAGACTAGATTTATTCTGCAAAATTTGGACTTAGAACAAATTGAAAAGCACTGCCAAGGGGGGGAAAGTCATGCCTTGTTTTAGAAGAGTTGCTATAGTGTCATATGAGTGATACATCTACATTTAATTTCAGTGCTGTGGTGGGATAGCCTTGCCTAGGGACAAACTCACACCCAGCCACTCAGTCACTACTGCTCCTCTATTGGACAGGGGGAGAAAATCATCTGAGAAAGCTGGTAGGCTGGGATAAAGACAGGGAGGTGCTCACCATTTACTGACTTGGGAAATATTAATTTTCTGGTGACAAAGTATATTCAGGTAGTAAGAAACAAAACCAAATATTAAATCAACACTTTTCTTCCCCCTTAATCCATGCCCAGCTTCAGTCTTGGCTCCTCTACCTTTCCCATCGCCACCACTCAAGCAGAACAGGAGAATGGGTAATTGGAGGTTATAGTCAGTTCCTTATAGCTCCTCTCTGCTGCTCTTTCTTCCTCTTTACATTTTTCCTCTCTTCCAGCATGGGTCCTTCTCATGGGCTACAGTTACTTTAGGATAAACCTGCTGCAGTGCAAGCTTTTCTGCTGGCTGCAAGGGAATGTCTACTCTATTCCCCTTCCTTCTTTTCACACCTTGGTTTTCATAGGGCTGCCTTTCACACTCTTTGCCCCACTCATGACTTTATTGTCCAATAATTTGCTCTTTTATAAACATGTTTTCCCCAGGCACCATCAGCTTGGCCAATGGACTCAGCTGTGTCCTGTGCTAGGTCCATTTGGAGGCAGCTGAAACCGGATTTGCCTGGAATGAGACAGCTTCCTTGCCATTTAGACCCAGTACAAGTGTCCATAGGAAAAAATAATGCCATGCATAACTACCTTAAGTATTGAAAAAGTTCTGAGTCAATGTTTCCAGGGGATCTCCTTGAAGGGAGTAGCAAATGGACCCTTCCTGAAGTGAAAAAAAATTGAAGATGATGTTGAAACAAAGAGAGTGTATGTTTCCCAGTGCATTTGCAGTATGAACTGAGAATTCAGTCCTTTTGAAATCTCAGGCTAGCAAATTACTGCTTAATCAAAAGATGTGAATTTAGGAGGGAGAGAAGACAAGTTTAGCAGTCATATGTGGGGCTTTTTTCTTGTTTAGATAGTTAATCTCTGTGTGTGCAAAGAATGAAAGTCTCTGATCCCTGTAAGTAATTTTTCATTCCATTGCTGGAGGAAATGTTGAAGTAATTGCAGTTTCAGTAATAGTCAATGAGTATTTGTAGTTGCAAGTTCTGTGACTACTACATAGAAGCATACATTAACCAATCTATAGAACAATATCCATATTTGCCTGATCATATTTTTAAGAAATTATTGAGTGCTGCAGTCTCATTTTAAAGTCTTTTTGAAAATAGCCACAAGGAGTATATCCACCTCTGTCCCCTTCAGCAAAAAAAACCCCAACCAACCAACCAACCAACCAACCAACCAACCAACCAACCAACCAACCAAAAAAAAACCCAGTAGTTCTTTAGTGGAAAGACTTTATTATACAGTAGACTGTATAAAAAATGGCACCATTTCCATTCATTAACATGACTTGGCTTTGAAATCCTCTAAGCTGTTATCTTTTATGGAAAGAAATTTTCAGTTTGCACATATCGTAAGATTGTGTTATTACATTGCAAGGTAACTTTTTTTCCTTTTTCTTACACTTCATGGAAAAGTGTGAAAAAAATCCTTCATAGAAAGGATTGTTTGTGAATCGAATAGTCAAAAGAACACTCTCTGTTTTGTGCCTCAAAGATAAAAGAAAATAAATGTTCTTGACCTTGCCTGTCCCTCTGAAAGGAAGGCTAATCGTGTATATTTGAGTTACTTGTATGCAATTGACATTTATAATGATGCATCTTGAAAGCACTCATTTTTTCCAAACTGACCTGGTCAAAATTTATGATGAAGGTAGTAACATCATTAAACCTGGTATTAACATCAGTAGTGATATCGTCTTAGAAATGTTTTGATTGTTGATTGTCGCGGTTCAGGAAAGAATACACAAGACCTGCATAGTTCAGGACAGGGTTACAGATCCTGGTAGATCAGGGTCCAGGGCAGATCTGCCTTTATTCAAAATGGAGGGCCTTTTATAGGATAGGCTGGGGAGGATTCTAGAAACTGGGGGTGGTTATGTAAAACTAGGGTCTGAAAGGAGAGATTAACATGAATATGCAAGATGGAGGAGGGTTCACAACAGTGAGGTAATTGGGAAGAAAAGTGATTGGGTAGGGCATATACATCACTGTAAACTGCCCAATGGGAAAGTGACAAACAGTCCAAGGGGAAAAGACCATAGCAGCATGGGGAAACATGACTCCGAACAAGGGCATCAACCTATCCTTAGGTTTTAGCCCGAAGTCTCTGTAATATAGTCCTTAAACAAATGTCGAGTCAGCATTCTTCTCTTCCAGGAATCCCTTTTTCCACAGTAGGTAGGCTTCATCCTCATTGTGGCCATCTCCAACAGTTGATGGTGTAAGAAACCTCCATTTAAATCCTAAAATATCTCTGTGTTTAAAGACTGTAATTAAGGCAGTGACCAAACATACTCCTTGTAAAGTATGAATTGCATTTAAATGCAGGTTATTCTCCAAGTTTCGTGGACTGCTTTTTTTCTTCATCCTTTGTGCAAGTTATTTCACATGGACAGCCAGATGAATTGAAAAAACAATAGAGTGAGACATGGAAAACAATCAAGGTTTTTTTCCTTTCCTAGCTAACCTTTCTAAAATCATGCTTGATCTTCAGAAACAAAATGAAAGTGTTCTCTTCCATTAATACTGAGAAAATATTTCCCTTGATATACAGGACATAGTGATAGATTTAAATAACATTGTGCATAGAAGAATTCTCTGTGGAAAGCTTTTATTTCTTCTTGAAAGTAGCTAGTATATTATCTTCTGAATAAGTATTATGGCTAAGTAGGTAATCTATAGATACATAGAGTGTTTTAAGAAGGTGTGAGCTAGTCCGCTTGAAGCACAGAAAGAGAGCACTTGGGGCTGAGATTCACATCACTTATTATGAGGCACTTAACGGAGATGGGTGAAACACAGGTGCAGGTGTGCCAAGTTTCAGTGGCTGGAGTGCGACTGAGATCTGAACTGACTTACCAAGATCCCTACCTGTCATTACTGAATATCCAGGAAGACGAGGAACACAAGCCTGGGCATTTTTAAAGTCCCTGCTTACATGTTTTCTATTCCCGTGTTTTTTGACTTTTGCTAGCTGTGACAGGAATAGAAGGAACAATGATTTTTGTATTCTCCAACCATGTGATATTGTCTACATAAAAGCAAAACTAACAATAACTGTGTTTGAGTTATTTCAAGGAAGTGAGCTTGACAGATGTGTCTCTAAAACCACTTTAGTTAAAGGTTAATGCTCATTAGCATGGAGTCAACAGCACTCTTATAAACCTCATAGTTTAAACTAAATGACAGAAAAAGAGCTAGTAGTACACTAGTGAGCATTACAATAAAACATGATGCATTGCATTTATAAAAATAAAAGCAACAGACTTTAGAAAAATGGATAATGCTTGCATTTGTTGTATTTCAAGTGGAGTTTTATCCACGTTTCTTCTTGCAGTCTCCTATGCAACGTTTCTTAAATGATATAATGAACGAGATTTCATTGCTTAAGATCAAAATATGAGACTTGAGTGGGTGAAGGTCACAAAACGCATAGGTTGGCTCACAACAGCCTGCAAAAGGGTGGTAGGTTTGGAGACGGGGAAGAGACAGCCCATGGTACATTTTCTCTGTACTGTACGAATGCATCATTGGCTTGCCAAGTGCAGGCTATTTTGCAGATCTGCTCCAGCAGTGATTTAAAGTAAGAAAGGAACTAACTCTAGGAAGAATGAAACAAATGTTCTCTACACTGAAAAAGGTATTAATTCAAACTAAGGGTGAGCAGAGGCCAACTTTTTTACTGATCTGCATGCCAGCCTTTTTTTCAGGCAGTTCTTGGGACCTGAACACCAGGTCAAAACCAGCTTTTAGACTGAAACAAGCCAGCATTACTCTAGCTAATCAGCACAATAACATTTTCTTGAATACTTTACTAACAATCTAAAAGCACAGCAATTGCTTTTGGAAAATGAACATGGAATAAGGAATGAAAATAAGTAAGACTCTGAGAAATAAGAAGGCCCAGAACAGTCTGAAGTTTAAATTAGTTCTGGATTTCTATTTAGGACAGCTCAAGTTTCATTCCTGCTTTAATACTTCAGAACTATAACTGGTTAAACATTAAAATTCCAATTCATAAGTGAGAGGTTTTTTTTTACAATGGCTTCTGTTCTGTAACCCATGAAGGAGATTCTAATGAAAAAAAAAACCCGTTTCATGAGCTGGAAAGGGATAATGAAAAGTAGGAGCTGAGAAACAGATATAAAGATAAAACAAAGCCGTTGCTTTGGTAGTTGCATCAACTCTCACACATATCTAGCTGTTCATGAGCAGAAGTTAAGTACCTACACCAACTCCTGAAATAATCAATAACAAAAAATATTGCAGTCAACACTCTGTAATAACTTTAGGCATTTCAAACTAGAAAGACACATAACAAAACTCTAAAGATTTTTGGACACATTGCAAGTAGAATTAAAAAAAAAAATTATTGTTTTGATTATTTTTGTTTCCAGGTTTCTATAATTGCTGACAGTAGAAGGGACTTGCATGTTTCATTTGAATAGTAAATTTATTTGAAATAACAGTTCTGAATATCACAGTAGTATGTTTGAATTAATACTTGAGGCGTCCCTTGAAAACCCCAAGAAGTTGAAAATTCTCCATGGAATCCATGGAATACAAATTCTTATTTTAGATACTTAATTTTGCATTTTTACTTCTTGTTTGAATTAATTTTTTTAGAGTTGAAAGCATGTTAAAGCCTACTTCCTCTCTAGCATATCAAATATTGTCTGTCTTCCATATTTTAATGTATAATAACCTAAAGTGGTACACAATAGAACTCTAATTCAAGAGTGAGTATGATATGACTTAAAGACAGAGATCTGGTGGGAGAGCTTGAGTGGGAAGCATTAAAGTGTCAGTATTTTGGTGCTGAGTTTCTTCGACAATGAGGATTAGCTGTGCTCTCAACTGGCTTTCATTTCCTTGTTGTTGTAGTGGAGCTGTGATTGGTTTCTGTGGGCTCAGAACTTCATCCTCTCTTTTGCAGCAACATTGCTTTGCACATATAAAGGTGATGAACCTATGAATATAAAAGGAAATATACACACAATCCAAAAGTCTTTTTAATAAGTACTTCCAGTAAGGAACACCAAATGCTATATGTCATTCTTTCTCTGAATATATGTATATAATTTATAAATAAATCAAAAATGTTTCTTTGTACACCTCTGTATATCTCACAGCATCAGCAATTGGCAGCCAACCATTGTTTTTGTACAGTAAAACTGTCCTTATTTAAGTTGTTCTGGATGGTGTAAGTGACCACTCCTGTGATTAAACTAAGTTAATTTTAATTGGATCACCTTAAATCAATGACTCTTTGTAGCACTTTGTGAATTTGGAGATACCTTTCCAAAAAAAGTATTTTTATGTTGTTCTGTCCCCTGTAAATGACATTCAAACCAGATTTCCCTCTGATGTCAAGACATTCCATTTTCATGGATACACGACAGTATATGTGTGTTCATGCATTAATATTTTTAGTCATTTGTATTTACAGTTTTGTATATGAATTTATTTTTTATTTAGTCAGTGGGAAAAAAATAGAGGTTCTGTAAACATCATTTGTAGAATGCTCAAATCCCCAAATGACATGTGTTCTTCAAAACAAAACTGAGTAATTTAGGCACTCTAAGAGTGCCCCTGTTTAAACAGCATGGACTTTTTGGAAAAAAAAAAGGTGTATGTTTAGTGTGTATCACTCACACAACCTCCTACTGTCACTTGTTGTGTATGTTCTGATGCTTTGCTAGAAACAGTTACTTTCTTACACTTTTCCTGCAGGATTGTTCCAGAAACAAGTTATGTCAGTGATTAATTTATTAATATTGTTTTACTTCACTGCTGTTTACCTGTTACATCTACTTATTATAGCATGTTGTATTTCCATAATAATTTCTCCACCCCTTTTGCTTTAGTGGTTTTTAATACTATGTAGATTATATGCATCTCTCCTGCTGACACGTCTGCTGTTGTTCTCTGAACTTCCTTTCAAGAAAAGGATGACAAACATATCACTGAGCTCCAGTTGCAGAAAGGTAGAATAGAAAAGAGAACATTTTCTTTGTATTCTGTGGTTCCTTTTTTACTACAGTCTATGCATACATTGTAAACACAGTCAATGTGTCTCCGTTGGAAAGTATTTTGCAACAACAGAACTAAAAACGTTTCTAGCTTCCATTAAATATCAATATTTAGAATTATTTTCCTCCAGCTGTAGTTATCAAATGAAACTTGTTGTTGTCAACGGAACTTTCTTTATAAGAGTTTCATTTGCTGTTACAATAGAGTAATCTGTGATTTTGGTTACCTATTTAGAAGGATGGTACAAAATGTTATAAATCCCTACTCTGTTCGAAACAGGATATATTGAGCTATTATTACACAAAATTGTCCTTTTCTTGTACTATTCCATTGTTGTTAACTCAAGTGACACCAAAACATATTTATCTTCCAAATTTAATTGTTTTCATGTTTCCTCACAGGACCTTTCCCTGTCCCACCTTCTGGTTTCTTCTTTCTGGTTAAGCATTCCAGCAGCTCTCACATCCTAAGAGGTATTAATAAGGGCCACCTGCCACTGTGACTCATTTAAAATGTCTCTGCACAGTTTAAGATGAGAGATAATAAACATGTCCAGGCCATAGGGGATCAGAAAAAAGCCACGAGACAGTATTGGTCAGCATGATGGGCAGTGGTCTCAGCATGAGAGCAATCTAACCTTATGCTCCATTATTCCTCTGTGTAAATGCTCAGCAAATGTCACAATCCCATAAGCCGTTTGTGGCAGGTACCACATGCTGCTGTGGGTCAGCACATAACCACTGCAGAATTAGCTTTTACCAAATAATTTTTGATACCCCCCCTCAAATATTTCTGAACAGGTTTTTCTACAAAAAAAACCCTAAACAAAACAAAAGAAAATTTAAAATCAAAATTAAAATCCCAAAACACTTGTTTTGTATATTTTAAAAAAAGTTAGACTTACTTACTTTTATTCTTAGAGAAGCCTGGATAGGCTTCTCCTTCCTGTAGTTTTAAATTATTGCTTCATTCAGTCAAACTTCTAGCTCTAAGCAACCCTAGCTGAATTACTTATTTAAACCAACTATTCCTTCTATATTTTCAGCACTTTTTCTGGGAAGGTTTTTCCATTTCCTTAGTAACATTTTCTTTTTGATGATAGTACGTTACCCTTTAAATATACAAATTTTATTTGCTTTAATCTAGCATGCAGTTGAAGACCATACAAGCAAGCAGTGGTAATAGCTCTGTAAAACCTTTATGTAGGGAAGGGCATAGCAAAGGCAGTTGTCTTTGCAGATGGAGAACATATGTCTGTTTCACACCGAGAGTGTAATTTTGTACATGGCAAAGAATCCAAGTTCTTGTCATGTTGTCTCAAGGGTTGCTTTTTCTTTTTCTTTTCAATTTTTTTTGTTTAAGTTGAAACAAGATCAGAATCAGACTAATGCAGTGAATCTGATTCTTTGATGTTCCCAAAACAATAATAAAATATAAACTCAGAACCATTGTCTAACAATTATTTATTTAAAAAGAACACAGCCCCTAACTCAAAACCCACTATAATTGGAAAAAACTACTGAGAAAACTGCATACTGCTATGCAAGAAGAGAAGTTTTATTATTTTAATAAAATAGTCTAAATAATGTGGAATATTTTCTTAAGTTTTAGATTTTACTTTCTCGCTGATTTCCTGGGGGTCTGATGTATGCCTTCTTTTATTGTAGTATATTTCTTCTCAAGTATTGAAAATTTTCTTTCCAAATGCTCTTGGCATTAGAAACAAATGTGAAGAATAAAAGTCTTAAATAGAGCAACACGATATCTTCAGCCCCAAACTACGAAATGTAGGCCATAGAGCAAAGCCACTGCCAATGAAGGGTATAGCTCTTAAGTTCAAAATGTTTCCTACTTCTCCATATCAACCTCTAGAGAACAAGCATTCAAAAAAGTGCATCAGATTCATCTCAGTTGCACAATGTAATAACATGAATCATCATTTTTTGTGTGCAATATGAACATTACATTCCTGTGGAAATCCTGCCAACTTTGCTTAGATGAAACACTGAATTGGCAATAGCTGCAGATTAAGTAGTGTGGTATGACAGAGGGAGGGAAGGCTTGTCTGGAAGAGTAAAAGATATATACTAGTAGGACTGCTCATATAGTAGATACTATATGAGAAACACTCTTTCTCCCCAGTTTGAGTGCTAGGAATATTATTAGTCTTAAATGCATTATCAGCCCTTTGTAAAGTCTGTAAAGTAGATGCTGGTTTTATTCTGCTTTTCTCAGGCAATCATTTTCTATTTTCTATTCTTCCTTAGGATGTCACTCATCATTTGAAAATGATCAGAAACATTCCTTGCTGCCAACCCAACCCAGCATAACACTTTTAGAACTTTCCTGTGGGCCTCTGGAGAGCTAGTAGATAATTTAGATTATTCAAGTTTACTGATTCAAGGACTGAGTGCAGGTCTTCATTCATTTGGCGCATTTCCTTTCATTCCGATAACTGAAAGGATGGTGTTTACACTTTGGGAAAATAACTTTGTCAAGTGGCCATAAAAGACATTTCATGTTAAATGTTATTTTACAATCCTAGGTGTCTTTATTTCCAGCCTGTGGTAAAAGGGGCATGTTATCAGAAAGTCATTTTGTGGTATTTTCCTACTTCATAAAAATTCTTTAGGAAGATACTGTTTGTTTGCAGCTTCAGGTTGTCAGAGAAGTACAGTGTAAGTGACATGTAGTAAAAGGGCCAAGTAGCAGAAATAGGTGGACAGAAAAGATCCCAAAGCTATTTTATATGCTAAGTCAAGTGCTTCTGACTGAGATGCAGTTAAAGAGCAATTGGTATCGTTTGCAACCAGAACTTGTTAGAAGGTTTTTGTTACCAATCCATGGGTTTAGAATAAGCCTTCTTTTCCTGAAATAGTATATAAGTTGTCAAATGCTGTAATCAACCAGCTCATCCAGGCTTATAGCAAAATTAAAAAGCCTTGGGGATTTTCTTGGGGCTAAAATATTCTGTCTCATTTTTTATCACATCCCAGAATGTACTGTGACCTCTTAAGATGTGGCAAGACTGCTTCTACTTTGTCATTTTATGGAATTTTAAGTGACTTTTCAACCCTACCACCATAAATTTAGTTGGGGGGCAAGTTTCAGTCTACAAGCTTAGTTTCACTGGAGCATATGGAGTCCTGCATGGTCTCACTAGAGAAGGCAGATGCCAGCGTTTTAGCTGTAAGGCAGAGTTTTCTGTATTGAGGAGATTGCATCCTTCCCACTTGGATGTGATGCCCAGAGCATAATTCTAGAATTAGTTTGTTATCCCTAGGGTATTTGTAATTTTTGCACACATTTTTCCATATCATCCCACTGTGTACATGTATATGCTTCAGCACATACAATATGTTTGTACATTAAATTCATGTGCATGTGTCTACCCATGTACATAAATTGCCACATAGGAAGCACTGCTTACTCTTTTCTTTCTTGTCTTCTTATTGCTAATAGATGTAACCTAAAAATATAATATTCACAAAAATGGTCAAATGAAGTTGAAAACAGTTTAAATATTTGTCCATTAAAGGATATACTTCCCCTGTATTTGCATTCTATGAACACTAATCTCTTTGATTTTCTGTGTTTACACTGTTTGACTCTCTTGGTATGCCAAATAAACACTTCTTGAAAAAGACAAGGAGAGCACAATTTGAAAAGGGCAAGACATGTGGGCTGAGCAAAGATGGTGTCAAAATACTAAACTCCAGCTCTTGAGACGTAGGGGTATGATGAGACTACATTTCCTGTTGGGCTTAATATTAGTGTGATCCTCAGAGATGTCCAGCATATACTCTTTACAGAATTCTGTCTCAGACTTGTTCTGGCTGGGTAATTGTACTTGGGTGAAGAAGAATTCCTCCCCTCAGATGAGTACAGAAAGTAACAGAAAACTGTCTATAGATAGCAACTTCTGTTCGTCGGCCAGCTCTTGATGTTTGCTCATCCCTGTGTAATTGTTCGTAGTGTTTCATGAAGAGTCTGTTAATCCCTATAGGTTGTGTAAAGTGATTCCCTGTGGATGATCTAATTGAAGCAATTAAGGTGGGTTTATTATCGCTGTTGAGTAACTGGACCCATATTTTCCTGTTGTATTCTGAGACTGAAAGAAATGCTGGCTAGGAAGAGCAATGACTATTTCTTCTTTACAAGTGTGGAGAGAATTAAGTGGTATCAAAGCTAAGCTGATAATCAGATGGGTGAGTCAGGGGTTAATTTGCAATTAGGTTTTCAAATTTATTAGCTGCTTCTCCCTTAATTTAATTTCTGTTGAAGGTCAGTTTTTGCCTTGATTGTCTCTTTATTTTATCTATAAAAACAATGGCTCTGATAAAAGGTTTTATTGAAACACAGAACAGAGCACAGGGAAGACTTAAGGGAGCACATTAGCATGTAAAAGTGAGGTATCCATCTCCAAGGTGACAAATTTCATGAAGTCCTGTAGCCTCAACAAAAGTCAGTGATAACTGGGCCGATACTGGTTAGGCAAGTAATGCATTGGGGCTGTAGTACTGCAGCATTGCCCACGGCCTGCTGCCTTGAAGAGACTGCTGACATAAAGCTCTGGACAGCTTGGGGCCACTTGCTCCTTTAATATCTGCCGTTACTGTTTTGTGATGTTAACTATCAGGTATATTGAGTGGATTTCCGAAGACCTGCTTTTTATCCAGTAAAAGTATGTCTGTGATAACACACTGTTCTTATCTTAGTATTTTGTCTTTCATTCTTATTTTTTTGGAGGAGAACTTTGAGCTATAAAATGCAAATGCAGGTAGCAGACCCTTTTCTGTTGGCTTGTTGGCTTCATGAAGCTTACCAGCCTTTAACTAACACAATTTTAGCAGATAATATTATTTCTCAGCTTGCCAAACCTTTTAAATTAGGTTGGCTCTCCAGAAAATTTAAAATTAAGCATCAGCGTGATGTCAGTAAGAGTCGGTAGGTGCAGGAGTTTCCAATATAACCCATTCCACTCATTTTGACAAAATCAGGCACTTAGACTGTCACACAAAACTTTTGGGAGGATTATATCAAATACCTGCATATATTTCTTAAATGTAGTCTTCAGCCTAATATATCCAGAACATTTTTAGGTCTTTGAACTATTATGAAGGTCTTGCAATTTTCGGTAGGCTCTGATGCACTTTTGACACTCCTTTTAATCTCAACATGCTATTGAAAACAGTGTCTTTATAGGTTGTTCAACTAACTGCAGAGTCACTTGGCCTCTGTATAACCACGAACTACTATTCAAAGCATAATCCCAAAATAAGACACATCTGTATTCAGGGTCATGTTTTCCATGGTCTTTATTTCTTGAGATGTGTTTTCAATTGAAAAATAAAACACAACCAACCAAACAACAATCAAACAAATAAGAAGCAGTACTAAAGCTTTTGCTGTATAGAACAATTTCTGTTTTTTGAATTGGACTTAGCCTTGTACCATATTAGATGTGACTTTTTTTCAGCTTAATTGAAAGGAATTGCCAATGTTCTTATTCGCAGTTAGCTACATAAATGTAAATCATGAATAGCTGGGCTACTGTCGGAGAAGTTATTCTATATTAACAGCTTGAAGTCAAGGGTCAGAATTTAGCCTCTAACTGGATTTTTTTTGCACTCTCAAAGACTTTCAAGCTACAGGGGAAATTACTAGTCTGAAACAATTAAAATGGACACATCTCGTTAATGTTTTTCATCAACTGTTGTAGCATCAGTCCTCTCTTGATTTATCCGGGAAAAAACAAAGGTACTACTGAATCAGGATTGTCTAAAAGATCTGCAGCTTCCTCTTTCAAGCTGTGAGAATACACATAGTTGGTTTCTTTTCTTAAGTCTCTGTCTGAAACTCCTTGGAACTGCAGTTAGGGACAAAGTCAGAGTGAAAAAAACCATTTTACTCTAAATGACTCCTGTTCCTGTCACTCCCTGAAACTGCAGGTGTGAGAGGAGGGCAACAACAAAATGCCCATAACTGTACTATTTTCGGAAGTGTGAGATTTTGGAAAACAGCCTGGCTGTAACTCCCAAAAGATGTGGTGTGTGCACATATCAGAAAAGGTGCGTGTGCTGGATGTCAGGCTTCACCTACCCCTTCATTACCCTCACTCTTAATGATGTCAGCAAACCACAGCTGTTTTATTTCTGTCTTTCTTACAGTTTTGCCCCTTCCTATGTTGCAGGATGAGCAAAATGTCTGTCATACTAAGTGCAATTAAAATTAAATTTCATCTGATATCCTGAGAAGTGTTGGGATTGCTTTGCTTAGATGTCAGCATTCAGCCAGGGTGCTTCTGGTTCCATGTTGAAGTAACGAAAATAGTTGGGAGATCTTCTCTTTTGTTTTGCATCCATGGCATAAGCTGCTCTCAGGTAGTACACAAAGGAGCACAAAAAGTGTAGTAAAGATCAGCTCTGCCTGTGAGAGCTTTTCAGTGGTATTGAAGAAGACATATTTCATTTTAATTATGTTTAAAAAAAAACTCTGAAGGGATTTTGACTCTTCTTAACTGCTTAGCTTCTTATCTGCCAGCCATCCAGAAAGAAGAGATATGTACTATGCTAGGATGCAAGTCATGGTTGCCACATTCTTTGTAGTCCTTTTATGTTCACTTTCTTTCCTTTAAAGTGGCTTTAATTTCCTTTCTTAAAAAACAAACCTGAAATATTGTTTTCCCTGATAGTTCAGCTAAGGGGCCTTACAAAAGGCAAAACGTTGTTTATATTGATCACTTTGCACTTTCTGCATATTATCATATGGAAACAAGATTAGCACAGCTTGCAAACTTGCATTCATTTGAAGAATTCAATAAAACACTCATGTTCTCTGCATGTATACATACAGAACACACACCTACAAATCTGCATGTATATGTTTGGAAGCTTAGAGAGAACCAGCACTAGGAAGTATCTAGTTTTCTTGACCATTGTGCTTGTCACATGCAATTTGAAACGGGTTCTGTCCTACTGAAATACAGCTGCATGCTGTAGTGAAGGTTATAATCATCTAGGTAAATTAAGAAAATGATGTGATAGATTCTTTTTATGAAAAAATTTGAATGTGTTTATACATATCTGTGAATAAAAATGCTATTTGAAAAAAAAATTATCTGAGAAAAAACCCCAAAACATTCTTTTCAACATGAAAACTATGAACAAATATTAAAAACTGAAAAATACATGAATTTTAAAATATGATTTTAAATGCTGTATAACGCTATATGATACACATATACTATGTGCCCTCTTAAAATATTGAAAGTGATACTGCCTTTTTAAAATGTTTAAAATAATACTGTATTCTTAAAATGTTGAATATCCATGGCAAAACTTCTTAGAATAAAAAGATAACTTAGCCTTCCATTCCAAAAATCCCTATATAATTTCCATTTTGACCAGTAAAAAAATAATAAAATAGCTTAAACAGGCTGTCATATCTGCTGTTACTTAATATAACTAAAACAGTGTGTTCTGTTAAATCTTACAAATAGTATAAAAGCAATTCTGTGTGTGTTGCTCTTCTAGTTAAACTGATGCCGAACATTTGTAGTGGTGTTGGAATAGAGAAACTTCATTGTCTTTTCTGCAAAGTACAGTTCTGAAACCTTGATCTAACATAGTCAAATCAGTTGTTTTACAGCACTAAATCTATGCTGTCATGGCCAAACAGTGCTTATCAGGGTTCAGACTGAAATGCGTTTTCAATTGAATTTTTCCTGTCATATTGAATGACTACATACAACTTCTATGTACTGTTAACAGCTTCCATGTGCTGGACAGCCATTTCAGCAGTAGATGATTTCCTCTCTTGCAAGGCAGAGTTTCTGAACTAAAACAAACCTAACCAAACAAACAAGACAACAAAACAAAATAAACCATATAAGTAAACTTTCAAAAAAATGTGAATTTATTAAAAGATTGGAGAAAGTCTGACACCCTCAAACTGCTTCTTTATTACTTTCTTAGTAAGTTTCCTTAACTGAGTTTACACATCCAAATGGGAGCAAAATGACCTAATCCATGTGAAGAAGTAGGCACTTATCATCCACAATTCCTCCCATTTTAAGGTCAGTCACATAGATCACAGGACTCATGGACCTGACATACCTGAAAAAGACGACAAGCTGGCTAGCTTGCACTGAAATACAATTTCTAGACATTTAAAAAGTGAGGTGATTTTTTCAGTTGAGAATGTAGATATGTATGAAATATTTAGGAAATTTGTATTTCAAAAGTTGAGTAATTATCGAGTGGCCTTTATTGGTCTTTGCTGGTCTTATTAAGTATCTCAAATATGGAGGGCATTTTAAAGAACCAGTCTGATGTACAGATGAAAAAACGAAACCACTGTAAAGCATGTCTTTTAACTGAATATACCTTAGAAGTTATAAGTCCTCTGTGCCACGTCTCATCCCTGATTCTTAAGGCTGCTGTTGTCATTCTAGGCCAGTAATTGTCTACATCATCGTGATGTTAGAGTCACAAATATCTCATTCCTTGTAGAATAATTGCTTGTTACTGCTATCTATACAAAAATATGGTTCTACCATGCAAAGACACACAAAAGTAACACAGATTAGCTGTAGCCACCTGGCCAATTAGAGGAGTTGTCACAGCTCAGCCAAGTAAAACAAAGCTTCAGGTCCAGGAAACCTCAGACAAAGAACACCTGACAAGCTGCAGTTGAGAGGCATTGCAGATTTAGTGCAAAGCTTATGCCTGTTGTGTCAATGACAGTACTGTATCACCAGGTTGTACAGTTAGAGCCTGTAAAAGCGAGTGATTAAATTAAATTATGGTAAATAAGGGAAAATTAAGACTAATATCCGTCTAACTGTAAAGAAGAAAGATTCATCCTGTTCATTTTATTGCTTTATACAAATATTTGCTTACCACATTCCACTGTTTGCAGCATAGATTATTTTTGCATGATATATTTTATGTTATTTTTGGCACAAGTATGTACAACATCCACAAGGGGTTGTCTATAACAAAGGTTCCTAAGCTTTTGGTACTACAAAGCTTCAACTATGGTGCAACTGTGTTACCAAGGAAAATGAAATTGCTTATTTTTGGCTATTAAATCAGATTACACTCTTGAAATTTCAGAGGCTGTACATGAAAAGTTACTTTTTGAAAAACTTTACCATTAATGTTGCTATTCTGTTACTGTTTTCCTTTTTTAAACCACGGTGTTCACACTGGACATGATTCTTTTCTCACACAATTGTAATAATGGTATTGATTTCAATGGAATTATTATTCATTTGCCCAGTGTGAGCAGAGAATCAGATTAATGCACCAAAAATTATGTTCTTGCCATGTTATAGGAACTTACTGCTTTTCCTTGTCAGACATTATCGTGATAATTTTAGTAGGGAACAGGTTAAAATAATCTTCATCCAGTTGGGCAAATTGAGTCAGCCTGCTGCTGTGTTATATAGCCCGTCTGTTCTGCCAACTTATTTTTGATGAGCTTCTTAGAAATAGCTGCTTTTATGCCAGTGACTTAGGGTAGGTTTGTATGTAATTATGCTCTTAGTAACATTGCAAGTATAAAGAAAGAAGAGAAAAAAAAAAAAGGCATAGGTCTTTTATGGGACCTCTTGTAGACTTCTGTCTCATTATGTTAACAATCTGCCTAGAGAACGGTGTCAGATTTAGAGAGCAGACGAGATTGATTTACTTTTCAGGCCCTTCTACCCAGCCTAATTATTGCGTTACAAATGGCGATTCTTTCACCCCTCTGAAGGAGCACTTTGATTAGTGTCTGCAATGCAGGTGCCAGGGCTTAATACGGTAAGTGCATGTCAACTAGTTTCTTTCATCACATAGTCAAACTGTATAAAAAAGCCATTGCACAGTAGGAGCTGATACATGGCTTTACCGGAGTTTATATGAGTTTAAAATTGATAGGGTTAGAACAGCTACGAAATTTGCCATCTTGTTTTGTTTAATTTTTCTTTTGTTATTCTAGTAAACACAAGAAAAATTGGTAGATGCAAAGTAGGAATTATATTAGTGTGAATAGGTAGCTTACTGTTGTAGGATTTTATTTAAAATTCAGATCAGATTTCTCCCTTCTCCCTGCCCCCAAGACAAGATTGAATGGTTCTTCTCACAAATTAAGTTATAGTTCCAACATTATAGGCTCTCTTCTCCACTCATGTACTTTATGACTTGACCCTTTTTGAAAGGGTTTTATTATTAAGTGATAGTAGACTGACACTCTTTTTCATTAGTTAAAGATTCATCTATAAATAGCAATGTTTTTTTCAGTTGAGAATGACTACATAAATACAGGATTGGATTAGTAAATAGAAACATAGTATAATTAGCACTAACTCCTTTAGTCAACATTCATGCCAAATTCAACAAAATTCACATCACACACTAGACTTGCCATTACTTCCTATTTATTGCAACTTTCTCCCTTGTTTGATATGCCGTCTCATTTGCTAGAAAAACTGTTTCAATTTTTTTTTCCACTTTATGCATACTAAAGAGAAAAATGTGGAACGTAGCCAGTGTAGGATCCTTTCCTAAATAATTTTACATAAGCTAGTACTATAGAAAAAGGGGGTGGGGCAATAGGGAGATTATAGGAATGCTGCTATTCTGAGTGGCACACAAAAGTGAGGCTCTTGAGATCACTGAAGGTAGTGTAATGTTTCTCAAACACCTGTGCATTTGAGTTCCCGGCTCAGAGAACACCTGCTTCTTCCTCAGCTACCCCATTCCCCTTGGATCCTTATTATGAACTCTCTGAATCCTTATCCCACGTTTAACTATCATCGCAAGTTAATCATACCATTTACACCTCAAATGACTTTCCTATGTTCAATTTGATATGTGTTCCTTTTGAATTATGTCTGATTATATTCTGAAGTACGCAAAAATTGCTGGGTCTTCTTAACTATTTGGTGTGCAATGTATTTAGTGTAATTATCAGGAAACTGTATCAGTAATCATTGAAACGTTCTTAACTTATACAACAAATATATCCCATGCCCATTAATAATGCTTTCTAATAATTTCTGGTTTATCTTGGATTCTTAGATTTTTTTAAAATTTTATTTTCTAATCATGGATCATCATATAGAATGTAGCTGTCAAAACTAGTATTTATATTATATTAATAAAATTCTTCTAATTTTAATGAAATAAATGAAAATACAGAGAAAAATGTCAAGTCCAACAGGGCTAAGATCTAATAAAATATACCTGTAAATTATTGGCAGTCCAGTAATTTATTTTAATGTACCCAAATCAAAATTTTGCCCAATTAAACATTATGGTTGTATTTTTACATCTGAATTCACTGTAGTAACCTGTGTTAAACATAATAGTTTTAGCATACATGTATGGACTTGTTGAAACCAGACATTACTGATGAGCAGGAACATAAGAACTTAGAAAGGAGATCAAACATTCACAGAAAAATGTTATGGTCCACCCACATTTTAAAATTAGGCTACCCGTGTCATATCTTATATGACTGCAGTGGTATTGGTTACAAACTTTTTACTCATCTTCGATGTGAAATCCATTGAAAATTTTCTTGCATTTTCCCCAAATTTTTTAAATTTGCGTAGACTGATCATGGCCCAGAGGCTGAGTCAACACTTTAAATGTGTATAGGTAGCGCCTTTTCTACAGCAGATTTCTCTTGGACGTCCACAGACTTTGGATTCTTTAAAAATAATACACTGAGTGATGCCTGTTTTGAATGTTTCTTGTAAAATCCTGAAAGGCATGTGTAAGGTACTTCACAGATTTTTGGTTTTCTTCCTAAGCTTTGTTAGTGATATTCCCAAAGTACTTATAACTTCCCATTTTTTGTCCTGGATAAAAGTTCTGCAATGCAATGCAGTATTGCAGAATACTTCTTTTAAGTTACATGCCTTTCATAAAGATGTTAGGAAGAAATTCTTTACTGTTAAGGTGGTGAGACACTGGAACAGGTTGCCCAGAGAAGTTGTGGATGCCCCATCCCCGGCAGTGTTCAAGGCCAGGTTAGGAAGGGCTTTGAGCAACCTGGTCTAGTGGAAGCTGTTTCTGCCCATGGCAGGGAGGTTGGAATGAGACGACCTTTAAGTCCCTTCTGACCCAGTCCATTCTATGGTCTCTGAATTCAAAACTTTTATGGGCATGATTAACTCTTGTATAAACGTATTAGAGGCTTTTAATGTGCATTGGTAAACTGGAATCTGACAGAGATTACTGTGGTCTGAACACCAAATAGTTAAAGGGCTATTTAAATGGTAATGCTATACAGAGACCAAGATTTTTCATCCAGTTTAAAAGAAAAGACAACACGCAAGCAAACAAGCAAGGACAAGAATATAATTTAAGTGCTACAGAATAAATGCAAGAAATACAGGAATAAAAGATTACTATGTTTACTATTGGATATTAACTCTCTATTTCTCTAGTAAAATAGTATCTATAATAGTATCTTATTCTTCTGCTACATTTTTCTGTACTGATTCACTAAGTCACATGCAGTGTGTGGTATAATTTTAGGTTTTAGCATTTTTAGGGGATGATGCTTATGCTCAGGGTGTTTGCAGAATGTGTATCATACACTTGAGTGTAATTTAAAAACAATCATAAAGGAACAGTACCACTTCGACATATGCATCTTGCAGCAGAATGAGTTTGAAATTTGGTTTCATAAACTTTTAATAAAGTAGAAGTCAGGGATTTTAATGGACCATGCTTTCTCGCATGTACTGAAGAAACCTTACAGTAAGTGGGAATGGAATTTGACTGTATATTTTCAGCATGTTAAGTAACTAAATAAGAAAATCCAGCATAATCTCCAGACTTGTGAATTTCAATTCAAACCTTTGATTCAGATTAAGCAATTACTTATTTTTAGCACTTATCTGCTCAAATTAAAGTATGAGGAGTTTCAAAGCTGTAGCAACATATTATCATGCTTGAAACGCTAATTACAACATAGCTTTTTTCAATTGCATGAGAACACAAAGATCATCTGTGTCATCATTCTTGCTTGATGCATAATTATGACCCAGTACTTTAATTTGAATTGTCTAAAGGAAGGTTGAATTAACTTCCTTGCCAGTAGATATAACAGCTGGGATTCTGTTAGTTCCCTGCAGAGATCTCCAGGCAATATTTATCAGAAATTTCAAGTGCAAAATAAACTGTTGTGCTATAGCAGTCAGTCTGCACAGTGATAGTGTACAGCTGTAACAAGAGGCAATATACAGTTAAACAGTGTGAATTTAATCCTGTTAAACCTTTCCTATCAATACTACTTTAACATTTCAGGTGTTCTGATACACCAACATTTTCTTCAGAAATACAGTTTTTATGGTAGTGTGTAGCACATAATTTGTTCCTACTGTAGAAACAAACTGTGTTTTGAGTCTTTGAACAAAGTTCTTTTCAAAAAAGAAATTAATGTTGATAACAGAAGCATCGAAGCTTTGTTTATAACTATGTGTGTCTCACATAATTTCTGATTTGAATTTTTAGTCACCTGTCTGGATTTGTTAGTGTGCTTTTATATTTGTATCTGAAAGACATCTTGAAGGTTGCCCGTGGGGTCTTGCACTGGCTTTCTAAGGTTAGAAGGTTTGATACTATACTTTTGCAGTTGTGCAGAGACACTTAAAAGCGATAGCAACAAATACAATAGCAATATTAATAACAGCAGCACTAGTACTACGGGAACACGGCAGCTGTAGGAGCAACTGTGGCTCTGTGTGCTCTGTGCCAGCCCTGCTCCTCTCCAGCGCTGAACTGTTTTGTCAACAGCTCCATCTGCAGCCCATGGGCAGCCGGGAGCCGCGCTGCCAGCCCGACACAGCTGTCTGGGAAAATTAGATTTGAAAGGCAACACCTTAAAACACCTTTTTGCGGTTGAAATTTTGGCACTGTCAGTTTTTATATGATTTCTGAGAGTATAGCCGTAGGCTCTGTCAACGGGAACTCACTGGGAAAGAAGCAGGCAGAGAGCAAAAGGAAAAACAAGGCGTTGCTGCTGCTGAGGGCCTGCAAGCAGACATAGTAAATTCTCCAGTTAGCTCTTTAAATATGTACACAGCAAATTAACCTGGATCTTTGATATTATTTTTTTCCCATTCCTTCCTGCAAATATGCTTTTATTTGCAAAGGCCAGTCATAAGCTTTTGGCCCCTCGGTTTCATGTCCTTTGTGTGATGTGAGAGTAAGAGCAGTGTAACTCACTCTGCTGGAGTTGTGATTTCAGTGATGTAACTTGTATGCCCAGCAGTGGCAAGGTCAGCAGGGCTTACTTCAGGGTGTGGAGCAGAAGTTAGAATTGTTTTGGTCTATTTTTAGGCAGGGTCTGTAGTTTGGCAACACTAGAGGGCTGTAGAAGTCTTTTCTAGTCACCTGCAGGTGACAGGTTTTTTGAATTTGGATTGGTTTGTTTTTTTCTCTGGGAGTGGAAGTAGTACTGCTAATGATAGTACTTGTGGAGGGCAGGAGATATGAATGCTCATGCTAAACAGGTTTCAACCCAGCATTAGTGTTAAAAGTCTTCAAATTATCGGAATACAAGGAGTTAAGTTACGAGTACTTATATGTCCGGACTTTTAATAATGTAGTAATTGCCATGACTTTCTAGAATCATTCAGCATAACATTTGTATCTTCCTTACTTTATTTATCAATTTGATTAATAGCAAGTGAATGTAGGATTTGTTGGGGTTTTTTTGTTGTTGTTTTTTTTGTTTGTAATTTTTATTTTTTGGTAGGGGTCAGAGAAGTGTTTGGTTCACTTTTGTACATGGAGCTATTTCTGATTCTCCAGTCTCTGTATATATATAGTGCTAAAAGGCTGTATGTTGTCTTCAGAACACCTTCAGATATCTTTTTTGACCTATTGGTGCTCTTGACAAATTAAAATGCCATTCACGATGGACAGGAACATTAGTCAGTAGGCAACAGTCGTTCCCTGGCCACAGAACACAGTATACAGAAAACCTTCCCTTCCCCTTTTCACTTCTTATGACAGCAATCCTCCCTACATGTCTGTATAGATGGATGGGGCTTTGGTATATTTTAAAGATTAACAAATTTAGATCACTTCAGATAGGTGTGAATTCTGCAGTGAAAGAGCACTCATATACCTTGTCATTGTTTCCCTATCACTCAAAGGTGCTTCAGTGCTGTCAGTAATCTTAACTCATGGGGAGTTAGTCAGTCTCTCAAAAATGCAAGCTTCAAGTCATTTTGGGCTTTATAGGTCAAAAACAGCACTTCAAACTCCACTTGAAAAACAACAGGCAGCCAGAGCAGATTTGGAGAGCAGATGTCAAATGCTCATAAAGGGATACAAAGCATATCAAGTAGAATAGCACCTTTCTATACCAAATTGTTTCCAGGTTGATTTAATGTGAGACCCAGTGTAGGGTTCATGTCTGTAGACAGATAGCTACTTGCTAAGGACATGTTTGCAAATGCAAAATTAAGATAGCATATTATAATACAGAAATATAATTATACATTAAAAGAAGAGTTTATGCTCATAATTTTCTGTGTTACAGGGTCATGTAAGATTGCTCTCAGAAGGGAGCAATACTGCTCAGTAGACTTCAGTTTCACCTAGAAAGAAGCCACCTGTATTCAAAACTCCACTCATTTGGCACTGTTATTGCCATTGTCTCTCCGGGAAAGGTTCAAGGATTGTAATATACTTTCTTGGAGATCCCAAATAAGATGGGAGGAAGTCAGACACAAAAAAAAAATGTTCCTACATATTCTTCTGATCTGAAAGTCTTTTGCAAGTCTGCAGAGATGTAACTTTATATGCATTATAAGTAGAACTATTTTTTTCTGGAAACAATTCACCTTGCTTTCAAAGATAGTGAACTTTAGCTGCCATTTCAAACGTTATATTTTAAAATCTCTTAATAGCATGATATATGAACAACAGTAATGAGTATTTTTAGATTCTGTTCTGTAGATCAACCCTTCATTTAAAATGCAAACATTTTACCCCTTTCTATTACTTTATTGTTTTAGTAGATTTCATTTGATCTCTCTATGGCATTTTTGGAAATTGCAACAGTTTCCTTGATTTGTTTAGATGGCTCAGGATGTACAAACCATGGCCAATTTTCCAAGCATCTAGCTGTCATGAAAACCTAGTATGCTTAATAAACTTCAGCAATCTATGCTTATATTATTTGTAAGGCCATTTTATATCATGATGAAACTCAGATATCTATCAAGTAGAGTGGCAGCTCTTATCAATGTGTATTGACATTATGTGGGAATTGAACATAGGCAGTAAAGAATGCAGCATCCTGTCTTCTATATCTCTAGTATGTCTTACTATTGATAACAATGTGGGGGGTTTTCTGTTGCAAATTTTAATCACGAGGATTTTGTTTCAAACTAGCTTTTGCTTCTGTTCTTAAATATCAAAATACAGTGTTTATAGGGTTTGTTTTCAGCTGTTGCTGCCAGGTGTTCATTACAAGAGAGGAAAGCAATAGGTACTCTGGGTAAATACGGAAAAAAAATCTTATGAAGCGGGAAACGTAAATCAGAGTTAGCTCTATCCCAACAATTCCTTGTATTTTCTTCCTGTTAGGAAAACACTATAAAAGTGAACAAGTGAAATGGGATGTCCTTTTATTAAATTGCCCAGAAAAGGACAAATTAAAAATGCATATAACATACTGCTGCTATCACTGTAGCTAAAATAAAATGTTGGGACAGTATAGTTCAGGTTTTCAAAATATTGCATATTTTATTCTGATTTGATGGTGCATATACTATCTGCCATATATACAGGAAACTTTGAAACCCACTAATCTGATTAAGGGGCAACAGGGCTTATTTAACTATATTTTTGCTTGGCATCAAACAGGGCTTAATATCCTGTGAACTGACCATTCAGGATGATCTTGGTGAGCTCGGTGTGCATTACTGATGTAATGACTTACTGAAGGTAAAAAGAAATATTGTGATTTCAGTTATTTAGTTTCTTTTTTTGATTTATCTGATTTTGTAGGACTTTTCGCAGCATCAAGTGGGAATAACATGACCAGCGGCTTCATATTTGATTACACAAATAAAGGACAAGCTAAACTTTACAACATGAGGAAAATTAACTAAGAGGGCATTTTTGCTATATGAGGGAAATGGTTCTTGCTTGTCTGCTACTTTGTGTGTTGAGGAATTAAATTATAATTCCTATTGTATCATTAATTCAGTTTTCTGGTGCCATATAAGTTGGTAAATGGTTGGTAATAAAGACATGAACAGCTAATTCTGATCAAACTTGGTAAACTGATGTGAATTCCACTGTGAGCACTGTAAAATCCTGGGAAATTGGACCATATTTACAGATGGGAAATTACTGCTTCAGGAAAGCAGTCACTTTCTATTTACACATGGGAAATTACTGCTTCAGGAAACCAGTCACTTTCACAAAGTGAAAAAACTTTGCGGAGAGAAATACTGGATAAACAGTGGAGTGTGAGCTCACAAAAATGAAAGGTTTTTAGAGATGTGGCTATGCAAATATTGGGTAAGATTCAGCAGATTATTTTGCCCTGGCTTTTGGCATTAGTATGACTATTTCATGAATATTGTGTCCTATTCTGGTGCCTCAGTTAGGAAAACAAAACACTAAATGTCAAAGAAGCACAAAGAAATGATTGAAAGGACTCGAACACATGCTTTGCAATGAAAAGTTGAGCTTAGTCTAAAGAAAGAAAAGTGTACTTAGGCATTTGATTGGAAGCTATAAATATCTACATGGAGAACAAAAATTTGTTAATGCTTGTCTGTTAAGTCTGTAGGCAGGAAAACGTCAAGGTGTAATGGCTAAAAGCAGAATATAGACCAAATCAAACTAAAAATAAGCTGGATATTTTAACAAATCCTGGAAACTACTTTCTGATGCAATTGATAGATTTTCTGTCACTGGAAATAAAAATGTGACCTTTATTCATTTTCTCCCTTTAAAGATATAGTCTAAATCAAGCAAAAATATTGAATTTGAAGCAGAAATAATTGAAGTGTGGTATCTGTAATGTACAGGAAGTCAAATAACCACAATATTTCCTGTCCTTAGAAGCGTATTAACCTAAAATAGAAAGCATACACACTTTCCATTTATTTTCATTTCCTTTCTATATCCTAACTGTTAAACTATGTGCCAATTTGTTGTCTACTTCTGAAAATACTGTGTGTAGAGAGCTTCCATTTATGTCAATAAGATTAGGGGATCTTAAGGTCATACCCTTAATATAAAATATAATTTATTTGGATATTGGCTACCTTACAGTTGATACCATAACAAATTCTACTTACCTGAAAGCATACAGGTTTTTTTTTCTTCCACTCAAGAACGTATAGCATTGCACAGTTGACCAAGTGTATTATGGGAGAAGTTCATCTTTCTATAGAGGATTAAGTACTACCCTTCCCCAGAGGCAAAATGCCGGATTGATTTGATGGACCAGTTTACCATAGCAAATTGCATATTCCAGAAGCACTCTTGACCAAGAGTTACTGTTTGTAGTGTACCATCTGTTAAAAGTCTGATATCTCTAAATTTAGATGATTGGTGCAGTCAATTTGGATAGTAAATTATTCATTTAAACACTGTAGTGGACACTTCACCACATTAAAGCCTGCTTCTGCTTCTTCTGAAAGTTTAGTTAAGTAGGATAGAAAATTGGTAGATGAAAGCAAATCCATTTTTCAGTACTTGGAACCTGTACAATTACTTACATCCACAGAAAGCGATGTATCAGTAGAATTGCAATTATAATGCGAGTACACTAATTTGACACTCACAACCATAAGTTATGAAGAATGAACTCAGGCACTGCAAATAGTACTGTGATTACATTACTTTGAGTAGACAGTTTATAGGATTTAATATCACACCATGTATGTCTTTAAAATGTTCTATTCTGAGAACGGGAGAAAGCAACACAGAATGTGCACTTGCAGATTTTTTTAGTTTTGCTCTTTAATACCTCTCTGTCCTTGTATCCAATGGGGAAATGTGTAACTCTTTTGAGACCAATGACTGGCGACAAGCCTTTATTGCTGGTTAAGCTGTGTAAACTGACAGGGTGTCTGGGCCAGACTGGTGCTAGGTCAGTAGTTTGTGACTGCCCACTGGGCCAAAAAACAAAAATTGTGAGTGTCTCAGAGGCTTGATGTGAAAACTGAAGTTTCTTTGATTGTGGGATTTACACACAGCCCACTAGTGTACTGCAACATGTCCTAAACCTAAATTTAAATGACAGCTACAGACTGAGCTAAAAAGTAATGATAGGACAAGGAAGAAAGGCTTTAAACTGACAAAGAGTAGGTTTAGATTATATTAGGAAGAAATTCTTTACTGTAAGAGTGGTGAGGCACTGGAACAGCTTGCACAGAGAAAATTGTGAGTGCCCCATTCCTGGAAGTGTTCAAGACCAGGTTGGGTGGGACTCAGAGGAACTTGACCTGGTGGAATAAGGTGTGTCCCTGCTCATGGCCAGGGGATTGCAAGTAAATAATCCTTAAACTTCCTGGTGACCCAAACTATTCTGTGATTCTCACAGGTATTATGGGTTTTGCTGATAATGTTTTTCAATTGTTTGGTTTTTAAGTATGTGCCTATGCACCAACAGATAAGAGAATATCAGGAGCAGTGGGTTGGGTGGGGTTTTTTTGTTTCTTTTGCGCTTTTTCTATGACAGCCCTTGAGACAAGATAGACTGTAACCTCTCATGTTCTGTGCTTCTGTCTCAGCATTTCAGGTTATGCCCTTTTCAGGTCTCTGAAACAGGCTTTGCTGGTATTGTGGACCCATACATGCTGCCTATCAGCAGCTTCAAAGCCTTTGTGAGCATCATGTCTAAGTAAAGATGGTATTGCTAAGTAACTTTGAAAGGTAGAAGTGAAACACATGTAGTACATTAGGAAATTTCAGTGCTGTTTCAGATATAATTCATGCTGGAGAATTAAGGAAGTAGCTTAGAGCTGACACTTTTCCAGGAGCATCTACAGGAGTCAGTGGATGGTCTGTTGCTCAGGTGTATATATGAAGGCAGGATAGGCAGCAGTTTTAGTTAGCATGATAGATAGCAGCTGATTATCACATAATGTGTAGCATTCACAGGCTTGACTGCTTGTTCAACAGAGTCTTGCACTGTAATTTGTTATTTTTTTTTTTAATTCTTGTTGTTAACGGCCATGTTACTTGTATGATAGAATAATGTAGTGTTTTTGTGGTGTGCTGGGACTGATCCCTGTTCCTGGAGATAGATGTTTCTGAGAGAATTTTCAGATCAGGAGCATTGATAGTTTTCAACTAAAACTTTTGCTCTAGTGAGTTTTTGTTTGAAGTAATGTGGTGAACACTGAAATATCCGTTGCTGATTTGGATATGCGTGTCATTGATAATGCATGTTTTTCAAAGGTGTTAAATAAAAATTTAAAGATAATATACATAGAACTCAATCATAAAAGCAGAACTCAGAATTCTGTAATGTTTAATTTATGCGGATGCTTTTCTGTTTTCTTTCCTTCCGGATAAAAAATGAAAAATATTGGTCCAATAAGAAGTTTCCTTATTTAGAATATAAATGAAAATAACAGTAACGTGTGGCTTGTTGGAGGGGGACAAATTATTGGCATTTTTAAAAAACTAACTACAGACTGCATGTACATAATTATGAAACATTAATTACTTAAAGGTCACAGAAAGAGTTTTCAATTTCTTGAATATCCCAGGGTTCCTTTTTATAAAACATAGTAATTAAATTTCCTGTCAACCAATTTCATGTGGTGTCATTTCACTGCATTATTCTAAATGGAAATATGTAGAATTTATGCTGGGGTAGGACTTCTTGTTCTGCTGTTTGCTATTTTTGCTGATTGACACATGTCTGGAAGACACCTTAAGAAACAATATAATTAGTCTATTTGCATTGCCTGGAATTAGGTGACCTTTGGTTTTGGCAGTAATTAGACTGTCCCTGCTGCACACTGTTACTTGCTGGTAGTCAGTAACCAGGCAGAAAAGGAGTCCAAGCAGCTCATTTAGTGAGCTACAAAAGCTTTTCAAATGTCATTAAAATGAACAGGAAATTATAATTAATAGTGCGGTCTCATTTCACGGATGTGTCCCACAGATAAAATGTGGCTAGCAGCAGTTATTTATTTAGCCAAAACCCCCTTAGAATAAAGGGGTATCCTTGAGTGCTACAGCACCTGAGAGCATGTGCATGTTCTGTGTGTTTTCTTCTCGGGATGTGCTTACACACTGAGCTTCATTTTTATCAAAGTTATTTATAACTGTTTCTGTAAGACTACTGAAAAAGGTACGTAGCTGCATCTTCCAAAGCCACACCTCTTAAATAATGCTTCAATGTAATTTATTTTTTTCATAAAAGATACTAAAAGACATTATAGTAAATTTCAAGTAATATTTTTTACACTATTCACAGACACTAGAAACATCCCTGAAAAACAAATTCCCAGGTACTTGCATGCTTGATCATATATGGATGATATCTTCCTTCATGAATCCAGCCCTGCAATAGCATAAATCTAGATTGCCATTACAACAAATTGAAGGTCCATGCTTTTATTTTGAGCAGCTAATTGAGGCACCTGAGTTGATAGACTGGATTAAATAGACTCCTAGTTCAAGTCTCGTTTCTGTGCTTCAAGTTGCATGGTAGAATGAATCAAAGTCATAAGGTACGAGTAGCAAATGACTCACCAGAACTGAATTTTACACAAAATATCAGGACTGTGTTAAGATTTACTGGTAAGTGATGGCTGCATTGCATTACCTGGTTAAAATTATTGATCTATGCATTTCTGTGGTTGACTTGTAACACTGTAGCATTAGAAAAAAAAAAAAGAGGCATATTCACAGGACAGTATTAAAACCCAGAAATGACCACAGTCAGCTAACTTTGATGATATGCTGTCCTTTTGTTGATCACGACTGCTGTGAATTAGAAGTCCTTTACATTCATTTATCTTGAATACGAACAAAGAAGGTTTGGATTTTTTTCAGAGTATGATTGGAACCTTGTTCAGGGGTTTTGCAAACATCAGTCCTTAATATTTTTGTGAGTTAAGTATGCACTATCTATTTGTGTGTATACTTCAGAAGAGTTATTCTCTTAGCTGAGTGCATTGTGTGTATACTGCCACTCTGCGTGCAGTTTTATGTCTCTGGTTTCATAAATAAGCATCAGATGTTAAGAATTTAAATTAAATTCAAATTAATGTTAACATAATGTAGAATTGTATGCATTTGAATTCAGTGATTTTTTAATCTAAAGCAGCAGATATGTTTTTCACTGCTGACACCACTGCTTCAAATCCTCAACCAGCAAGGGGTTTGGAAAGGTCAGCAAGGTGAACTTTCTTCTCTCTCAATTTTTGCCTCTGAATAAAAACTTAAGGGTAAGTTATACAGAATGTCTAAATTCAACTTAAACTTCTGATTTTAAATTTCAAGACTGAAATACATTGATCACACCATTCTCTAAACTTTGACAGCTGTGTCCGAGTATCATCGAAGAGTTCAGCTGAAAGAAAAATTAACTTCAGTACTTCACATTGCAGTTCTGTAGTCAACCCCCCACTAAGTTCACTGAAAGGAAGCTTTAGACCCATGTTAACATGCTACCCTGTCTTTCAGTTGTTTGGGTCTTTTTTCCCTATCTTTTAAATAAGAAGACAGTTTATTAGACGTCCCTGTAAAGTGTTGCTCACTCACTTGCTGAAAGAGTTAAAACTTTACAGTGTCACAGTTAGAATTTCTGATCACTCAGAGAACCTGAATCAGTTTTGACAGTAACTGTAGACAGGTGGTCACAAAAATTAATAAATTCATTTAGAACTTTCAGCACTTGCTATTAAAAAACAGAAGATTGACAACTTGCAAACTTTTTTTTCCCCGGGCTTAAAAAAAAAATCTTTTTTTTGACATTCTAAAGTCTTTTGAGACACTGGTTCAGTGAGATGCCAAACTTGTAAATGGAACTTCCAATATAAAGTAGTTATTTTCACTTCTTTTTTTAATTCTGTATTAGTAAATTTGATTTTTAAAAAATATTAATAACAGAAACAATCAGTTATCAGTACAATTACATCATGTGGATGTGTGCCTAAACACTGTTGGCGGAGGGCTAGCCTTTAATAGATTCAGCTGTCTAAAAAATCAGACACCCCATAACTGTCTGCTGAAGTAGAAAGATATAGGCACCTCCACAGGCTGCTGATCCTCACCCATTTTAGATATATTTGTAGCTAAATACAAACATAAAATACATATCATACATATGTTATCAAGCATGCAAGTACTTGGGAATTTGTTTTTTAGGGATTTTTCTAGTCTCTGTGAATAGTGTAAAAAATATTAAAAAAATACATCATGAACTGTCTTTACTTTTTATCATTAATTTTTGACAATGTATATGAGTTAAATTTATCTAGGTTTGCGCAATGAGCTAAGATTGGATCCTCAGTTTTAATAACTATTATTAGCTGACAAGTGCTCCAAAGGTTTCACATTGTTTAGCTGCCAGTGGTAAAATATGTGAAATTTTGTCTCTCATTCAAGGTATAAGAATGGAAAGCAGCTCCTATACAATGCAATTCATCCCTGAGATAATGACATTTGATTTTAGTAGTTCATTAGTTGCTCAAAATATTCATTGATCTCTATATTGAAACAAGAAATCTGAAATTCTTAAACAAAACAATACACTTTTTTTTTGTTCTGTATATTAACGTGTTAATACCTTTCAAGATTATTTTAGGAATTTTCCCATCCAGCCACATAATTTTAGTTTGTAAGTTGCCAAAGGTCATGATGATGATGTTTCATTTTGATATTTTGATAGTAAGAAATTATATAGTGCATAAGTGAGGGGCAGAGAGTAAAGCTTTAGGCTAACTGATTGAGTGCCATGTCATGTTACTTTCCTTCATGAACAGATTTTTGTGTTTGTCATTTAAAGTTTTATTGAATCCTTCATTTTTTTAAGCTACTGGGTGAAGGTAAACAATGCTTACTAGCTTACTTTAAAACTACTACTACTTTTATTATAAAAAAATTAAAGGAAAGTATTTGTCTAGCTGAGGGTTAAGATAATACAGACTGTTGCTCTTTTCCATATATACTATTATTTAGGCAGTATTCTGTGGATCTGTGGAAAATGAAAAGAAACGCACACATGCCCCCACACACTCCTTTTTACAGAATCCAAAACTGTAATTTCAGTACCTTCCCTAGATAATGAGACACAAATATAATATTTCTGAATATTTCGTATAATATAAAATATTGGTGTAAATTTCTGGGATGGTCTATCTACCTACCTATCCATATGTTTACAAAGACATATAAATACACAGACTTGCTGTGCAGGCACATATGTAATGGCTGTGAAACTGTGAAGTATTTTACCAGCTATATTTTAGGACAGATTATTATGAGAAGTTGAAAATGAAAGCTTTCTAGATGTAATTAGAAAAAACCCAAAATTTTTAAACATGTATCAGAACACATACTTTAATAATTTCTAATTATTTAATGTGTGGTGAAGAAGGAATTGAAGGATACTCTTGGTTTTGTTTGGTTTTGGGAAAGAACAACTTCCCTCAGCTATGGCTGATGCTGATGTCACGGTTATATTAATGTCATCTCTGTTAAGCCTGTTAAAGTAACAGGTGCAGACTGGGGGGGTTAGTCAAGCATGGAAAGTATCTGCATTTCTTGGGCACAGCATTTACTATTTATTCAAGTTCAAAATTGCCTGGAATAAGTCACATGCTACTGACATTCACTATTTTCAAATTCAGAAGGGCCGGAAGTTTCTTGTCTTTTCATCACTTCCAGTTTGGGCAATGTATTTTCCTAATCAACATCTTAAAATATGACCATAGATATTATAAGTGAGGTGAAAATGTCTAAAATTATAGACCACGTAAGGTTCTCAATGTTAAACCTACTAGAAAACTACACAAAGTACTATCCACCTTTTCAATTTCTTTGTATTTCAGAATTGTTACAGGAGAAACAGTAACAAGATATGCTTGTATATAGAAGTTCTAGATGTACAAAAAAGATGGTTGTCGAAAATTTTTGCAAAACTGGAATTTTTTCATTTGCATAAGAGATGGCAATTTTTTTGCACTAAAATTGATGAAAAAAGTGATTCTAAGTTCATCTGTCTTTAATAATTTTAAAAGGACAATACATGTTTTGCAATAGCTTTTTGAAATTTAGTTTCAAAGTAGTTTGATTCAATGGGAAATGCGATGAAAAGGCTTTGTATTATGCCATGAATTTTCTAGCACTCTAGAAATACTCACAAATGCATTTGTGAGAGTATATTTAGCTCAGAAGTCTTTGTAAATTATAAACCTGTGAAATTAGGAATTTAGGAAAAAAAAAGAAATTTGTCTGACCCTCAGTTAAAGAAGTGTATAAATCCCTTATTAAATCCACTGCTAGCTCTGGAACTACTGAGAAGGGGATTAAGCCTGTAGTTTGGCTCAGGATTAGATTTTAAAGTGATTTACTAGCATTACCTGAAAGGTGTTTCAACTATCTCACCCCCTGCAAAATGAAAGAAGTCAGTGTCAAACATTGTATTATCCTCAGATTTTAGTTTCTGTATTTCTAATAATAATAAGTAGTGTAATTTGCTGTAGTTAAAACATGGATGCATACAAAGTATCAATTCTATTTTTATATGTAAATATTGTAGTTGGAGTAACCCATATTAATTTGTAGAATTTATAGCAAATAATCCCAAGGTGTTGATTACTCTTTAAACCTGTAATAGTTTGAAATACCTAAAAAAGAAAATAGAGATAGAGTATTTAATCTGCAGATATTTCCCCTTCTGTATTTCTCATTTCTCACCCAAGTAAGAAACAGAATACTTAGAAGTTATTTGAAAGTTGTTAAAACAAAGTGTCATCAACAGTCTAAGATGTTAAAATAGAAAGTTGTCACTGACATTTTACCTATGCAAAAAGAGATTTCTAATCTCAGGATGTGGAGGTAAAAATGACAGATAAATGGTAAATAGAAGTACAGTATAAAGGTGTCACTTCTCCTTTGCATCTCCAGCTGCTTTCCTTCTCAGCCTTATTTAAATTTATTGCTGATTTTTTTTTAAGGCTATAAAATCCTGGAGTGTAACACAACCTCACATAATGCTTCCCTCAACTTTTATAGTGGAGATATGATTTACTATTGCAGTAAAACTCTGCTATCCGGTATTTTCTAACTGCTTTTATCTCTTCTGTTGATGAATAAAATGTAAAATGAGATTCACATATGAATATATAATTTAAGACAAAGTTACTTATTGCAAACTACTTTGGGAAGCAAAATAGATGTAGATGTGTTAGTTTAACACTGATGCCAAAATGTCTCACACTGTGTAATTCTTATATTTGATATCCAGGAGCTTCAAAATTTAAGTAGACTGTTAAAAAAAAAATAAATCCAAACACAAGACTTTGACTCTGTAATTGCAGGGGCATATAATAATTTCTGTGTTTGACTTCTGAATCAAACAATTTGATCATTACTGCTCTTCATAATAGAGTTCAAATCTGATCTAAAAGCAATACTGTCGAAGCTGTTTCTATATATTGCAGTTATGCGTTACTTTTTTTGATCAAGATTTACATTCTTAAATGCTAGAATTCTGAATTCTTTGCAAAGAAAAAGCCATAAACCATTTTATTCATACAAATATTGTCATGCACCAACAAGAAAAATATATTTTACACCTGCTCACTTTCTCCTTCATTCATTACTTGTTAGCTTTGCAATACTTTTCTCAGCAATCTTGCATGATGATAGAAGTATAAAATGAAGAAAGAATGAAGAAGAAGAAAAAAAGAACAATGCTACATATTTCTTGCAGATGTGAGTGCTTTGAATGCCATATCCTCAAAGCTTTGGCATCCATTAAACATGCTGCCCCCTGTGGCTTAAAAGGAAGTTTGGTTGATGTTAAATTCAGTGAGTTTTTTTGCACACGTCTGTACAGTGGAGTTGCAATTTAGCATAAAGGAACAGCTTGTAGTCTAAAATGTGTGGCATGCAGAAACTGTCAGATGCACAGTGTGGACACAGAGAATGGGGTATGTTCTAACTCCCGTGTGCAAGGATTTCTGCATGAAACTAACCGAGGCATGAATGGAGATGGTACATTCCCTGCTGAGTTAGCTTTTGTGCTTTTATTGCACTGCTCGTACCAGACTTACATACTGTTTCTCTGCTGGTTTCCCTTCTCAGATGAACAGTGGGAGCTGCACTTACTGTTTGCTACCAGTTCTTTGTCCTGTTTGCTGTCCTGTCAGATTTACTTGAAAGAATTTTCAGAGCACTGGCAAAAATGTTACAAGGAGGTTGGCATTTATAAGAAGCATTTTTACTACGGTTTTTTGAACCCTCTTTTTTTTTTCATGAATGATCTCAAGCGTTTGAAATGTCTCATCCTTCTGAATTGGAACTAAATCTGAAAATTCATAGGAAGGGATTTTAAAAAAATAGTTTCAGATTAATCACTTTTATTTAAATTCTATTTTGTACTGTAACACACAGAATAATATAAATAGAAAATTAACAGGATGACAGTTCATGACTGCCTGTGACAGCATAGTTTGGGATTTGCTAACCTAGTAGATCTCTTTCAATTCTATGAATAGTAATTTCAGAAGAAAGGATTAAACACAGTCATCAGCAGCAGCTTTTTGCTTCTTTGAAACAAAATTTCAGCAAAATTACAACACTCTGAGCTGTTTCACTGTTCCGGTAGAAAATGTGTTTAATATACAATTTTAAAAGTTACTTGCAGAAGTAGACTGCCATTTTGTAACAAAGGTGTATGCAGAACAGCACTTTGAGTTTGTGCCAGCTTTTCTCTTCAGCATGGATTGCTAGAAGGTGAAATGGTGCTGGTAACCTTGAATTACTCTTATAAATCAGTAATCCGATAACAATCCTCTACCTGCATTTTTCTTCCCCTTCCGATGGGGTTTTAACTTAGATTGAATGAATGGACCACCTCATTTTTTGTGTCATTTTTTAGTGAACTGCATCATTTGCAGACAGAAAAGGCAAGGTGCAGACCAGAGGACTGTGCTCTTACTGCTATGTCGCCCTGTGGAAGGTAGCAGAGTATTTGAATTAAGAAACAGAATAGCAAATGGGAATGCTATACTGAAGGACTGTGCCACTCAGACTTTTCCTAAGCAACTTACCAAAAAACATGAGGTTTATATAAGTACTTAATAAGTCTATCTCAGGAACATTGTAATCACAAGCTTTTAGGAAGGAGATTTTAATTGTGACGATTTGAGAAATTAAAACCTGTGGCAAAGTAAGGGAAAGAGGCTTGTCTTCAGTCAGGAAGCAGAGCAGGGTATAAAATTCATGTTTCCCAATTTTTAGTCACTACAGCAAATGCCGCCTTAGCACCAGAGGTGTGTATAAATCACTTTTCTCACTTAATCAATTGTCTGCCATTGCAGAGGAGTTTGGATTGGTAGCATCTGTTTTTCTCATTTTCTGTCTGCCTTTGGCAAAAAGCTTAGTCTTCTGAGAACCAAAGTGCTAACTAAAGTCTTTGGGCTTAATATAAGAGCTTGTGGATGAGGCTTAATGGTTTATGATATATAGGAGGTCAGAGCAGATGATCTAATAGTCCCCTCTCACCTTAAACCATATGAAACTATGTAGACTCTTGAATATGATAAAGCGAGTGCTAGTGTCACAGATCACCGTGATAAATGCTGAACTAAACCTTCTGCTTGGCTGCAGCCTGAGAACAAGACTGGCTGTGAACATCGAAGAGACTCAGCCTGCCCCTGTATGCCAAAGAGCAGCAGTGAAAGAATCTGAAATAGCTGCACCTCGTGTTATAGCCAGCATGCTTTGCAAAAAAAAAAATCTGTTGGAAAATAAAATCATATTTGAGAGAAGTATGTTAAATGCTTAGTACCTCAAGACTGAGGCTCACCTAAATTAAGAGCTCACAGTTTTTCTTCACAAGAACAAAAACTGTTATGCACAGAGGACATTAATTCTTTTTCAGAGTCTTTTGATTTTGGTTTAGCTATGTACTCTGTGAACAGATTCTCTTGAAAAAGATTAGTGAGTGTGAAGTAAGAGACTCAGTTCTTTATGCCCACTGAGTTGAGGAATTTCTGGAAAATACAATGTATGTGGGTTTCCAAAAGGGTCTGAATTCATTTCCATGTTGTCTTGCACCCTGTATGTACCACCGAAAAATGCTGCTTGAGAAAAGGGTTGCATGTCCTTGTTGATGGGTGTGGTATTTCAGTCAAAGCAGGCTGGCAGTGGAGGCTCCATTGAACTTTGCTGAAAAGCTACTGCAGAATAGAAGCCGACTAGAAAATACATCAGAGGTGGAATAGTTTTACTTGTGTGGAAATAGACCTAGTTTTTGTATACGTATTCCAGACAGGAAAAAGCTGCTGCTCTTAGATGTGTGAAGGCAAAATAGAGATAACTGACAACCATATCCAGCTCCTGAAATATGTGCAGAGGCAACACCATTGCATTTCACTCCAGCTGTTGTCATCCTTTTCCCCCTGCCCTCTCCTTCACTGAGCAGCATGACTGCTCTTGCTATTGCTTTGAAAATTTACTCAGCAGGTGGGTCTTGTGATGTGGGACGATGCACTGCTAGCTCAGCTGCCCTTGTGCAGTGAGAAGGGCTTAACACCTTATAAAAATCCAAAGACAGATGTTTAGGGAAGAAGAATTTTGTGCATTAGATTTATTCTTTTTTTCTCTTTTGAATTCAAATTCTTATATATTGTCATTAAAACATGGAAATGAATGGAGCAGGACCACATTTTATTAAGGGTGAAGAAGAGATGTTGCTATAATCAAGCTATAACAAAAAAGGTGGGTAGGGATTTTAGTTGTATAGACATAGCTGGGAAATGTCTTTTTTAATCTGTCAGACTGAAAGAGTCCATAAAATTTAAGCAGCATCTGGATATGAAACCTGGAGAAAGGAATCTAGAGAGAAACATTACTTAAAATAGCATTATTTTAAGTGTCACAATAAAAATAAGGAAAACAAGTAAAAACTGCAAAAAAGCAAGCAACCAGCACAATATTTTCCTCATATGTCAGTTCCTACATGCAAAAGTAAGTTCTAAATGCACAGAATTCTTCAGATGGAGACTGTAACTTTCTAAAGAACTTGATAATAAAAAGAGAATGTTGTCCTATCAAAAAAAAAGTTAAGGGCAAAAGTCCAATACACATTTATGTTATCAAGACAACTATCTAGCAAATATCAGGTAAATATTAAGGTAAATATTTAAACAGCATGTCTAAAGGGAAGCAACAAATCTGGTGAAGGATCTAGAGGACAAGTCTTATGAGGAGCAGCTGAAGAAACTGTGGTTGTTTACCCTGGAGAAAAGGAGGCTCAGGGGAGATCTTACTACTTTCTGCAACTAACTGGAAGGAGGTTGTAGTGAAATGGGGATCTGTCTCTTTTCCCAAGTAAGTGACAGGACAAGAGGAAATGGCCTCAAGTTGCACCAGGGGAGGTTTAGATTAAATATTAGGAAACAAATGCCTTCACTGGAAGGGTTGTCAAACATTGGAACAGGCTGCCCAGGAAACTGGCAAAGTCCTCACTCTTGGAGGTGGTTAAAAGATTTGTAAATATGGTACCTGGGGACGTGGTTTACTGGTGGACTTGACAGTGTTAGGTTTTTGTTTGGACTCAATGATCTTGGAGGTCTTTTCCAGTCTAAATCATTCTATGATTTTATGATTCTGTCTTTCAGGAACACAGAACTTTCTCTGAACAACCATATTGACTGAGAGACTGTAAATCTCTTAGTCTCAGAAAGAAACTAAAAATATAAAACCAGCTTCATGGAATAAATTCTCAACTGACAAAACCGGGATTTTGATGGGATTTCAACAACATATGGCTGGCTAACATAAGTTTGTATCAGAATCACAGAATATTCTGAGTTGGAAGGGTCCCACAAGGAACATCAAGTCCAACTTTTAAGTGAACAGCCTGTATATAGTGATTAAACCTGCAACCTTGGTATTTTTAGCACCATGTTCTAGCCAACCCAACTAATTCTATAGTATGTTCTTCATGTCACTCAGAATTTGTGCATCACCTGATTTTTAGAACATTGTTGTCCAGCTTCCTCCCTTCCAGTTTTAGCACAGATGAGGACTTACATAATTTGTGATTTCATGTTGATGGCAGGTCTGTTGAAATATGATTGGAGGTACTAATGAATTTCTGGTTATATTAGAAATGGATAATTGTAAAAGTAAAATGAAATTGTCTTGGGTGGTACAAAGCAGTTCTCCTTATAAACATATGGGTTTGTTACAAATATTTAATTGAAGGAATGAATGGCATTACTATGAAAGGTGGAAGGTTTGGGGGTCTTTGGATTTTTTGGTTGTTTGAGGTTGTTTGGGGTTTGTTGTGATTTTTTTTCTCCCATTCAATTTCTCATTATTCATATCCCAAAAAGGAAGAAAAAAAGCTACATTAAAATTGAAGAAGTCTAAGCCACATTTTTACCTACATATTAAAAGTAAATGCTGACTTATTTTATTATAGAAGTGCACCAGAGTACAGATAGGGAAATATTTTTCCTATATAGAGAGAAATCTTATCCAGCTAAAGAGAATGAATATCATTGAAGGACACCCTAAATCATCGTTTTCCTTTTAGCTTTAGTAAGTATAAATCAGTGGTTTTGAAGGTTTCCTTAGCGATGTTACACTAACTAAGGGAACCACATCCCTCCCTAATCAAACACCAGCGGTACAGTAAGTCACTCTTACTATGATTTTGCAGAAGTTACACTGCCTGGCACACTGCCTCTTAGGTTCCAGGAACAGTGATTTCCTTGTCAGCTTTTCTGGTGATGAGAAGTTTTTCTCACTCTTTGTATTTAGCAGTCATCAGGATACACTTCTCAGCTATGCAGTTGGGATTCACTTCTTATGTCAGCATTACATCACTGAAGTGTGTCCTCTCTGATGAGGTTTTGGGCTGTGTGTGATCTTTATGTCCGACTCTACCTTACATTTGCAAGCATTAAAACTCACTGAGGTATCCTATAAGTATAAATAAATTGTGATAGAAATGACAGATTTTTCCTGAAGAATTTTCTTTGGTTCCTGCACAAATATGATTTTACATTTACTAACAGCCCTTTGCCGTTTTCTGCCAAGACGACATATTAGATTTTCTTATGATTGTTTGCTGCAAGGAAATGGTTAAATCAGTATGAAGATACTAATTTCCAGCTGTAAAGATAGAGTCTGAATCATGGAGTATAGAGTCTTTATAAACTAAAATGTGCATTGTGTGTAAACGTGTATATGGCCAATCACAAGTTATTTTGTGTAAATGTGCATATACTGGCAATCACAGGTTATACAAGTAACTTAATATTAGACATTAGCTGAAATAACACATGCTGGTAGCTGAATATTTTGAGGTGATGATGGGTTGGGCACATAAAATTTAGCCTTCTCTCAGAGGAACACAACAAAAAACTTTCTTAAATGTATTTCTGGGTATGAATGGGTAATATTAACATTGTGTTGATAACAATAGACAACCCACTTTTTATATAGGCTGTGTATGTTTTCAGTGCCTCCTGTATTATTAATCAAGAGGTGGAGATGGAGTCTGATGGGACAGATGAAGCTGTCTGGAGTTACCCTGTTTGTTCCTTGCTGGGATGAGATAGGGGGTAGCAGAGAACAATTGCTCACGCTCCATGAAGGTCCTCTTGCACATGGATTGACTTAATTGACTTTCCTGCTTAATACTCCAGACGATGTAGTGAGTTGATAGAACAGGTGGTATCACTTAACAGATGGATACTGCATGCTATCTGTCTTTGAAGAACTGAAGTGATGATTTTGACTTGCTTATCTAGTATCTTGCTGTAACTGGGTTTTGAATGAGGTCTTCCTAATTATGAGTCATTTCACAGCTGAGTGACTTTATTCTACTATTAGTAAGTGGTACTAGTCCTCTTTAGTCACATGTAAATCTATTACTGCCAGCAAGTGTCCTTTCTTTCTTCCACTCCAGTAGTTCAGGTCTTTCGTTCTAGCTGCTATTTTTTTCAGCACAGTAAACATCAGAATAAAACAACCTTAGTTTACTGTGTGTGTAGGAGGAGACAGATGGGAGAGTAGGAGCTCTATGTGTGCATAGGTAAATTTTGACCTTATCCACGTGCAGGGAACATTTTCTTCTCAATGCTAGATAATTCCTTGATTGAGAATTTAATGTTAGTTGGTTGATATCTTCATTTCCTCAGTATAAAGAGGGCATGGAATAACATAAAGGACACTTAATTCTGTTATATGGTTAAGATTAGAAGTTTGTGAAAGGTGGGTATGCTGTTACAGGTTATCATTAAATTAAATTGTATTTACTGGTGGGTAAAAATGTTGTGAACTAATTTCACGAGTTCATTTCAGACCTTTTCATTTAAACTGACAGAAGCAAATTATGGTGCTATAGCTCATTCATCCATGATTTCATGCTTCTGCACCCTAGGAAACAAGAGGCAAATCTCAACGGGTTTCTCCGTGGTAAAACATTTTTAATTAGTAAATAATTCTGAAGCTGCAGATTCAAAGCAAATCCTCACAAAGCAAGCCATATTGTCACTTCCAATGACAGCACTTCCAGATTTCTCAATGACTGTGTACATTGGTTCACTTTTCACAGCAGCTTTCTCTCCATAGAGAGGGGAGTCAGTCCTGAACATGTTGTTGTTTCTTGCCAGTTATACTAGCATACAAATTGAGCCAAGTATGCCTTTGTGGAAATATTTCAGTCCCAAACCATAAGACTTATAAATAGAAACTAAACGGTGAGGAACTGTCAAACAAATACGCACTATTTTAATGGCAGTATGGTAAAAAATAGTGTTTTCTGGTGATGGCTTTAACAGACAGACTGAAAATCAGAAACTTGAATGTCTTTGTAATGTCAATTTGCTTTAATTCAAAATGAATAGAAACAATTAGAACTCCTGGGCTAGGATAAAGAGTGTATAAATAAAACAAACAGGAAAAAACCTGAAGCATAGTTCCAAAAGATTTAAAAAAACTTGGCAAAGATGATTGGAAAAAGTTGTATAGAAAGTCTAGAGTTGGTTTTCACTTACTTTGATCTTCTTTCCCCAGTAGGACTGTGTCCTGTACTTATGTGGATGTCATAGCAAAGTGTTCTCTCTCCCGACCTATTTGCAAGTTGCTGTGGTATATCCACTAAAAACAAATTATACTTAATCATTATTTTAAAGTTGCAGAATCTAGCACCCAGAAGCCAGTATTAATATTGCTCAATGGAAACTCAATTCAGCCCCCCTGCTTGTAGGAATTACAATGAAGTATTTAATTATCTAATCATGTATCAATCATATCTCCAGAGAATCTTGATCCTATTCAGTGCACAAAATCTTCAGTCCAAGTTAATGAGCTAAACTCAATACTTGCCTTCCTCCTCATTTGTTATCTGTTGATGTTATTTGTTGCAGTGTTCATATCCTGTTTTGAAGGAGAGCTATTAGTTTTCTCACAGAATTTGCTATGACATTTATCACTACTGTTTCTTAATGCTTTGCAAATATTAATGCATTTATTCTTCAGCACAGAAGCAAAAGGTTGTTAGTACCTTTTGTGGCTTTGAAGAAGTGGCACATATGCCACTGTTGTATGCATGATCTCAACTCTTAGATCCTGAATTAACCATTCAGGAAATAAAGAACAGAAACTAAAAAGAAATTACCTAGCTTCAGTAACATGCCATCTTACTTAGACAAGGTCATGCAGACACTGGTTTTAGTCAATGTAAAATAAGTGGCACTGACAGGAAGTGATTCATCCCACCTTAAGGATGATGTCTTAAGCATGACATCTTTGACAAATGTCCATTTGTCTCCAGTGACTTGATAAGTAACCTATTGTTTTTATCCTAACTGGTCATTTGTACAAAATGTAACAACTTCCTTAGTACCATATACACATTCTGTATGGTGAAAGTAAGGATAAAGTCTTACTGAGTGGGATTCATCATATAGCTTTTCCAGGGATGTTTTTTAAACCATTAACCAATACCTTTTAATGCCTAGATTTGAAGCAAATTATTAATTTCTGATCACTATAATACTATTTACTGCTGAATTTTTCTTCATTTCCCAGAGAGTTTGGTCCTATTGCATTCAGTCAGGGAGTATTTTCTCTTAGACGTTTCCTTAGTGAGTTTCTCCTTGTCTCTTTCATCCATTTCCAAGTCCAAACTGCATAGGCCAGTTAGAGACTTTTCTTCTAATTCCATGTAACAATTGCTTTCTTTCACCACCTTCCTCTTCTCCCACTGGTAAGAATTGATATCCATTCCTGTTTTGTCCTTGGCTTGTCATAGAGACTTGATCTTACCCACTATCAATTTGCTGCCTTTCATTTCATTCTTCTTTCCATACTACAAGATTCAGACTACTTCCCTAACTCCAGTCCTGCTCTTTCTATCCAATTTCAGTCCTCTCTTTGTTATGCTTTTTTTCCCCTAGACTCAAACTCTTTGCCACTGCTCTGGTCACAGTGTACATGCCTTATATCCTTTGCAGTGATCTAGCTAACGTTCCCATGGTGATCTATCTTTCGTGTCTTACATCTGGCTCCAAAAGAGAAAAGAAAGTATTGTTTTCCCATAAATGACTGTATTCTGGAGCAATGCAATGCATTAAAAATGGCATTCTGGCTTGTTTTCTTGGATTTTTGTTGTTAAAAGAAGATCAATCAATAAACAATAATTAGAAAGATCCCCAAACCTAAACCAAACCGAAAAAAACAAAGCACCACATTTAAAGACATTATGAAGTCTGGTTGAAAGAGTAGCTGCTTTGCTAACTGATCTCCCCCAAATCACATATTCTGCAATTTAATATAAATAAAAGCTGTCCTGTACTGTCTACTTTCTTCAGAATTCCATAGTCTAAACTGCTGTGGAGCAAAATTAACCTCCTTCTCGTCAGTCTCCTACTGCTCAGAGAGTTTTGAATAGCAGCAGGAAAATATGACAAAAGGCCCTTGTCAGTTTTAACTCTGCTGTAACCTGTCAAATCTTTTGGTTACAGTAGTGGCACTCCAGCTGTCTGTCTGCTGATTTAGAAAACAAGCATTGCCTTCATTCAGTTTATAGTTTTCAGACCTTCTTTCAGATTTTTTTTTTTTTAAAGCTTAGATTCTGCAAAAGCTCATAAGGGCTTGGAAGGAGTGAATATACTCACTAATAACTTAGAGTAAATTTCCAGGTTGACATTAATTTGATTCACCCGTGTAAGTGGACTGGAATTTAAGTATTACATTGCATTTTGATATCCTGATATTTCTTTATAATGAATATCTCAGAGAGTGTAATGAAATTAACCCAAGTACTAGAAACATCATAAGAAAGTGATCCTACTGAGTCTTCAAGTGAATGAACACAGATAGGCAAATAGGCTCCTTTAACATTTGAGAATGTCTCAGAGGAATTATGTAGGTGACTACTGGCATATAGGAAGCTAAAGCATTAGTCACTTTAAAAATATTTTTTCTAAGGTTTTAAAAGATTTTTTTCTGCCTATGCACCATTATTGCTTGTATTATTGACATCACTTTTAAAGTGCATATAATGATGGTTCATGTGAATACTGGATAGAATTCTCCTCTTGAAATCTGTAGCTTTCTTGTTACTTCAGAACAAAATGGCAAGTGAAGGAAGATCTTTACCCTGTCAGGCTTCACTAATGTATTGCAGCTCCCATAGCATTTTCCTGTAGTGTCAGAATGCTGTGCTGACTGTAGACACCATTAGAAAATACTAGATAGTTCGCTAACCTCCATACCCAGCCTTTACTTTAAAGCATTTTAGAAATAAGCTGTTGTGTTAGAATTTCTTTACAAGTTCTTTAAGCACAACAATTGTGAAAAAATCAAACTGCCCTCTCTCTCCCTGGCCTCGAAAGACCTGCATATTCTACCTGTCTCTGCAGCCAACTCCACTGGAATTTGAAGAATTACTTCAAAGTTTGATTGTCGGTATCCCAAACCCTGTTAAACTCTGGACAATGCTTGGGGAATTACTTTCAGAGCAATACTTAGGGTCTAAAGGAACATGTCTGTTTAATCTGGCAAAAGCCATCTCAGCAGTGTTATTAAGGCACTGAGGGAATTTTCAAATGCTGGTGTCTTTGTTCTTCTTCCTTCTGGCATCTAACCTGAATTGCTCCCAGATCAGAGAGATGTGAAAGTCCCTTAAGATTAAGGGTCTCTTTGTGAGAGTGTGTGAGTGGCCCTGTGCCAGACCACTGCCTTTCATTTCTCTAAAACCTTCGCCTGCAGATGACAGACAGTAGTGACTGAGTGATAGCTGTTAGAGGGAAGGTGAAAGAGACAAAACTGTCTTTAGAGTGTTGGCAGATTCACAAATACATGATTATTCTTCCATACCTATCACAAGGCAAAATAGTGGCCGTTGAACCAGCTTTGCAAAATTGCAGCCATTTAGGCATAGGAAGAGAGAAAAACATTTAGGCATCCTGTGTTATCTGCTTTAGTTAGAAGCTGTCCTTGCTATTTTGCTCTGCTAGTGCCCAGGGTGCTGCAACTTGCTGATTTCAAGTGTTGGTAAACAATTTTAAGATTAGATGATGCTTTTGATTTAAACAAATAGGGAATGATTAAAACTTTCGATATCCTACCATATCTGTACTCAACCAGCTCTAAAAGAATTTGAAGTGACGCTGTTGGATCCATGTGGTTTGATCTGGGCATCTGTATACTGTGAATTTCTAAGTTAATTAATACATCTTGTATTGGGTAGGATTCACTCAATTCAGGGGAAAAAAAACCAAAAACCAAAACGAACCGGCAAAGACCTAGAATAATGTTTAGATATCCTTGCTTTAAACATAACTTGTTATTCTAGTTATAAGTCTTAGAAGAACAAAGCCTGGAAGCTGACATAGTAGTTATTTCTTCACCAAAGTGTGCCTAAAAGATAGGAAACCTGGAGTTTACAGGGAAATTGTTACTGGGCAGAAGGATTAGGATTTTGCAAAAGACTTTTTAGAAATGTCTAGGTTTCAGCTCAATCCTGTTTCTTGCCAGTCTCACAAATAGTGTTATTTGTAGCAGGTTTTCAGACTTATATGTGAAACAAACCTTCCAAACCTCTTGCATTACCAATTATGTAGGTTGGTTTGTTGGTTGGTTTTGTTGTTTTTTTTTCCTAAGGTCGGTGATGCTTTAGTTCATAAGTAAGGTTCTTCCTTGCATTAACAAGGATCTGAACCTTATCATCGATATAATTTTCTATTTCTAATCTACATGTTTCGAGGAGTTTGATCAAGATCCTGATACCAAAATGTTACATAAAGTTATAAGAAACTATGTATTCTATATAGATGGGTGATGAAATCATTAATATTAGCTACAAATATGGTTTAGTTAAAGTTATTGATAACAAACCTCCAATCCGTCAACCTCAAAGATGTTATGCCAACATATACACCTAATCAAAGTTTCCTTGAGGGTAATCCTGAAAGGAGTTTACTGTTGTAATATTGTATATGAACTAGAGAGGGGTATTTTCACTTGACAAGTGATGCAAACATGCAATTTTCACTTAGATTATATACTTGCATTTGCCTCTTTGACATAATTGTGATTCGATAGACATGTGTGAGTGTAGGCACAGTCTCCATCAACACATGTAATTTATAAGTGCACACAGTGCTATATTGTGTAAGCGCTTTTAGATCCAGGACTCTCTTAATCGTGGAGAATAGATTTATTAAAGAATGGAAAAAAGTATATTTTTAACAAATAAAAATAGATATGTTTGTTTTTCCAAAACAAGGCCAAAATGCTGAGAATAGTAAGTGTTCTAATTGTAATCCAGAAACCTCTCATGATATGCATGCGAAAATTTCAACTCCCCAGTCTAATTAATTCTGCTCACTGAGAATCTTCTGACTGGCAAGTCCTCTCTAGGCTGGGCTTTTGTGGTTCTGCTGTTCATATTTCTTAATTATTTTGGTCAAAAAGTTCTCTCTATGCTCATTTGCGTCAATTAATTTCACTCGGTTATGAATGGATCCCAAGCAAAAGTCTTCTAAGCAGAATTTTCCACTAGTTTTTGCTTCTTTTACCCCTGGATTCTTTCACTGGTTTTGCCAACATGTACGCTTTTCTGGCACACCTGCTTTTGCTGCCTAGATTGTGTTAGTCCTTCTCTCAGAATCAATCGTGAGCAGCTTGCAACCAGATGCCTGATTAAAAAGTTAGCAGACCTTGAGTGCAATTACTTCAGCTCTATGGCATTCACGCATTAAACCCAGTGTTAATTGTTTCCCATTTTTGTAACGATCCTTATAATAGGATAAAACCAGAAGAGATCATTTCTTGAAGTTAAAACAGCAGAAAATGATGACATTTACTCTGATTAATCATCTCAACATGAAATTAAACACAATCACAAGTAAACATAGAAGGTCTTTGTGCTAGATACCAGAGAAAATTGTCATTGGTACTGTTTGAAGTATGTATTCTGGAGGCTGGCAGAACACACACATTTGTTGTTTTTTGAGTTTAGACAGAAAGCAGGATTGAGCAAAGTAGTTCTTGAGTTGCTGGTTTTGAAGGAATTTCACACCATTATTTATATAAGCACTATTCTGATATTATCAGAGGTTAGTGTCCATATCGTGTAGTGTGTAGAATTACTGATATTTTTCCAGAAATGAATAGTCCTGTGGTTTCATTTAGATTACTCATATATGGTATATATATATATATATATATATATATTTAGTTGTGATTTTTTTATATTTTTAGAAACCTTAATTAAAAATATCTCTATAGTGGCAATAAAGAAGAGCCTGAAAACAGAGTAGGTGAGCTGAGTAGATGATCACAGACTAATGACATCATCTAAGATTAAAATAACTCCTGTAATTATTGGAAAACTCGCATTTAATAGAAGGTTTTATGCAGAATATCAGAGTTATAGAATCACAGAATGGTTTGGGTTAGAAGGGACCTAGTTACAATCCCCCTACCATGGGCAAGGACACTTCCTACCTAGACAGGGTTGTTCAAAGCCCCATCCAGCCTAGCCTTGAACATTTCCAGAGATGGAACATCCACAGCTTTTCTGCACAACCTGTTCCAGTCCTCACCATCCTCACAGTGAATAATTTCTTCCTTATATCTAATCTAAGTCCACCCTTTTTCAGTTTAAAGCCATTACTCTTTGTCCTATTGTTTATATGCCCTTATAAACAGTCCCTCTGCAGCTCCCTTGTAGACCTCATTTTGGTGTTGGAATGTGCTATAAGGTCATCATTCTCTTCTACAGACTGAACAGCCCAGCTCAGAATCACAGAATCTTCTGAGCTGAAAGGGACCCACAAGGATCATTGAATCCAAATCCTAGCCCTGCATAGGATCATCCTTAAGAGTCACAGCATGTGCCTGAGAGTATTTCTTGAACTCTGTCAGGCTTGGTGCTGTGACCACTTCCCTGAGGAGCTTGTTCCAGAACCCAGTCACCCTCTGGGTAAAGAACTCTCTCAGCCTGTCTTCATAGGAGAGGTCTTCCCCTCTGTCAGCCCTCTGACAATCTTTGTGACTCTCCTTGGATTCACTCCAACAAATCCACATCCTTCTTATGTTTGACTGTCCGCACTCCTGACAAAGATGTTAAACAGCACCAGTCCCAATACCGATGCCAGAAGAACGTCGATTGACACTGGTCTCCACTTGGACATCGAGCCATTGACAGCAACTCTTCGAGTGCAAACAACCAGCTAATTCCTTATCCACTGAGTTGTTTGTCTGTCAAAACCATGTCTCTCCAGTTTAGGGATCAGGATGTCATGCAGGATAGTGTCAAATGTCTTGCACAAGTCCGGGTAGATGATGGCATTCTCTCTTCCCACAAACACTGTAACCACATTGTAGATGGCCAAAAAGTTTTTGCTCTTAGTGAAGTCGTGTTGTTTGCGACCAATCTCCTCCTGCTTTTCCATATGCCTTAGCATAATTTACAGGAGGATCTGCTCCAAGATCTTGCCAGGCAGTGAAGTGAGACTGACTGGCCTGCAGTTCCCAAGTCTTCCTTATTTGTCTTTTTTTAAAATGGAGGTTATGTTACCCTTTTTCTAGTCAGTGGACTACCATGACATCTCAAATATGATGAATAGTGGCTCAGCCACTTCATCTGCCAGTTTTCTCAAAGCCCACAGATACATCTCATCATGTCCCAAGGATCTCAGTACTTTCAGATTCCTTAGATGTTCTTGAATCTAATCTTTTCCTACTGGGGGCAGCTCCTCATTCTCAGTCTCTGCCTTTGCCTTCTGTGACTTTGATTCTGTGTCTGGAGCACTTGCTGGAAAAGACCAAGACAAAAAAGTTGTTGTGTACCTTAGCCTTTTCCATATCTCAGGTAACCAGATCTCCCATTTTCTTCTGCAGAGGGCCCACCTTTCACTCCTCTTCCTTTTATCACTGATATACCTATAGAAGTTTTTCTTGTTGCCTGTGATCCCCGGGCGGATTTAATTCTATAATGTATATCCTGTTCTTGCCATCACTTGATAATGACTATTCCTGTGTTTATTTTCCCAAAGATGCCCCAGCTGTTTGCAGGAAGTTGACTAAATAAATGTAATTCCTACCTGTTATTGTTTTAAAAATCAAATCAGGAAAATTAATAACTTAAAATAGAATTTATAATTATAAAAGTGCAATCAGGAGATTAAATAAAAGAACAATATATTGTGAACATAGGAAAAGAAGCAAAGGAAGATCTGCTGATTTTTTTAAGAAGGAAAACATATCCTCAGAAACAACTGTAAAGCATAATGATTTAGATCCATCAAGCAGGACACATTGCTAACCACAGTAATCATGTGGAGCTGGTACTGCTACCTTTGTTATTTCCCCATGGCTCTCTTGTTGTCTTTACTTCATCCGGTCTTCAATCAGATTGTAAATTTTATAAGAGAACAGCGTTCTTTCCTACGTTATTTGAGTATGACCTCTCACAGTGCCGCTCTTCTCTTCTCCCTTCAATCCTTCCCCTGCTCAGTATTAAGCCTTTTATAATCAAGTAAAGTGAAATTATAAACATATTTCTTCCACTTCAAATTATGAAATAATAAAATATTTATTCTTTGAATAGCATTTGCCATCTGAGCATCTTAAATTCATTTGCAAATAGCATGCTAGCTTTTGAAAACATCATGCCTAGCTGGAAAAAAAAAAAAGGCATTGATCTTTCCCATTTACCAATAAGCAGAAATCTTAAGTGTTTCACATCACTGGCATCCGACAGCAGCTGGCCACCATCAGGAGGTTCTCAATACCTGGAAGGTAGACCCCAGATACCTTATTCTGGCCTAATTGGAACCTTTCTATTGATTACAGTGACTTACATTTTATTATGCATAAAATGTGTCACAGAGTCTGTCTTCTAACTCCATGTCCTGTATTTTAACCACATGATCACCCTGCATCCCCTGGGTGAGAATGACTACTTACATTCCCTCACATGTTAGCTTCTCTGTCATTTTCAGTTTAGCTTAGAAACTCAGGATCATGAATTCTTTAAGATGCTACTTGTCTGACCTGGCCCCTGATTTTAATTGTTAAGATTCAGGCTAGCATTCCAGATGGTCCCCTCTACCAGGGCTGCACAAACTGGACCTGGCTGGGGTTTTGCCATTTTTAAGGAAAATGCCAGCTGTTAGTCATTTTGCTTGTTACTGAATATCATTTGAGATGATACTAGTGGGCAAATTCCTACAGGATATTTGGCATTACTGCTCTGGTGAATATCTGTAGCCAGTGTTATTGAGTAAGCAATTTCATCTATGCCTGATAGTCATCCTACGGAAAAAAAGACTAAAGGAAAAAAAACAGCCTACCCAAGAAATTAGAACACATCTGTCTTTCTTTTTCTTCCATCTGTCAACCCAGGGCATGTACCATATCAGTTTTTTCCTGGTGTGGGAAACATTTTGCTTCCTCATTAGGAAGTTAAACATGTACAGCTTGATTTTGGATTATTTTGTTAGTTTTACTGTTCTTATTAGGATTGCTATTCAAAATATATTATTCCAGAGGTCTTCTAGTTTCATTTCTAGAGCTTTTGAACTATGCTTTTTTCTAAGAAATAGCATTAAATAACCTTGCCTCTACAGAGCAAAGCTCATACCCTCTGGTCTTTTTCAAAGTGCACACAAGGCATTTCTCTGATCTGCTATATATACGTGTTTTAGGCTCTTGTTTGCATTTGATGTAGAATGAATTATTTAATAATTGTGATTGTATTCCATTCAATACAACCAGTTACAACTAATATTATCTATGAGTAGTCCAATGAAAAAAAAAAAGATAATTTTGTGATAAGCACTTATCCAGATGTAGTCCTGCCTGCTTTTTTTCCTTAATTCCAAGAAATCTTGCAGAGAAATCCCTGTTACCAAAGAGAGTGATCTAATTACCTTACCTTCTGTTTTTCTCCAATGCAGTGTTTCAGCTGTTGTGACTCTGCCTCAGTGCAGTGTATGTGCTGTTTTAAAGAGTAAAGTGAATACATCTGTGCCAAGTGGAATTTGGCTGTTCTGTAACCTTCATATATGGGAAGTTTGATCTAACCAAATGTGATGCATATTTGACACCTTTTGGCTACTTTGTCTTTGTGTAATGGAGGTATTAACAGAGTAATTACCTGTCAATGAAATCAGCATTCCTTACTGCAGTGAAAGGCCTCCATTACCTTTTGAAGAATAACTGGAGGATTTGGTCTTTAATGAAACATGCCTGTCATTTCATACTGAAATATCGATCCTGCTTTGACTGCCACATAATTTTTTGCTACATTTGTTTTGGACATTATGTAATTCAGAAGTTGGGGGCAGGCTTCTTTTATATAGTTCATTAATTACACATAAGAATTTGATCTCCATTTGGAAACTAGAGAGATAAGCTATTAAAAGGATATATATTTAATTGATTCTGGGAAATTCAGGCACAGGAATCTGCACACACAGACAAAACAATGACACACAAAACACTTAATATCAAGCCTAAATGATTATTTAATATACTTAAAGCTTGTTTAAGAAGCCATAATCAGATTTAATTTTTTTTTTTAAACTAAGAAATACTTATTAGCACATATTGGAAAAGAAAATCCAACACAATGAGGCAAAAAAGAAGCTTATGTATGATCAGTGTCTCCAATACAAAAGATAATATCTGTGATTAATGTAATTTATATTTGAAAGGTTGCTAAAGTCAGAAGCATTCATAACAGTGACCATTAGAGGACAAGAAAAACTTGGGATTTTATTAACTTTAGTGCTAGTGAAAATGCTGATAAAAAATCCTAATCCCTTTGAGGTCAGTGGAAAACTTTCCCATGACTTTTCCAGGTTGTAGATGTTTATTCCTCCTTCAAAGGAAATTCAGAATTGTGTGAAGAACTATTAAAGTCTCAATTTCAGATAATTTTTTAAGCCTTGTTTTGCCTGCTCTTTTTATTGCTTTTTTATATTACTAGTAACTGTAAAGTAATGACATCTTCCTCTGCTCACTCTCTCTACAGAAAATAGGCACCTTTCCACCTTCACATTTTTTGAGGAAGTAGGTGTGGTTATCTGCCATTTTTGACTAGTTATCATCCTACTTGCAGTTCCTGTGGAAATATCTCAGACTTCTATATCTGTGATCTGTCAACAATAGAGATCAAACCAGGGGGGTTGGATGCATTTCTTTACATGCCTTGTCAACCTGTGAAGACTCAGATAATGTGGCTTCCACAGGCATTGAGCTCTGTGATTTTTTTCTACAGTTTGATAGCACCTTAATCTCAAAGTACCACCCTGCATTTTCATCCATCTGTCACAGAAAGGATCATATCAGAAAGGATTCTGATCTACTTCTATGTGAGAAATTAATATTAAAACAGTCAGTTCAAGTTGCCCAAACATAGAAATAATTTATTTAACAATTGTTCTAATGCTGAAATCTCACTCAGAGGTGTATTCTGTCAGTTCAGTAGGTAGCTAGTAGTGTAATGTAGAATGTATCATGACATAACAGCAATACTTGTAAATGATTGGGTTAGGTTTAGATGCAAGCTCTTTTCACTTCTATTTTTAATGTTCTCTGGAAAATGAAGACATATAGGGCATGTGCATATACCTTTACAGTATTTTTGTGAAGTACATTCCTTTGTGGCTCTGTGGTTTTCATGCTTTTATTTAAATTACTATTGTTGTGTAAAATAAAATACAAAAGGGAAGGTTTGTGCTTGTCAGTTTGTCTAATGAAAAGCTGGCGTTTGCAAAATACATACAAATTAGCCTTGAAATGTTAGAAAATGTTTGGGTCAAAAGTCTGCAGTCCTTGGATATCTGTATTCATTAACATGGTTGTGCATACAAGGTGGAAAGTGCACAAATAAATCTATCAGCTTTAAACACTGGGATCAAAGGTTATAGTGTCCAAAAAATTCTGTGAAATGAGAAACTTGCTGAGATGCATATTTGAAAAATATATGCACCAAATTGTTTTATATTAAGTGTCCAATGTCCTGCTTTCTCCTGTTTTGTAGCCCGAAAATGGAGAAGGCACAGGCCAAGGTATAAAGTTCAGTAGTTGTCAGAATGTGACTTGGTGAATCTATTTCCACAGAAGCTAAGTAAAAGTAGATGGCTATTATCATCAGCTGATGTAACCTCAAAGTTTTCTGTGATGTTATTCTTTTAGGCCACTGAAATTCACCAGTGTGAGTTAACTTTACTAACAATAATCTCAGACACCTCAAATTAGGTTAGTTCATCAACATCAGAACATGAACATGGACTATGATTTTCTGCTTATTTCAAGGGGAACAGTGGCACTGGCAGCATTACCTAAAACTATCCAGATGATAGAGTTCTTTTTTTTCCTGTAACTTTTAATGTGTCAAGAGAATGCCATATGTAATTTGTGGAAAATACTGAAAATTGGATGGAGTCTAATAATAATAGTGATTCTTGTCAAGTCTCATTTGACTTCTGCTTGAGGCCAGCAGAAAATATATCCTAATTGTTTTTTTCTCAGTGTAAGATACCATTGAGAGTATCTGCTATTTTGATAGTACAGTAGTACCACATTCACATAGCTGATTTCCATGCAAAAGTCCTTATCTTTTTCCTCTTTTCTTTTTCATCCTGCTTGTTAATACATGAAGAAAGCTTAGCTTTCTTACTGGCTAAGCTGCTGCTGGTTTGTTTTTGTTTTTGTGGGGGGTGGTTTTGTTTGTTTTGTTTTGTTTTTTATAGAAACCTCTGTATGGAAACACCTTCGTAGGATTACTCTTAGTTTTGTCTCTTATTTGGGATTATAATTTCATGTATCAGAGACCTGCCCCTACAGCTTACATGGCACAGGAATGAAAGACCCATTATCAAAACAACAAAAAAACCCCCACATTCAGCCACAGAAAATGATAACATTCTCTATGGATTTAGTTTTTCAAGCTTTGACTTTTGCAAGACAGATGTACATGGGTGTTATGTGTGGTAGAAGTTTGTAGTCAATATTTGTAATATATATTGTTCCCTGAAGAATCCTAAGTGAAAAATCCTAAGTGAAAAGCTGGGGATTTATCTATTTATTTTCATTTTTTCTATCATGTTTTTGCATATGCAAAATGAAAACTCCAAAGCTTTGTGAGTTCATATAAAAAAAATAAACCCTAAAATAAATTCAGAAAACTGTCCTTAGGAAAGCAGTTCTTAAGGACATCCTGCCCTTATGACAAAACATAGGGGTTTATGGTGCAAATACTCTAGTTCTTTTCCTATTAGAAATGCAGATATCATTTGACAGAGGTGTTTTAATTAGCTTACAGTGTGTGCAATCAATTGGGATAATAATATTAGTTTCAAAATTAAAATATTCTGGAAATTGCATCTTTCCCAGGATGCACTAGCTTAACCATATTATCCTTGACAATCACGTCCACTTTCAGCTTTTCCAATGTGGATCTATTTATCTAATGTGACAGCTGTAGTGTCCATTGTGTTAATAGATATACAACTGCTCTAGAATTATGGCATGTAAAAGGTCTTATCCTCAAAGGGCAATGCTGCTGCTGCTTCTGCTTTCTGTGCTTGTAGGAGAAGACATGACTACTGACTCAGAATTAATTATAACCTAGTGAGCTGTCAGTGACAGATACCCGTTACACACGCTACTACCAGTTCAGGAAGCAATGTCCTGATGTACTATTCTCCAACAGCATCCTTACATTGAGAGCCTCCTTCCTTGTCCTCCTCCTACCCCCATGCTAATACAAGATATCCTCTCTGGTTTTTTTTCTGCATGTATTAATCCTTGATAATCAATATGATCTTCTTAATTGCATTTCTGCAAACTCACATAAATAAAAGTGAAGATTGCCATCATGATGTCACTATGAGCTCTGATTGCTTTAGGGTGTAATCATTTAAAGGCCTTCCGATTTTCTCTTTTTTTTCTTATATTTTTTTTCCCATTTAAAATAGTGTTAATCTGACTACTCTCTGATACCAGACTTCTTAGTGGACAGCTGGCCATTTGCTGCTAAATCTGAGGATGTTGAAGTATGTTTTTCTTCCTTTTATATGCATAATTAAACCCAAAGCATTCAAATTAATTCTAATATAGAGCAAGCGCTGCATTGCCTCAGACAAAAGATTGCTACTTTTACACAAGATCCATGGCCTGCTTGATTTCCAAGGTTATATGCAGTACTAAAGAGTGCTAGTGGAACAGAATTCTAAAGGGTTTTTTATCACATCTTTTTCCTGAAGATCACTGGAAAGTTTCCTGCTTCTTTGTACTGCAGAACCCTTCATACCTGCTGTAGTCACTGACAGTGATGAAAGCATAAATACACACCACTTCTGAAACGCAGTAATGATTATTGACATGATACCACATGTATCAGTTTACTCAATATAATTAATAAACCATAGTTGATGTAACTCATTAAATACTATAGACCTAATTTATGAATTAAAATGCAAATATAGCAGTCAATATTTTCATATATGACAGTAATAGGGTTCTTTTTATACGCAGTCTCCAGATAATGTACAGTCCTCAGGTGGGAAATGTTCTCTATAGTTTTTTTTCACATTCGAAAATGTAATTTATAGTTAAAAGAAAGTCCCAGAAACTTTATTACCCTGTTCACATTACTGAAACTGGATGAGTTTCACAGAATCTGAATCAGGGTAAATATATTATTATAATTTAACTTGTTAAATTTCAGCAACAGCTGTTTCTACATTTTAGTATTTCATATGCATTATTGATCAACACATGCTTTTACTAATGTAAAACTTCTCAGAGTGTAGAGAAGTGATGCTGGTTATTGTTGTAATTGGTACAGTGCTTCTGAAATGCTTCTTCAATTGAGTGCACTTGTAATGTGCATTATCTGTCTTGCTGGGAGCAGCTCATCACCAAAATCAAAATAAACAAATAAACTGAAGATCGCTGAAGTTTTTAAATTAGTAAAGATCACAGAAAATATAGTCCTATTGCAACTAAAATGTTACTCTAGTATCTTTTTGTCAGTGAGATCTGTTTCTTCAGGTTCTTGTATGTTAAATATTTTTCTTAAATGCAACTAAAATTTCAAGTGTTAAATGTCTAAAGTCAGGTGCTTAAATAGTTATGAGCATAATGCAAGATCTAGTTAGGTTAATTTGGGGCATTTAAATTTGAAAACTCTGAACTTCCTGTCTCTCTACTGTCAAGGGTTATAAAAACAGAGTTGTCAAAGGAATTAATCTGTCTTAGATCTTCTCATACATGCCCAAGTTTACCTTGCCATCTGTGGTCAATGATCGAGTACAAAAATGTCAAAAAGGTATTTTACTGTTATTTTACAACCATATATTTTTAGAATGGCTTGAATGTTCATTAGACCTGCCTTTCTTTCTCCATTAACCACAGATCTGTTTAGAAAACTATCCAAAATACAACTCTAATTTTTATTAGGTACATACAAAGTTGTTCCGGTTTTTAATGAATCCTTTCTCAATTTTTTTCCCACAGAGTATCTGGTAAGAAACATGTAAAAAATGTATCCAACTAGCATGGTTTACTGGCATCTAGCCATTTGAGTGAATAATGTATCTGAACATTAGCTTAGTTGTCTACTGATAATACAACTGGCTATTTTCTTTTATGTTGTGTTGTGTACAGCAGTTTCCATCTTTTCTCCCCACTTGTTTTTTTATGCATCTGAGATATGAATTTGCATAACTGTAGTCTTAAAACTGATTTTATGAATCTCAGACAATTAATTCAGGAGGATAGGGGCTAAGATTTAAAAAGTTGAAAATTTATTAGTATTTTACCAGATGCCTCTGTTGAACAAGGTAATACTCTGATTTAGACTAGATTAAATTGTAGAATTTATCTTTCCTATTAGGTCAAATTTGCCTTGCAGTCAAGATATTTGTAGGTAGATAACAATACTTATTAAGAAAAGGAGTAATTGTCTTCTAAGTGGATATTAGGAAGGCAAACCAATATAAAACATATGACAGTCCTGCGTTTAACTGTCTTTAGTTAAAGGTTTGTCAGTCTTTTGAGTGTCCAATTGGAAAAAAACCCTCCTACAAAACCGAGGAAGAATGTATGGCATAAAGACTATAGTTTCATTAAATAAAATGAAGGAACATCACTACATAAACACAGGAAGAATGTGATATTTCTTCAAAAGATGACTGAAACCTCAGGACTTGACTGCAGGTCTTTCTTCATTCACTGTCTCTGCAAAACTAAAACAAATCCCCAACCAGGGAGGCTGTTTGTTCTCCACATTCAAATGTGCTTGGGACCATCAAGCTGTCATTTCCTTTCCAGTCAGCTGGCAGACTGTAATTGACACTATTTTTCACCCTTATGAAAAGGCCAGTTCTCTGCAGCCTAGGTAGCAACAGTAATATCATAGGTGATTATATTTATGCTTTCTTTTAATATATTTCAGTTTAATTTACAGACTTCTACGAAATTTTGGTATTGAGAAATTGAGCAGAAGAAATCAAATGTTTGCCTAGTATAACAACAATTTACATTCTGAAAACAACACCAAAATTGTTACCTTAGGGGGAAAAAGCAAGTAAATACCTAGCCACTCCAGCTATTTGTATGGGTAGCATGGTATGAAGAAGTATCATGAAGATTTCATATGAATTTCTTCTTTCAGTCTTACTTTAGCTTAAGAGGTTGGAAAAAATCTATCTTCATATCTTGGTTCTATGGGTAAGATATCAAGATGGGTTTGGAGAATGGATTATCCAGTGATGCAGGCAGGATCCTTGAATACGGACTGCCATGAAGACTGCATGAGGAAGTTTGGTTTAGATGTAGCCAAAAAAACCCCCCTATTTGTCTTAGCAAGTTGCAGGAATCTACTGCACAAATTTGTAGATAACACAGGGTCGAACCAAGATTATCACGGAGAACACAAGAGTGGCTTTTACTAAAAAAGTAGAATGATTTTATCTCAGATTTATATTCTTTTGTGAGCTTCAGTGAAACATGAAAGAGGAGGGTGTGTTTCAGTGAGCTGAGTTATACAAAGCCCTGTTTGAGGTTCTTTGTGGCCTTCCTGTGAGACACTACAACTTTCAAAGGTCAGACTCCAGAACTATATTTTGATTCTTCTTTCCAGTTTGTAAAAGAACATGTCTATTGTAGATTTTAGGGGCCTTTCACCACATCAATCAGAACTGCAAAAACATATAACAAACCATTGTTTATTTATAAAACAATTTCATACAGCTACCATATGTTAATTCAAAGACCTTGCCAGTTCTTTCTGTGCAGCAAATACAAGCATAGATACATTTTGTCTAGGTTTCCCATTGTATTTTAGTTTAAAAAGAATCTCCTTATCCCAGATCACACTCTTGCCACATTAAAAAATGCACTGCTTGTGCTTTCAGTGTTAGAATTTAAGAGAAAAATTATTCTTGAGAAAAGAAGGGGTTAAACTACAGTTTGTGAAAACTTTATTTTAAAGCTTGGTGGTGTGCTGCATCTCTCCTTTCTTCTCCTCTGAAACTGTTATTAATCTGTTTTTGTGACTTGACCTCTATTTATAGTCTTGACCTTGTACAAAAATTTAAATGCATGTTTTTGTACATGAACCAGGAATCTCTGCTTTGATCCTGCAAGAAACAAATTTTATCAAACAGACGTTTTCCACAGAGGCATTTGGAGTGAAGCATAGATTTTTCTTGTGTCCTTACAACATTTCTCTAAACTTGTACACAAACATTCATAATCAACATTTAGTTATCAATAGCCTATGGGCTTCTTAGGGTATTTGTCTTCTGTTTACACTTGATTTTATTTTAATATGTTTCTCCTCTGACTTCTTTATTCATTAGTGGGGTTTCAGTAAATTATGTCATCTTAGATGGCATAATATATGACATATATAATATGACATCACCATAGATGCTTCTGGTTTTTTTTCCGAAAAGCAAATTGTTTTTTTCAAGTTTCTCTTTTAAGCCTCCGTATCAACAACCTTTCCATAAGGAAAATATTCCCAAAATGTTATCTTTGAAGTTGTGTTTCCTTCACAATATTCATTTGTCATCTTAACACAAAAAGTAGTATCGTAGTTCAGAAAGGAATGGTAAACAGTTTTTGTTGATGTAAAATCTCTATATCTGAATTAAAATGTCTCAGTGACAACTAAAGACGTGTCCTGCTTGAATATGTATTCTGGTATGCAAACCTACATCCCATTCCATAAAGCTTAATTTGACTTGCTGTGAATTGAATGTTTTAGATATTTAGACTTCTGCTAGTCTGGAAAATCAAGGACAGAAATCAAGGCTTTTAACTTACAACTGTTCTGAGTGGAGAAGAGGGCATTTTGTTTAAAGCACCTGATTTGTAAACTCAAAAGGCAGCTCAGCTTGTTAAAATTCAGCAGGTTCTATTTGAAACTACCCAGTGTAGAAATGTTTTTTTAATTACAGCTTGGTTTATAACAATGGATAGGATCTGTAGCCAAATTTGTCCCTGTGAGACATTCAGCAGTGGAACAATAGTATAATTATTTCTGGGATCCCTGATTAGCAAAAACAATACAATAGTTGTACAAAGCTTGAAAGCTTGGGTTTTGGAATAAAAAAAGAGCGAAAGCTCCTCTTAATGCTGATTTCTGTAACTTGCTGTTTGATTCAAGCACATAATTGGAAGTAAAATGAGTTTTAGGAGCTACTGTACACAGGAAATAAATGAAGAATTTTGAAACCTAGTGCCTATGCTTCCTACATTAAAGTTCTGTTTCCAACACAGTTCGTACCTCACCTACCACAGGACATTTCAAAGACTCAATATCACATGACATGATCTTTCCTGTACTTCAGGCTTTTGACGTTCAGATCCACAAAATAGCTTACACTATTTACAGCCCTCTTTCTGACAGTGTATGAGGGTGTCTGGGAAATAGAGCAGTAGCAAAAAAGCTTAGTCTCATGAACAGTGTCCTCACTAGTATTGGCCCACCTTTTCTAGAAATCAATGCTGAGGTACAATTCCTACCAATTCTTTTGCTTAGGTAAAGATTTCAGGATTTCTATGGAATGAAATTACAAATTGTGGTTTCAGCATACATTTTATACAGCTAAGACTGTAGAAAATAAAGTACTTCTATACAGAATCATATTGTCAGCTCTGGAAAAATATGAATCTGCTCCAACTATTTCCAGGTTTTCTTTTATTTTCAGTTAGAATTGACAGAACCACAAAATCAAATAATGGCTGAGGTTGGACAGGACGTCTGGAGGCCGTCTGGTCCAACCCCCTGATAAAGCAGGGATAATTATAGCTGCTTGTCCAGGACTGTGTCCAGATGGCTTTTGAATATACACAAGGAGAGCGACCACACAGCCTATCTAGACCACTTGTGCCAGTGCTCAGTCAGTAAAAAAATGTCAGGAAAATTGTTTCCTGATGTTCAGAAGCTCCTGTGTTAGTCTGTGCCATTATTACCTGCCCTGTCACTTGTCATCATTGTATTCCTCAGGTCAAGAAACAGCAAAAAAATAGAACAGAAGAGCATGTGGAAGGAAAACTTATGAGCTTCAATACAAATATATTTTTAAATATTTCCAGTATCTCCAAATAAAGTATTGCAATGAAGAAAAATACAGTATACTATGTCAAGCGCAGCTTCTACTTCTCTGTCCTTGATCAGTAAGGTTAGAATATCCCCATCCTCTACCGTCCATTACTCATCTACACACAAGTGTTTTTGTTGCTCTTTTTATTGGCATTTTCAAGTATCACAGCTATAATTTTTATTCAGTAATTCCACAAATTACAATTGTTACGAAGTGCTGGGTACATATTTGGCTTTGCTGTAGCAGTTAAGAAGCAGCAAGAGCAGCTTTGTGTGCCTTTGATTTGATATAATTTTGGTTGTTCTGTGTAAAAAAAGTACTGACTGGCTGACCACCTGGTCCAAAAACATGAAAAAAAAAATGTTCTGAATAATGCTTGAACTGTCCTATTTTTAACATCAGAGTTTGCTATCCTTTATCACCATCTGAGATAGAGTTAATTCTCTGTATCTCTTGTGGGTGTGAAGCCATGCCTCACTTAGATGAGCTTCATAGAATCTGCTGCAATAGGTGATTAAAAGAAGAATGATTCCATGTAACTGGTACTAATTGTTTTCCTGAATTTTGAACTCAGCCCAGGTTCAAAAACCCATTGAGTCAAATTTTTCTGAATTATATACTGAAATCAGTTTGACACAGGTTAAAATTGTATTGCTTTGACTGAATCCTCATTTCAGTTCTGTGTTTAACATAACAATGATGTGATATTTGCTAATTAAAATAAGGACTAGATGTTTTTCAGGACCTGAAGAAAATCCATATTACCCCCCCAAAATATTTGTTTTTAATTGAATATGTCACAGACTTTAGATTTGAATTTTGGCCAAGTGTCGGGACCTGAACCATAACCTTACCTCATGCTGTATATAATCCTGCATACGTTGTAGCATAATTGAAGTCGTAATTACTTGTTATCATTAGTCCTAGTGTTGTACCAACTATAAACCTCATTACTCCAAATAACTTGATGCTGTCTTTAGGTAGAAAGAATTCAAAGCTGTTTTTGGGTGCACATAGTCTGAGTCTGTCGTAGGATTTTCTTCTGAAAGAAGAGACCCTGTCTCTACTGTTGTGGAGACTAGAAATTCAGTGTACCCTCGGTGAGGGGCTCCGTGCGGGATCTGGACTGTGCATCACAGCTTGTGCGCCAAATGCCAGCTTCTGGGGGCGAGTTTCTGTACCTTGCCCCCCCTCCCGCCAGTGTGCATAGGGTGTGCGTGTGGATTGACTGGCAATTTCCAAGCTGGACCAGCCAGGGAGTAGAAGGTCCCAGGCCTGGGCAAGGGTATCAGGCAGGCAGAAGGGCTGTGCTGTTATTTGGAGGGACCCACAAGTACAGCCTGCTGGAGGGACAAATATGTGAGTTCTGCATGTGTGCAGTGAGCACCTAGCAGCATCAGCTGGTGAGCTGTTGACCTGTGGAATGGGTAAGGGAGGCTGGGGTCTGGACAGGGGTGTTGGGCAGGCAGAAGGGCTGTGCTGGTGCTCAGGACAGCGTAAAGGTGTGTGTGTTTGTGAACCTGGGCCGTTTAGTGTGTGTGCTGCACCTTCTGCCTCTGCCAGCCCAAGAAAAGGAGGGAACCTGTCTGCCAGTGCCTGTGCCTGGTGCAAGTCCTGGATGTGGGGACTGCTGGGAGCAACACCTCATCTGAGGCCATCTGTGTAGCCACAGCTGTGGCCAAATCAGTGTCCATGTGTGTGGCTGGGATACACGCTTAGTTTGGCTACTGCAGCAGCTTGCTAGTGCGAAGGAGATAGTGGCAGATGCATCCCTCAGCCTGGGCAGACACCTCAGGCTGGGTTCCAGCAGCCGGGCAGGAGGGTTCTGGACTGGGCAGTGGTGGCAGTGGCCACATATCACATTACTCTGTCATAAGCACTCAGTACTTGGAGTGACAATCTTTCCATGCAATTTATATGATATGCCTAAGCTTAAGCTTTTGCTTTGAGTCTCCTTTTGTGGAAGGGTTGTTCCCCTCATTGTTTTGATGGCACAACTTAACCTAAAGTTTCTTGATGAACTGCACATTGTCTGTCCATCATCTCTGGAACTGGATCACTATTTACATGACCTTTGGATTTTTTTTATAATCCTTTATAATGATTTGTGAAGTCCTTGATGGGTGCTCAGAAAGCCAAGACAATATGTTTTTTTAACACTTAAAGTATAGATTAAAAAATTTATAGCACTATCAGCTAAGAAGTTGCCAGTATTAGTGTCAGGCCTGTGTCATTTTACTGGCTGACTGTTTCCTGTCTGTTAGTGTAGATTCAGAGCAGATTTCATCTAGTATGAGGAGTTTTTGTTACCCAAGATCAGTATTTTTACTACATAACTTCTGTTATGTAGTTATGTAGTTATTTCATAACTCATGAAACAGGAAATTTTTGTGGTTATGTATTTTTCTATTTATTTAGGCAGTTAATTTTTACAGGGGTTTAATTATTTTGCAAAACCTAAAACTGAATTTCTCACCTCCCTTATTTTAGGGTTTTATTTTCAGATTTTCTCATACAGTCTTTTAGATTTAAGACCAAATGAGGGTAGTCTCCTTTCCTCAGATCATAGTGTAGCCTGGGGCAGGAAGGAGGGGGATGTCCCACCACAGTGAGCATCTTACTGATTTTACTAGCAATATAAATTCTTAGTTTGGAAAAAAAGATCTCTAAATTTATGTTTCTGAAAATAAATGCATGAAGAGAAGATTTTAAGTTGTGTAGGTAGCTATATTTCCTTCTGCTCATACTGAAGGGAAAGAACATGCTAATGATTAAAAAGATTGTTCAAGGTGGTAGTTCCAGAAGAAAAACTTGTAAGAAAAAGTAACAAAGTGTGAAGTAAAAGTTGTTTTAGTGACATACAGTTAGGTTCTCTGTTGATGTAAATGAATACAGCCCAGTGACTCAGAGGATCTATTTGGTTTGCCACATCTGAATTCTAATCCTAAAGCTAGAAAAGGAACTTAAAAGCTAAATACTAATTATAAAATCACAGCCAAGAGCAAATAGTATTACATTTATTTCTATACTGAATAACACAGTAATCCAAAGTTGACTTAATCAACTATGTCCACCCAAGGGAGATGAATAAAAAGAAACCTAATAGATGATATTGATCATCATATAAAATAGTAGTAATTACCATTAACAAATAGTTTTTAATAAGCAAACATACCGTTAGTACTATTAACTTGAGGTTTTTCTCATTAAAAGAAAAAATTAAAAAGAGGGAAAAAACACAGCAGAGTTGAAGCCTGGTGCTTTTTCAGGGTGGCAGCTGATTTTAGCTACTTTAAAAATTGTTAACTAGTGGAAGATACCTGTTTTAGTATCTTCCTGATGTTCCTTTCTCTTCTGGCTCTGTAGAAATCTTGAATCATTAGCTTAGATGTAACCTAAAAGTTTCAGATTACTAATACTGATAATAAGTAACCACTAAACTAAACAGTTATTAAGCTTAAGATAAACGTTGTGAATCTCTCCTTTATCCTAAACCAATCTAGCTAACCAGACCACTGAAGCTGCTGAAACACAGTTTTGTGGTAAGATGTGCTTAACTTAATTTAACCACTCTCTTGAGATACTCTTGAACTAGTTGTTTCCAATCCTTCAAAGATGCAGTGTTTTGATCCATGAAGACCTGTAATATTCCTTTCATGAATCCAACAGTCACGGCTGCTAAACAATTTGCAGTGGTGCTTTCAGCTCTGAAGCTCTTGGGGAATCACTGTATCACTCTGTGGCCAGAATTCAAAAAGTCAGATTATTTCTCCAGATGACAGAGGCTCAGAATCAATAGTGGTTAACTAATCTGAGTGTACACTGCAGGACTTTTTTTTACTTTGGAGATTACTGCAGGTTGTTTGATTTTTTTAAATTCAGGAAAATGTGTAATTCAACCTCTCAGTCACTGTGTTCTTTTGAACAAACTGTATGCCATTTATTTTTATTTCTTTTACTGAAGTGATAATTGTTTATTCTTTTATTGCATCCTGTGAGTCTTTGCTGACCACTGTGACTTCACATATATATTATCAATCCTAATTATCCATTTTAGGTAGATAACTGGTATCAGATAAATATTCTTATAGATAAGCATTTATATATACTACTATTCCTGAAACATGACAACCATTTTTATGTGTTTGTTTAGCTTAGTGGACTTCTTCTTTTCCAGTTAGAACAGATTTGAACCTCAGAAGTACATACTTATTACATTTTTGGATGTAATTTGTTTTTCATAACATTGTTTGCAACAGTGTTCGCTTTCCAGAGAGAGCTTTTTTAATAGATCATGTTTTTAAAATTATGAGAAATATACCTAATTTTCTACTGATCAGTTTCTTATGAGAAGCGTACTTCACCCATGAGCATGTATAGACCTTTGTAATTTGGGCCTGCCATCTGCCATCTTCCAATCCAAAAGCAAGCCAAACGAAAAAAATCCCACAAACAAACAGCAAGCAAACATGATAATAGTAATTGCCTCATAAGCATTGCCAGGGATCTATTTGTATGTCAGAAGTTAAAAAAAAATAAAACAGGATAAGAGAAAGAAGAGCACTAATCAGTGTGTCCTGTGCTCTTCTTTGTAGTCCCAGCGCCGTGTTACATTTCACCTCCCTGATGGCTCCCAGGAAAGCTGCAGTGACAGTGGTCTGGGAGACCACGAGCCAGTGGGTGGTGGAACCCTGATCTCACACCCTCTCCCTCTGGTTCAGCCGCAGGACGAATTCTACGACCAGGCTTCACCAGACAAGAGGACTGAAGCTGATGGCAATTCTGACCCCAACTCGGGTGAGTCACCATCACCGCTCTGCTTATCTGAGTTGCTCTGTTAACTTGGTTACGTTCTTTTTAATATCTTTGAGCTTTGCAATGGTAGAGATGTTTTTAAGCATGTGCATGAATATTTGGTCATGTTATCTCATAAGGATTGTTTGGAAATAATGTAGTTTGCCTGAAGTGCCTCATGTTGTAATTTAACTGTAGAACCAAAACTCCGCCCAGTGAAATAAACAGCTTCATACTAATTGCACAGTAAGTAAGAACAGCTCGGGAGAAGGATGTCCTACAAGGTAGCAAGTTTTTCTTGATGTTTGTAGTGTTGTTGCTATTTAGCTTCCTACATTGTTTTAGTAATTCTAAGTATCAATTTAAAGAGCAAAGACATGGAGGTTGCACTGTCTTTTAGACTAACATAGGAAACCGTAAGTCAGTGAAGCACTGAAAAATTTAAAAAATGCACATTTCTGTAACACACAATTACCCCTTTTAATAGCAAGGATCACAGGGTTTCTTTGTTAGGTTGGAATGGCATGATTTGCTTTTGGAGTTTTTTGGATCTATAGGATATGTGTTTTTGTACAAATATTAAGGATGTTCAGTTTGTCTGATTTGGGAATTTCTGCCTTTTTTCTTTCCTTCTCTATAATACGTTTTCATTATTGCTGTATTTTTATGGCAGTCAACACTTAAAAGTGAAACAATGTCTTAACCAATACTGTGACTAGTATTTTGACATTGGGATGTGGAATGTGGAGACTTGAACATACTGAAAACAGGGAGAGGGCAGCAGTACTGCCCTTAAACCTCTTGTTCTTTGTCTAGAATGTGCACACAAAGGTTAAAAGTCTTATCTGTGCTCTTGGAAGGTAATTGAACTTGAGGTCTCTTGCATCCCCGGAGTATAGAAATAAGAACTAGTTTCTGTCTTTGGCATTTCTCCCTTTTGTATAGATGATTAAGTTGTCACTGGGCCTGTACAAACCAGGAAAGAAGGTGTCCTTGGGATCTGATGAACAATATTAAGGTCCATCTTCTCATTTGGGCAGAGCTGGATCTGAATTATGACATTTACATCATGGCAGATGAGAACGTGAACTGTGGAATATTGACTTTGGAAATATTTTTCTCATGTTTTTATGGGAAGACCAAGAGGTTGTGTTGGATGAAACCTGCAAAGAAACATTTTGAAATGCTTTACTGTCTGAGAATTCCATTCTAGTTTATTTTCCCCTATTATCCTTTTCCTTTTCTTCTTTTTCCTGGATATGACACCTGCATTTTATTTTCTTTACCAAAACGGAAATGTTGTTGGAACTATGATCTCAAACCCTTAATCTGTAGAAATACAAAGAATGATGAAAGAATAGCAACTATGAATGGATTGACTCTGGAGCAAGAATGTATGTCTTCTTAAGCAAGTGAAGAGCTTAAGTGGAATTATCCAGTTAATTCTCTGACCATGTATGAGACCTGTGAAAGATTTAACAAGATCAGAGAGGAGTTTTCAGGCAGCATTGCGTGTTGCCACTGTCATATTAGCTTCACCGACTCTGAATCGCACATCTCTTCAAAACACGGCATAAAAATCCTTCAGGAAAGTTAGGAAAAAAGGACTTAGTAAACTTCATAGTAAGTTATTAAAAAGGTGGTTTTGGAAATTTTTGTTAAGCACATTGTGCAAACATAGTATATTAATCATGATCAACTTTTCATGCCTAATGTAGATGCTAATAGATGATTAGTCAGAGTAAGTGTTCTTAAAAGCTATATGAAAAGTTTTAGTATGTCTGTGGTTACACCTGGTTTAGCCTTAGGGATGCTAAATTCTTATGCTAAATTTATGAAGATCAAGCTGTAGTGATGATTATTGAAGTATTAAAGTATAGAATGTTTGCCTTTTATCAGACACTGAAATAGTGCATTACATATCTCATCAAATCTCACAAACTAAGAAGGGAATGATATGGTCATTACTGTGACAGAGATCATCCTAGGAAAATCCAGGCCAGGATGGGAGTGATGGTGCTCATTAGATGGATTTGACTTTTATATGCTATTCACAGCATCAAGCTGTTGCCTAGGCATTGTGTCAAAAGTTATTTTGCTACTGGATGCACAAGTTTTTGGATGAGATGTGAAATGGAGTTTAAAGCAGTTTATGGTTATTGAAGATCCTGTGGCAATTTTTAGAAGAGAAAAATGCTGTCTAGTGTTGGGCAAAGTTACTTCGTGGTTATTTACATGTGATCATAGTTAAAATAACTGGTGTAATACCATTTGAACATTGTATTCTTTGACACTTCTAAGCTGAATTTCTAGTTTTATTGCAATGAAATGTTCAGTAGTTGTATTTAACTGTAGAGGTAGTTTCATTTCAGTGGCTGGTTAAGCAATTGCTTTTTGTGAAAATACTTGGGTTATTCTAAGGTAAAAGATACAACTATACAACTATAAAGTAAGGAAAAAATCAAAGTGAAGAGACGTAGTATTACCATGTACATGTACTGCTACCAATTTTGGATGATAAATGTTGCAGAACAATACTTTATTTCTATTTTAAATGCTTCAACTGAAGAGAAAGAACAGTGTTTATGGGAATGATTGCTAATGACCTCTACACAAAAATACAGACTTGTTCCTCTGTATTTCTATGAAAGTTAATACTGGGTAAAAGTTTGCTTCAGCTCATGAGAATGTGATGTTAATCTTGATAGTAAAGTCCTTGTCTCATGCTGAGAGCAATTTTGGTTAATGGCTTTAATGCTCAGTGAATTGTGTGGGTTATTATTGTACAGTGTGAATTTACATGAATAAAAATGCAACCATTGTTTCTCAGTATTAATATGTTGCTATTTTAATAGACCAGGGCCCAGGTCTTCAAAAGCTGAAATATACAGGGGGAAATGAGCTAAAATTCTTGCTAACTTGCTATACAAAGATATGAGAAGCCTTATTGTTATATATGCTTCTGGTCATTAGCTTCTACAGAGACACAAGTACAATTACATGACTTAATGAAATAAACATACACAGTGAGAGTACATTCATCTAGCTAACCTGAAAACAGAAATCTCTCACACTGGGGGAAACTGAAATGAAGAGAGAAGGCAAATACTAGCACTGTCAGCCACACTCTCTGTGGTTATGAGGAAAAGGCAACAAGATAGAAATATGAACTCCTTTATAATTATGTGTAAGCCCAAGTTTGGTTTGCATTACTCAAACCTGTCTTCTTTATTTAGAGTCTTTTATTTTAACTTGAGGGTTTTGATTATTTTGCTAAGATATGTTGTCCATTTCACTATTGTTAATTGATCAGTATTTATTGATAGTCAGAGGAGTATGATAACCTGTAAATTGAAGCTTCCTTATAGTTCACCTTTGTCTCATTTGCAGCTTGATACACTTGATTCCTATAAAAAATAAAAGAAGATATTCCAAAGATCTGTCATCTGAGTCAAGTTCATTACCTTTTAGTATATCAGATAAGAATGTAGAAAACATTCCAGTTCCTTGAGGATCTAAAAAAAAAAAGTCTGTGTAAAATATTACTTTGTTCTACTACTTTATAGCATCTCTTATTACCACAATTCTTGCTTTTTAATAATTTTAAATGTGCATATCAGCAAGTGCACTTTTAACACAAACATCTTTATCATCAGTTCCATTAAAACTGTACAGCTCTCTGATGTGTTTTGAAGTGAATTATTTCTTTAGTAATCACTCAAAAGGAAACTGTGTTTTTGTTGGCCAGCAGTCAGGTGCAGAAAGCTATTTTTCATTACTACAAGTGTGTTTCTCATCGGTGTGAAAAACAACCCACCCTATTAGTGAAGAAATTCTTCTTTCATTGTGGTTTAGTAAAGGTTGTCAGGGACTTAAATTTAGACTGGAGTTGTTAACATATCTAAGGATTTCATGTGGCAAAGCTGTGCAATAGAACTGTATGAAGGAAAAATGTGCCTCCTAGTGTAAAAAAGGGGAAAAAAGTACTCTCATGAAAATACTTGATAAATCAAATTTTGATTGCTGCAAGCTGTGGATGTGATTCATTTTTCTTCAAAGAGATAACGAGGAATAGCATATATTTAGTGAAGTGTTAGAACTGCTCTAGGGAGAAAGACTACTATACACTGTGGATCAATCTGTGCAATAATTCCAATGGTTTAAAACCAGACAGAAATATAATATTTATGTCTTCTGATACATGTTTATGAACTTAAGTAAATGCTTGCCTAATTTCTACACCACATTAATAAGTAGTATCAATATATGTTACATAACACAAAGTAATAGCTTTATAAAAACAGGGAGCTGTAGAAAAATTGTAAAGCAGTGTTTTGAAGGTCATCCTTTTTATTTAATAAAATTAAATAGAATATTCTATTCTGTCCTGTGTTCTTAATTGAAACTTCCAAAGCAATTCCAAGTTCTTAGACGTAATGTTATAATGCTGGTTTTCAGTAATAATGTTTGTGGATAGCTTTTTTATTTTCAGTATAGTAAAAATTGTGCAGTAAAATTGCCTGATAAGTACCTGAGTTTCCACTTTTTAATAAACCTAATACTACAGCAGTTTAGTCAAGTGATGTCAGGGGTATTAAATCATACTCTAATTCCAGTAATAAGTAGGAATATCTCTGTGGCAGTGGTTTAATTATGATTAAGGTTCAGAGTCATGGCAGGACTGTCTTGTATTACACTTGGTCATATGATAGTGTCCCATGTGGAGAAGCTAAGCCTTTCATGCAAAGAGCTTTGGTTTTACAGTGTCACTATCATTACACCCAGTGGGTGATGATGGTTTAACCTTGCGAGCATACCCTCTGCTTAATCCTGTCTTTCATTTTGCTGCCTCAAAAGTTTCTTATTTGGCAACACTGGATTAGTCCATAGCAGAACATCCTAAGGTGTAGAAAGAATGCTACTCTGTTAATGCTTAGGTCCATAGTTACTATTGTGTTTTTATAATATGAGAGTATATGAACTAAAATTGGAACACTTGCCTTTGAGTCATATCCTCCATTTCATTAAACACAAGTTCATACCTTACACAGAATCTAGTGCTGTCACATTTAGCTACAGGCAAGCAGATTATGAAAAACTGGAGTCAGGTTGGTAAATTAACCTACAGAAGAGCTATAAAATAGTCTGAAGTCTGAATTCAATCTTAGCTATTTCTTTAAAAATATAAGTAAAATCTGAGAGGTGTAAGAAGTATTGCTATCTCTTTACATCTCTGCTGCCTCATTACAGTGAGGATTTTAAAGTTGTCTTGGTTTAAAAAGCCACTGTGCTACATCTGTTCCTATTCTATTCTCTTCTCCTGCATACAGCAAAGCCAAGTGGAGTGTAAATCTGGATGCCATAGCCATTGACTGGGCAGTGAGAGGGGAACTTGTCCCATCACTACTTCAAGAGGAACACCTAGTGTGTCTGAATTTCCTAACTGCTGCTGCCATCCAAGATCAGAACTTGCAGGTCCTCAGCAATGAGCTGAAAAGACTAGATGGGGAGGGAGACTACTAGAAGGGTTAGAGGGTTAAAGGGAGGGGAAGTTGCACATTAGACAAAAGCTAGTGCCTTTGGCTGCCGTCACTGTTGATATGTAGGACAGATGCTTTTGCCAGTGGTGCAGGTTAAAACAAAAGACTGATTCAAGAAATTAAGAGTTATTTTTCTCCTATAAATATTTTCTTCTCACAAGGATTTTCTTCTTATAAAAATAAGACCAGATCTACTGCAGAGATTCACAGATTTTTTTAAGTGTCAAAGTGCTATCATTATCTAGTCAAACCTCTGCCATAGCACAGTGGTTAGTATTTCACACAACTTTTCTTAAATCAAACAATTGTTTTAATTATGTGCAATAGTCCAGTGATTTACTTCCACTAGTGTTTAATTGCATGTTTTACATGGCAAGGTTGTGGGGAGGGGGCTGCAGAGATTGCTCCTATGAGAAGAGACCAGAGGCTTCCCGCATATTAGACAGAGCAAGTTCCTGGTGGCTCTAAACCTGACCCACTGCTGCCCAAAACTGCACAGCTTCTGAGAAGAAGGAGTAAGAAAAATGTGAGAGAAACAAACCTGCAGACACTAAGGTCAATGAGGAAGGAGGGAGAGAGTGTGCTTCAGGCACCAGAGAGATTCCATCGCAGCTTGTGGAGAAGACCACTGTGTCCCCAGCAGCCCATGGAGGACCCCACCCCGGAGAAGGTAGGTATGCCCTAAAGGAAGTCCGAGAAGAGCCCTTGCAGGAGCAAGAACTGCAACCCCTGGGGTACCCACTCTGAAGTAATCTGTTCTTGAAGGCTTGTAGCCTATGGAAGGGACCCAATACTGAAGCAAGTAATCAAGGACTGTATTCCTTGGAAGAGACCCCATGTTGGAACAGGGGAAGAATATCATGAGGAAGAAGCAGCAGATACAAAGTTTTATTGACTGACTGCAGCTTCCATTACATGTCCCTCTACGCCATTCACTGGCCGTGGAAGAGGCAAGCTGGGTAGGAGTCAGAAGTGGAGGGTATGAAAGAGTGAATTTGAGCCTGGGAAGAAGGAAGGGGCAGAGTGGGGGGGAAGGCATTTTTAGTTTTGTTTTTCTGGTTTCTCACAATCCTACTCAATTTTTTATTGTTGATAAATTAAATTAATCTTCCCCAGTTGAGTCAGTTCTCCCATAGTGATGTTAACTGATGAGGGACCTCCCTGTCCTTATCTCAACCCATGAACTTTTTCATCTCATTTTCTTCCTCTGTTTTGCTGAGACTGAGGAGTGACAGAGGAGCTTGGTTGAGTATTAAAAAGCACCAGAGTATTAAAGTTGATTTAATATTCGCAGTCTCAAAGCATTTATCTTCGGTTTCTAGATCTTGTCTGTGTGGCTGTACCACCCTTTGTCATCATGAAATCTTCGACTTCCAGAAGTGCATGGATATTTTGAGGCCCAAGGGACTGTTGTGATTAGTATAGCCTCCTGCATAATACAGGTCAGAAATCTTAGTCAGGAACATATAAAAGCTGGTGTCTACAGAATATGTTTCAGAATGATTCCTTGGTTTAATGATCTTCAGTGACAGAGGAAATAGTACTATATTGCTTATTGACTTCAACTGAATCAACTTTTGACCTTTTATTTGATAAAGGGGGTGTTTGGTGTCCATAGTTCAGACACGGTGCTCAAGTCTTCTTGAACCTGTAATAAACTGGCTTTGTAGTATTTTGAATGTTGCAACATTTCTATCAGTTTTTAATATGGATCCCATATCTGTACAGCACAAAACCCCCGCAAAAAACAAAAATGAAAAGCTAGTCAGAAATTTCAAGTTAAATATTCACAATAAGAAAAAATAAAGCATGTCTTCCAATTTGCAGACTTTTAAAATCAGTTTTTCTCTTTATCCAGAATTTTTCTGACCTTAGTGGGTTCTTTTCCATGCTCATAAACATGCTGTTTTACCATACTTTTTAGCAGAATGCCAACAGATTCCTCTATTCTTTAAAGACTTTCCATAGGAAATTAAAGTAAAAAGCACAACTGAATAAATATATCTTTAATCATGATGAAATATATTAGAAATATATTAGTACTATAGGTGCTCTATCAGCTAACTGTGTTTGAGACAATGTACCTTTAAAGGTGTGATAGTGTGATTATGGCAGCAATATTTGTTTTATATTTTTGAGGTTGCTTTTTCTGAAATTCGATGGAGGTTCTTGTTGCCAGCTCAGACTCTTTTTTACCTTGATACTAAGACTAATTTTCTAATGTTTCACATTCACTTACTAATGGAGTCTTACCAGTGTAACTCCTATTCACAATGGCAAGTTGATTAGAAGAAAGATTATAGTTGTGAGAATAAAGGTATAAATTTAGCATGGCATTGTTAATTTCAGCATTCAACTGGTTCCGATTTTTAAGTAAAATTAGAATTGTTGATGGCTACAATGAGAAGAATAGCTCCATGCAGGAGGAATAATCCCATTGCACAAGCACAGACTTGGGCCTGATAAGTAGAAAACAGCTTTGCAGTAAGAGAACTGGGAATCCTGGTGGACAGCAAATTGACATGAGCCAGAAGGCACCTTTTAAGAAAAGAAACCAACCTCCTGAACTGCATTGGAAGGGTGTTGCCAGCAAGCTGATGGAAATGATCCTTTCCCTCTGCTCAGTGTTGGTGAGAAGTGCCAAGTCCAGTGCTGTTTTTTCTAGTATGGAAGGGAAATGGAAATATGGATTGAGTCCAGCAAAAGTCCGCAAAGATTATTAAGGTATTAGAGCATCTGTTACATGGGGAGATGCTGAGAAAACTGTGACTGTTCATCCCAGAGAACGGGAGGCTTAGGAAGGATCTTATTAATGTGTGCAAATACCTTATGTTGGAGGGGGAAGGAGAGTAGAGAGAGCGCCAGACTCTTCTCAGTGGTATACCAAATTAAAGAAGGGACACTGGGCACAAATTGAAATACAGAGAAATTTTCTTTAAACATAAGGAGAAAAAAAACCACATCAGGACAATAGAACTCTGCACCAAGTTTCCCAGAGAGATTGTGAAGTCTCCATGTTTTGGTATTTCGAAAATCAAACTCAGTGTTATTCTAGTTGACCCTGATTTGAGCAGATAGGTTGGACTAAACAATCCCCAGACTTCCCTTCCAATCTCAACCATTCTATGATTGATTCTATGATCCTATAAGTTAATTAAATTTGTCTTTGTAGCTTGTGCATATACAGATGTCAAGAAAGACGAAAGAAAAATCTGTGTTCTCTAAGGTAAATGAATTATAAACTTGTAAATTTACAGTAGGGTATCTGGTGGAGGACTATACACAGTATAGAAACCAAACATAAATATGTAAAATCCAAGGTAGTGGTTTCAGTTCCAGTTGCCTAAATATAACAATGAAGCTCCATTTGTGATACCATAGGTTATTCAGTACACCCACATCTGGCATATGTTCCTCGGGGTCTATTTTCTGGGGGATACCAGGCAGGGTAGTGAAAAGCTGTCTCAAATTGCACCAAAAGCAGTTATAAGACAGTTATATTGAGACTCAAAATCTATACTATTTAGCCTAAATGCTCTCCGTCATGATAGGCTTCAGAAGAACATAAACAAAAAAGACCAATGGTCTGTCTAGCCTAATACTCTGTACTGTCAGTGGAAGAAGCTGTATACAAGAGGCACTTTACCTCCTGAGGTAGATATCTGAATTGGTCAAGTAAATTTTGTAAAGTGCCTCTATCCCACCACAGGTTGTGAATGAACGCTGTAGGAAGTAATCAAGTGATGCCTCTGTTAGTTCTGGAAATTAATGATGAACTCAGCTCCATATTATATACTCCTGAATTTGGATGCTTGCATATGTAGAGATCTAAAACTTTATCCGAAGTGCCTAAGCTCCCTTTTTAATTTATTGAGCACAAGAGCTCTCATTTAATCTTAAAGCAGGTACCTGAAATAGTTTGGCTAAATTTCACTCTTTTTCCATTTACTATATTTCTATTGAGTGTAAAAGGAGCTCAAACACCTAATTCACATATAGGCTTTAGGGATGGAAATTAGCTCTGGAATGTAGATGTATGGGGCTCAAATGATTTGCTACACATAGGCATTTGGCGCTACTTGAAAAACCCTGAGATTACTTAATTCTTGTTAATTGCACCCCCTTTTTTCCTGTTTGACATCCACATGCAAATATCTTGGGTATCCTGGGATGTTTCTAAACTGGTATTGCATGCTAATGGTTAGGCAGGAGAAGTGAGTTTTAGGCCAAGATTCATTCAAAAAGGTATGAGTGCAGGTGCTACGTGTGGGCCCTCTTGGTGTATGTATGACTCATTCATGTGTGAACTGTAGGTAGATGTGAATTAGTCTGAGTTCCAGTGTAGGCAGTGGGGACCCATTCAGTTACTAAACGTGAATCTAATTTAATGTGAGAGGCATGGTTTTGCAGGCTATATTGACCACATTGCATTGTATGTAGAGGAAGCTTAGACACCTAAATTTAGCTCATTCAAAAAAATCCAACCTTTTGTGCAAGATGAATGTCAGCTGTTCTTGTTGCTAAGGAAATACTCATATCTTTTATGAGATTTATCAGGCTTTCTTACCTATCTACACATAACATTTTTCAAAGGAAATTTTAAATTTTGTGCCTCATTTCTTACAGTCCTAATTGAATAAAAACACCAGTTACATACCCTCCACTTCCTCCTTTTTTTTTTTTTCAGTAGAACTGAAGTTAAAACATCCTATCTTTTTAAAGCACAGTTTGAAAGAAAGATTTCCAATAATGTTTCCATTCTCTAATCAGTTTTTCTTCCTTCAAACAATCACCGAATATTTCTGGTAAGTAGTGTAAGTTTGATGACATTTTGAAAATTAGCATGTCTTGAAGCGAAGATGTTACATTTTGACTGTCTCTATAAGAATGCTTGTGTGGGGCATTCATGGAATCCAGACATTCCTTCCTTAAAACAAATAGCTTGATAAGCTTTTGCTTTCCAGAAAGGAAATCTAGTCCTTTGGTAGAAAAAATGTGTGATCTTAAGAAATACACTTATACATCAATGTCTTCAAGTTTGACCTAGTCTTGTCCAGAGACTAGGTGTTCATCTTGTTCACTATGCTTATTTTATGGCTTTATCTTTTTTTTCTCTCTCAGATTTTATGTTTGCTTACCCACCCCCCATTCCCCCCACCACCCAGCCCCTGGAGAAATCTATGCATAAGAAGAGAGGTTCCCTGAATAAGATTTGAAAATTATGTTATATAGGTAATGAATATTCTTTTTTCTTTCAAATATTTGCCTTCTGTTTTCATGCATACGCTTGATCTGTTTGTTTTCATCAGGAGGAGAAGGGGAAGGAAAGATGAATTAAATTGGAAACAAATAAGGAATTATATTTATAGTCTAAAACATATGTAAGTAAACCTTCTAGAAATAGGAGTAAGAGTTGAATATTTTTTTAGCCTAAGCTTTACTGCCTTTCATACTGATCCAGGTAAATACATGTTAAAAGAAGATAAGTAGGGAGAATGAAAATAATAATAGAATATTTATTTTTTTCACTGTGCATAGCATGTTAAATTTGTTTATTCTTTGGTTGCAAGGTGAAGGCATGCCTTCTAGAGAGAATCCATCCAGATGCAGTAGCATCATAAGCAGCCCAATTTAGGACATATTTACCTTTGACAAGAAAAGGGAATTATATACAAAATCTTTTCAAAAACATTCCAAAACTTTGGGCTTTTTCTCATATGCAAACAAACAAATAGGTAAAGATATAAATAAATCTTTATCTCTTCAGGAAGGTCTGAAAATTTTGCAGCTTTGTCAAAAGTCTTTTTAATATAAAATCCATGCTGCATCAGCACAAAAAAACCCCAAAGAGTTTCTCACAAAGGTGTCTAGATGCTACCAAAGAAAGTAGAAAAATATATTCTTGTGTATATATATATATTATTTTTACACCTTAATCAGTGTGTTTATAGGTACATGATGAAGTATTACATAGCACAATAGGAACAGGTCTGGATGTGAAGCAGCTGGTGCTAAGAACACACTTTGCTGTGCACACTCCTGTGGCAGTTCCTCTAGACTTCTGTGGCCTCATGGACTGCACGCCCTTGGTTACTGAGCAGTACTTCTGGTTTCATTCCAGAGGTGACTAGGTGACTCATGTCAGAAGTAAACTCCTGCAAAATATTTTTTTTTCTTCATGAGATAACTCACCTATCATTTTAAAAAAATCTACATTACTGAACTGCCATCAAAATACTGCATGCTCAAATATTCTCAGCATACTTACGGTGATTTTAAAGTTCTTCACTTGAAAACCACTCAAAAATGTCATTTTCAGTACAAGATTTGAAATTAAATTCTATGTGCCTACCGTTTAGAAGAAGGATTCTTTTTGCTCACTTGGTGATGTGCTCAATTACTCTTTCAGATTAGATCTGTGTTGTCTTCCAGATCTAAAGAAAATGTTTAAGTTCATTGAGAAAGATTGAATTACTTCTTTCTTTTCCTTTATCCTTACTGTACTGAAGTATTTCATTGCATAGCTACCCTTATGAAATAATGTCACAGAGATAACTATTGAAGACATACTCTTATATCAAGTAAAAACATCAGTTATAAATGATTCATCCATCTCAAAGAACTGGGAAAAAATAAAAATCTTCTCAACTTTATGATAATTGCATATTTTATAATCCAAGAGCCTAATGGCATGCACATTTATCACTTTGCTTTGTTTTTGCTTATGTAAAATATATGTATTTATCACATGACTGACAAAAGAGTGTGATGGAATAATTGACCAGTTTTAATGTTTATCTTTTACTGAATATTAACAAATTGTTAAAGAGTAGTGGTCAATTACTGTATTTGAGGCAAAGCAATTTATTAGTCAAAACGTGTTAAGTTGTTGCAATTTAAAATGTACTTAAAACATGCAAGTGCGTATTTCAGTATTACCAAAGACATTTCAATACAAAAGGCATACAAAACACATTTAGTTTTTGGTGGAGAAGCCAGTACAATTTGGATGTTTTGGAGTTTTCTTTTTTATTTAATTATATTGGGTTTGCAAAACTGTAACAAAAGAGGTTGATTTTAATTGGTAGCGTTAATGCAAGTCCCTTGAAACCCAGGCATTTAGAGTCATTGTGAGTGTGAATATGATCTGGCAAGTACAGCCTAGTCATTAGCTAATGGATTGTAGCTACAGTCTTTCAATAAAAATGTGTAGGTGGTTAGTAGCACTGTAGTGTTACCAGCAATTTTAAAGTCATCTGTAGGTTAGCTTGTGAAGTTAAAAGTGTAATCAAAAATTTCCCTGCACTGCTGCCTTTTTCAGCTGATTTAAGTGCACATCCTTGGATCATTTGGAAGAGGAACGAAATTACTCAAAAATAATTCACCCATGCCACAGTGGATGAGTTATTGGAATGATAGTTTTACAGTTTGTGTATTTTTTTTCATGAGCAATGAAAGGAATAGTATAAGATAGTTGCTTTGGGCTATTGCTCCAGATCTTAATAATTTTTTTTATATACTACAAATACTTATTCTTCATTCTTACTTCACTATGAATGGAAATCATATATTTCTAGTTGTAAATCGGCACTTAATAATATGAATCCCTATTGCATGAGCAGCTACACTGTTTGGAGACATATTAATAATACATTTTGCAGAAGACTGAAAATATCTAACATATGGTATAGATGAATATAGGTCACTGTGACAGCTGTAACAGATAAATATATGCATATCTATGCATACAGACATGCATAGATATAACACATTCAGCTAGGGTACAGAGATGTTCAGATAATCTAGATGTTTACTAATGATACTGACCTTTGTCTACCCAACTTTCCCTCAGCATTTAAAGAGATAGTATGACTAGATGGACCTTGTTAAAAATAAGCTGTTGCATCAGTGACTACATTCTGGTGATACTCTCTGCAGTTTAGTCAGACTGTTAAGGTCACATTCCCAGGAAATTCTACCTTGGGAGCCTGTGCTCACTTGCTCTATTTCTGAATATGTGGACTGCTGTGTTAGGCATAGGATACCTGTTCAGTTCATCTTTAACAGACAACTAACACAGTCCCTTTAGGCCCATGAAATGAAGGTGGTGAAGGGTCTAGAGGGAAATCCATATCAGGAGTGGCTGAGGTCATTTGTTCTGCTCAGCCTGGAGACGAGAATACTGAGGGAAGACCTCATTGCAGTCTTCAGCTTCCTTGTGAGGGCAAGAGGAGGGACAGGTACCAATCTATTCCCTCTGGTGACAAGAGGGAAGAGTATAAATCTGGAACAGTCTCCCCAGGGAAGTGGTCACAGCACCAAGCCCGCCAGAGTTCAAAAAGCATTTGGACAGTTCTCTGAGGCACATGGAAGAGGTCCTGCCAAAAGAAGGGAATAGGCTGAAAAATACCCCAACTTTAGAGACACTTGTGAGTTTATCCATGTTATTTTCCAAACAATGACAACATTATTATAAAAAAAAATTACACTTCAAATTAAGTTTGCTTAAACAAAAAATACTGAAGACTCTTAGAATGGCCAAACAGTAAGTTGCTTTGCATGCTTTATTAACTTTTGGACTGAAGGGTGATCCACAAGAACATGCATGAATTAAAAAACATCTTTATAAGAACACAATAAAAGTTAAAGAACTTTTTAAAAATCAACAATTTTGGAAGATATCTTAGTACAAAAGAGACTCATTATCCACAGTCTTTAATTTTTGAAGGAATATTTTCTGTGGCCTTTAAAAAGTATGTGTTTCTCTCTTGCTTGCTTGGTTAACAAAAAGTGTATTCTACTCTTCTATCTAATGTCATTTATTTAGTTAGTTGTTTGTTTATTTATTTAGTAACACTGTAAGAATAAATCCTGGTAACACTGTACGTTGATGTGTGTCCATATCTCATGTCTTTCATTTAGAAATCAGTATATTTGGGTTCATACACTTTTTTTTCAGTGGGGGAGGTTCAGAAGCAACTGTTGATAATGCCTACTGTGGTGGATGAGTGTAGGAAAAGAAAAGAAGAGAAATTAGACTGGTGTTATTGGAGCAGCAGAGAAAGGAATGGCTTGGAAGGTGTCAGGTAAACTGGCAGGTGAACAGATTATGCACAATAGCACAGGTGTTGTGAATGAAAAAAATGGAGTGCTGTGGAATTGACATCAGTATAGGTAATTCTTCCATGTACATTGAAACATTTTGGAACAGCTCTGTGATGCTCAAAATTTAGAAAGCTCTTTTATTTATGGCTCAGAAATGTCCGTGAATCATTCTGTCAACTGAGCAAACTTGAAGGGAAGAATGCCTCTTCTCAGAAGTCTGTAAAAAATCAGAACAAACTGGAAAACAACCCAAATTGAGACAGAATGCTTAGCTGTGGGGGAAACATGAGTGCCATGGTGCTTAATTCAGCCTCCTTCATTTTTGTCTTTTCCAGTGTTTGCCTATTACAAGATACCAGCCTACTCAGTGTTGTATTTTGGTACAATGTATATGACATCTCATAAATCTGGCAGGACAGAAGTGTTCTACTTTTCTACTCTGTTTGCCCATTAAAATCTGTATAATTAAGTCAAGGCTGTGAAAATGGGAGTAGCATGCCTAGACTAGCCAATGGTGTTATCATATAACACTGACCTCCAAAATGTACTGGAAAAAAAAAATTATATTACACATTTCTGCTAACACTAACAGTAGAATAAGATCAGGTTTTTGTTTTTGTTTTTGTTTTTTTGGTTTTTTTTTTGTTTGTTTGTTTTTTAATATCATATGTGGCATTGCTTACTCAAATGTGTATAATTCTTATATATTCTGTTCAGTGCACCTGAAATTGAAATATGTGATATGCAAGCGAATGTCTTTAACATATCAGGCATAGAAGAGTATACTTAGTCTTAGTAAAAATATGTCAAAATACTGTTTTGCTGTGGAGTTTTTTACAAATAAATTTGGAGTGTATTGCACTTTAGCCAGATTAAATAACTGGATCATTTAAATTATTTTACTAGATGAAAAACTTCAACTCTCTTTTTCACTGGAACACATAAGTGACTTTAAACTTGGGTATAGTGTCTACCTAAGTCATTAGCACTGGGGGTTTTTTTGTTGGAGTTTATTCCACAGCTTTGATCATTTAAATTAGCCAGTCACAGTCAAAAAGGGTCAATCAGTGCAGTTAAGTGTATGTCTCCAGATGATACTTCAGTAAAGTCTCAGTTATAAATAGCTGAGAGAGGACCTGTTAGAAAACAAAACAAAAAGCCCAAACTAAAATAAATAATTGGAAATAAACTTCTTTCTGTATCTGAGGATAATCTGATAATCAGCCTTCTGGAAGGTTTGGGCCATTAAACTGTATCAAAGGGCCAAACTGCAAGCAACTTGAAAAAAGTACTTCCTACTGTAAGGGTTGTGCACCATAATAGAAACTGAACCTTTTTAAAAGAGAAAAAAGCGCAATGATTTCCAGTGTTAGAGTTTTGTTTGTTTGTTTGTTTGTCTGTATGTTTGTTTTTAAAGGTGCTTTTCAGGCAAGACATTTGAGAAAAGTTGTCCTTAATTATAATTGTAGCACATTTGTTTGATGATCAGAAATAAAAAATTAACAAGCATAGAGATCTAAACTTGTGGCCTCTGTGCATAGACATACATAGATTGTCCTCCTTAGACAAGAAAAGTGGCTTAAGGAAGTACCAGGATGATCAGCTAATTATGAAGCCCTTGGTTATTTCTAGATCTGTTTTACATAGTAGGTTCTTTAATAAACTCTACTAATCCAATAATTTATATTCAGCCATTCAAAGTGTAATACAGAACGAGTACGTTATCTATTGTCATCTGTTGTTTGCTCAAATCTTTTCATGTGCCTCTTACAAAATCTTGCCACTTAATGCCCTTTCAACTCTTCCCAAATAACAATTCATAAAGGTAAAAAAGACCTACCAGTTTTACCTTCATTAGTATGTTATGTGGTAAACAAATTTGGCATGCAAGAATTTCTCTGCATTAAAATTAATTCAATCATTAGAGTAACGTTTGCTGCTCTACAAATACCCATTTCAACCTGTTGAATTTATTATCTAATATCTGTGGGCACTGATTAGCGGTTTTACTCATTATTACTCTGAACCTGCTAAATAAATCATGGCCTTAAATTGTTTGTGTGATTGTTCTGTGAACTTCTCTTAACCTTTCTGGCTCAAGTGTTTCAATTTGATTTTAAAAAGATAAATATTTAATTTTTTGCATTTAATCTTGATTGTAAATCAGAACAATATATGAAAAATTCTCAAGAACTACACAGAAGGAGTCTCAGTCCCCTGTCCCATTACTCAGCCTGGCTATATGCAAGGAAACAAGAGCGTACATTTTTATTTTGCTGAATACTAATATTTTTCAATGTAATATTTTTTTATTGTCCCCATCCTTTTTTTTTTTTTTTTTTTTTTTAATATATAGGGTTTGGTTTTCCAGGATTATGTAAACAAGTATTGTGTGCAGCTGCCTCATCTCTGTCGGTGGGGTCTGCAGGGTGGCCTCTGTGAGGAGCAGCCGGGGCTGTCCCATACCACCATGGATACAGCCCACACCATCTGCCTCCAACCCACCCACTGCAGGGCATGGCTAAGCCCTGCAGCCAAGGGGCTTGCATTTTGGGGAAAATATACTTAAGAAAGGGTAAAAAGTGTTGCCTGGCAGTAAGAAATAAGGAAAAATGTGAGAAACATCCCTGCAGACAGCCAGGTCAGTGAAGAAGAGGGAGCAGGTGCTCCAGATGTGGGAGCAGAGATTCTTCTGCTGCTCTGAAGAAGGGGAAACTAGAGCAAGTATATCCTCACGTCAGGAATGAGGGAGTGAAGCTGAGTCTCAAAAAAGGGCAGAGTGAGTGGAAGGTGTTGATTTACTCTTTTCTTTGCTTCTTACCACCCAGCTGAATCTTAATTGGCAACAAATTAAATTTTCCCAAATTTATGTCCATTTTGCCTATGGCGGTAACTGGTAATCAGTTTTCTAATCTCTGTCTCAACCCACAAGTGTTTCTGTCTTACTTTCTCTCCTGTACTACTGAGGAGGAGGAGGAGTAAGAGAGAGCCTGGTTGGGTATCTAGCAGCTCGGCAAGGCCAACCCACCGTAAGTAGCTGCTTAAACCAGTTGCCTAGGAATATAGTATCAGACTTTATAGAGAAATATTATTCAATAGATGCTCATATTTACCAGTGAAATCCCAGTTATTATTATGGCCGGTTTTTAATCAATTCTGTATTCTTTTACTTTCTAGATTTCCAGTGTCTCAGTTTCTATTTTATCTTCCTGGGTCTTCTCCAATCTATCTTCTCTAGTCTATCTAGTCCATGCTTGCATATAAGAGAAATTTGTCAGATAGTAACTCTGTGACATTGGCATACAGATATAAGTGAGAAATTTTGGCAGAAGACGTCATAACTCTTCTTGATTATGCATAATGAAGTTTTGAGAAACTAGTGATGTTTTGAATGTATATATATTTGCATTTCAGAGAAGGATCCTGTCAAGTCACTGAGGCAACTCTCTTAAGTATAAAGTTTCAGAATAGGATCTGTGCTGAAAGGAGTACAATTTTCCCCTTGTCTCCGCCTGAGGTTTTATTCAAGCCTTTACTTCCCAACAAAATCTCTCCATGCTTTCTCCTAAAAAAGCTGTACTGTTCTCTGTTTCCCGCCCAGGAAGGCAAGCTTCCTTAGTGACATAGGAGAATATTGTTGGAGTCATAAAGCCAAAGATAATAAGCTGTGTCTCATCTGTACTAGGGTCAATGGGGAGAGGTAGCAGTGAGAAACTAGAATCTATTAAACACAGATTGTTTTCCTGTTTTCTTGCATGAAGGAGCTATAAAGAATCGAAAGCAGTCTTCTATTTCAGCTCCTTACAAGGGCCGTAACTATACAATTCAAATAAAACACTTCCATTATATAAGGTTTTGCTTTATTATATATATGTAAAAGGGAGCCTGGGAGGAAAAAATACAAAATTTGCCAATCTGCTTTGTGCAATAGAAGCCCTTACAGGCTCCAAATGACCTGTGCTGTGCTATCACTCACCTCATTTACACTGCTTCCCAGAGTTTTTGGAGACTGCTTTACACAATGATACACTGTAATAACACTGCTATGAAATATTCATATTATTTCTTTAAAGGATATTTTTCCTTTTAGTTCTTACAAAACAACAGCTATAAATAAAAATAGAAGTCCTTCATTACTGTCATAAATCAAAATTAAGATGCCAAATGCTATCTGAAGCAGTTCTACTTTTTGAATTCAATCTAGCTTTCTCTTAAACACACTACTGAAAGAATTTAATTTTCTTACTTTATCATAACAAAAAATGTTGGATTTTCATACTCCTGGATTATTTTTTTTTCCTGGAAGTGGAGCAGGAGACACTCTAGATGCTTTGTACTGTGTTCTGTTTTCCTCCCTCCCGTCTGAACTATAATACACTGCCATTTTGAATGGCTTTTTCAGAAACTATGAAAATGAATTCTGAATATTAAATAATGTATAACTAAACCTGAAAAATGCATTTTAGAAAACTCAAGGCTTAGAGTCTTTCAGTTCACAAAAAACCTTTTTTTCAATCCAACAATACTATTATCATGCATTTTCAGGTGAGTGTATTTTTATTGCATGCCTGTATCTGAAGATGCATTCAGATATCTTTTTTTTTCCTCTAAAATTACTGCACAGACATACAACTGTGAACAGCTTAAAAGTAAAAACTGTAAACAGCTGCCACAGAACACGTTGATGTTTCACAAGATTTTGCTTGCAATCATTTTTTCAGAGTACTATAAGAGACTCAGCTTATGTTTCCCATTATAGAGAGCCTCATTCTCTACCAAATAGTGTGTAGATCTTTTGTCCCTGGTGCTTTATTATTTCATCCTTTGGATCTATTTTTTGCTTGGTTGAATATTCAACTATTTAACATGAGTTCAGATAACCTTTGAAAGTGGCTTTTCCTGATGTTTGGTATTCAAGACCTGTTCTCCAAGTACAAGCAACAGCATTCTTGAGGAGGTTTTTGGTTTGCTTTATTTTGGTTTTCTTTGATTTTTTTTCCCCCTTTCTTTTTCTTAACCTGACTACAAGGCATATTTAGGAGTGTAAGCCCACAATTTCTTGCATCAATTCCACCTGTCTGTGCAATTAGAAATCCAGATGTAGAATACAGTGAGCAGAATAAAGAGGTGAAAAAACCCAACACAGTAGTAAATAAGAGATAAATGGAGTAGTTTGGCCAGTGTGCCATGTTTTATGGTGTTAAAAGAGAGCCTTGAGTCATTACAGTACTTCCCCTGGGTCAGTGTCTCAATTGTTATGCAGAGTCTCTTGAGACCTAGTCATCCATTGGTCAGGAGTATCCTTTAAACATTCATGTAGATGATAGTGAAATTCATCTAATTGTTTTTATTACTATCATAGTTTAGCTCTACTGGAAGATGCTTTCTGTGTCTTCTGGAAATAATTCAGAGGTACATTCCCAAATGTCCCATTTACAGAAAGATTCTGCTCAGTTGTCTCTTCCCATCAAATGAACCTGTCCTTGTTGTTAAATAATTTCTTATGATATAATGATGTAACTCAAGGTAATATTACAGCTGTCACAAAGGCAGTTAAAATTCTAATTTTAACTGTTGTTAAAATTAAAAACTGTTGTCTGGTTAGTACGGCAATCCTTTCTTAACGCAGGGTGTTTCTGCAGCCAAGGAGAGATCTGCCATGACAGGCTAACTTCTGATAGAAGATTGATTCCACCTTTTGATTTTCATGATATTCCTCAAATGGGATTAATTCTGAGCCATACAGCAAAAATAGATTCTGCCCCCCAGCAAGCAGTTATAATGGGATTATATTTTATCTAGGCCTGATACATGACCATGACCATGTAATTCCTTAATTAGAATTGCTTAGTATGTTGGGCTTTAGATGAAGTTCAACCTTCATTTCAGTCAAAATGCTATTAAAATAAGTCAGAATTTATAATGCAGTGACTTGAAAATCATGCATCTTGTTACTAAGTTTTTAAACTATTCAGTTTATTGCTTTACCTCTTTGAAATTTAGCTACAAAGGAATAGCACTAGATTTTTAGTCAGTGTAGGCAAGTAAAGCTTTTTCATGTTCTTCTTTACAGAATTTTCCAAAATACACTGTTGTCTTCACTGAGACAAAAGACATGCTAACCACTGAAGGTGGGTGGCAGAATCAGTTGAACTGTGGTGCATGAAAAGTGCTTCTGTAACCACTAACAAGTGTTATGTAAAAACATAGCTCATGATGCTAAGAAGTAGCATGCTTGCTTTTGTGGTGAGTGCTGATGATCAAAATAAGAGACCAGAAGATGAAAAAGGTACTGTGACTGTGGCTCCATGTTATTTGAGATTTCTGTATTCCTGATATGGTGAGGAGAATGTGTCATATGTTTTATTTGGTTCTGATTTAAGTTTATTGTCCAAGCTGTCCCCTCCCACACCCACACTGCGCGTGTGTGTATGTATGTATTCCTGAGGTTCTCTCCTTTGAGTGTAAAATAAAATAAAAAGTAATAACACTAAAAAGCCGATGGGCAAAAATTGATTCATAAATGAGAAGGTGGCATTCATCTTGGAGCTCTTATTGGAAACCTAAATCTCAGTAAATTTGTAGCCTAAGGATACAATGGGCTTAAAGGATTTCTGTCTCTGAAGAAAAATTAGAACGCCTTTGAGGTAAGGTAAATGGAATAGGTTGTTTGGGCAAACGTGGAGCTCTAGCACTATTAAATGTTAAGCACCATCAGGGGGTATCTCAGTCATTAACAAGAATGGCATGTTGAAGATTGTTTCAAGCAGGAGAGGAGTTATGGATGGCTGTGTGGAGGTGGCACAATGCCATGGGGAAATTATGTCAAGCCAAAGGAAGATTTTAAAAATATATTGTGGGAAAAATCCTGCTGAAACAGTGTCCTTTCTTTACATTGCCCCAAATAACCCTATATTGTCTTTTAAATAAAGAAAATCTGGGACACTAAGTTTGAAGTCCCTTCTACAACCTTGTGCATGCCAGTTCCCCTTGATCTATGGCATATCTTGTCTTCACTTGAAGTATAAACATAAGTACCAACTTAATCCAAACATAAGCACGTTCACTTCGGATCCAAGTAGTTAGCAGTCTTGACTGACTTGGAAGTGTTTTATGGGCCTTGTGTGTTAGTTTTGTATATAATTAAAAGGGATCTCAGGGGTTTTGTAGTCAGCCAGTAAGTTAAGCTATCAGGTGTGAGAATAATGTGTTGCTATCTAGGGAAAGAAAGATTTAGGAGCCAAGCTAGTATCCCTGTTTCAAGCCAAAAGAGTTTGAGAAGTGAGTAGACATGAAGTGTTATATCTCTAGGCAGTAGTTACCAGTTTTCTCATTACGCTAGCACATCCTCCTGGCTGCTCTGCAAAATGGCCTTGAGATTAGAAGCTCTGCAGGAAGCTATCTGTGTTCTCACAGTTGGAAATACGTTGTTAGGATGACAGCAGCTACATGGAAAATGAGTATTAAGATATTCTTCAGCATCAGGAATATTTTTCTTTCCCAATTTGCCTTAAGGTATTGCTTAGAGAGAATAGCAGGTAGTGTGGTCTGTGCTGTAATCCTATTTGAGAGTAAATAGTGAGAAAGTTTATCTTCTAATGTATAATGTATAAATTGTACTGTGGGAGGACCTTAACATTTTACTCATAGAGTGATCTTTAATAGAGAAAAACGCTTCCATATCTTCACCACTTCCTATATCTTTTGTTATCAAATAATACCCTTACAGATACTTGCATTGGAAAGGTTTGCTAGTGGGGGGGCCTGCAGGGATGGATTCTTTAAGAAGGTGCCAGAAGCTGCCCCCACATCAGGCAAAGCCAGCTCCATCTGGCTCCCAGACAGATCTGCCGCTGGCTAAATCTGAGCCAGGCAGCAATATTGGTAGCAACTCTGTGAAAGTATTTAAGAAAGGGGAAAAAATGCTGTGTGACAGAACCTGGGAGAGAGCAGTGAGAATATGTGAGAGAACCACAGATCAGTGAATAAGGGTGGGTAGGAGGTGCTTCAGGCACCAGAGCAGAGATTCCCATGCAGACCATGGAGGTCCAGGGTTGGGCAGATATCCACACTGTCCATGTAGGACCCCATGCCATATCAGGTGGATGTGCCCTGAAGGAAGCTGCCTTGCTGGAACAGATTTCTGGCAAGACCTGTGACCCTGTGGGGAATCCTTCGGGTTAATTCTTGAATGTCCGTGGAAAGGACCCATGCTGGAGAATATTTTGAAGAACTGCAACCCAAGGGAAAGATCTATGCTGGTGAAGTTCATGGAGACCTGTATTCCATGTGAAGGATCCCACACTAGGGCAGGGGAAGACTGTAAGGAGTCCTCCTTCTGAGTAGTAGGGAGCAGCAGAGAGAGAGAGACAACGCGTGATTAACTGATTGCAGCCCCCACTCCCTTTCCCCCTGCACTGCTGGAGGGAGGAGATAGAAAAAACTGGGAGTGAAGCTGAGAGTGAGAAGAAGAGAGGAGTGGAGAGAAGGCAGTTTTAGATTTGTTCTTACTTCTCATTACCTTATTTTGTTTAAATGGCATTAAATTAAATTAATTTCCATAAGTTGAGTTTGCTTTGCTTGTGATGGTAACTGTTAAGTGATCTCCCTGTCCTTATCTTGACCCATGAGTTTCCCATCGTATTTTTTCCCTCTGCTCTATTGAGGAGGTAGAGTGATAGAGTGCCTTGGTGGGCACCTGGTAGCCAGCCAAGGTAAACCCACCATACTACTAAAATCAAAGATGGATTATTTATAGGAGAGTTGACAACACTGTGACCTTTCAGCTGCCTTTGAACTGAACTGTCGTTAACAGCTGTACAGCCCACAGATAACAAGGTCTTATTTATCTTGCTGTTACTGATTTTAACTGTTCTTTTTTATTCAGCATCCTTACTTTGAACTCTGTTAAAAACATGGTTTTGGTCCCCTTTATAGTGTTCTGGGGGATGTTTGATCCCTTTGAAATGACCCAGGGGATAAAAGATTTCATCAGACCACTTAACATTTGTCTACTCTTCTCCATAATTTCTGATCTAACGGACATTAGAAGTTTCTTCCTGTGTGGTTTTTCTTTTTGTTTTCGGTCCACTTGTACAAATGACAGTCACATTAGACCAGATTATGCATACAATTTTAGGTACAGTTTCACCATTTACTTTGTGAATGCTTTCCTAAGTATATATACACCAGGGATTGTGTCTCATTACTTTTTTCTACAGTGCTAACACCATTTGACAAAATGAGTGATATTAATAGAAACAATGACACTGATAAGCCAACTGAAATATGAGCTATCATAAAGCACTGATGTAGTAGCTTCACGTCTGTCAGACACTTACTGATGTCAAAGGTGAAAACATCAGTCCTGAAAGAGTCATGGGTAAAGGGGGTAAAGTGCTGGACTGTGACACAGATTATCACAAGTTGTCCATTTTTGCAGATGAGGTGCAACTACATACATCTTGATACTTTCTCTACTTAAATAAACACCTTATTATTGATAGTTGTTATTAAGAGTTTTAATTCATGTGATTTTGATTGTCAACTAATACAGTAGAACTGAATGTAAGTTCATGTTGAGAAATGTGAATACCTGATTTTTTTAAGTTACTATTATATTGAATCTACAGTTGATACCACAGTTATATAATGGTCTTTCAGTAGTATTATGGAGTGAACTAATCCACTTTTTCGGATATAAGTGTGAAAGAAATAACATTACTATTAAATCTTGTGCATGTTCAGAATACGTAAATACCTTGGCAGAGTAGTACATGAAGGTTTAGTTTGACTTGCAGTGTAGTGGCAGGATGATGGGTGGGTAAATGGGACTTCGTTCACTCATATTTCATCTAAGATTGTTCAGAAGAAATGCAGCTTCAAGAAATGAACACATTTTCAGAAACTGATAACATAGAAAATGTATGTAATCATGCATATAGAAAACTAATGTGGTACTTCACTGGATTTGCTAAGCTGTTTTTAGTGACAAAATCGTGCTACAATTTTTAAGCAGCTTGTTCAGGGTATTTAATGTCTTTAAAAATTAAAACTCATTATACCTATTTCATATTTTATACAAGCCTTAGAGTTCAGGGACTAAAAGGCTGTGAAAGAAGAACGATCAGTTTCAGGCTAAGATGTTACTCTACTAATCTTGCAGAAACAGATCCAGGTGATGTGAACTTTTATACAGTTTGTACTGAAACATCAACTTGGCAAAAGGAATTAAAGATAAAGAAATGTGTGCAAAGCCCTGAAGTGTTGCATTCATTCCTTAACTAGAAGTTTTAGGCTACATATTTAATGCATAGCTTCTGAAAATGTTAAATATCATACATATTAAGGCTACTTAATTCAGATTTATCAGTAGGAGTTTTGGAGGCCTGCCACATACAAAGTGAAAGAGGTAAGCACTCCCTTGATGTTAAGAGGAGCCATCACTCAAAATCATTTCTGCCTAATTTCAGACCATGGATTTGCACACTGAAATCCCATGGAAGATTTGTGCTTCACTCAGAAGTTTACATTAAACCCAGAATAAACTGTCCTGATTACAGTATCTATGTATGATCACGAAAGATATTTGCCTTGTCTTTTCAGAGTTTGAATTATAATGTCTGCTAACACGAATCGAGGCCATTGCCTGTTGTGGAATTTTGTTAAACTGAGATTATTGAATGTAAATAGTAGCACTATCAAGTCATTGTTATTAATAATAATATAGTTTCTGTTTCTTCCAAGATATTGATTGACAGGTATTAGCTGTAGAGCAAACTTTAAATTACAGTATTTATTATGAATGTGACTTACAGTTAATTATTTAAGGGATACATTTTGTCCTCATTTACAGTATTGAAGTTCTCTGGAGTTGGACATGCTCATTAACAGCATAATGAGACTCTGAATTTAAAAGTTTCATGTGATTCATGTTTTGAATAAAGATGTTATTCCTTTGAATAGAGTTTAAAACATGGAGCGTGTGTACAGGAATCAGGCACTACATCTTTTTGAACAGTTACACAGTCCAGTTTTTCCCAGGTTTCAGTATAGACAACAGTTAGAGTTTTCCACAGCTCTGTTATTCTCTCTTATCTTGTATATCATAAATTCCTTTATGTGCCTAACGGTTAGTTAACAAAGCTGATACCTTGCTAAGGACTTAGGAGACAGCTGAGGCATATACCTGATCCCAGGAAACTGAAAATTTGGAAATTTTTTTTTAACAATCTATATGTAGCTCTCACTACAAAAGAACAGTATTCTGTACGCTGAGGAAAAGTATGTCTAAGATCAGGAGTTAGAAATGGTGAGAACAAAGATTTTGTGCGTCACTAAACTTCATTGTCCTCATTGAGACTGTGATTCACAATTAAAAATCCAGTTCTAAGATTAAATGTAAATAGCTTCTGTGAACCTGAATTTGTAGCTGAGGCATTAATAATGCTAGGGAGAGAAAATTAGGAGTGCTTGGTTTTACATAATAGCCTATTAATGGAGCATCACACAAGAGTGTAGGAGATTGTGCACAGGACTGCTTTGAGGAAGGAATGCAAAATTCATTGCGTCAGAGAGATGAATATTGAAAGATTCCCATGAAATGTGTGGGATGCTGGAGTCCTGTCCTATGACAGAAAACTTATATTCTTACAGAGACCACTGGACACAATATAACCATAACGATATAATATATAAAAAAAGCTGTAAAAGAAGTACAAGCCTATCCTATTCCTGCTTCTGGGATATTTTTCTGGGTTAACATTTTCATTTTGTGTGTAAATCTGGAAAGCAAACTAGAGAAGAAGAAGAATGGAAGGAACTGGTCATTTATAGTAGAAAACAAATGTTTTCAACGAGGTAATAAGTGGAGACAACCTGTGCAATCTTCCCTGAGTGCAGAGAAGACACAGCAATTGTTGAAAGAGATTTCTTTATAGTGCACCTTCATGGAACATGGATTGGACAGCCCACTGACAATATTTCCATGATTTCATGATAGATGTATGGTAAAGCCTGCTTATTAGTCGTGCTCTGAAAACAACCCATAGGCAGATTTGGTGCATTGGAGAGAGTGATAAAGGAATCAAGGATTCGAGAGCGCAAACTGAAGAGGCAGGGTTCAGAGTCAAGAACAAGAACCAAGAATGCAATAGGCGGAAAACTGTAACACTGTTTACAGTTTTCAAGATATGCTCATGTACCTCTTACTTGGAGGTGCCCAACTGCTCACGAGGCACAGCAGGCGTGAATGGACCAGAATTTGTGTCCAGTGTGTATAGTATCCAGATACTGCCTGAGGAATGACTGGCCCCTTTAACCTTCCATATGCAGGGAGGCAACGATTTTTTAGTGAGTCACAAATTAAATAGTTTAGAGAAACAGAATTGAAACATTTTTTTGGCTGTTTCAACAATTTCAGGTCTAACCACCCCAAAATCCTCTGTGGGCTTCACTACAGTGAAGAGGAACAGTGAGGATGAAAGAAACCTGGGATGTTCACTATTCCCTTTGTAGATATCTCTTTTAGGATAAAAGAAAGCTCTGCAGTCAGTGTAGAAACTTGCCAAGGAGGTCAGAAATAGAACTCAAAATTATACAACACCCTTCTTTTTGCTACTTACAGCTGGGGAGAGAAGAGGGTCTAGTCATCAAACTACAATCTCATTAAGGAATTGGATAAAAATTCCATGTGAAAATTCTTAGTGTTTTCATTGATCCTCTTGATATTTTACAGTTTCTCTTGGAAAAGGTCAGAATTATTATACCATCATATTATAATTTTGCTTCTCTTTGTTTTGTTTTTCTATCTGCTTTTTGTTGTTGCTTGTTTGGAGTTTTTTTTTGTTTAGTTGGTTTTTGTTGTTGTTGTTGCTAAATTTTTTTAAAACTCTTCCCTTCTCTGGTGCCCACCTTTTGCTTGAATTTAATCCCTCAAGCTTGTTTATTTAACACGTACTCCTATAATTTTTTGATTTTTTGACCACGAATCAAGTACCTTACTGGGCATCAGCAAAGTTTGCTGAACTTCATAAATCTAAGTTTATAAAGAGGCAGAACTTTTACTTTGTAAGCATTTTTCTTTTTCTTCTTTTTTTTTTTTTTTTTAACCAGTAAGTCATCCACTACTGTACCATTCAAGCGGAACACCCAATCTTAGTAAAATATGAAAGCAATCTCCTGTTCCTAGAACAGGCTGCTTCTATTTCGGTTGCTATGGAGCTCTACAAGCAATCAAAATGCAGACATGAGCTATAACAGACCGCATCTCACGTGTTCTATTGACAGAGGCTGGGGAATCCAAGTCCGTGAAACATCTCTACAGGAGTGTTATATTCCCACACAGGCAAACCCTAACCTGCAGCCAAGAATTAAAGTTAACCTTAAAAAACTAGTTGCACTGAATTTTCATACTATGGGCAATATACTTTTATGCTTGTAAAGCGAATTTAATACGAGATCAGTAAAAACAATCCCAACAGTGCTTGCAGTGTTTTCTTCTTAGTGAGACTTAGTTTCAGAATGTCAAATATTGCAGAAGAACAAATGATGCAAGCATGCATAATGGTATACTTTAATGATATTCCTGTGATTAGATGCAAATTCTCCAAGTTATTTCTTTACTTCCTCGTGTTCTTTATGTAACAGTCAATTTCTACTGAAATTTTCTCTTTTTCTCAGAAAGTTGAAGATTTTTGTTGCACTTTGTGAGAACTTGGTAGGTGTATATTTTTCTATTTTCTTTCCTTTCGTTGAATCTGCTATATTTGATAAATTTGACTTTTTCCTTAAAAATTTAAGTAAAAATATTGGGAGCAATATTTTTTTATCATGTAGATGATAGGTATAACATCAGTAACATTTATTAATTTCATATAGACATGTTCTTTAAATTAAACCAAAAATATGAGTAAAGACTAAATGCAATATGAACACAGGGAGAATATGCATATTTAAGATCTAAAAATTGTCTCATGAGCAGTGGGTTTACATTATCTCTAGATGTAATCAGTTATTTCTGAATGTATACAATATATTTGTACATATAAAACACATATCAGTTTTGTCATCTTATGAGGTTATTAAAAAAAATCTTTGATTTCTTTCTTCACTATATGTTTTTCATAAACTCCATTTTATTAATTATTGAATGATTGGAAAGCACCCTAATATCTTTACATTAGTAATTGTTCAGTAAATTAGGTCTTTCCCTAAGGTTTCTTGTAAGGATTTAGAAACATAATCAAAGCTATTTAAGATTTGTGAAAATGTAAACAAAGAAAAATAATTAAGAAGCAAGAGGAGATATCTTGTAGTAATAAAAATGTTTTCATTTAATATTTTCCTAGTAAAGCTTAGCTATTTTTATTTTAATTATATGTGGAAACTCTTTTTGACAACCGTGCTACATTTGCCTTGCATTTTTTTATTTCAGTAATTCCTTTTCTCCAAGTATTTAATGCCACTCAAGATAGTAAAATTGAAAAGTAGTTAGGCTGTGGCAAAATAATTGATGTCCCTTTAGGTTTGCCCCACGAGGATGCTCACATAACCCAAATCCCCTTGATTTAGGTCTCACAGTTTAACTTGTCAATATGTAATTATGGTTCCAAAACAAAACAGATTACTACTCAGTTTTATTGTGGTTTCAACCATGCAGAATGGAGTGGAAACACCCAAGGCTGGTAAAAGGGATTGTCCCATTAGTAGTTTTTTATGTAGTGATCCCTGGGGACTGTGACTATACCTGTGTGTATCAGTTCAGCTATCTGAAAGAAGAACCCTTTTCAGAATGCCTAAAAGGACTGGAACTTTAATTTTGACTACCACTAATAAATTAAAAAAAAAAATTACACATTTTTTAGATATTTGCTGTTTATCTTTCTTTAACAGTTGTTGGAAATACCTTCCCAGGCAGACTGTCTAAATAACTCTCTACAGATCACATTTTTGTCACACCAAAGCATTTTCTGTTACAGATTATAAATGTTTTTTTAAAAACAGTTTTATGATATTTTAACATTAGTATGGATTATCAGTAGCAGTGCAATTTCCCTCACAAAGTAAAGAGGATCAGTTAAGGTAACATCTTCTCTATTAGTATATTTTTACCAACTCAGCAAACAACATGGAAAATGTTCATGCATTCTCAGTTCATCCTAACCTCCAGTTTGGCAAGTGGAACTCTTTAATCCCAGCAAATAGAAGTTACTTGATAACATGATTATAGTGAAGTTGTTAAGGGCTTCTGTTTGTTGTACTTTGATAGACTACATGGTCCTTCTATTAAACCAGTCTATTTTAAAAAAGGATAATAACCACAGCAGTGCAAGGCAATTACATATACACTTTTCTTCTGTGCAGTACCTATCAATAGTTTCATTTTAATATAGTTTAATTTTAATTCAGATGGGAAGCCTGGTGGCTCGATGGGCCTCTCCAGTCTCTGCCAACTGAACCACACCTTTTAATGCTGAGGAATCCAGGATCTTCTAATAGGAGGAAAATTCTTGCCATTACCCACTGCCTAACTTGAATACCAATGACAAGCATCAGTCATACACTTCAAAAATCAAGAGTGTATGGTATGTCAGTAAAATTATAATTGTGTCATTGCCATTGCTGAGATTGACTCATGAGCAGTTGTGTTCAGGCAGCTTGACAAGCTACATCTTCAGCAAGCAAATGGCTGTTTAGCAGAATATGCTCAAGGAACATCTATCTGAACAGGTAGACAGGGAGTAAAGAGAATTGTGTCAGGCATATCCAACTCAAATTTGGTCAACTTTCAATGGAAAAAAGCAAACCATCATCTTCTAGGTCCATAAATTCACATTAATAACTGCTCAAGTGTTCGTGGTTTTCATTTCCACATTCAGTTTTACCTGAAAGTTTCATGGCTTTTCCTACCCTACAAATTCCTGTGATACTGAAATTAGTGGAGGACGGTTTCAGATGTGCTGATACTTATCTTAAACAGTAATAATATAAAATCAATAAAGCATCCATTAAATAACAGAGATTACAAGCATCTGTGATGCTTTTTAATGGAATAAATCAGTATGAAGGCCAAAAAATTATATGGGAAATACTGTCTTTTAAATAATGGCTTTTATTTATGAACTAGATTGGTTTTATGTAAGTAAAAATATTAGAACTACGAGCAAAGGGGTTTTTTTAGTGGCTTTCTACTTACTAATTAAGAGAATTTTGCAAGCACTTCAGTTTAACCAGATATTGCTGTGTTCTTTGCTTGAATGGAAAAGCTTTTCATTTATTGGTATTCCATAGGCACTTACCTTTTAAAAATTTCATATTGTGTTTAAGTTGTTGCATTTTTCCCTGCGCATACAACTCAATAGTTTTCATTTATACAAATATAATTATGTGTGTGCACTGAAGCCAGAATGATTTGAACAGTTAAGGAAACAGGAAGGAAAGTATGCATTTTAAGATACAGGTCTTATAATAGGTTGGTAAATGTGATTTTTTTTTAAGCTTAAGTTTAATAGGCAAAGTATAGTAAACACCATATTGTGTTTGGTTGCCTTGGTGATAGCTTTATTCCTGCATCATATCAAAACATGTAGTTTGGTTACTTGGAAGCTATGAAACTTGCTAGGAAGTACATGACAGTAAATCTTCAGATATAAATTATAAGTTCACTTTAATAACATCTGCTCAATCTCCTTCTCAAATTCCTTAAAAATACTGCATTTATGCTTATCCCTTGTACATTTTCTCTAAGTTCCCTACCTCCATTTTCCTCGCTTTTTTAAAGAGATGACATATGCTAATGTTTTTCATTCTTTGATTAGGAAGTAAAAGCTACATTAGGAGTATTTGGAGAAAAAAGACATTTGGAATTAAGGTTTAGTCCCTCAACTGCCATCAGCTTTATTGTTTGGTTGTTGTTACGGTCTTTAAGCAATCTGACTATGTCTTAACAATGACTTCAAATACAGTGTTAATACAAATAAATTTTGAAATCTGATATTACAATGAATAAAACTATACTTCATGGAAATTCATATTATTTTTGTGAGAAGATACAGAGGAAATTTTCAGAATATGTGAAGCAAACAGAGAAAACAGTGATTTTATCTGCAATTCTCTGTCTTTTCAAAGAGGGAATAAGTATCTCTATTCAAATAACCATGTGATCACAGTCTGGATATTTACTTTAAAAGTTTTAGGACATTTTTTCAGAAATAAACTGATACAAAATATGTATTTCAGTGGAATTCTGGATTTAAATATGGTTTCAGGAAATATGCTTGAAAGCTTATGTTGTATTTCATTGGATTAGGTTCCTTTAAAATTCTTAATTTTGACCAGAAACTTATCAGACTTTTCTTGTATGACTAGTGCTCTGTAAACCGTTTACTGCTTGTGCTTCCATCATCTTCTGAATACTTTTCTTCTCAGGATTTTAACATTGACTTGCAAGGTATCTCCACTACTATCACCCCTTCCAAAAGAATCTCTTTCTGACATCTGTATCACACTTTGTGTTTTCAGATCATTCCTCCTTTTGTCTTCTCTCTAAATTACAACAAAAATGCATTCTGATTAAGTCACTGAATTTAGGTGTTCCATAAGTGTCAGAGTACTCAAATAGTAGTTCATATCTTTGTGTTCTTGAGGTATGGCAAAAAATGCAAAAGTTGCATGCATAATTGGTAAAATAAATCCTAATAACCTCTGATTTAGTCCTATATTTTACTTTCTGTATAGTTCCTGTCTTGGGGCACCAATAGATATTAAATACCTGTTTTGTTTAAGGAATCTAGTAATGTGAACTGCAGTTAATTTATTTGTGAACAATTACTCACAGGGACTTAGAAGAGACCATTACTACTCCTGTCCTCTTGCTGGGGGGCATACAAAGGGAATGTGAGTGACATGATGCTTAGTAGTGGTGAGAAGTTTCAGTCGATGCTCACAAGTGGCCCCCTTCAAAACCCGGAGGGTGCAGAACAGGCACAGAGATGTGCTGAGTGCTAAGAAACTGTCCTTGTCAGTGTTTATATAATGAAAAGTCTTATGAGAGCTGCTTTGGTGAAGGTGATTTTGAAGGAATACACATTGTATTATAAAGTTATATAAATTCCAAATACTTCTCTTGGCACTCTTTTTTACTTTTTTTTTTGAGGAAAGACATGTACTTTTGCAATTAAATGTACGTGCTAATGATTTTATGTAGGTGTTCTGTTCACCTGGAATTATCTTTTCTGTAGGGCATATAAAAGTTTGAACCAGCCAGAGATTTGATGACTTTGAGCATTAAAATCTATGTAGTCTGTTTTAACAACATATAAGTTTATTTTGCTTTCAATTTTATAATTTACATGGGAACTTTTCCATTAGATAAGAGCTGCTTTTCTACGGCCTTCAGGTGTTTTCTGTACCATTGTCTTATTGACAGATTTCTCTGTAATCCCTAACACAAAATTAAAATCGACCTGTAAACTGAAACAAGTGTTAAGCGCTCAATTCACCCCTCACTAACAGCATTTTTTCTTCGTATCCTTTATTAGAATACAAATATTCCTTCCTAAGTACTTCAGTGAAATTATAAAAATTCTTCAATGTTAGGCTGCAAAGATAGGTTATTTTATAACTTGTATTTCTGTAGGTAACCTCTACCCTAATATTTAACTGTGGTAGAAAGAGGGAGAGAAACCTGTTGATTTGCAACACTGCAATAAGCTTCTGCTTCTATAATAGCTGCAATATATAACATTCATAAATTACTACAGTTGCATCTCTGCTGACAGCCCATAACTTTTGTTAAGTACAGCCTGAATTCTTCCAGAAATCTTCTCCCCACATGAATACTGTAGCCCATGATCTAAGTGCCACATAGTCTTCTTGGTGAGAACTTTTCTTATGTTCTCATTTTAAAAGCAGCTTTAAACTGTTGTTTGACTCCTAGAAAACTCTGCTTTTTTCATATTCTTTTTTCCTGCGTCTTCACTTCTATAATTTTTTCAGCACTCTAGTGGTAACAAGGATTCCAGACCTAGATGCATCTTTCCAGTACCACACTCAATGCTTATACCTATGCTGGCCCTGTTTAAGTGCTGGACCCTTTATGCTCCCTTATTAGCCTCTGTATGTCCATATTGGTGCTCCGTAAAAGAAAAGAAAAAAAGCAAAAAGGAGAGAATCATGCAAGGAGGGGAAAAAAAAAAGAGTGATTCAATACTGAACCCTGCTGTACAAGCACTGAAAATTGAGACAAACCTAGAGTGCAGAGAGGTTTGAAAATATGAAATTGAGGCAGGTATTACTGCTTTGCAAAAAATACTCTCTCAAGAGATTACAAGTTTGTGGCATCCAAGCTTAAGGAGCTGGAAGGTGGTTGGGTAATTCAGTTGCAACTAGCTTGCCATGCGGAGGTGGTGATCTAGCATGAGGACCAAACATCAAAGTACAGATTATTTTGAATTCATTTATTTCTCAAAAAAACCTGGTGTAATAGCTTTGACTAAAGATACAAGATGCAGAACTTTATTTTTTCATTTAGTCGCAATTAAAACAAAAACAAAAAGAAAAAACTTCCTACCTGTGCCTTCTTTTATCAGAGTAGAACTGTGATTTTGAACTTCTAATAAATATTTGCAAATTTGAGTAATTATTGTGATTTTAAATACTAACTTAAATTTATTTTTCGTAAGTCTTTAAAAGAATAGGATTTTCTTTTGACATATATTGCATATTTGTTGGAGGGTGGGTACCTTATTCTATTTGTATATAGAAAGGTATACAAAATTATGGTCACTTATGTTTTAGAGAATATTAGCTTTTAGATTAATGGTTGATTCAAACTGTGAGAAATTTCTGACAGATCCAAGGCAGAAAACCATTAGTGAATAGCTTTTTGTTATTGTTGTTGATCACATAATTAACTTAGGAAATATTAGCCCATGCAACAAGAGGATAAATGCTTGAGTAAAACTACATTTTTTATGTAATCTCTGAGATTTATCATTATGTAATAATACATCTAATGACTTTCATGATTTAAAATGATAGAGTAAATTATAAGAAAATGACTGTTTAATGAAATCCAGATGGAAGCTTTTTCTCTCATTGGAATTTTCTCCCATTCCCTCTGTTATGGCACCAAACCGTTCTAGCAATTTCAATTTACAAAAGATGTTGAGAATAATGTGGGGAGCTTAATTCAGTAAACCACCTGAAAAGACTTAATTTTTTCCCAGAGGAAAAGATCTTTAATAATTTTATGTTTTGTTTGGTCTTCAGAAAAAAAGCGTTTAACTTTTAAATCTTACGCAAAATATTTTTGAAAGTTATCTGCAGATTCCAAATACTCATTTTCCTAGTAATGTAATCCTAGCAGATTTTTATGTTCTGATGTGGTTTTTGTTCCTTCTCAGCTTTTGGGTTCCTGATATAGATAGATGTGTAATGATATGCTGAAGAAGGCAAGTATTAGATCTGACAAGGGCTTTTACTGAGTTGCCTTAATTTGTGTCCAGTTATCCCTGAACCTGAAGTTTTGGATTTAGAACTTTTCCTTGGAGAAGAAATCCCTGGTTTCCTTCCCCTCACTCTACTCAGCGCTACTCAGTACTGATTTAAATACAACAAATAATTTATGCAAGTAGTCACAAAATTCCTATTGTAAACTGTAAATTTAGTTAGGGGATAGTAGTGTCAACCTAAGAATTAAGCTGTGTGCCATGGTGGAAGAAGTTACAATGGTTAGTCATCACATTAACTTGAACACAGGAAAAGAAAGGCAGCTCCTGGCTGTCTTACTATTAGAGTCAAGTATAGATTTAAAGAGAAACTGATCATATTTGTTGTAAGTACTTTTGTATTCTCAAGTCCAGGAATACATTATATTTTAAAATATATAGCACCTTTTTTTTTTTTTTTTCTGTATGACAGCAGAATCGATACTGTATTTTAGTAAAGCAATGGACAAGTGTAGTGATGAAAACAAAGACAAATGGTGTTGTGCACTTTGGTTGGGCCTTTTTTGCTTTTCCTTTTAAGACATTATGTTTTACTGTGTCTGGTTGCAGTGGATTGGACAACTAATGAAAAGAGTTCCATCCTCTATTAGCATTAGTATTTTCTGTGTTTGAAAAAGGGATTAATATTCCAACTCCTTTATTCTGTCTTCCTTCTATACAGAAAAAGCAGTGGAGAAATTAACATATTAAGAAAGAAAATATCCTTGGAAAGTTTTACATTCAGCAAGATTCACCTCTTCTAGTCATCATTTTCTAACTTTCTTTTTGGCAAAGCATTTGTGTCAAGCTGGTATAGATTATATTCCTTCTACCATTAAAAAAAAAATAATAAAATTGTGCTCCTTAGGAAAACTTTTCTAGAATGCTTGGAACAAAGTTTTGCACAGTTTTGAAATATTTGTAACAGCTTATAGCCCCCAATATGGATATGACAAACAATAGTAATAATGCTGGCCCATTTGTTATGAAAGCAAAAAAATTAATGAAGGAAATAGTGTTTCCAGCTTATGCAGAGAACAGTAGAAGCTCCAGAGGGAAATGGCTTATTAGAACCTATGTTCCTCTGCTTTTGGTTAAATTGGCTTGAAAAAACTGTTGGCTTGAAAAACTGTTCCAGATATCTCCATATGGTGGCTGAGAGTGAATGAATATTGCACTGCATTCTGAGCAATTACACAATCCTGTATGATTATAGAAAGCTTCACTTTCTAAAATTAGCACTTAAATGTTATATTAGCTTAGGTGGCTTAAACAAAGCCAATTACTTATATGTATTGATAAATCCATTGCAGAAGTGTATTCAACAATACTGGCTATTTTTTTTGCAGTCTATCAGTCCTATTAGAATTTTCATGTTTGTGAACTGCTATATGAGCAACTTCTCTACCTTGATCTTAAAAACTCATTACTTTTTTCTTCTATCAAATTACATTGTTTTATGTTCTAATTTATTTCTATTTGATGGCATATTGTACTGAATAATTGTATACAGAACTTTGCAGGTCTTTGAGACTACTTACAGATAGACAGACATATATACAAACACAAAACAATATTGGAATCTTAGCAGAAATTTGCATTTACTTCAGGAGAATCTAGATTTCAGTTACCACAAGGTTGTGAGGATGTGTAGCAGCAATAAGGCTACCAAATAGGTATTTCCCTAATACTTTTTATTTCCAGTATTCTTATTTTTATGTTGCATTTATGTTAGTTAGTTGGAAATAACTTGAACAGTAACATTTAATACCTTTGATATCTTTAGGTAGTTCATTAATTCTACTGTCTGCCTGTCTAATTACAGAGAAAAAATTGTCTTGACTGATCTACTTGGTTGTTTGGTCTAAAAACTTATGTACAGTATTAGGCTGAACAAAAAATCCAAAATAAGTATTAATTTATCTCAGCAGTTATTTAGGTTGTTATCATAAAATATGTAGGTACATAAGGGTGTGTTACACAAGAGGTTGTTTTGGGATGGGGAGTGGGGAGGGTTTGATTGGTTTTTTTCCCCAGATTTGGTAATAGAAAGGTTTTACCATTCTCTCCTGATCTGCATGCAAAATTAGAATGTTTTTAATTGTATAACTTGGCAGTAAAATATCTGTTCCCATAACTGTTTTAACTCATGTTTGAGCTGAATGAAATTGAAAAAAGTAATTAGTAAAAAAAACCAAACAAAACCCCAAACAAAATTAAAGAAACAAACAAAACCAAACAAAAACAAAGCCCAGATTTTTTAATTAGTTTTGTTTTTTTTTTTGCTTATTCAGCAAAAATCTCATTGTGAAGACCCTTGTGACTGAAACAGTGATAGACACCCAAGAGTAGGAGCCTTTCCCACTTTGCTCATTTTAAGTATTTTTATAGTAGAAACATTAGAAGCATACAATGTGTGCTTTGTTTATTTAAATTAATGATTTGAAAATGTGGCCTTAAGCTGATGGACTGGAGAAATTTTTTGAATGACTGTATATCCATCCAACATTTGGATGTAGAAGCACTTTTGTTACAGGAATAATTTCATTGTATTGGATGCTTTCTTCATCCATGTAAAAAATACATCCTCAATTTATTTCAGGAATAAGGCACTCAAGAGGTTAACTAAATCTCGTTTCTGTGGTGAGAAAAATAATTGCTATTGATTAGCAGTTGGTGCAACATTGCTGGAAGGGCTATTAAAGCCCTAAAGTACAGTACAAAATGATAGTGAAAGCATCATGTACTCCCTAGACTGTCCTACACTAACCATTCCTGTGTTTGAGATGTCCTCCTGACTTTGCTTATGATTCTCAGGAGCTTTGTTATACTCAGTGATTTCAAATTCTAAAGAACATTTAATTAGTTAAATGGGGACTAGGGTGAAGGGGAATTACCCAGATATAGAGGCAGCTGTCTTTCCTCTCAAAATTTGAGATCTATTTCATTAAGATAGAAATCATTAAAGAATTTGATCTTATGGCCATATCTTTTATGCAGCTTCACTGCATGCAATAACAAAGTGACAGCAAGGACTGGAAAGTACATGTTTCTTTCCTTTTGCAGCTATTTTGTATTTCTCAGTCAGTGTATCCTCACAGTGAGCCAAGAATACACTGGACTTTGCATAAGTGATATCACAGATGATCAACTCATGTTTGTCACTTATATTCTAAGAGAATTGCTTGTCAAGAATTTTTTTTTAATTAAGCTAAATATAGCATAGCTCGAGGAAAACTTATGTTAAAATTAGAACAAAAGTTGCATATCATGAGCTTAAATCTCTTTTTGCTTAGATTGATGCTAATCCATTTTTTCTGTATATCAAACTGTATATACCCATCTTGACATTTTCTGACTGTTTCAACAACAACAAAAAAAGTTGTTTAGTAAAAATGTCAAGCACAGTTAGGTGCTTTAGGGCATTATTTAGACACTGGGTAGTGACTTAGAACAGTGTGGTTGGACTCTCTTGTGCCTGGGTCTGAATCAAAAGATGCTTCTCCTGCACTACCAGGGGGTTGTGACAGGTTGACGATCAGTGAAGGAGGAAACTGGAGGGAATCTGAGGGTGACATTGCATGATCCATGCAGAGGTCCCAAAGGAAGGTTCCAATCCCTGTGGCTTCTACACTTGAATTATCTTTGTTTAGAAAATTTGCAATTGCTAAAAGATAAACTGCAATTTCATTAAAACTTGTAGTAATTCGATTCATTTTTTATTTTAATTCAAGTTCTCTGGTAGTAAACCATTGTAATCCCCTAGCAGTACATTTGCTCCAGTCTCAATAAATTGTTTTCAGGACTTAACAAAACTAATTGCTAAAATGGACTTTTCTAGTAGAAGTTGAGCAAGTGGACGTGACATGACAAAGTTCTGCATTTTTCTCCTGCTATTTCTCCTTAACTTCAGTGTACTGTCACTCAGTCTGCATGAAGTGGTTTGGATTAGAAAAATATGGTCCAACACATAGATTTTTACGAGCAGATATAAATGTAGTAATAGAATCTGCATCCATGCTATTTATTTTCATATATAAACATATTGTTGCCTTTAGTAAAAATAGTTTCTTTTTCTCAGTATGAAATGGTATATCTTTTGTTTATTACTAGTGCTAATAAAAAAGATCTCAAATATTAATTTTACGGGGAGGAATCTTATCTTCCCTTAATCTAAAGGAGCTGTCGATCAGACTGAAACTTGCCTTATTTAGGAGATACAGGATAGAACACTAACGTTTCTAGATAAATGAATGTTAGCGCATAATGTGGTATGTCACACAATAACTAAGTAACTTAATTCCTTCTTGTGAGATATCTTGGAAGGCACTTAACTGTGTATAGTAACACTACCAGACTTTCTAGATTGACTAGTTCCCCTGCCCAAAAATTTTAATGAGATAAATTTTAAAAAAGACATTCTGCAATAAAAATCTGTATTATTTCAAATTAAATCCTTCCGAGTTAGCCATCCATAAGTGAGAAGAAATGAAACATCAGCTGTCCATCATGAAATAGATAGCTTCAAAAAGAAATCCAAGTGTGTTGGTGGCTTTGTTGTACTACACTTGTGTTTGAAGTTACTGTATAAAAGCAATAGTGATTTGCAAAGGCTTACTTCAAAAATCATGCTGTCGTTTTCTGATTTAATAGGTGAAGCAATGTTTGTTCTGTCTTTTAAAACTATTACTATTGACTACTTAATGTTTCTTTTTGCAAACATACTTTTACCTGGTGACACACTGCAATATTTCTGTTATCACAGTGGTATTTCGATTTTAGGATACAATCATAGAATCATAGAGTCATAGAATTAACTGGATTGGAAGAGACCTCCGAGATCATCAAGTCCAACCCTTGATCCAACCCCACTGTGATTACTAGATCATGGCACTCAGTGCCACATCCAGCCTCATCTTAAACACCTCCAGGGATGGTGGATCCACCACCTCTCTGGGCAGACCATTCCAGTGCCTGATCACTCTCTCTGTAAAGAACTTCTTTCTAATATCCAACCTAAACCTCTGGCAAAGCTTAAGCCTGTGCCCTCTTGTCCTACTGCTGATTGCCTGGGAGAAGTTACTATTGATTACTAGTTTAATTACGATTAATACTATTAATATTACTATTACTAAAATAGCATGCAACAGTTCAGGATGTAGCCTGAAAGCATACTTCTGATACTTGGGAATTAATGAAGTAGTTCAGTGCTTTTATAGACTAGGAGCAGAATTATTATTAAGAGTAGATTGTTTTTTATTGTCATTATTATTACACTCTTCTTGTTTTCACATTTAGAAAAAACAGCTTTTTTAAGGCAAGTTGAAGGCAACTTTCTGAACCTGGAGATAAAAATCACCTACTGAGTTTGAAAGCAAGTGATTTTTGTACAAGCAAAAATTAACCCCTCTTTCGTCCCACTATTTCTTTATGACACTATGGAGCTACACTCAACCGTCAGATGGTAGTCTATCATTAAACTATTACTCTGGTAGACCCTCAGTTGTTTAAGTTTGTCTTTGCCTATGATACTGAGCATAAGAATGTTTACTGAATCCCTATCACTACCGTCCCAAAAGGTTTAGTGTTAATCTCCGTTTGGCCAGAGCATCTTCAATTACAAAGAAATTACAAAGAAATAACACCTTCTTCATTCAAAGACTGCACATCACACATAGCTGATAGCCTTTAACGGCTTTAGCCCCATGTTTGGATGGGAAAACTTAAGCGAAGTACAGCTCTTGCCTCCTCTATATGCACTGCCATAGATAAAATTCACAGGTGAATCTTAAATATTCATCAATTTGATTTAATACAAGGAAACCATCATATTGCAACATATATCCATTATTATGGATTAATAATCCATTATTAACCTTATTACATCCATGCCTACTACTTTCTTTGTAAAGAAAGTAGGCATTGATATTTCTTTAAAAGACCTCTTATAGTTTTCCACTCTTCTATTTGCTATGTTTTACTATTTTGGAGCTCTGAAGCATTCAGTGAGTAAATAAGCTGCTGAAGACCCTTGCATTTTGTGTGATAGAGCTGGGATGGGCTCCAAAGCTCAGGGCCAGTGCTTTATTTCTGAGATTCTTTTCCTTCTCCCATCATCCACGAGGCATTGGAGTTATACTACTTCAAAAATGTCTTCTTCACTCAGCACTATCTCCTTTCCTACAGTAATAACTGTGGAATAATAGAGATGACTGCTTGTATTTTGGAGCATCTCTTTATTTCTCATACTGGTGCTGTTTGCAGCAGAGCATGTGTTTCTAGCACAAATCACGTCTACACCCTTGCATTTATATCTGTGGCTAGAGTCCCAGGGCAGTGAAGGCTTCAGGACAGAGAAACAAGACAGAGAATGCATCAACTCTTTAGGCAAGGCACTAGGTGTAAAAATGGTGGTTCCTGGAGGCAATCCAGAGCTCCAGGCTGAAAAAGTCACATGGTTGCTGAATGACCACAAGTGATTTATCCTGTTCTGTGGCAGGTCCCACTGTGAGGTGCCTGACAGCTCCAGCACTGATTCAGAGGGAAGGGAGATTCCCATTGATGCAGAGTCACTTCCTATGGCATCTGATTTCACTTGGAAACAGCCCAGGAAAGTGGCTTTGGCTCGTGATGGCTGCTGTACCAATTGAGGCTGCTGGACAGTCTCCAGGGAGGAGGAAGCTGGCTTTGTCACTGCCCAGTAGCTGTAAAGTAGTGTGTATTTAACCACTTGTCCAGCACTTTAGAGTGAAGAAAACTGGAGATGCCAATTTTTGGGGTATTTTCTGCTCTATCATGTGAATGGCATCATAAGTTATGGCTTCTGCTCCTCAGGTTTTATTTGCACTTATTCAAATGTTCTCTGCCTGGGAGAGAAAAAAAGTCTGGGGTTGATTCAAAACAGCCTTGGGCCAAGAGCAGGCAATTGTTTGTCAGTGTGAAAACACAACAAGCAGTGTGCAGTTCCGGCAGGTTTCTCACATATATTGACTTTATCTAATGTTCTGAGAACTTACTGAGGGACTGAATACTTATTTTTGTCTTTCACACTTACATGGGGTTTCTTTGGGATATCCTTTTCTTCATTCTTACCACAATAATTCCATTAATAACTTTCACATTCTTTCAGACTCAACATTAAGAAGGTTTTTTTCTCCTGACCATGTTACATGTACAACCTAAATTTATGTAACACTAAGTTCGTAAGTCTAATTCAAGATATTTATAAATTATTATTACCTTCCATGGATTAGATTCTTTCCAGTTATAACTCCCCATAATACTAAGTCTTGCTTTGGCATAACTAAATTAATGAGCTTAGGTACTTTGAATTATATGCCAGTTTGGATCTTTTCTCTTCCTTTTAACTTCATACTTATAGTTACATAGATACTATAAACACTTTCTCTCTCAGCTTTATACTGATTTTATATGTAAGTATTTAGCCTCCTTTAGTGCAAATGTTATTTGTTATAGATTAACAGTTTAAAACAGATTAAGTGACAGTAAATTTGTTTCTATATTCACTTATTTATTCATATTGCATATTTATATATTTATATAAAAATTTGGATTATGAGTTATGTATATTTATATGTGTCTCTCTGTGTGTATACACACAATGCAAATTGCCTGCATATAAATTCCTTTGCAAAATACCAGATAAAATTTATGGACAATTTGCAAGAATGTTATTTTGGAGAGGTAATTGTCTCTCACAGATGTGATGAAATACAATTGTTTGTAAGTATAGACAGAAAAACCATAGTTACTTCTAGAAGAACTTTCTTGAGTATTTCAGTGCCATAGTAACAGTTTTATAAATGATATCTCAAAAATATTATTCTGGATGGATGGCAATATCAACCTAACCATATTCTTACCATCTTTCTTATGGAGTTCAGTACAGATCTTGGGGTTTTTTCTATAAAAAAGCAATTTTTCATCTAACACTTTTAATTGAGAATAGACTACTTTTAAAATAAAGCGAAACAGGCATTTTCTCAGTGTAACCGGAAGATCCTTATGGAGTTTAAACCCAACCATATGTCCATAGACAATACTGAATAAGGTCACTTGAGGAAAAAGTCAGTTCTAAATATGTGTTCCATTCCAGCTGAGGCCTGATATCAGATTTCCCAGGAGAGGAGTAGGTACTCACGTGGCATATCCTGTTTGGGAAACTTGGAGGAAAATATTTGGTGGTGGTGACTCATGAAGGCGTTTCCCCTCCCTCTGAGTCAGGACTGAGTCAGCACCCTGGTGTACAGGGCACACTGAAGAGGCTGTGATTTGGGTGAGTCACTGAAGCCACGCTCTTCATCTCCTGTGGTCACTGCAAGCCCCAGAATGTTCCCTGCATCCATTCCCTGCAGACACTCTCCCTGCTCTCCTTGCCAAACTTTCACTGGGTAGTTCTGCCAAAAGAAATTCCCTCTCCAGTTTGGTTTGCTTCTACACTTCCTTCACTTTCCAGGTGTCAGTGGCCCTGAACTTTGCCCTTCCACAGAGCAACTGCACCAGCCCTCAGACTCCAGTGGGGCTGATGCAGGGACTCATTCATGAAGGTCTGACCCCACAGTCTTGCTAAGTGTTTTAACTTACTAATATGCTTGGTGTCTTGACAAGATTAAAGGACTAAAGCCATACAGGACTTTCTAAGACATTGTTTATGTCTTCATTTCCCAATAAATCTCAGTTATTGAGCATTGCTAAGCCGTTTCTTGCCAGTGGTCTGAAGTGTCACACCCTCTGGTGATGCCAGCTACCAGCAAAGGGACAGCTATTGCAGAAAGCAAGCCACAGCAACAGTCACAGCCAGAACATCTCCTGAAGCTCTGAGTAGGTGACAGCACAGGTAAGAGTGGGCAGGCAAGCAGAAGAGAGGTTTTTTCCTTCTTCTATTCACTGTAGGCATGGTCCCTTCAGAGAAGTGGATTTTTCTGTTCCCGAGTTCAACAATAAATGTTTTCATTATATAAACCTACTGTTTTGTTTGGGTTTTTTTA
>JAWMRA010000001.1:61949465-61960491 GCA_035584735.1 Pseudotriccus pelzelni | reverse complement strand
CTCTCCAGCCACTCTGTGCCCAGCCTGTGGTGCTGCAGGGGGTTGTTGTGGCCAAAGTGCAGGACCCGGCACTTGGCTTTGTTGAACTTTGTCCCATTGTAATCAGCCCAGCTTTCCAGCCTATCTAGGTCCCTCTGCAGAGCCTTCCTGCCTTCCAGCAGGTCGACACTCCCTCCCAACTTGCTGTCGTCTGCAAATTTGCTAATGATGGACTCAATCCCCTCATCTAAATCATTGATAAAGATGTTAAACAAAACATATGATATGATTGCTGGATAGTCACACTCCATTGGGACTAGTGTGTGAGTAGTGCACATAGGGATCTTTTGAAAATACTGTTTGAGAGACTGAAATGTTAGTGGTTAATGCCTCAAGCTGTCATTTGCAAAAGTAGTGGGTGTTTTGTGACCCTGTGCAAGGTAGCAGCCCAGGTGCAGAGGGCGTGAACTTCAGAGGATCATCACAACAAATCAATGTTTGTTTAAGCAACAGGCTGAGTTTTGAGCCAGATAAGGGAAGAAACTGGTAAGAAGCAGATGCCACTAGATGGGATAATGCTTTTTATGCCAGTGTCCTCCCTTACACAACTGGCTCAGGTGTGAAAACTCCCCTTGGGGAAATACCAGGACATTCACACGTGGGCCTGAAGGTGTTCATCCCTTATAATGGGGCATAACTGGCTCAACTACACTGGCTGGTGTGAGAGGCAGCTCTCATGTCTTAGAAAGGGTTCTAAGCAATCTAAGGCACCTGAAAGGCAGACAAACTGATTTCTGGAGCCTTCCACCAGAGGGTTGTGCATGAACCATAGTGTTGCAATAGTTCCACAGTGTTACAACAGACAGTGTAAAACCACTACTCTTGCCCCCCAGGGGAGGCACCTTTGTACTTCCAAGTAAACCTGAACGTATATTAACCCACTGGACTTTGTCTTTTGTGGGCTTCCCCCACCCCCGACAGATCAAGACTGTGAACATCACTTCGACCAACGGAAACTGAAATTGCAACAATCAAGTCTCATCGCTGCATCCACGGGTGGTGATATATTTCCTCTCTACCATCAACTTTTATAATTCCTTTCTCTTTCTTTCTTTTCGTTATGCATTTTCTTAAGTGTTATTTTAGGCTTTCATATTGCTATATTTCTACAGATAATAACCAAACCAGCTATACACCTTAATTGCAACCAAATTCTTCTAAAATAGACCCTATATATAAATATATATAAATATATATGTATATATTTATAAACAGTGATCATTCAGTGTTATTTCACTGTAATCTGCCTCAGGGAATATGTTAACAAGAACCTGAGTTATCCTGGCCTTTGAGGGCAGGTTGTAACCTACTGCTATTTTCTCAGCCCTCTCTCTACCTAACACGTGTTTGTTGCAGCTTACTTTTCCAGATATTCCCAGAGTTCCCTCTATTTTAAAAACCAACCCTAATATTGTACTTTACAGATGATCTAAACTTATTTCGGTGATGAAAGAAACTGTTATAAAATGTTGAAAGAACTTAGGAGTAACTTGAACAACAGAGTTGCACACGTCACATTATATGGTGATAAATTTCACTGAGTACTGAAGCAAAGTACTTCGAAAACATCTGCTAAACATAGACATAGGTAATGATAAACTAATCAAATGCTTTTGTGGATGACTGTCATCTAGCTTTACCTAAGAACAGACAAGCTGTCAAATCAAGCTAGTCATTGTTAAGAGTCACTCAAGAAAGACTCAAGAAAACAGTTCAATTGAATCTCTTTCACATAACACATTTTCTACCAATTATTTGATCTGAAAAACACACAAATAGAAATGCATCAATCCTGAATTTACCTTTTTCATTGCCATGAAAATAGTCCTATAAAATTTCTAGAGAAAACTGCGGTCGTTCTTCACAATGTTCAAGAGTTCACACAAAAACCTTTACTGTTATCTTTGGGGAAAGAAGAATATGCCATATTAGTATATTTATAAAACTTCTTATGTGTGTCCTTTCTTTATCAAATGATGATTTTCAGGCCTGTAGTTCCTGTGGCCTGTTTGAAGTAACATGAACAACAGTATTTTACTTCACATTATAGTAAGGAATTTAACAGTCTACAAATATATGTAAATAGATTTCCCCGTTCTGGTCAAGATGATTATTAGGCTGTTATATTGCCTGAAACTTAGCTGATATCAAGGGTACACATAGTTTCTTCACAAAAAGATGTAAATCCCTGTCATGTCAGTGGGTGTGTCCTGTGGGAACATCTCTGATCATTTAAATGTGAGAGTGTTGGGAGCACAATATAAAAGTAGGAAGAAACACTAAAAGGAAGCTCTACTGCGCTTTATTGTTTTGCGTTAAATAAAGGAATTTATTACATTTTCCTTTGGAGCTTCTTTACCATTTTTCTTCTTATAATGTGAACTTCCCAAATCCAGCTTCCTAAAAAAAAATATTGAAATGGAATCCCGGTGAACTGTATTTATTACAGCTGATCAGAAAATTTTCCAAGACTTAATAAAATCAGGAGCCTTTCCTTATTTCATGGCTCCCCAGCACTTGTTTTCACTAGAAACTTAATGCTACAATAATTAAAATATAAAACCAACATAAAAATTAACTCATTGCAAATAGCTTTATCTCTAGTCTGTATGTTTGTGTTGGAAGACAGATTACCTCTGTTGAAACTCTACTTTTGCTCAGGAATAAGTTAGATTACCATGTGCTCTTAGCTTGACTGCTCAAATGATTAAGTCCATAACTGTAATCGTGATACTCTTTATACATTTTAAATCTTTCTATGGTAAATTCTTTTTTCTTTGTAACTTATGACTTCTGAAAGATGTGAAAAGATTTAATAAAAAAGATAGAAAGATAGGGAAAAATTGTGATAAGCATGAAATGCAGTGTAAGATGTAATTTTCCACCGATTTCAAGTCTACTTTCAAAAGATATAGTTGAGTAGAGGCTGAGGTTGAAAATAATTAGTTTTTATTGTCTATGTTTGCAGGGTGAATTGGGACACAGTCTGAACAAATGATGTCTCTTGTAAAACTGCATTAAAGCAATTTCTAGAAGAAAATAGAAGAAATGCAAGATATTTCACTATTGGTACACAAGTCTTTGGAATTTACAGTTGAAAATATTAATGACTTTTACATTAGACTTAACTCCAGGAGGCTGAGAAACAAAATGGCAAATTATGACTTCTGAAAATGTATACTAATGAGATTTGTATAGCTTTGCCTACTTTTAGTTAAGTTTTATTATTTTTTCCCCAAGATCTTCAAGCCAGTTCCTGATCATTGTAGGACATTTGTGGAAAAATTGTATAAGTCATTAGCAATTCTTTTTATTGTTTCTAATAATGGAGAAACTGATCTTGTTTAGTCTCTGGCTAGTGTCATAGCAAACAGAGTAAAATAAATAGGAACACAGTGCTATTACCAGGACAGGGAAGGGGGAATTGATATCCCTTAAGTAATGCAAGCAAAGCAATGAAAAGAGATTTGTTGTTTTGGTTTGGTTTGTTTTTAAAGGAAAGCATATTCTTCTCTGTTAATTTTTGTAATTTCAGAAGCATATGAAGGACTTTTTCTATCCTTGTCCTTATTCTTCTATCTGAAAAGCCAGTTTTCATTTTAAAGAGATAAGTCTCAAATTAAAGACAGCCTCCAAATATTGCTGGTCTGCCTCCTGCTGCTGCCCAAGAAAGGTAGATGTGAGGCACCACATGTGGTAGAGAAAATTCTGCATTATGGCTGGATTAGAGGAGCAGTAGTGACAGGGACAGTGTCAGGACACTGAGTATTACTGTTGCTATTTTACTGCTTTGTATTTGTCTCTTCGTGTTTGTCTAGTGCTGAAAGAAGGTAGGGACAATTGAAGTGACATGACCTCTCACCTCATATGTGCTGAGACAGTCCTCTCTGTGTGTTATGGACCCAATCACTCCCTGGGAAGCATAACATAATTTCAATTGATTTTGGTGGGAGTTGAACAGAGGCAAGTAAGAGCAAAATTTGGTCTTTTGGCAGCTGTGGTTCTGTGCTTGAAGATTGCAAAGGCAAACAAGGGTCTATGTGATTCCATTCCGTCTGAGTAAACTACTGTTTGAAAAAGACTAAAAAACCAGAAACTTGCTGCAATGTCATTATCAGTTTGAAGCCCCAGCTTGTGTCACTGTAAAAAGAAGGGGAACATAAGCCAAGTTTTTGAAAATGTCAAGAATTATCTCTGCTTTGTCAGATTTGAGAGTGGCATCATGGGGCTTAATTAGACATCGTGTAATAGAAAATTCAGGGGTGTTAGTCAGTAGTGAGTGTCTTTCACAGAGATATAAACATTCATGCTGCTACATTATTCGACATCTTTCCAGTGAGCTTGTGAATGACCTAAAATATAAAGAAAGATTATTCTGCTATAAAATGTCAGGCTGATGCTCAAGTATAATTTTTTCTCTCTTTGTTTCTAACAGGTCTCTCTAAATCTACTAAAAGAATCACCTACAATGATTAGGGTTTTTAAATATAAAATCTGAAATGCTCTAACTGGTGTTTTGTTATGGGAAAATGTAAAAATCCACTGTAATTCCAACAATATTATTTTACTTTTTTTGTTTCCTTTCAGAGGCTTTAAATTTGTAGGAGGTTGAAAATATTGCATTCACAGAGTTCAGCTGTGATTTCCTGAAAGTATAAGTGCATAAGCTTCAAAAAAGCCCTGATACAATTGAATACAAAAGTTTTTCAGCCCCTTGAATTTTGGACACATTTTTGAAGAAACTCAGCTTTAGGGACATGTCATCTCTGAAAATTATACAAAATAATAAAGTTTTTAGAAGTCAGTAAGTACAAGATAAGCCCTTGTACCAATCTTTTTATGTTTCATTTCAGATCTTTTTTTGCCATTCAAATTATTAGATCTTTAGATCATACCGGAAGACTGAAATTTAAACAGTTGCAAAGGAGACATGCGTACCTAATCATATATTGTATTGTTTGGCTGTTAATGAAAGGTAACGAAAGATGAACCTTTGCAAAATGCCACCTAAGATTCATGGTTGTAATAATACACTTTTCCTTTCTGTGATGCTTGAATGGGTACTAAACTGTGATAAAATGAAGACATTATGATCAGATGCATGATGAGTGGGCTGTTTATATTTTTGCAGTAGTCATAGCGATAATAATTAATAAAATAAAAGATTTCCCCTCTGAAGGTGGGATTGTATTGATATAAAACTATGATGTGAAAGAAGTTTTTCATAATGCTTGAAAATCTCTGTCTTCTTCAGTTGCACTGGTTTATAGAATGTTTCCTTTTCCTGTATATCGGAAGTTGCTATTTTCCTTTGGAAATTTCAATTATTCTTTGTTCAGTTTATGAGATTTTTTTTTTAATTATGCTGCTCCAACCTGAGATTATAGGTTTTTATTTAATGGGTTGCTGTAATAAAAATATCCTGTATCCTCATTGATATCAAGGCACTGGAATAGTCTTAATACAGTGTAGTTGTGACATTAAAGAGCAGTTACCTTGAACCCTTCATGTTTGATCAGTCTGCCAGTGCCCCGGGAAAGCTGAAACCCTTGTGTCTGATCAGCCTGTCAGCGTCTCGTTATGGGAACTCCACTGAAGAGTGCTGAGGGAGGAGGGTGTTCCAACTAACTTGTTCAAGGACATGTGCTGACACCATTTTGGAGTTGAATTCTTTATTATAATTCAGAAAGAGGGACCCCCTCCTGGATCTCCCCAGTTTGTTGAGTATGTTATCCACTGCTGGCAACTGCTAATGCCCTTGAAGGACTCAAGCTAAACAATTTACAGAGTAACACGCTTTGTTAACAAACACACTGATAATATAGAAAATTGTGACAGATTAAGGTTCAAAGATGCTGGTTATAGTGAATGAATTTGAAGCAATATACAGACAAACTCTAATCACCAACAAACCCTAGCTTGAGATGATCATTTAGCGTGCATAGGGTATATTTCCTACCCCAGGTGTCCCTATGGGGTAGAAGGCAGGTTCAACCTGTCGACTGATCCCAGAAGTTATGATGGAGTCTTCCCTAACTTCTTGCCATCCCTAACTCACTTTTATACTATTCCTTTACATTTAGGTAAAGCTTGAGTGATTCTAGTCATACATGCTTTTGTTGCTGATTGGCGTAAAATTTTCTTGCGTCACTTTCAAAGATACAGTTAATAAAATACAGAGCATATGCCCAGTGAGGGGTGGTCTTGGACCAGCTTGGAGGCAGGTATCTTAGGGATGGAGGTGTGCATTAATATTACAATGAGATTACAGGGAACCAAGTTCATTCAAAGAAAGCTATTTCACCACAATCACTGCTGCAAGACATTTCCTATCTCCCTTGGTTGACAGCTGCAATGCGGTTTATCGGCTATATGGTACCATAAGGTTCCCATCCCTGCAAGGATTACGACAAAGGCCGCCTACAATGTCTTCACTACACTGCACCCTCCATTTCATCTCTCTTAGTATGTGCTTAAGGTTACATGTGCTTGAGGTGTTGTGTAGGGAACTACCATGGAGCAGATTCTTCGTGTGCCAGCCACATTCGATCCAGGAAGTAGCGATCACATTTCATCCTATAATTTTTGTAATTATGACTTATAAGAATGTGAATATAACTTTCCAGTGTTCTTAATTTCACCTCCAGTTGTCTTCCTGCAGTAGTGTTCTGAAGACTGATCAGAGAATGGGGAAATCTTTTGCCCTGGGCCCATGTATTTGCATAATGCGTCACTTCACTTGATGTATGGAAATTTAAATGGTAGAAATATAGAAATTTATAATAAGAGATACCATTGCAACTCTATGAAGAAATGCATGACATCTGCTTCTGGGTTAGAAAACCCACAATAAATCCTTTCAAAAATCTGAAAAACCATAGTTTAAAGCTGTTTTTTTTTAATCTTTGACCTATCCAACAGTTAATGCAATTATGCATTAGTAATGCAAATATTCTTACTAATATAGTGTCACATTTTGCCATCAAAACAGCAAGAGCTGTAGATGTATCCATTCAAAGTAGTTGAGCATAGACTTCATTTGGTTTTATTTCCTATTTTAACAGAAATATACTTTAGCCTAGCTGGAGTTTTGCTATGAAGAAAATTGAGAAATCACCATCGCTGCAACATGTACAAGTTTTCTTTTTGCTGGCTTATTAGTGGGCCTGTGTCTAATTGCTTGCACCTTTTAAATATGTGCTGCATATGGAGAAATGCCTAGCTCTTATATTAGAGATGAATTATGCTTTTTAAAATAAAAAGTGTCCTCGTAGGTTTTTCCTTTGTATAGGTTAAAAAAAACAAACTGGGAGACAAAACCAAGAAGAAAAAAACACACACAGAGTAAAACAAACCCAAAACAAAAGCCAACCAAACAAAAAAAGCAAAAAAAGCCAAACAAAAATGAAAACAAAAACCAAAACCAAAACAAAAAACACCCAAACAAAAACCAAAAAACCAAACCCACCAAACAAACAAACCTGAATATCTTTAATAACCAACTTCATAACAACTGTCTTTTCTCCCCAATTTTGCAAATAATGTGCAACATTGTAAAGTGTCACATTAGATTATATCCATCATGTAGCACTATAGCACCTGATTTGACATAAAGGGTTGTGAAGGCAAGTATTAAATATGAAGAGAGGAAAAGAGTTTTATAAATGCCATGGATGCATCTGTGTGTCTGTATATCCACTTACCTTACTATTAATGTGTAAAAGCCACATTTTGCTCACATTAAGGGTTTGACTTAAACCCCCTATACCAAAGACATTTTGAGTGCAGAAGAAAGCTGTATCCTTAGCTCACCCTGCCACACTACAACACATTACTGTCTCTATTATGCAATACCAGTCATTCAAAGACTTGTCTGTTGACATTTGAGTGATTTACAGGTATTTTAATTCTTGAAAAAGAAAAGACTCTTTTCCCCACTTTTTATCATCCAGGCTTCTCTTGTGTGTGTGCTTGTGAATGGAGTGGTTTTTCAGCTACAAGCAAAGCTTGCAAGTCTTAACTAACAGAATAATTTGTGCCCAAAAGAATCAAAACTCTGGAGGTCATCTAGCCTAGTGTCTTCAAAACAGTGTTAAATTCAGAATTAGATATAGTAATATGACCTCTTCCTTTTTCATGTGTAAGCATTATATTACCATAGTTGGAAACTGTCACACAGATCGTGTAACAATATCCAAAATTTTCACTTGATAACGGGTCCTTTCTTTTTTCTAACTTAGGGGCTTGTGTTGTGCAGTGTAAGCAAAATGTTGTAACCAAGCAAATAAGATATTAATAACACGGAGTAATAAATTTATTTTAAAAATGACACATGAAAATAACATACTGTGTTTTCCAAAAGTAACACTTTATTTTATGTGTAATAACTAAAAAAAGGTCAATTTTGTCTTAATGTCAACTTTGGGTCAAATCACAAATTTGGTTTTGTTCATTAGATTCTGTTGCTTAGAACCTCCTGAGAACTGTTCCCAGTCTAAGGTAAGGCTGAAGGAAAGTGCATCTGAAAACTAGCCAAATGCTTTCATTTTAGCAGTGCAGGACATAGTGCCCTTGCCTTGCTTAAAATGCAGTTTACATAGCCAGATATCTTCAGCATCTGTTTTAGTATTTATTCCTACTGTTCACTAAGAAACATTACTCGTATTTCCACCTGCATTTTCTGTGTTGGAAGAGACCTTGGGAGATTGTGTGCAGCCTCTGCAATGAAGTCAAGAAGCAGGACTCTTGAATAGTGACTACCAGGTTACTCATGGTTTTCCATAACTGAGTCTTGAAAATCTCCAAAGATGAAGATTTTGCAACTTCTTTGTGTGATCTGATTCAGCGCTGTACAAAAGCCTTTTTTAGTGCTGAGTAAACATCACAAGTCACAGCTTGTAGCAGTTGCTCCTTGTTTTACAGTGAAGCATTCTCCTCAGCCTTCTTTTCAACAGACGGAAAAAACCCAGCTCTCTCAATTTCCTCTGTCAGGCAGGCACCTCACTATCTTGGTTGTCTTCCACTGAGTACTTCACAGTTCCTCAGTGTCTCCCTTGAACTAAGACACAAAACTGAACACATATTCCAAGAGCAGCCTTACTGGGATTGAGTTGAAAGTCATTTACTTGTACCAGGTGACCATCACTGGTCGGACGTAGTCCTGTATGTGGTTTGCCACAGTTTGTTCCCACTTGACCTGCCATTCACTGTAACACCCAGATCATTTTCAGGCTATCTGGTACTCATCCAACTGCTTCCCAGTCTATCAGCTCACAGGTTTATGCTGTCCTAGGTATATAGTTCTGCATTTTGCTGAATTTCATGAGGTTTCTGTTAGTCAAATCCTCAGCCTTCCAGTCAGTCATATCAGCAAGGTCTTTTAATATCCTCAGCTGAATCCCATCAATTCTCATGTATTAGGTCTATATTTTTGAGCTCTGGGATATATATAAAAAAACCTGAGGATAAATGTAAACACCAAGTAAAGGTTTCAGAGTGTGAGTAATACGGCTGCTTTTCTCATCAATAGGCAATAGCTTTTCACTTTCCTTGGCCCAACATATTCCTCCTGTGAGCTACCATCTCAGATTTCGTGCTTTGATCCTCATCTGGTACTCATAAATAAAACAGGTCCAGGCAATACTAGTTTCATATATGAACCAGAAGGAAAGTTTCATTCCTCATGGATAATGCAAACCCTCAAACAGATAGAAGCATAAGTATTTATGGTTTGTTTTTTTCTTTTTTCCTTTTCTTTATTCTTTCTTTGCACAACTGCTGTGGACCAAGAAGACTTGTTCAGATGGTACCTTGGGAAACAGCCCTTGAAAATAAAGGAGTCCAGGAATGATGGACATACTTCAAGAAGGAAATCTTTAATACACAAGAGCAGGCTGTCCCAGTGTACCAAAAGGCGAGCTGGTGGGGAGCACAGCCAGCCTGGCTGAACAGGGAGATTTTGAAGGAAATTAGGGGAAAAAAGAGAGTTTGCCGACTATGGAAAAAAGGGCTGGCTACTCATGAAGAGTTTAGAAATATAGTTAGGTCATATAGAAAGAACATTAGAGAAACAAAGGCACAGTTTGAACTCAGTTTAGCCACTTCTATTAGGTATAACAAGAAGTGCTTCTACAAATACATCAGTAGCAAAAGGAGGGGCAAGGAAAACCTCCATTCTTTGTTGGACATGGGGGGGAACATAGTTACCAAAGATGAGGAAAAGGCTGAGGCATTTAATACCTTCTTTGCCTCAGTTTTCAACAGTAAGACAGGTTGTCCTCAGGACAACTGGCCTCTGGAGCTGATTGACAGAGGCAGGAAGCGGAGTAGGTGCCCTGTAATCCAGGAGGAAACAGTCAGCAACCTGCTGAGCCTCCTGGATCCTCATAAGTCTATGGGACCAGATGGGGTCCACCCTAGGGTGATGAAGGAAACTGGTGGAACAGCTTGCCAAGCCACTCTCCATCATTTACCAACAGTCCTGGCTCACTGGGGAGGTCCGATATGATTGGAAGTTGATGGATGTCATGCCGATCCATAAAAAGGGCTGCAAGGAGGATCCAGGAAACTCCAGGCCTGTCAGCCTGACCTCAGTGCCTGGCAGGTTTATGGAGCAGATCATCCTGAGTGCAATCACACAGTACAGGATGGACAAGGGATCAGACCCAGCCAGCACGGGTTTAGGAGGGGCAGGTCCTGTCTGACCAACCTGATCCCTTTTATGATCAGGTGACCCACCTGGTGGATGAGGGGAAGGCTGTCGATATAGTCTGCCTGGATTTCAGCAAAGCCTTTGACATTATCTCCCACAGCATACTCCTGGAGAAGCTGGAATCCCATGGCTTGGACAGGGGCACTCTGTGATGGGTTAAGAACTGGCTGGATGGCCGGGCCCCGAGAGTGCTGGTGAGCGGGGCTGCATCCAGCTGGCAGCCGGTCACCAGTGGTGTTCCCCAGGGGTCAGTGCTGGGACCAGTCCTGTTTAACA
>JAWMRA010000001.1:61898861-61949365 GCA_035584735.1 Pseudotriccus pelzelni | reverse complement strand
TAAAGGGTGGGCTCAGTTCCGCACACACTGTGTCTCACCTAAAAAAAAAAAAAAATAAAAAATCCAATGCGCAGGCTTGAAGGTGTAAAGACCTTCCCCGGATCTTCGTTCGCGAAGACTGGCCATTACCTAACAGACATAACTGAGTCCTGTCAAACATTGTAGAATTTCAGAAAGTCAAAATTTGATAAAGAGTAAATACCTATCTAGAAAGTGATCTACAATAAAGTTTTTTTGGGTTGAGTAGTGTCAGCACAGGTGCCCTCTTCTAAGTCAGGAAATTTTGACTGGCTGTTTCAGGATGGAAGAGATGGCACTTGAAAATGTACATGACTGCTTTCTGAGTTTTATGTAACCCTTCTGTGTCTTAAATAACATTGCTATGTCTTTCCAGTGGTACCATCCTCATTCTGTATTCTCAGTAATATTGCAGTATTATTATGTACTTTGCTGATGTCCGATTGCAAAGAACCATTGCTAATCGGCTTACTCCAGCTTCCATATATAACTTTTAAAGAGCTTATGAAGGTAACCCATTGAGATTAAGGAGGCATAAGGCCTGTTGTTTTCAGGTACCTGACAGAGAGATGGAAACGAACCCACCTTCCCATACAGTGCAGCAAAAGTAGAGCAGCTTTCTATCAGTAATTCTCATTTATCTTTAGTGTGTCAGATTCAGCACTTTATCATCAAACTCACTGTCTTATCACTGCGTAGTCTTGTAACAGGTATAAAGCAAAAACTGAGTTGCAAGACGCTCAGATGTTTAATATTTGGTTCAATATTTAGCAGTATGTTTTTTCCATAGTGATTTAAGGTTGTCCTTTATGCAGTTTAAAAAAGACTATTGACATAATAAGTACTTAGAAGACAAGTGTGACATTAAAAAGATAATTTGGTGTTTCCTTTAAGGACAGTGTAAAAATACTGAAGGTGAGTGAGGAGAAAACAAAAAACTCTTGTGCAAATCAGAGTTTCTACTATGATTATACAAATACTTCAGAAGAAACAGTGATTATATTTCAAGTACTTCAGAAAACATGTTTGATACTTTTCACCCAGTATAAACAGAAAACAGCACTGAGATGATAGCATTTTACTATGAAAAACATACAAAATCTTTGGGGGGGGGCTATTATTGAGAAAATACTAAAAATGTTTGTAAATTTAACAAAAAGGTAATGTAAAAAAAATTAAATTACACTTGGTATCGTTTAGAAAACATACATATTTCTGAACAACAGATAAATTTTTTAGTTCTTTTTTCTTATTCCAAATTGTTTATTTTCTCTGCAAAGACTAGTAGTTAAGAAGCTAGTATGTCTGTTGGATCCCTTTCCATTTCCTTGGTGGCAAAATATTTCCCCAGAAAAATTTTTATATATGTAAATATAAAAATATGTTTAGGACTTGATATGACATTGAGAGACTTTGGTCGTATAAATTCATGTAATTCTGTAGATGTCCATCTTCAGTATAATTAAGAAAAAATACTCATTCTCAGAAATTTTAAATTGGCGTGTTTGGGGGTAAAAAAAGGCTGTTTTGTACAGCATTACTTTTTTTGGGCATAAATAGAAATAAGAGCATTTCCCCCCATAGTCTTTCACTGACAGTAATATATTGCCACACTGACTCTGTGTTCTTTCTGTCTTTCAGTCTTGTCTATGTATAATCAAGCTAACTGAAGTGCTAGTCATGTCAGCACAAAGCTCAGAGCAAACTCATTTACTTCATTTATCTTCTTCTTTTGAATGTCCTTCCTCTGTCCAAACAATTAACACCAGAGTAAAACATATTTTTTTCCTCCAACCCACGAGGCATATGAATGCATCAAAGTAGGTTACTCCTGTCTTCTCTGTCCTCTCAACTTTGAGGTGCAGACAGTGACATTCAGGTGCTCTGAAATGATGCCAGAAATTTGAGTTTGAAAGGCCAAATGAACTGCATTCAGAGCTATTTTGAAAAAAAAGTAATTGTTAAAAAGAGGAAAGAGTGATCTCCTTTCTAGCATACACTTATACACCCATATGTGGTATAATGTCCACTGAATGTGCCCATCTGTCTATTCAGCTTGTCGTCCTGACTGGTTCAAACTTTCCAAGTTTAACATCTTTGCTGCAACGACTGTAATAGCACTTGTAATAGCACTTGTATCATCCACACGTGTTGACACGTGTGCCAACAGGTGACACGTGTCACTTGGTTTGCTCTGTTGAAAGGAAATTGTGTTTGCTTTACATAAGGAAGACTTTAGGCTAACAAAGTTAAATTCTTTGAGCAGAATTCAAGGAAACATAAATAGCAGGATTGAAGTTTTAATTTCCGAGTATCTCCAGCTCGTGCTTGCATGTTGATTAAGCCTAAGGAGAGAATAAAACATGGCTGCATGAAAGTAATGTTTGATGTCTGATTGTTTCTTAGATATCATGAAAGATTATTTTTCCTCTGTGGATTTTTTTTGTTGTTATGTAAATAATTGCCTTCCTTTTTATCTGATCAAATCCAATTACCTCAGATCTTCCAGTGCCCAAGAGCTTTTTGCTCTGTTTTTTGAATATTTCTCTGTGTTAAAACATTTTAACTCTTGGGCAAATGTCTCCTGTTTTCTACTTTTAAAAAATCTTGACATTCCACCGCTGAACTAAAATCTTTAATCCAAAATGTTTGAGTCTAAATGTGCTTTATTTCAGGTAGCCAAAGAAACTATAGGAAGGGGATTTAAGTTCCCCTTTTTCTCTCTTATTATATTACCTCCCCTAATGTAACTAGGCTTGTATGTACCCTCTACTGAGAAGCATTACCAATAAAGCACAGACATCCAAATTTAGTTTCTAAGAGTCACTGGAAATTTTCAAATATTGTATTTTTAAAGAACTAACTGAAAATTTTGGATTTTGAGCTGCCTTTCTTTTTTTTTCCTTTTCCCCTTCCCTGAAAAGAACTCGTGAGCTGATAAACTGTAACCTGCTGATGGTGTCTTGAGTTGTGGGCAAGACCTCAGCAAAGCCCTGTAGCTATTCGAAATGAAGGTAACCGCTCTAGAAGCATCTAGGAAATAAGTGAAAATGTGTATCTCACATTAAATAGATTAGGCTTGAGAGGTTCTATAACTATTTAGGCTAAGATTTTCCATTCTGGCTAGCTGTCTCAGGACCTTGACTCGAAAAAATCCACCAGAATGGTTCAGCTGTTTCCAGCAGCTAGGCTGGAGAAAAATGTGTTGCTTTTTAAAGCTAAATTGTAAGTGACCTTGAAACTTGGCAGAGGAGTGCCATTTGTGTCATGAATGTTTCTTTTGCTATCCTGTGACAATCCAAGCAAATTTAGCCAAGTTGAAAAAGCACATATGTTCAGTAGATGCTTACCAGAAGTTCACTACTGTTAACTCTAAAAAAAGTCACTGAGCATGTTTTCATCTCTTACAGTTTCCTATTACTGTCCAGATGATGAGATGCTATGCTCAAATACATCAAAAATACTTCATTCAGATAAGACCTGCAAGGGTGAAAGTAATCACACCTGCTGTGATCTGCTTTCAGCAAAGGCTGGCTAGGAACTCAAATGGGAGCAAGAAAATTTGTCTTTCACCTGCTTTCTCCCTGTCCCAGCCCCTTTTCTCCTCTCCCTTCACAATGTGACTGCGAAAGCTGGCTAGCTCAGGTATATGGCATTTAACAGCCAGAGTGCTACATTGGTAATAGGAGTTTGGGGAGGGTTTCTCTGAGTAAGTAGCAATCGAGAGAGCAGCTGGGGAAAGAGGCAGCAAGTGAACTGAATTAAATTGAATGAGGAATTATGGGACTCAGAAGTACACAGTTGCAGAAGATGTGGAAAGAAAGGAGGGTTAAAAAAAAAAAAAAGAGAAGGTTACTTTAAATAACATGTAATATGATATTTGACATAAGAAGCTGCAGCCTTGTGACTTTTTTTCCCAGAAACTGGTTGCTTTTGGTACAGTGTTTCCTTAAAATCACTATTACTGTTGCTAAGTTAAACTATATAGCTAGAATTTTCCATTTCCCTTAAGCAGGGTATTGGTTTCTTCGAAGAAATGGTGCGTTTCAATCCCTCTCAGTCTGTCAGTATCTGAGGAGTTATTAACTTAGTTTACTTTTTCTCTGCCTTTCAAAATCTGACATGGATTTGTCCCACATCTCCCAGAGGCTTCCGTGTGCAATTAGCCATTGGATTCACTGAGTAATTACTTCATTTTTCATGTAAAATGTGCTTGATTTATTGTATACTTGGGAGTGGAAGGCAGAGATAGGTCAACAACAGTTAGAGGAGATTAGCAGAGAGATTCTTTGCTGCTGTGGTAGCAATCAATCCCTGGGGAAGCTGGCTGTGCGGGAGCTGTGCCACTCAAGCCTTGGCAGTGGTGCCCCATTTGACTTTGCCACTCCTCAGTGGAATTAATACGAGTGACTGCCAGGCAGATTTTAATCCCTATCTAGTTATAGAAGCCAGCAGATTGTGGAAATGGTGGAGGTGTTTAAAGAATGTGCTTGTAAAAAAGCAGATACTTTTTTTTTCTCAGTGGGAGCAGTGAACTGTTTGAGAAGCTATCTGCCAGGCAGAGTAGTTTCGGTGTACTTGGGGGGAAATGTAGACTGCCATATCTTTTCAGACAAGTATTATTTGTACTCACTGTTTTGGGTTAATGGCTTTTTAAATAGTGCTTTTAAAATAGTTACGCTATAAAAATTATGTGGAATAGTGTGACCTCTTTTTCCCTGAAAAACAAAATGCATGGAGGGACTTCTTTATGAAGAAACATGAGCTGCTGAAATTAGATATATAGATAGATATATATGTGATATATTCTGATAAATAATATAATGAAAATAATTATTTAATGAACTCTCAAAACATTTCAGTTGTTATGGAACACACTATATCTACTGTATTTTTATACAAAAAGCGTCAGTGTTGACAATTATTATTCCCGTGATTTTTTCATAAGGTGTTTTATTTTTGAATTCGTCAAAGATCCAGGTCTTTAAAACTGAATTTCAGAGGTTAAAGGAGAATTATAAGGAAAATTAAATTACACTTTTGAAGATTAAGTTATTTAACCCTAGGCACAATTTACCAATGAGCATAATGTATTAACCACTCTTTAGAATCTGTGCAATGGTATTGGAATTAATTTTTTAAAAAAATATTAATTTTACATATCGAAATAGGAAAAAAAGGATTGTTTGGTGAATCTTTACTTTTGTACATGAGATCAAAATAGGACTATTTAGCCCTAAAATTAATGTGTTTTGGATGATCTTTATCTAATAAGCTCGTGCTGTCAAGTCTGTCTTTCAGTATTCCTTTTATGAGAAACTAAAAGTCAGAAATATTAGATTATGGTGATGGATACTTACAAGCTTTCTGAAGATAATGAAGATAATTTGTAACAGGATTTTATTTTATCCTACTTTGGAACATGCTTAACTTTTTACTTCTATTTTATCAACTTAATTATTCTAATCAGGGTCACTGTATAAATAGGTCATTGTGCTGAGAAGGTTTTTTGCAATCACATGACATTTGTGATACACAAAAAGACTTGGTGTGTACGTATAAACTCAATATTCCAATGTGAGCATTAAGAAATGAGAAATATATATGTACCTGTTATAAAGATGCAGTAAGATGATATGATTTTAAAACAGAGAACAGTTCAACAATGTATGTTCTAGTATTTAACTAGCTTGTACTCGAACAACAAAGAGCAACTTCCTGAGCTGAGGACCATCCTCGCTGTCTCTCCCTGAGAAATAACTAGTAATTGTGTCTGTATAAGTAAAGAGGATGACCAACTAAATCTCTCGGCAATGGCAACTTACAGTACTCTGAGAGTTGCACAGGATTCAGAGATTTACACAACAGAACTTTTAAGTAATCATATATTTCCTGAAAGTTTGCCAGTCCTGTGAAGGAGTTTTTCACTGAAGGATTTTTTTATAACTGTATGTGTTTATAAATTTGTTTTCCAACAAATCACAAAATTAAAGCTCCTTTTTTTTTTTTTTTTTTTTTTAATTTTTCCCTTTATTCTAACTCCAAACTTTAAAAAGAAAAGGAAAAAAAAGACCCTGAAACCTAGATCCTATAAATTTCTATGACATAAAGCACTTACCACATAAGATTGTTAAATGATATCAGTGAGAGTTTATGACTATAATTTTGGAAACGCTGGTGGGGTGTGACTGTCTGATTTATGTGAAGCAAATCCAGACAAGTGATTAAAGTGCAAATGTACCCTTTTCTCCTAATTTTATAACTTTTCAATTTTTCCTGTGCAGTAGAACAGGAACACAAAAACTGAGTTACTGTGCTAGTAGTGAGAAAACAGGAAAATATTTTCAAACTCCGAACTGTGAATCATGTAAAACAGATTGTTTGGTTATTGCCATTGTAAAATTTGAAAAAAGTCCATCGGGGGAAAAAAAAAAGAAAAAAGGTTGTCCCTTAAAATAATTTGCAAAATCAGCACTGACTTTCCAATCTGATTATAGTGGGCATAATCTGTAGTGTCATCCAAGCAATATAATGCCATTTTTTAAATATAATTTTTTTCCTCATACTTTTGCTTTCATTCAGGAAATGTAAGGTATGTGCTTGATGGATATGGAGAGAAGAGAGAAGGGAATAAAAAATCCAAAGTTTAAATAACAGTGAATATTGTAGACCTATTCTTTTTGTCATCTTTAATTCAGCTTTGCTGAAGGTATTCTGTCTTCAAATCTGCCCTTAACTTTATCCAGGTTGTCTTAAAATTGGTGCCAGTTTTTTTGAGTTTGCCCAGTTTGGTCTGATAAAATAATCATTTAGATGCCCACATGCTCTATTTTATAACAAAAGGCTGAATAGTATTCTGACAGCTCATATAAAGTAGTAATAGTAAGTGTGTATATCAGAAACAGTATTGGATATTTGTCATTAATATAGAGGTTTTGTATTAGGCTAGTTTTGAATTATGTGTTTCTAAGGTTTCCTAAGCAACTCAGTAACTGCTAAGATAAACTTAGCTTTAGGTGCTTAGTCTTTTCTTGTAAGATTGTTCAGAAATAGGAAGTTGATCAGAAGACTCCCATGTCTACAAAAAAAAAAATAATTTCTTCTATCTATAAGGGAATTAATGAACAAACTAAAACAAAATCCAAACAACCCCTCCACCCCCCATTACTTTTGAATTTAGTTGTCTTTCATATTTAATATTTCCTCAATTATCTTGTTTGTTTTTATTTCTCCTTTACTGTCACTGGAGATAAGTGCAGTTTAGAGCAAAAGCAAGATACAGAGTAAATCCGTTTCCTCTCCTTTGTGATCCTTGGCCAGCTTTTTGACGGGTAACTGGCTATCCAGTATTTTTAGTGCACATTAGAGAGGCACCAGAGAACGCCCAGTGATATTGATTGCAAGGATGTAGTCAAGTCAGAGGCTTGATCTTAACGACGCTGTATTCCTTCATGAGGAACCTAGTAGCATCACTGCTACAGTACATGAAAATGGGGTAGCCAGCCAAATATCTTCTAATCCATCTTTATTCTATAACCAACACTGATGCAGGATAATTTAAGAAATGACTCTGAGATATTCTCCTTTTTCTTTGTATTTTCTCAGATTGCTTTCTCTGGAGTTGATTTTTTTTCTATTTATTATTACGCTCGAAACTTGTGTTTCCACTGTAGTTGGACTATTTGCGATTATCTTGGGCTGTAAAGGTTGCTATGACTTTCCTTATACACAAGGTTTCAGAGGCTAAACTCTCAACAAGGAGCAGAGAGCAAGATCCATTCAGTGTCTGAGGAGCTTTAAATGATTATTTTCTGTTTTCCAGTACAGGTTCCTAAATATTAGACTCTAAGGATTTTAGACTTGAATTTTACTCAGTACATCTTGCTGCAGACATTCTGCTCAATATGGGAAGTTATTTAAATACTTACAGGACCCAAGAGTGAAAATATTACTTTTGCCTGATTAGAGCATCTATTCATGAGATAAAAATGCAGCTTTCTGTTTCTCTTCCTATTAATTTTTAATTGTTTATATGGAGTAAATTGACAGCATATTCTTTTGTAAAGAAGAAGAAAAAAGAGTCACATCTGTTCGGGCAAACAAATAGCTAAACCTATGTTCTTGTAAAACTGAGCAGTTTCTAACCTTTTTCATCCTTTTGTCAAACATGAAAATGCTGTGATTTAACCCTCAATTTATTCTGTTTGTTTGTTTGTTTTTAAAGTTCCCATATAGACATTGACTTTTCCATGTTTTTAAGGTTTTATATCAAAGAATATGAAATGTATTACATGTTTAGGTAGCGCAGGCATACATTGCCTGATTTTTTTTCTTTATTTTGTTTTCTACTAACATTCTATTCTGACTTTTATAATCCAGTGTAAAATATCAGCATATCTACAATTACTAGGGTATCTTACACCGTTTCAAGGTAAGAAATTTGCCAGCTATTTTCAAGGTTGATTACTCAATTTCAGCATCTCTTCAGAAGATTCATCTGTGTAATACTTTTTGTGTAGATCACTTTTGATTTCTTAAATACAGTTTTTTGCACTTTTTCTTCAACTGATGTCAAATTGATTAGACACTAATACCCTAGTATGTCCCTAGACTGTTTTCATCTGAGAAACAGAGACAGCCCTCAGAGATTTCCAGCTGAAAGGAGTTAACATCTGAAAGAGCTACTAAAGTATCCCTACTTTCTATCTACTCTGCTCAGTCATAAGAACTATCAACCTTAGATTAACCTTTCTGTTAACTTTATATTTTCAAATTCCTTATAAGCTCCCATGATTACTGAAGTCTAAATTTCAGCCAGTGCTCGCAAAAATTTTCAGGTAAGTAATTTTCAAGTCTGACTACAAGTGTGAGAAAAAAGCTAAGTTCATGGGCCATGCTGGCAAATAAACATTCAGTATAGCTGTGTATAAAAATATAACTAATTAATCCTGTGGATGTTAAATACATTCATTAAAGTATAATTCAGCATTATCTGAATGTTCTTACTTTACAAAGGAAAGCAAATGTAGGCAATGTCCAAGCTTCTCAGCCGTGTAGACAAATTGAACTTTGCCTCCTCTGAGTAAAGTGACACATAATTTATTTGGTCTTTACTGCAAGTGACATTGGAATTATATTTTGAAGGTGATGTCCTGGTCTGTTTGGATAACGTGTACTCCAACTAACGTATTTAACCAGTAATTTACATTTCTACATACACTCCTCGTTTAGTATTTTATTAGAAAGTTCTTCCTTCCTTATGCTCACCACTTGTTTTATCCTTCCCTTTTTGACAAGTCTCTTTTAATTTTAGTCTAAGGCTATTCTGATATTCTTTGAAAGGCTTTGTTAATCTTATTCACCCCTCCTTTTTCTCTCTTTTTTTTTTTTTTCTTGTTGACCTGTCTCTCTAGCTATTCCATAAAAATTCCTAATATTGTGCCTTATGCCTCATCTCTTCAAATTAATCTGTTCTGACATGTTCTTCTCCTAATTTCTTCGTAGTTCAATTATTTGTTCAGTCTTTTTATCTCTTTTCCTTTAGCAGTGTCCCTGGTTCTTTTTTTTTTTTTTTAACCTTGTGCGTCTCATCTGTGACTCCTCTGGAGACTTGTGGCCGATCTGCCCTTCAGAGCTGACCATTTGTAGACAGAGATGATGAATGGGACAGAGGGTTGGCAAGGAAGTGCCAATTAAAGAAGCACAGCACTTGCTGTTCTTGTGGAAACTACAGTGGGACATCAAAGTAGTTAGAGTAAGAAACGAATAAATGTCTTGAGCTTTCAATTGCAATATATGAGAAAAAATACTACATTTCTAAAAACTCTCTGTAATTCTGGGACCAGTCTTGTACTGTGGTATATTCTTGACATGCTTGGATAGCCAATCACTCAGAGTAAGCATCAACAAGTAATGAAAAACAAAATCTGAACTATAATCTAATATGTGTTAGAAAAGGGTATATTTAGGTTTAAAGGAAATTAATAACCATCGTACAACCTTGTTGCTTATTAAACTCTGAATCTCTATCACAGACAATTCTTCATTTTCATTTTCATTTTCCATTACTTTTCATTTATTTGAATATAACACGGTAATTTCTCTAACACAATGGTGATAAAATAATGTGAACATGAGCTTTTTAAAAACAAGAACTTACTTATGATTGTCTCCCTATTTATGACACATATTTTTTGTTTGCATGGATAAATAGTGATGGATAAATAAATACTTACATTAGCTTTTGATGGGAAAACTTAAGTTATGAGTAATAAATGTTTCATGTGGTGAGCGGTATGAAAATACCTTCAGGAAAATTTGTAGTGATCTTCCAGTGTGTGCTGTTTATAGAGAAAGCACTCAAAAACTATGTAATGCAGAGACTTTTTTTTGTCTTGTTTAGCATTTATGTACTGGAACTGGACACGTATATGAAAACGATTCATGAAAATCAAGCTATCAAGATACCAGATATAGTCTCTTGGCTTATCTTTGGTAATAACTAGAGATAAGTCTTATCTTTTTTTTTTTTTCCGCACTCATATAGATTATAAATAGGTGAGTTTTGTACAGAAACTCCAAAGATGGTATATCTTGGATCTAGAAGAACCAAAACTTTTGTTGCAAGCTCTGTGCCTAACTGATAACTCCTGACAGGAAACTGAAAAGAGACATACAGTTCCTATATCCCAAGTCTGCTGATAGGATGAGCACAGACATGGTATTGCAGCTCAGAGGTCCATTATCCGGTGTGGGGGAACAATACATGTCTCAGGTTCAATGACAGAATCACAGAATCACAGACTATGCTGAGTTGGAAGGGATGCACAAGGATCATCAAGTCCGGCTCCTGGCCCTTCACAAGACCTTCCCTATCAGAATTCTAAAACATTTCTAGTAGTGATGGATATTCTAATGAGATTATTTAGTTAGCAACACCTAAGCAAAAATCTTGGATTTTGATTAATTTCACTGAGATTTCATCTCTTTAATTTCTTTAGATGTGCTACTTAAAACCCCTCCAACCAACCAACCAACCAACCAACCATCAAACTCCTACATTTTACTGTCAACTTTTTATACAAAAGAAGGTACAAAAATCATGGGTGATGTAATGCTGCTTTTTCCCCACTTTGACTTAGTTATTTAAAAAATAAATCTGTAAACTAAATATGTCTCCTTTGTTTGAGATATACTGGAAAGTGAGAAGGAAGAATCCAATTCTGAATGTCAGAGGGGCACATAGTGTGACTACTAGTCAGTATCAAAATAGCCAGTGATAATTTTTAAATTAATTCACCAAACCGCATTACATTCTTAATCCTATTTACTCTATGTTTCATTGTACCTTAATTAATCTCAACATTTTTAGAACCTTAGGAGATTTAAATCAGCAAAATTATCTTCTGTGGCTTTATCCAAAACAAAGAGCAAGTGAAAACCCCAATTTTATGGTATATATCATTGATTTCTGCATTCATACATACACAGTAAGCTGTGAGTGGACAAAATGAGGCAAATTCACACTGGTAGGAGGAAATTACACATCAAATCAATGTGTTCTGAAAGTTTTTTTATAGGGTAGCTTTTGCATCTCTGATCTCTTTGCCGGTCTTTGAGGTGTCTTTGAATTCTTGCTTCGTGTTTTTAGGCTGGAATTAAGGGAAGAGGAAGGAAAGAAGAGGGCAGTTGGGAAATTAGAACAGAAATATGTAGGAAATTAGTTTCTGTTATTTTTGCCATCTGTCCACAAGTGGTGATGTTTAGAATGATATTCTTATCCTAACACACCTTTACTTAGACTAATCTAAAAACTACTTTGGCACTTACAATATGTAACTACTGCTAGCTTAATAGTGTTCACTGTGTCAGTACTGTACTTAGAAACTGAACTGATACTGAGATAGAGGTGCAGAGTTACAGAGGCTGCACAGACACAAATAAGTTGATATTTCCTGAGCTGCTGGAAAGCCCCTCAATGACACTCCTTCATATTGTTCACTATGGTATTTGTTTCACACTACACAAATGCTTTGTCAGTCATTAAAAACTGAGCTTAGTATGAAAATGGTGTGTCAAAGCAGTCATGAGCCTCACAGATCTAGTATTTCTTTTCCAGTTTCAAAATGGGATTGTATAGTTTTTAGAAATGAGTGACAGGAAACTTCCGTTTATAGCCTGATGTAGAAGCAGCAAACCTCATCACAGTCCATTTCCTTTCCAATTGTTCAAGAAAATAAAAGCTGAAAAATGTGAAGGAAATGCTAAAGAAGCAATTTTTCACTCTGCTAATAATATTCTACAACACACAGAACCAAATACTGCATTTTATCTCTGTGAGTGTAACTCAAATTCAGACTTGTAAAGGGTGTGAGTGAGAATGATTTAAACATAGGTCTTGGTTTAATTTAGAACTGATTGCTCATTAATCTTTGGAATAGTTATCCAAGCTGTCTTCCAACTGCAGGGGAGGCAATTGGCTGCTATCATCAAACCCTGCTGCGCAGTACTCAGTTCTTCTCTGGCACAATATTTAGCCTTTTGTTCAATGTTTACATACAAAAAATTATTGAGAAAATATTGCTTAATGAGCTAGTATAGTTGGATCAAAGGAGTTAGGCATTCAGTGTCTGCAAGTCACTAGCCTGTGTGAACCCACTTGAGTTGTTAGATGTAAAGCATAATTATTTCACACTTTTGATTTGGTGAGACAGAAACCTCTGACTCCATGGAAACTGAGGGACTGCTTGAGCCAGTGATTCAAAAACAGGAATAAGATGTGCAGAGTCTAGATTTAATTGTGAATTATTACTTTGTCCTGCTATGAACTGCAATTTGGATTTTTCTCTTCAGCAGGATAAAGAAGCAACACTTTGTAGCTAGGGACTGAAGAATCCTGTGGGATGGTTAGGTCAATTTTAGCTTTTGGCTCTTCCTGATGAAGGACTCTGATGTCTCCTTTCTGCCAAGCAGAAAAAAATTGGCAAGAGTGATTTCCCATCAGGATACATGTTGTATGTTTGCTTGAGCAGGTGGAAGCCTTTCATTTGGCTCATTTAAAAAATATAGGCTATTTGGTGACCAGTGTAATTCTTTCTGTGTTGATTGAGGTTCTTCCTTAGTTTGAGTGACAAAGACTGAATTTTTTGAAGGTCACATGAAGTGTTGAATGATATAATGTTGGTCAGATTAGAAACCAGACCATGAACTGTCCATCTGAGAGAAGAGCTGCTAATTGAGCAGTTCCACTGATGACCTTGTTCAGTATCACCTTTTTTAGATTAAAAGTATCACAGGAGAGGCCGAGTTCATCAGCCTTTACCTTCTGACTTGGCAGAGAAATAAAATACAACAGAAAAATAATAGTATAACATGTAGGATAACAACTATTTTTAGATGGCTATCTGAGGTAAAAGAATAGCTCTGCATGTGTGCAAAAATGTCAATATAAAACTGTTGTTAGTGAATTATCAATCAGAATGGCATTTATTTTTGAGAAATATATGCATTTAAATGTTGGTATTATCATGATTAGAAAACAGCACACTAGTGAAGCCTAAATAAAGAATACATATGAATTTCAGGACTTCCGGCCCCGAAGTAATTTCAAGGAGCCTGAGGACAAGGACTTTTCATGTTATGTAGTTTTTTATATCCCTGTTCTGGCAGCAAAGGACAAAATGAGTAATGGAAAACTCATGCCAGTCAAAAACGTTTTATTTAGTGTAATCCCTTGTCAGGCTAATGTAAAAGTATATATCTTATTTTAATGGGACTGCCACTGATCTGTCAAATAAAAAAAGTAAGTTGTGTAGCTTAAACATATTAGTATTTCTGTCTTAAAAAGACAATCAAAGGCAAACCATTGCTGCTTTCTATAGCCATCTCACCAAAACTTCTGACAATGGTCAGAGAAATTAAAGCCGGTCGTCTATCATGCAATCAAGTCAGAATTCAGAATAATTTTATATGATGTGAGCTCAGTTATTGTAGAACAAAAAAATAATTAAAGGAAAGGATATTATATAAGGAGATAAAACAGAATAATCATAACATGATTTCAACATATGTATGGAATTTTGGTTATTTTTACATAAGCATAGATCTATGAATTCTGTAGAGAGATATTATATTGCATTAGTTGTTTATCTGTCCTATTTGAATATGACATACGGGTTTGAGAAGTAACATATTTGGGTTACACACATAAAATATTTAATCCATTTTTTTCTGCCAATTCTGCAAATTTTAAAATTTTCCCTCTGAAAATAGTTAAGCATCATTCTCTGTTCTTTTCTAATACAGACTGATAGCAAAATTGTACGTATGTATGAACCAGACATTCTGCACCACAGTTATGGAAATGTTTTTTATATAATTATATGCATTTATATTCATAGTATATAGTGTATTATTACTTGTATTCATAGTACAGTATAGTCTCATGGTGGTTTGAAATACATCTGAAATACATAATATGTGGTATAAAATACGTCTGTTTTCCATGGAAAAGCTGAAATGTAATTGTTATTTTAGTGAAAGCCAAAAGCTCCTCTGTGAAAACTCATTTCGATCTAACTGGAATTTTCTATAGGAAATATGTAACCGTGTTTCATCTTGGGGTTGGATGGGGTGAACATCATGTTGCAGTCTCTTCTGCCAGAGTGCTGGCTCTGAAGGAAGGTATAAATTTTAATAGTAAGAGGAAAATCTGACTGCCTAGGCCTATTTGTTTAAACAGAGTGGCTCACAAACTGGCTGTTGAGCACCTTATAGATGGCAGAAATAGACAATCTCTTATCTCATCTGTGTCACTTCAAATATTCTCCTATTATCTTCAAACCTATTATGCTCCTACCATGTTTACCTTCTTATCATTTAATTCTGCTAATCTGAATGGCTAGCTGCAGTTCAGAAAAGAAAATATTGAGATATCTGGGTTTCACTCTAAATCTTGCCATCAAACCATCTAGGTTCTTTTCTCTTCCACTCTCTACTATTCCCAAAACATTACTATTTTAAGCTTTTTATATGGCTGTCAGAGTAAATACATGAAGACATCTTTGTAGGTATTATGAATACATATAAAAATATACCAAGCCCTTATTTTAAAGTACTGGAACTCTAACACCCCAGAGATGTAATGGAAATAGTGGGATAGCCTTTAGAGTTCACGTATTTGAGTGCTTCTCCTGTTCTGTGAACATTGGGAAGTGATACGACACCTTCACTCATTAAATTATTTTAATCTGCAAGTGAGCCCACATGATCTTAGTTTAAATATGAGTACTCTTATGCAAAAACTCATTTTAAATTAAAACATAAATTACTTCTAATTATTTTTCATGTTTTCAGACATTCCTAAACTAAAAGTATGGAGTCCTTTTCTTTTTTCCTCTTTTAAAAAATAATTCATTAATTTAAAATTCTTTATTTGTTTTACTGACCAGACATAAAAAGGGACACTCCAGACAGAACCAAAAAAAAAAAAAAGGACATCTGTCAAAATTCTTTTTGAATATAAAATTAGAACAATTAACATGGAAAAGGTGGTAAGTCATAGGCTTCAATGTGGTAATTTAATGGCAAAAATGTCCTTATGCTTAGGGAGAGACAAAGTAACATCTTTCACCTAGTAAATAGTTAGGCATGCTTTTTAAAATTTTAATATTAGTGGATTTTTAAGTCCTATGCTTTTTACTGTCTCACGTTCCCAGGAGCCATTTTGTAGTGTTAATGTTGTGACTGCTTCTCATTGTCAAACACCACAGGTTGACATTCAGTCTATAATCAGACCTTCAGCTCATTGCTTGGTTTCTGACTTCGTGTGTCTGACTGAGCCAGTGATCCCCACTCTTCTAATATGTTCCTGCGTAGATGGAATATTTCATTGTTAATCCCACTTGATAGGATAACTCTCAGTGTTAACAAAGTCTATGTTGAATGGAGATCAGTGTCAAGCATCATTTCAGTGTAACAATTACAGGGCAGACTGTTCTACCACTCTCCTCTGTGGGTAACATTTCTTTACTGCACTCACCATTCCATTATTTCTACAAACAATCAAATCATATATGAAAGCAATTTTGATCTAAACCACAAATTTTATTCTAACTTGGATTACTATAGAAATATCGAAGAATAGAAATAGGTGAAAATGTCAAACCCATCACAATAAAGATATTCTTTGGATATCACAAAAGACCTAGCACTCTGATAATGCTATTGTATTCTCTTAGTGGAAGGGTTAAACCAAGCAACGTTTCATAAAACATGAAATCAGCAATAATAATGTAGACTAATCTAAGCTAGAATGTAGAACAATCTAAAGTAGAACTGGCAAATGAAATATGGCCTCTGGTATTAACTAAATAGCACAGACAGTGTTTCTATTTTCTCATTAATATCTTAAGCAATATAATTTGGAACAGCAGCTGAACCTACCACTTTGGGAATTATCAATAGTTTTAATCATAGCAGATAAAGAAGTCCCTCAGCTTTGCCTCAGGGTCCATTATTTTCCTAAGCAGTACAAAGCTGCTGTTGTAAATTCCTCTGTCTCAGGTCTTCCCACTTAATTGTAACCACTATATACCATATGTATTCTACTGTCTCCAGGTAGGTGTTATTAATACAGAAGCTCTGCATTTATTATCCATTGAATTGCACTTCTTCAGGGAAATATAAATTAAATTGAATTATTACATACTTCCTTAGGTTAGTAATAAATGAGAAAGAGAAAAGTAATCTTTTTTGATACACTAATTCCTTTTAAAATAGAGGGATTCAAATAACATTAAAATGGCATGTAAAGAATTCTCATAATATTAAAAAGATATTTTCTTAGCCTTAGCAAGGATCAGTTAATATCTTTTAATGCCATCCTGTTTTGCCATGTATTGTATATTATGTTCAGTTTAGCAACAATAGCCCCACAGAATAAAAGAATAAAATTATAAATGATATATTCTACTTGATACCCGTTATTAACCAGGAAATCTTAACAACCAACAAGCAAAAAAAAACCCGAACCCAAAACCCACACAAAACCAAAAGGGAACATTAAGTGTCTCTTTCTCTAAGCGCAGTATTCTGGATTTGGATTGGTGCTGGTGTACTGGCACATGACTAGTTTTCACAACAAAAAGTTGTCTTGTGAGGTTAGATATCTGTCTTCTCAGTTAAAGTGAGGGACTGTATCTTTGCCTGGAACTTACATTTTAATGTCCATACTTCATTTTAAGATGAGTCAAATGTGTTGCTTTCTAACTACAAGTTTTTTAGCATCAAGCGCTGAAATATGTGTTGCTAGCGTGTATTATAGGCAAATTGATTTGCACAGAACTTTTGAGGACTGGTTTAGAGCAGGAATTTGCTCTGTATTGTGAATTTTGAGGAGTATGTACTCATATTAATCCAAAGCATGACTCTTTCAAAATTCGTAAAATTATGACATGTAGAAGCAGTCATTCAGACATGTCTGCCTTGATGCTCAATAAACTTTCAGTGCTTAAGCTTATGAAGTGCTTATGAAGGTTTTTCATTTAAAACCTTTGCTCAAAACGAGTTGAATCTGCTGCAGCTGTATAGTGCTATTTGTGCCCTGCAATAATGGAAACATTTCAATTAGTACACAAGTATATAATGTATTGTTTGTATATATTTTGTATGCATTCTATGTACATACGAATACAGTGTCATGTATTTATGTGGTAGGTAGAAAGATACATTATTCTTCTTGTGGGTTAACCCTGACAGGCAGGAATGAGCCCATGGGAACCTCACAAAATTCAACAAGGCCAAGTGCAAGGTCTTGAACCTGGACTGGGGCATCCCCCAGTATCAGTACAGGCTTGGAGATGAATGGATTGAGAGCAGCCCTGCGGAGAAGTACTTGGGGGTACTGGTGGATGGAAAATTAGATATGAGCTGGCAATATGCATTTTCAGCTCAGAAACCAAACAGATTTTTGCTGCATAGGAAGAGGAAGTTATTAGTCAAGCAAGAGGTGAAATAAAACTATTTCAACTATATTGAAGCTTAACATTTACTTTGATAACTCAGGATGGATCATATTTTATATATGGCACAGCGAAAACAGGCCCCCAGAGACTGTTTAGTGTGGATGAAAATTCCCATGAGTTCAGGGCAATTAAATACAGATATGCTCCAAAATTCTGAAAAAGAAAGTTAAAAGATAAATTCTTGATAAATAGTAGTTTCCTACCAAAACATTTTTTTCTCATGTTTCCCACTTACTAAGTGATGGAATGCTGAAAGTCAAATGATTTTTACTGTGAAGTCATATGCTCTGCTCATATCTGAACTGTTCACTTTTCAGCGTAGTATCTCAAACTCTTTTATAAAGTTAATAGCAATATCTGCCTGGGGCAACGCACTCAGAAGCCTTCTACATAGACTTTAGAAGACGGATTACCACCAAATAGCATTTCAGCAGTTCAAATTGTGGATTTCACATGTGCTGACAGCAAAGCTGTTCTCAGGGTGATCTAAATCCTTAGGTGTAGGAGCAAGCTGCTATGGAGTTGACATCATCAGGTCAGGGTGAGGTCTGACCTAAGTCAGATTTGCAGTATAGTTTTCAGGACTTTTTAGGAAACATTGTCCCTTCTAGCTTGTGAACCGTTCCTGGAGTTTTCTCTCTTTAAGTTGTGTGCTAATTATATTGTTTCAACAGTAAGAATTTAATTTGTGTTATCACAGAAAAAAATGTTTCTCCTTTCAAGATAGCGTCCATGACTTTGGATTTCTCATTGCAATCAAGGGCTTTACCTGTTCTTTCATGACGGGTGGTACATAGTTTATATGATCCCAGTTTATATTTATTATTTCAGAAAGGATACTTTGATCAGATTGAATCTGTTCTTGCAGTTTTGCCCTCTGTGTTTGAGTCTATTTTTAAAACTACAAATCAGCTAGCAGCACTGGTACACCCAAAGAGTTTGTATCTTTCTGTAAGAGTGAAACTGAACAAATGATCATAAGCCATCTCATATTAACATAGAAACTTTTCTAATTTTAGTAAAAATCAATAGCAAGGTTTTGTTTACAGAACATTGCAGACACAATTACTTAAGATAGATATTGCTGTCTTGCAATGCTTCTTTAAAATTGTCCTTTTGGTGGAATACTCTTCTGTTAGTTCTGCAGAGAGAAACTCTTTTTCCTTCCCTTAGGTCTTTGCACCTCTGATTGTTCTTTGGGTTCTTCTTGTTTGTTTGTGGGTTTTTGTTTGTTCATTTTGGGGTTTTTTGCTTTGGTTTGGTTTTGGGTTTTTTTAGTAGGAGATAATAGTTATTTGTTTCATGAGGGAGTAGATTTGATGCTTGCAAAAAACTTAATGGAATTTTGCATGTTTTTGTCACATCAGGCTGTGTGAGTGCAAAAGTACAGAAACACAGTGGGGCATCAGGTTCAGAAGGTGAAGGCTGAAAAATCTGCTTTTTATTAGCAGAGATACGTAGTATCTCTGTATTATGTAGTACTCATCTTTTTTTTTCTTTCTTTTTTTTTCTTTCTTTTATATATTAGCCTTGGAAGACAGAACAATGGATTCATATTTTACTAGTGTTTTTTCAAACTACAGGAATGTCTAAAATGTAAAGTAATGCATTAAAACTTAGTGATGGAAATAAAACTATGTAATTCCATTACTAGAGGGCTCCTGGTTTGTTTAAGGACTTGCTGTAACAAAAGCCAATTAGACACCGATAACCTGTTACGTACTGGGTACAGGCAGTAGAGAAAGTATCCTATACCACCAGGTTCTTCAAATTAAATCTTTAGTTTGCTAAATTAAGTCCACAAAAGATTAGATACTTTAATTTCATTATGGAGCTTTGAGAGAAACTTTTTTGAACTTTGTGGGAGGAGAGGTAGATGTACTGACTTTCATAATTTCAAGGACAAAGCAAAGCTTAATCTTTTCAATTTCAGGATATTTTTAAGCTAAAGAGGGTCACATCATTTGTATTCTGACATCCTTCCTATTGTTTTCATTAAAGAAAGAAGAGTGAGAGTCTGAGGAATCTTGAGCTGCACCTGATAAGAAATTTTTAAAAGATGACCCCAACCTGTGGGGAGGATGATTTATGAAATCATAGTTTTCGTTATTAGAGTTAGTGCTGACTCTGTTGTTTTTGATTGATATGCCTGGAGCTTATAGGTTTCATTTTTTTGTCTAAAGCAGAGAGCAAGGACATTGGAATTTTACTGGAGAACAAAGTTATGTAAAAGACATCAAGGTACCAGAACAAGTATCACTGAAGATAAAAGGGCTACAAAAAAAAAAGTATTCAAGCTTTTTAAATTACTATGTAACATATGTAAGTTTAAATTTTTAACAAAACTTAAAGGAAAACAATATTGAAAAAGAAGGACAATTTACTTTTCGTGCATAATCACTGAATGTAAGATATTCCAGATAATTTGCTTCCCATCTGCATATCTGTCACTAAAATTAAAAAGGTAATAAAAAATCCCCTTAAAATTCTGCCCCCCCCCAAAAAAAGAAAACAAATCTGCAGGAATTGCAAGAAAAGAAAGTATAGTTATCATATTTACTATATTGGCATATGTGTGGTGCCTACATTGACAACACTGTGTGTATCTCTTCTATTGGGGTTACAAAAATTTATGACTGCTCTTTAAGATATTTAAGATGTCTAAACTGAGTTGACAGCAAAATATATCCTACATTAAGATGTAGTTAACGTTTTTAGACAGTTCACACATCCCATTGTCAATGTCCAGGTAAATAATAGTGTAATATTTTCTCATTTTTAAAAGTCCAAATTGTCGAAGTAATTTTTCTTAAAAAAAAACAACCAAACAAACAACAAACCCCCCCCCCCACACCACCACCAACAAAAAACAAAACACCAAGGTTAGTTTGTTTGGAGGACTAACTGAAAAAATGCTTAATGTATTTCTATGAAATGAAATTATTTACTGAGAACAAATTATATTTATGGAAAATAAGATAGGAACATGCACTATAGAAATATTTTCTATAGTTGTTATAATCCTGTTTGCTGAGAGTTCTTGTGCAAGTTATGGAGGAACATATACTCTAAAAGAAAGATCATATTGCAACTCACCTGTCAGGGCCCAAAATCATAGAATCACAGAATGTCTTGGGTTAGAAGGGACCTTAAAGACCATTTAGTTCCAACCCCTCTGCCCTGGATAGGGACACCTTTCTCTAGACTAGGTTACTCAGAGCCACATATTTTGTTGTCTTGTGATACTTGGATTTATAAGTACTGATATATATGGTACCTATTGCTAAACATCATGGAGATGAGGCAAAGAACTTTGTGTTGGAGTCAACTATCTGCATTCACTTTACTGCGGAAGCCATAGGAAATGAACAGTAAGGGCAATTAAGCTAGATGCAGAGGGAAACTACTACTACCACAGCCAGAATGTGCATCAGTTTACCTGCATTGTCTGTGAGCTAAGAACAAGCACGTGGTCATTAATTCCATGGATAGGTTGACTCCCTGAATCATATGCCTCAGCCTTAAGTAAGCCCTATTGCACCAGTAAGAGTTAAGGTGCATGTACCCATCTAAAAATAAAAGAAGATGAGGAAGATGTGGAGAGATGAAGAATGGAAAAGATGTTCTTCTGATGAGAGGGTTCTAATTATCTTCTTTACTGCATAGGTGTGAATATCATGTGCATAGCAGCTTTTAGACACCCAAACCATTTATATAATTCTGTTATTAACGTGTCATGAAATATTAGCTTCATGTTGTAAGTCAAAACCTAACAAACTACAATTCTAGCCACTGTTTTTAGGGAAAACACTGTAGACTTTAGTTACACTCTACACTGCCGAGTGTCACTTGCATTATTAACAAATCTCGGTATGAATACAACAATCCTGGTGTATTTTTAAAATATGCAAACTTTTATACTTATAAGTTTTGTCAAATTGGTTTGAGGTAATTGCTGTTCTGAAATGTCACTGATAATAATTAGACTGTTGAAGAAATTGCTTTTTACAACTGTCTCTTTTTAGAATAGATTCTAAATACTGCCCATAATTGCAGTGCTATGCATAGTAGTAAATAGTCATTATGCAGAGTTGTGTGAGTGAGGAATTGGTGAACTTCAAGAAGCTGAAGATATGTTCTTGACACCTCAAATAAACATCAGGAATTTTCTTAGATCATTAAAATAATGAAATGCACAATTCTTTTAGTGCCTGTTTGGTTTTTTATTTGTTCATTTCTATAAAATAAGCAGATATATTTTTGTTCAGTTCTGTTTGCGTGCATGAATTTTCTTTTGACAGACTAAACAAACAGTCCAGGAAACTTATTTCAATCAAGTTTTGTAATTTTTCTGGTGTGATTTTTATTAAAGCAGCTATACTGAGCTGTATTCATTATTGGGTACAAGTTTCAACTTTACTGTAATCCACAGTCTTGTAAATGAATAATAGTTTTGGGGACCATAATAAGGTAGCTTGCTTGATGGTAAGCTATTAATATAAAACTGTCCCTGGGCTGGAAGATCAGAGAATGGTTTGGGTTGGAAGGGACCTCTGGAGATCATCTAGTCCAACCTCCCTGCAGGTTGCACAGAACTGTGTCCAGGCAGGTTTTGAATATCTCCTGAGAAAGAAATTCCACAGCCTCTCTGGGCAACCTCTATCACAGTGAAGAACTTTTTCCTCATATTTAAGTTGCATTGCCTGTGATAAAGTTTGTGCTCCTTGTCCTGTTACTGGGAACCAGTGAGAAGATTCTGACTCTTCTACGTTCCTTTTAAAGTGATTGAATAAGCAATTTTTGTGATTTTTAAACAAAATATCTCAAACAATGTTTTTTCTCATGCCAAAGTTACAACACACACATTTATAAACTGGTAACAGTTTGTATGCAGGAATTTAGAGAGATCTATCTGTAATATACCTTATTTCTGTGACAGAAGAATCTGCTAAGGCAAAAGATGTTTTATTAGCAGGGTTTAGGAAATTTGGATGCTTCATTAATTCCCATCTATTGCTTATTTTGTGTGGAGCTGACTCTTGCTTGTGTTTTCATTAGGCATGTTCATTTCACTATATTTTAAGAAAGGGAAAGCCTCTTCTTTCCCATTCGAATTACAACTCTGGACAGCCCTAGTAGAAAAATGTTGCTCTTAGAGATTTGTCAGCTACATTTTTTTATTATTTTTCAAGTTTTTATTTGAACTTATTTTAGGATTTTTCCTTATTTTTTAGGATTACACTATTTATTGTAATCCTAAAAGAATTATAAAAACCAGTACATAAAACCAAACAGACTTTGTTTTGGACAGTCAGTATAATCCTGAACTAAGGAGTTGGTGCATAGCTTCTGTGGGTTCCCATGTAAGTCTCATCTCTGTAGATGATTTCATACCATTTCATAAAAACTTTGTTTAGCCCTTTTTCAAAAACTGTAATACTAATTTCAATAGCTTAACAGATTTCAGTGGTGTTCTTTTTCTTGAGGTAAAACGGTGACATTTTTGTACAAGCAAAGCAAGTTGCACTTATTTGTTGTTAGTTTTCTATTCAATATTTTAGAAAATTACATATCAGGCTCTTCTGGAAATTTATACTTTTTTGTTGCATTTATAACATCTGATAAGAAAATATGTTGCATTAAGAAAATTGCTTTATAGACGCTGGGATAGGTTGATTTTCATTAAGGTAGATTTCTAGTAGGTATCATCCATGGAAGAAGACATACTCAACCATATTTGTATGAAGTGAAAGGAAATATGTGCCATGTTAAATAAGTTAGATAAGTTCCAATCTGTTAGATAAGTATTTAGGACACCTCTATACTCTGATTCTCCACACTGATTTTAAAGGACACTGATATGGCTACTTCACACTTATATGTGTAACTTTTAAGTGTTCTAAAGTTAAATTAGATGATTCTCTCTGCAAGTTGTACATTATAACTGTAAACTAATAAAAGTTTTTTAACACATCTGAGAAATATATGTTCATGAACTTAATTTTTGATTTACTGTGTCATAAAATGTCAGCATTATGTATTAATTTCCCCTCATAGAAAAAGTATTTCTGTATTTATTCTGAAAATGAATTATACAAAGAGATAAAATACAACCATAGTGTTGATATAAACCTCAAAGAAAGATGATCCCTTCTTTTTCCTGTTGTTTTGAAAAGGACTTTTCAAAACCTTCAAAATTTAATTTAGTTTTGTTGTAGGCTGATAATGTAAAACATTGGCACCCATCTTTCTTAACAAATGGGTTTGAACATACCGTCTTTTCTGGGACTTCTAAAGGATTTAAAATAGAAGATGATTCCATAAATAGAGAAAAGTGTGTCCATTAGGAAAACCCTGAATAATTTTATCTTTTATGAAATTCTTTTGTAATTCCTTCCCCCTCCCCTTGCCCCCCCCTCCGCCTTCTCGCATGATAAAGTAGGATCCAGTGCTGAATCTCTCCGAATCAACTAGAGGCAAATTATAAGTAATGGCATGATAAAGAAGTAATCTTTCTTCCAAGTACCTATCTTCAGATACTTTAGGCTTAGCCCCAGAATAACAGAATTAATTTGTTTGGCATGTGTAATGGACATTTAATAGCTAGATGTTGTTGCTTTTATTATTTCACCTTTGAGATGAAAAATCTGTTGGGATTTCAGGTACATGGACAGTTTAAGAGAATGTACTAATGATTTAGGGAACAAAGCCTTAGCCATTACTCAGGGACAACTCATGATGCCAGGGGATGAAGAATTCAATCACATTACTGACACTTATATCCTCTTCTAATAGTTTCCCTTTATTTTAAGTAGGAATTTTGATCCATGAGGAACAACAAGCAATTTCTTTGCTCTTGTTATGCATATAAATTAATGGGGAGAAGGGATGCAAGTGCCTCTAATGACAGATAAGTTTTAGTATTGCATTTTCTGCTTTGACAGCATTGAGTAAAGTTTCTTTACCAGATTTCATCCCTGGAATATTATGGGTTTTGTATATACTTCTAGTAAACATAATTAAGCAATAATTAAATATTTCTGGCTGTGGTGTTCATCAAAAAGAAGCAGAGATAAAACATGTTTTCTGCAATTAGTAATTTAAGTTAGTCCTTTCATAATTTGATTCTTACACCTGCTTAGACAGAAGCCAAGTTTAATCTAGAAGTAATTTTCCTGCACAGTATTTTGCACTGAGAAGAAAAACATGAAGCCAAGACCTTCTTTCATAAAAATGAGAAGCCTAGGGAGAGACATATTGTTACATCATACAAGGAAGATAAGCATGGATGTCATAGATTTAAACACGTGCCTGTTTGACATTTCAAGATCTTAGGAAAACAGAACTTGTATGTACAATACAAATCAAAGACAAAGCAGAACATTAATTTAATAGAATTTGGAAAGTCCTGTAAAATTGGGAATGCAATCTAGAAGAACAGTCTTGGTCATTATGCTGTCTCATTGGGTTGAACTTCTACCTGCAAATTGAATGCTATGTAATCGTACTGAGGCCCTCCTAAAAAAATGAATTAAAATTCCTTTGTATGTGACAAGTTGACAGAAAGATTCCTAGGCTAGGTTTCAGTACTTTCCTTAGCCTACTTGACCAAACAAAAAAAAATTTAAACCCTACATGTTATAATTAGAATAAATCTCTCATTGCTTAAGTCAGAAGTTCCAAACCAAGAGTTAGAATCTGCGCTTGAATCGGGCTACTCACAGGTATGTTCTTTTTCTTTTTTAATTGAAATTGGCGTTTTACTACAGAGATAAAAGGGCCAGTACTAACTAAAGGCAATATCTGTCCATTATAGCCAGTGGTTCTCATTCCAGTACCAGCCTGATCCTTGAATATTTGTGATATAATTTGCTATTTTTTTCAAAAAAATATGTCTACTTCTATTGCCTTCCTAACGGCAATTATTTTATATCCCACCTCAACCTTTACAGCTCATCTGTAATAAAGCAAGGAAGAACCCCATAAAATATGTCCATAAGTGTCTTTAACACAAAATTATCTTAACCAGAGACAAAGAAACACTGTACTAATGAATTTTAAGAAGGAAAGCCCTTCTACACATAGAAAGTTGTGTATCTGAGATAGTTGTAATTTTTTAGGCAAAGATATGTAGATATAAGCACTTGCACTTTTATTTGCTTTTTTTGTCACATACATTTTTTAAAATGTTTTCCGATTCTATGATTGTATTTGCTCATTATTATTTTGACTGCATGATAATAGTAGTGCAAGAAGGGAAGATATTAAATATTTTCATATATTTCTCAGTGTCATTTGACAGCAATCATGGGAGAACAACCATGAACTATGTTCTCCCAAATCCGTCTGTCTCCCCTCTGTTCTGCTCCCTGGGTAGGCTGAATCTGTCTCCAACTTAGAGCTTACTAAGTTTCTTATGGCTTTGGCTGTGTTGATGCCTGTGGTATCTGGCTCACTCTTTTGCTGTGGGACGCCCCTGAAATATAATGTGTCTCTGAGTAGAATTTAGTAATATGGCATTTAAAATTACCAAATCCTATGCTAGATTCCCAGTGTTAGACTGAGAACAGTGAGAATAAAACAAAAAAATCTCAAATAAGATGGTGTTTTCCCCATTGAACTCTGTAAAGGAGGTAGTTTTCAAGTCTGTGGGCCATTTTAAATTAATTTGTCTGCAGCTGCCTAAAAAAAGAATTTCCCTTGTGAGGAAGAATCCTTTGCTTCTGCGTTCTGGATCAGTGAATTTTATAGCTTTTGGTATTCAGAGGAAATCTTGTCTAGGGGGACTTTAGTATTTTATCTTTATTTGCTCAGATCTTTTGGGTTCCATAGTGGGTAAAACCTGAAGTGAAACTATAAATTGAAAGTTGAGGTAACTCTCAAGACATTACATCCATCTAAAGATTTAACTAGACTTTTGTGATTGCTGTAATTACTTACCTTCATTTCAAAGACTGCTACCTGCAGAAATGTTCACCAACGTAAACAAGTTCAGATGGTCCAAACTTAGGCCTTTCCACCACTTATTGTCATTTTATCTGAGTATGTTGAGGAGATCAGTCTGGATGTTGGAGAAGTAGCTTACCTAGCCACAATAATTGAAATTATGCTGCAAACCAGCGAAAAGAGTATGTGTGCACAGAAGCTCCAGATAAATGATTATTTGACTGTCCAGCCCTGATAAGTAGACATCTTGAATCTTTAAAACTGAAAAAAATCTTCTATGACTTAAGTACATTTTGCCTTGAGGAACTTCAGTCAGTTTGAACCTGAAATGCAGTCCAGGGATGAATATTTAATTTCACTTTCCTTATAAGTGAAGTCGAATCACTTCTACAAGTCTGTGGGTGACAGTTTCAAATTTCAGCTCAAGCAGGCAATCATCAGAGAATAACATTACAGCAGAATAAAAAGTTGGCAACTCAGTAATGACATTTTAATATTACAGAGCAGTAGTAAAGAGATCTGCAGTCCCTTGTGAAAGCTTCTGTTGACTTGCTAATCAATATCATCATAACAAGCAGCATATGTAAAATTATACCAAGAGTCAGTGCTTGAGGATAACAGAGAAATGCATTCCTCATGTTTTCTTGGGTTTGCAGTTTATGACTTTTTCTCTATAAATGATTCAAAGCAGTACTATTTCAACCTACAACCCACATGTGATCACTGAGGGCTCATGATCCACTCTTGGGACTTTCACACTTGTGGTCAGAACTAATCACATTTATCTCAAATTAGTTATCTTTGGACTATCTCCTTACCTCTTCTAGGACTAGGGTCAGATCAGAACTTAGTTGACCAGTTTTTGCAATTATTATAGTGGAACCTGCGAGACAAGCACTGGTCATCACTGCTGTCTTCACAGCTGAACCTTTATTAAGCATGTCTGCATCCATGGTCAGGAAAAGAGTTTAGTGTAAGGTAAAAAACAATAAATTACATGGAGTTGAAACAGAGCAAGAATAGAATAATAGACTCATGGAGTTATAGAATCATAGAATGTTTTGGTTGGGAAGGGACTTTAAAAATCAACTAGTCCAACCCCCTGCAATGACCAGGGACGTCTTCAGGGATCAGTTTGGTCAAAGCCTCATTCAACTTATCTACCTTTTTTTAGTTTAAAACCATTATCCCTTGACCTATCACAACAGTCGATAGGAAAAAAGTCTGTCCCCATCTTTCTTTCTTATGGTCCTGTTCAAGTACTGAAAGGCTGCAATGAGGTCTCCCCAGAGCCTTTTCTCCAGGCTGAACTAGCCCAGCTCTTTCAGCCTTTCTTCATAGGAGAGGTGCTCCAGTCCTCTGATCATCTTTGTGGCCCTCATCTAGACCCCATCTAACAGATCCATGTCTTGCTCACGCTGAAGATGCCAAAGATGGAAGCAGAACTCCAGGTGGGGTCTCCCCAGAGCAGAGGACAGGGACAGAATCACCTCCCTTGGCCTGCTGGCCACAGTTTTTTTGATGTAGTACGTTCTGCAAGCACAGATTACCAGCTGATGTCCTGCTTTTCATCCAACTTCCGCAAGTCTTTCTCTGCAGAGCTGCTCTCAAACCATTCACTGCCCAGCCTGTATTTGTGCTTGGAATTACCCCTACCTAGGTAGTGCACCTTGCATTTCGTGTTATTGAACCTCATGAAGTTCCCATAGGCCTGCTTCTTAAGCTTGTCCAGGTCCCTCTGGATGGCATCCCATACCTTGGGCATTTTAATTGCACCACACAGCTTGGTGTCATCTGCAGACTGGCTGAGGGTGCAATCAATCCTGCTGCCTATGTCACTGATGAAGACATTAAACTGTACTTGTGCCAGTACAGACCCCTGAGGGACACCACTCTTCACTCTAATTTTAAAACTGTGAATGGTTTTGCAATGTTTCATTGTGATATAACACAAAAAAGAGACATAACTGAGTCCTGATGGTGCAATATCATAGCATAAATCTGACACTGACAGGTTGTTATGGCAAAATAATTATATGATCTCTGAGTTATTCATCTGCAATTTTGCACTGTGTCTTGAACAATCACAAAAGTGCATAAATAAATTATTATTTATGTTTAATAAAATAACAATGGGTTTCAAGTTGTTAAAAATCATATACCTATCTAAAACAATGAAAACTCAATAAATTATATTTTTAAAATTGATTCAGAAATGCATCTTTGAATAGTTTTAGATTATTTCCTATTGCCTCCTTGGTTCCATTTGGTTTCATAAATGGTATGCTTTCTGTATACAGAAATTTGTGTTTTTGTGTTTGAGAGGTAAGCTTGTGGGCAATTTTCTTTAATATTTTTTATGGGGATAGTTTGCCTATTTTTCCTGTAAGATTTCTAATAAGATGAATGAAAAGTAATAAAATATGCTAATTTTTTCAAGTGGATTCTAATAGGTTGATTTCTGTAACTTAATGAGATCAGTGGATATCCTTATATATACCAAACCTAACTATTAAGTGCTTTGCTGGATATGGTCCTAATCAGTTAGCAGAATCTCTGTGGTTCTAGACCCAGATCTTTGATTGAAATCAGCAGCTGGGGCTGAGTAGAAAACAAACAAACAAACAAACAACCCCCCAAAAAACAACAACCCCCCCCAACCAAACCAACCAACAAACAAAACCAAACAACAACAAAAAAATCAGGTCTCTTCTCTCACCCCCCAATAATTGTCTTAGTGATTTTAAAACAATTTTGAAATTATTTTTGCTTTTGACGTAAATCTATAAAAAATACTAAGTTTGAAAAGACTTCTAATGCATGGAGTAAAAGAATGTTTGCTGGCTCACCCAGTGATCAGGTGGCTTCCTAATTAGCATACCAAATATAGATGACTGTCAATACAATAGACCTTTGTGCTTCTCAATAAGGGAAAATGTATGTAACCCAAAAGGGAAATGGAGCAGAAATGAAATGCTGGTGTTAATTTTAATACATTTTAACAAACTTAGGAGTCATCAGCCTTCAGTCTATAACATCCTTTGCAGATCTCAAAAGAAGCTTTAACATAGCATCAGTTTTAGCTCTAGCATAAAGGTGAATACATAAGTAAATCTAGGGAGGCTTTTAAATATTATCATTGATGTGATTTATAATTCCTTTTTATATTTCTTAAATTCCTTTTTATATTTCTTGCCAAATCCCATTGGTCAATTTTGTACTTCAAAAAGTCAATTTTCCGCATAATAAATGTATTGAGATCATGCTCTGTGTTACCTCTTTGAAGGGTAAGTGCCTAAATAGAGAAAAAAAAATGGAATATTGTTTTTGCCAAAAGGATGAAGGAAGGCAGAGGCTTCCTGATGTGATAATAATTAATCAGTCACCAAAGGGTGAATAGTATTTGCACTGAAGTGAATATATTAAAATACTGGTAATATATCCTGGAAACATACTTTGTGACATTTATAAAATATAATTTTAGAATTAATAATAAAGATAATTATTTAGACTTTTGATCTTCAATATGTTTCTACACATGTTCTTCTGCTGAGATATAACCAAGAAGAGCTTAAAATAATATTATTTACCTTCAAAAACCTTTTGTTCCCAGAAATTTTTATTAATATTGACATTTACTGGGACTGTGCTGTCACGACTGGAAATTCGTAATCAAGTGTCCTGTGCCTTCAGGTGAAAAATTATATGCTATCAGGCTCTTTATAATTATGTGGGTTTTTTCCTTTTTTACTTTGTTTTACTTTGCCACTTTATTTCTTTTTATTTTCTAGTCAGAAATCTGTTATTTTTTCCACACAATGTGTTTTCAACAGCACAGAAATCTTTTGCCATTTCCCTCTTATGTTGTTTGAGCTTCTGCCATGAAGTATTTGGGACTCAAATCCAGGTTGTATGTCACATAAAACCTCGACAATTTCAGAGGCTGTGTGTTTGTCGGTGACCAGTGAACTGCTGCATGTGAGGTTTTTTTAGCTTAATGTTTGTGTTTGTCTGTCTTCTTAAGATTTTAGCCTTTACTGATAGTATGCTGTTGTGCCCTAATGAATGCTATACATTTATGCTGGGTTAGAAACTGCAATATCTGAGCATTAAAAAAAAAAAAAAATAGTTCAAATATCATCCAGATCATGATCTCATCCCTTTAAAACTAATAATGTAATTCTTACTGATTTCATTTGAAGAATACTGACCACAGTTCTTTTTTTGATTCATATTTTTGGATAAGACAGAACAGACTAGTATGAAACAGGCAAACCTTTTACATAAAAAAAGACAAAAAAGCAGAAAGAATAAGCTGGTGTAATGGGAGTATTGTCAGAAAACAGTATTTTATTCCTAACTAGTCTCTTTAGTGCAGTTTTATTTTCCCACCCAAGACGAGTAAATAGAATAGCTACATATTAGATGTTTGCATAATGTCAACATATATAAATGTGTATCCATCTCAGCTGTAACTTATTGGTTTGTGCTTCCACAAGAATCCTGGAGTACATCCATCATCACCTTGAATATTTTCTCTGATCTGGAACGTACTGCTATCTAGTACAACTTTGAAAAAAGATTCTGATGTAAAAATAATGTTACCTCTGTTTCTCATGGTTCAGAAGTCTATAGCATATCACTGTCAGTAGACAGAATATGTCTTAAAACATACTAAATTCTATTTTTATTTTTATTTAAGCAAGGATTATAAATTTCCCCACTAAAACTGGAAGCAAGAAAAATCAGTACCGCCTTATGCTAAGTGATGTTCTTAGTTTTGCAGAAAAAAATGTAGGAAACAAATAATGATTTAAAAGCTTAGGTAATGATTCTGGAGAAGTTTTTGTGGCTTTCTGAAGAGCCTCGGTCCACGCTTTGTGTTAATTTTTGAATTTTAGCTGTAGTCAGATATCAGTAACAATATATAGAGCACATGCAAAATAAATATTCAGTAGATTTACATTTTTCATATAGAATGTCACATTTCTTGTCAGAATGAGAAAGCTGTGTATCTGCTCTGCAAAGCTGTGGATTATGTCTGTAAACCAGATATAAACAAATTCAAAACAGCATCAACCCCATTTTTCTTGATTTAAAGGCAGTTCTGAAGTTTTAAGTAACTGGTCTGGTCCTGTAGTTGCCTTGAGATTTTGCATTTCTCTAAGGGCCCAGACTACGTAAAAGCCTCCTAGCAAGCATTGCAGCGTCGGTAACAACTAGATTTGACTTTGTGTCTGACCAGTTATATTGGGAAAAGCAAGGAAAATGAAAAACTGTTGTGCACTGTGGGAGATGAACGGCTCATTTACATAATATCTTGACCTCCCAATCTGATCTTGTGTTTTCAGCCTTTTTAGAGCAATTTATGTTTTCAAGGCATTTGCATAGCTGTCCTCCTGCAGAGCCACTATCCCTGGTTTCTGATCTGGAAGTGTTCTGCTAGTTTGAGCACTAAACATTTTAAAATTTACGAATTCTGACAAGCAACTGGTGACATTATGATAGAAAGTATATTTTTAAAGCTATTAAGTACTTACTGTGTATATATTCTATATTTCACTTATCATTTGACAGCAGAGTAATTGCAAAATGAACATTTAGATTGGATTGAGGAGACCATAAGCTGGAACAGCTGTGGGTGGGAAGAAAGACAGCCTTGGTTGTACATGCTTTGCAGTATGTCAAAATAAATAAATAAAGTTTGTCATGCTAGCAGAATGCACAAGGTAGAAATGGTACTTTCTTGTTAAATCCTCATGCCTGACCTTTTACAGCACTTACTATATGAGAGGTTAATTCCTGAGTCTTGGGCAAGTTAAATCACCTTTTGGAGTGTCAGTTCGAATATGTGCTATTCATTGACTATTGAGTAGACTGCATCATAGCCCTACTCTACATCTCTTAATTCAGTTTCTGAAATTGGTATAAGTTAGATGGCTTACTTAAGCACAAGCTTAATATCTTACTGGATCAGCAGCACTCATATTTATCGATTATATTTCATTATATTGTATAATAGAATTTTCACAAACATTTATGAAAAATATTTGCTGCATATGAACAATATTTGCTTCATTTACTAGCTGTCCTGAATACATGTGTCTTATATGTCCAGTTTTATTTTCAGAAAACCTGGTCAGGAATGTTGGTGGGAATGTACAAAAAAAAAAAAAAAAAAAAAATTTTGAAAAGACCTTTGTGTTTCCCAGAAAAGAACAATCAGAAAACTCCAAAAACAGTTAATCCCAACCTTGTTTTTAGCTTGAATATTAGGGTTTGTGCAAAATATTTCTAAATTCAAAAGTTTTGGAATTACTGTAACCCAAATATAGGTGTATGCCTTAAGTATTTCTTACCTAAATGTAAATTTTATTGTTTTGCCAGTTTTCATGTCAAATATAAACTCAAAAATATTGTTTCTTTTAATCTGGGATCTGACTAGTTAAATGCCTTCTAATGATGTGCGTTATTTGCCTCATTATTGTAATTTCATTGTTATTCTGTATTATCTTCAGTACCAGGCTGTTTTCCAGCAACAATTGCTATACAAGTCATACTAATTTGTACAGTTTCACTGCCCTAATATTCCACTGAGATACTACTTTAATTAAAACATGACCTTATTTTTCATAACTAAATGTGAAGCATAACCTTTTATCCTCAAGGAGTGTCATCAGAGGTTGCATCTTAGTTCTGCATCAGATCAATGACTGTCATGCAGGGTGAAGCTCTTATCGTCTGTGAATGGCACCCGATGGTAATTTATAACAGTACCTGCCAACTCATCGATCTTTAGAGGCACACTGCAGTCATTCTCAACCTGCTTTAGATACTTTCATTTAGCACTGCCTAACCATCACTCCCTGATGATAGTCAGGAGGCAATTCATAAAATCAGAGTGAATTACAATGTTTATATGTGTCTTAGTATGAAAGGCAGTAAGCAAGTCTCTGGAGGCTGAAATAAGTTTGTATATGCTGTACCATCAATTTATTTTGTTATTGTACCTGGAGGGGAAAGACTTTTGTTTTAAAAGGTGAGCAGTTCTGCTTCAGAGTTAGGGGACTGTGAAGCAGAGCTAAATAGTTGGACCTATCGCAAGGGAAGAGTGAATGGAACACCCTGCAATAAAAATAGCTAGCCTTAGGTCAGCATAAAAATTCATTACCATGGCAATTGAGTATACTGTAAGAAAAATAACTAACAAAATAACCAAACGAAGTGCATACTGGCCTATATGGATGTTAAGTAAGCATTTTTTTCCCTAATAAAAAGCATTTTTTGCAAGAGTTAAAGCTGTCAACTAGAAACGCCCACACTGTCTATAAAGGATATCAATATCTGCATCATTGTACGTGTACATTCAACAGCTAGTTCCGTAACTACAAAACTGTCCTTATGGAAAGTGCCCTTATGCCCTGAACTGCATGCAGATCTTTGAACTACTGTTCTTCCTTCAACCTTCGTATTTGATGGGTTACATTGGGGTAGAAGGGTTAAGAGTGATGGAAGAGTAAGGGCTACACAGAAAAATGCAGAAGCTGTTTAAAGAGTGTTGCTGGATTTAGATAACCATTTTGATTTTGTCCTTATTGCAGTTGGATATCTTTAGGGGGAAGTATTTTCTTTTTCTTTTCTGTCACAGCCAAGCTAAAACCAAAAACGCCTTTCTTGAATTAATATTAAAAAGGAGTTAATTTAATGAAATAATTTTGTTTGCTTGTTTTGCTCATTGTTTAGTACCAATTGATTACTCTCATAACATTTAATAGGACTGACTCTAATCAGAAGGTCAACTGACAATTACTGTTACTCTCTGGTGCTGTTTAACTCAGATGACAGAACATGTGCACCTACAGAGGCAAAAATTTCAGTAACCTTTTGGAGCTCTGAAGGTATTCTAATTTTTTTTCCATTACTCACCATTTCTGTGAGGTCTATCTAGAATAAGACGGTACATTGCTTTTTTTTGTAGCATATTGAAATAATATTTTGGAAACTTCAGATCTGTAGATTTTCCAGGTAATAAAGTTTTAATAATAGAGAAATCTTTGTATAATTAGAAGGCTCAGTAAATTGCTTGTTGTAGAATAACTAAGACCTCTTTAAATTGACTAAAAATTGTTTTTAAATTGACTAGAGAAAAAAACCCATAAAATAATAATAATAAGCAAATAGATTAAATAAATAAATACACTAATAAAAAACCTTAGGTTTCTATTACATATTAAATTATTTTTATAAAAGAAATGTGTGAATTTTATGATCAAGCTTCAAAAATCACAATGAAAGGAACATTACATTACAAATAATTAAAAATGGTAATAAATAAAATCTATCCATCTCAGAAAAAGGAAAACAGTCCAATTCAAACCAGTAACTTACACCATGTGTTATACCAGCTAGGCAAGAAGTTATTTCCAAATTCTTCAAACATAATTCTCCTTTTCCCTTCTGCTGCTAAGTTTTTCAAAGTTCAGTCACTGTTTCTTCATTTCTTACATAGCTTCCCACTGTTGAAAAGCATACAATTGTACTAGTATAGCATCACTCCCTAAGGAAAAAAACAAACAAACAACTAATTTAAACAAAAATTAAGCCCTACATAGATAGACATTGAAAAAAGGATAAATTGTGTATTGCAATAATTGGTATTTTCATTTTCCAGCTTAGTAATACTTTGTTGAACTCTTTTCACAAGAGTTAAAAACAAACAAAAAACAAGGTTAATGCTTCTGTGAGTATGATCTGCGGATTAGCATTGCACACCATAATACTAAACTTTTGTCCTTGTCTGTCTTAGTTTTATTTTAATCTCCAAAACATAACTTACCTGGAGTGTTTCACATTTCTTTTATTGAATCTGTTTCATACTAGTCTTCCAGTTAAGAAGGAAAGCAATTTTTCTTCCTTCAAGGCAGAAGGTTTTCTAAATCTTAGCAGTATGTCATTTTGACAATGTACTTCAGAATGGAAAAGAAAAACAGTAATAAAGCATGTTTATATCCTAAAACCTGGGTTTTAAACTTCTGTGCCGAGTTCCATTGGTGTTTTTTAGTCAACTCATTAATTTTACTTCATAAGCGAAAATGTGTATATATTTATTTTGTGGCCTTGAGTGATCAATTTGAGCTTTAATTTCAGAGGTGAAGATGCCATATTCTAATATTAACCTAGGGTATCATACTTGCCTGGAATCCTTGAGAGTGCTACAGTAAAATAGTCGAGTAGAATAATAGGTCTCTTCTAAAGGAAGCTAAGCCTCCAGTTCATCAGGATTTACAGATCCTATTCAGCTGAGCTGCTACCAAGCCAGTTTTTCTGTTCCAGCACAGGGGGTTCTGCCTTTTCACATGCATGTCTGTGACTTTGTCATTTTTCAATTCCCTGACAATCCTAGAAGCCCATTCTGCCAGCCTGTAGAAATCCTTCTGAATGATAGTCATGTCCTCCAACATATTAATGACTCCCCCCCGTTTGGTGTCATTCACAAACTAGATGGGAATGCATAACATACTTGTTTGGACTTAATCTTGTTTACCTGTAACAGACACGATTATTTCATAGAATCATAGACTCATGGAATGGTTTGGGTTGGAGGGGACCTTATAAGTCATCTATTTTAAATACTCCCTGCCATCAGTGGGGACATCTTCCACTAGAACAGGTTGCTCGTAGCTCCATCCTGGCCTTGAACACTTCCAGAGATGGGGCATCCACAGCTTCTCTAGGAAGCCTGTTCTAATGCCTCACTACACTTGCAGTGAAGAATTTCTTCCTAATATCTAATCTAAACCTACCCTTTTTCAGTTTAAAGCTTGTCTTGTCACTACATGCTTTCTTGTAGGCCCCCTTTAGATACTGGAATGCTGCTATAAGGTCTCAAAAAAGTGATGATGTGCATGTTTGTGGTTTTAGAATTCCTTGGTTGTTTGAGGTAACTGAATCAAGCATAAAACATTTAGGATGCAATATTAATTTAATTACATTTTTTTCCTCAGTAAGTTTCAGAAAACAATCATGAGACTTCCAACATATACTTTTCAAGTTGAAATCATACACTGTAATGCAGTTTTTCCACTTATGCAGCAGAAATCAGCCATCCTTTTCCTACACTAAGTTGTTGGTTTATTATAAACACTAACTAGTGCCTTATATAAGCTGTTTGTTTGATTGTTTGTTAGAATATGAATCTATGGATAGGCAAAATGTTTTTCTTCTGAGTTACCAGAGAACTCAGGGTGGGTAATACCTATTTTTTTTAATATAAAGAAACTCTGAGGGTTGTGTTTGGGTTTTTTCTCTAGATCCTGCCTAAATACAGTATATAAGTGATTTTAGCATTCTAGTCGTGCAAATCTTCCCACCAGGTCTCAGTAATACAGGCTAAATCATAAAAGAGCAATTCCAATTCCAATTTCTCTTTTTTATTACCCAGGCTTCTAGCATTCATATATAGGCAACTAAAGTATTTCTGTTCAAGCTTCTTGGTGCCTTGATTAATTTTTTTTTTGACATCTTGATTTTGTGCTAAATGAGTGTTCATTTGTTTCTCCTTTACATCCTCCTTGGTAGTTGTTAGTTTAATGTCTTTAACTGGCTGAGTCAGCTGATTTTCCATAAGTTCATAGATTCATTCAGATGGATAAACAGCAGTTGTGCTAAAATGGACTATCACCAGTAAATTCTTTTGCAGTGACTGCAGATACATGAATAATCTTGTATTTATGCTGTGGATAATATTTATTTTAGTAATGTAAGTCAGGCATCTGGTCTAAGCTCCCTAGACTTTCTCTATAGTCAGTGTAGAAAGATTCTCTAAATTCAAAAACACTCTTAAAATTAAATGAGTGATCATCCAGAATGGCTCTGCTGATGGAAGAAACAGCTAGATAAAGTCATCTCAACTGGAATACCATCTCTCATATTCAGGGATAGAACTCATTTAATGATTAGCTGAGTCATCTGGAAATGGTTATTTCTTTTCATTCACTAAACATTACAGCACACTGCTGAAATTCCTAATTGAAGACGACTGAATCCTGCCCAATGGAAAAAAAAAAAATCCATTCTATTATCTGTCTGTTAATGCAGGATACTCTTTCTATCCTCAGTAATGAGTCCTTGAAATAAATATTTTTCCTTTTTTTCCAACTCATTAAATTCTTTATGTTTGTGAGTAGCCATGGTTATCCTCCAAGACTAGCCAAAGAACCATTTTCAGCTGTTTTCTCTACCTTTCAATGAAATAGGATTAATTTTCTATAGAAGGATCTTCTCTGCATATGGAATTTTCCGTGGACCTGTAAGCATGTGTTCTTGTCATGTTCATTCTCATCTCTCTCCTGTCATTTAGAATATTTCCATACCTTCTAACCTGTAGGGATAAGTTGGCACCCTCTTTCTCTGGTGTTCACTCTTTGTTCAGTATCAAGTGAGTATAACTCTGAAATCTGATTATCAAATTATCAAATTCTCCTCCTTTGTGCTTTTTATTAGAAGACATATACTAACCCTAATCTCTGCAAACCACACATCTTTATTTTGCAACGTAGCCCCCTCTTTGTACAAAGAAAAGTCCTTTTGACTTTAGAAAAGAACTGAAATGGAGCACCAAAGCCTCCTGTAGGGCATCTCCTCTATTTCATTGCTGACCGGTGCAGTATGAAGCAAATGACAAAACCTAAAATATGTCGACTTCTTATGTTAGATTTTTTTTTTGCCTTTTTTTAATAGAAATTGTTCTGCATCTCAGATTTCTTTTCTGTCATTTCTGTAATCGCTTGCCAGCTTCAAAGCATAAATAAGATTGCAAACCCATGCTATTGTGCACCATGTTTATTCTGATTTTACATTTACATCACAAAACTTTTTTTTCTGCTCTCTACTGCCTTGTAATGTTTCCTTTAGGATCAAGAGGACAGGAAGGGGGGGGCATATATTGTGATTAAATTAAAATTTGGCATGTGATTAAAAAAGTGGTTATTACTTGCAGAAGAATTCAGAGAGTGTACTGTCTAGTGTCATAGTAAGGAAAAATACCTGGGACTCCATTTCAGTGGCTCTACTGACTGACTTCATTGTGTCTATTCTAAAAATGTTTAAGAAAAAAAAATAGTTTTTAAATGCCCTGGAACAAGACATTTAAAATAGATTTTCTTGTTCTGTACCAGTCAGTCAGCTGATATCATACTGAGAAGAAACCATGTTGAGTCAGCACCTGCCACACGCCTTTGTAACGCTTTTGTTTCAATTGAATGGTAAGAGTCTCCTAGAATAAAGAATTTATGATGAAGCAAAACTTAATAACCTGTTTTGCAAACATTGAAATCCAGTCTTTAGGTTCCTTCAATGCCTCAGTTTCTCCATCTATAAACCAAAAATAATTATCTCTCCAGTTAAAACTTACTGAATTATGGTGATAAGAGAATGCTATAGGAGAACCAAGCATTATTAACATCCCTATTACTGTTACATTTATAGACTGTAATCTGCATAGTGACTCATGATACAAAAGCACTTACTTTATATAGGGTCCTGTGACTGAAAGTACAATATTGTATTAAAGACAAACACGTACAATTATAGATTGCCAGGACATCAGAAAAATAAAAAACAAAACCAAACCAAAATCTGAAAAAAAACCAAACAATGACAAAAAAATAATTACCCACCAAACCCTAGAAAAGTCTTTTCTTTGTAGATAATATATGACTTGATGTCTTCTATTCTCCTGATAGCTCAGTGCTAGGGCTTTGCCAGTCTCCAGGGGAAGTGAAGATCTGCATTTAAATAAAGATATTAATAACTAAAGCTAGGTTTTATTTTGCAAGGATAGTAAGTGTTGTAAGGTACTTAGATATACGAGAGCATGTGAAATGAATACTGAATGAGATTCCAGATATTATGAAGAGTTCATCTTGTGTCATCTATCGCATCTTGTAGAGTAAATTATGGGTTATATTGTAGGTAGTCTAATAAATGCATTATTCAGGAATTATTGGTGGGATTCTGTTTAAGCAATTCAAGTTTAACTTCAGTGTGTATTGCTAAGAGTTCTTATACACTAAAGAGGCAGCATATGTTCATTCAGGCTTGTCACCATTACATAAGAGAGAAACAGGAAAAAAAGAAGGCCCCCCTAAAAAAACAAAGCTAAACAAGAAAGCAAGAACTAAAGAAAATAAACACAGAGTAAAACAACTTTATTGGTGGAAGCAAGCAGCTGTGTAATTTAGTTTTGGAATAAATGTTTAATGTGAAACGAGAGTAACTGTTCTGAAGATTATGTAAAGGTTGGGTTAAGGAGACTTTTGGGTGTTATGCAAGCAAAACTCTGGTTCCATACCTTTTAGTTTGAGGAACAAGAAGCAGTGATACAGGGTTATAGGGTACTGAGCCCTATGGTGGTCAGATGCCTGAACCATATCAACAAGTCCATGATTCACTTGTTTAGTCGGAAATCCTCCAGAACTGTGATATCTTCATGGATGTTAATAGAATGCACTAAGTATTAATGGGATGCATTGAGAGAATGAAAAACTACCCACTGTAGGAGATCAGGTTTGAGATCACCTCAGGAACCTGAAGGTGTACAGGTCCATGGGATCTGATCAGATGCATCTGAGGATCATGATACAACTGGCAGGTGAAGTGGCCAAGCCACTATCTGTTGCATTTGAGAAGTCGTGGCAGTAAGTGAAGTTCCCATGGACTGGAAAAGGGGAAGCATAGCCCACATTTTTAAAAAGGTTAAAAAGGAGCACCCAGGGGACTACAGGCTGATCAGTCTCACCTCGATGCCCAGCGAGATCATGGAGTAGATCCTCCTAGAAACTATGCTAAGGCACATGGAAAACAAGAAAGTGATTGGTGACAACCAACGTGGCTTCACTAAACCCAAGTCATGCCCAACAAATTTGGTGGCCTTCTACGATGGAGTTACAGCAATGGTGTAAGGGAAGAGCAACTTCCATCTACCTATCTTCACTACGTGCAAAGCATTTGTCACTATCTTGAATGTCATCTTTGTCCCTAAACTGAAGAGACATGGTGGGTAAGGATTTGGCTGGATGACTGTGCTCAAAGAGTTGCAGTCAACAGTTTGGTGTCCAAATAGACAGCAGTGATGAGACTGGCACTGTTTAACATCTCAGCTGGTGACACAAACAGTAGGGTTGAGTGCACTTTAAGCAAATTTGCCAATGACGTCAAGCTGTGTGGTGTTCATTTACAATAAGTTCAACGTGACCTGGCAATGTGCGCGTATAGCCCAAATAACTGATCTGTGCTGCATCAAAAAAGGTGTGACCAGTAGGTCAAAGAAAATGATTCTATCCCTCTGTTCTGCTCTTGTGAGATTTCGCCTGAAGTATTCTGCCCAGCTGTGGACAGGACATGGACCTGCTGGAGCGTGTCCAGAGGCGGCCACAAAGATGATCAGAGGGCTGAAGCACCTTTCCTATGAAAATAGGCTGAGAGAGCTGGGGTAGTTCGGTCTGGAGAAGAGAAGGCGCTGAGGAGGCCTTTTAGAAGCCTTCCAATACCTAAAAGGAGCCAACAAGGGAAGCCATAGAGGGATTTTTTGCAAGGGCATGTAGTGATACAAGGGGGGGAAGGGTTTTGAGCTGAAAGAGGGTAGATCTAGAGTTATGAGGCTGGTGAGATACTGGAATAGATTCTCCAGAGAAGCTGTAGGTGCCCCATCCCTGGAAGTGTCCAAAGCCATGTTGGACAAGCAAGCTAGTCTAGTGGAAAATGATCCCATCTATGGCAGGGGGGATTGAAACTGAATAATCTTACCGATCCCCTCAATCACAAATCATTTTATGAAAGTTTTCATCTTTATATCTAATCTCTTTACCTAATGGTGCAGAACATTGTGCTGGACTTGGGCCTTGTCACAAGTTAACAAAGTAAAGAACCAAAGTCCTCTTTGCTTTTCACTAAATCTTGTGTCATACTTCATTGCTGACAGTTTTGAAATTCCTGTGCCTTTTTACCTTTCTGGAACTATAAGTTGTGGGGGTTTTTTTAAATAATGCTTTGAAATCATCTTTTTTTAAGGTGGACATGAAAGATGCATTTCTGCTTTCAGAATGCATAACTCTCCTGCCCAGCAAAAGTATTGCTAGGGATTTAATTCTCAACATGACACAGTCAGCGTATTTCCTCCTAATTTTGCTTACAAATAGTATTTCCATCCATGTGGACTGGGAAACTGAGAACTGGGAATGATCCAAAATCAAATTGTTTATATTCTGTCAACTTACTATGTATTTTGATTTTTCATTGTTTAAACTGTATAAATCTTTTCAAAGCTTTGCTGTTTAAGATTGATTTCTCAAGACAGTGTCCAGCAGTGCAATTATACTGAGATGATCATGCTTCATGCTGGTTTTAATCTGCTTTAGGAAATACAAAAAAAAAATTAATGGAATAGCTGACTCAGCTGCTCACTGGCTCTAGCTGGACTGGCTTGGAGTCAGCAAGAGTCCTTTTTTAATGGATTGAGCTGCCTTACTGGTGTTTTCAGCACCACATAGTCATTGCTGCTCATCAGATGAAGGACTAAGCAGACGATGGTCTTTGCCAGTGACTTCCCTCTTCCAGCTGCAGAGGTGGATGGAGAAGCAAGTGGCTCCCTTTCTCCTCAGTACCACCCCAATATGTTTCAGCTGTGAGAGTTGACCTAGAGGAATAAAATGGTGCAAATGTACCTGTATTTCAGCTTCAAATCCCATATACCATACCAGAAATATTTGGAAAATATTAGAAAAATAAAAGATAATATTTTAATTATGGAAGCAGGGATTTGTATCACAAAATAGGAAATAGATTACGTGAAAAAAATGTTTTTTTTTTTAAATGAGTAATAAAATTTCTCCGGACCTCCAGCCATCAGGATCTTGATTAATTGGTGGGGTTTTTTCAGTAGAAGAAGAAATGGTGATAGCTATAAACTAAAACAGATACTAATACAATTTAGTAGACAGTAAATCTGGTTTCAGCTGAGATTATCTTATCTACCATTCATGTTTTTCAATGAAATACTGCTCCAACATGTACTAACTGCAGCCATGATGTATTCCTAGGCTTGTGTGAGATGTCAGTACGTGCAGAAATAGGCCTTGTCTTTGGCCTGTCCTTGTTCTGGTAGACCTGCCTGTATTGCAAGGTAACTGCAGGCAGCAATTGTTTGGGGTTTTTTAATTATGTTGCCTCTATTAAAATTGTGACAAAAATGAATTGAAGAATACTGTCATTTTAGTGGTTAAAATAATAGCTGAAAGTATATTAATACTTACTCATTCACACATGAGGGGGAGGAACTGCTGAACGTACTTGAAACTTTGTGGGTTTTAAGTTAGGATCCTTTTCTTCTCTAGTGAAGAGTACCATGCCCCAGCAACCTCTCTTGTGTAATATTCATTAATAAAATAACACTAGAAAAAAGATCTTTGTCTTATTTTCACTTTATATTATTATACTCTCAATAGTTGTTTCTACAGCACTTCCATGGTGAGACAACATAATGTGCTTTTGTCAAAGTACAGTATTTCTTTGTGCTGAAAACGGGTATATTGCTGTCTGCATTAAAATAAATTAAATTGTCAACTACAACTATATCTCTAAGTATTTAATTTGCTAGTCTTTTCTAAAGGGAGGTTGTGAACTGAAATTATATATAAATCTGAGTGAAATTCTGCTTTCCAAGTTTTCAGTATTTGATATTCGCTGGTGTATGTCCAGGTAAAGACAGTATTTTCTTGGCTTTATTGTTCTCTCTTTGTTACAGTGAAGACTCTTGAGGTCAGACCCTTTGCCTGCATAAATCAAAAGAACTCAGCTTGCTCTAAGGCACCAGATTAATTTCATTAGGAATTTTTCCAGTAAATACTACTGGTTGAAATATGTTTCTAAAACAATTTGAAGAATATTTGAATATTTTATCAAAAGAGTAAAAGTAGCCTAACTTTTTCCATTAAAAGACCAAACATTTCTTTTACCCCCCCCCTTCTTATTATGTAGCTAAAAGTTCTCAACAACCAATAATAAAAATACAAAGTTAAGAAGCAGGTTGAAGAAAAGAAATAAGAAAAACAGAAAAAAGAAAAGAAGGAAATTTTTGATGAAGGAAAATATTTTGAAACACTAATACTGAATAGCTTGGAACCCAATAAGAAGTAAAGATGTACCATTTCTATAGTGATAAGCTACACTGGGGCAGGAGTTCATCAGCTGAGATCTGGCACAGTGTGGTCTGTTGTAAAGCTCGATGTTTTGTTTTCTAGTATACAGCTTATTTTTCAAGAAAGAGGGTGGGGTATTTTTGTTAGAAAAATCAAGTTCAGCAAAACATTCAGAAACATTCCATTTCCAGTGAATATTTCCCACATCTATCAGTCATTTTCAGAAAAGGGAGAGGAAAGACCTACTCTGCAATATTTGGTAACTGGCATTCACTGGCATGCAGAGAACAATTCATGCCCCTGCTTTGCCTCATTAATGTAAGGAACTAGAATATAGTACTCCTGAGGGATGAACAGTTCCAGTCCTTGCCAGCCTCTTCTCTCCCGCTGTTTCTCAGTCTGGAATGGACATAGCTCTCTTCTGACTCTTGAGAAACTTTGTTTCTTCAATTATGGTATAAGAAAGTTTATAAAAACTTACAAAGTAAATCTTGATGGGAAAATGATTTCCCAGGCAGCACTATTTGTGGTCAAGTCTGGTTTACTGCCATGGCTAATAGGATATCTCTGTCTCAGATCACAGTTTGTTCCCAGTAAGAGACTGATAAGCCTCAGATTCTTTAGAGAAGAAGTTTAGAGTTTTGGATATAATATGAAAAATATTTATTTTCCTCTATTGTTACTTCTAGCAATTTTGTGATGTTCTGATAAATGCAAACTGCTCCTCATTACATTATTTTGGTGTTTTGTTTTTGAATGTTCATTCACATGTTTATTTATAAAGACATTGCTATATATGATGGCAATTACAGTCTCAGTAAGAATAGTAATCAAGCAAAGCCAAGCTAGTAATCATTGAAGAAATATATAGGAAAAGCCAAATTAATACCAGAAAAGTGTAGTCACACTACAGTGAAAAAATACCCACTTTGGATACTGTGTTTATGATGAAGTCTCTAAAGCATTAATAACTACATGCTCACAACAAGAAAATTTGATAGGAGAAGGAAAGGAAGTACTAAATACCTATTATTACAACAATGCATATTATTAATGAACATAATAAAGTATGTGAATTAGTAGTACAAAGCAAAATAATGTATGAGAAAAATTCGATGCTAATAGTCTTGCAAGGGAGAGGTGGAAGCCCTGTTGCTTGAGTTATTTAAAATGGAAGAAAATTCAACATTTTAAAGAAATAAACTGGTTTTTAAACCAGACTGAATGCTACACTGTTCTTGCAAAATCAGACAGAAGTGGATACGGAATTTGGCAGATGATGATGACAGTGAGAGTCTGGTGCTGAGTGCATAGTATCACATAGGTAAGCTGATCTTTTGAGAATATCATCAATAAGTCCCAAAGGAACTGCCATCTAGAAGATCTTTTCTATTTCACTTAATCAGTGCTAATGACCAGAAAGTGAAGAAAGACAAGCTTTTCCAGTGACTGTACCCATTTCAATTCTGAAATGCCCTTAAGGTGATTCTTTTGCTCTAATGACTTTACAGAGCAGGCAGAGCAACTTAGATGCATTTCTTTAAAATTATCTAAGTTCTTTATGTATCCAGTGTAATTTGGAATTTGGAAGTGATTGGGGGCCCTTATAAATCTTAGTTGGTTGACAAAGGGGGAAAGAGACAGTACCTGTGGAGGCAGATGAACTATGCTTCTGTTGCAGTGTGGGAATAACACGAGAAAGAAAATAGTGCATCAGATTGTGTGGGTTTATAACATACATTTTCTCTCCTTTCATGTGATAATATATTTGATATTATTTCCTAGGGAAAAGTCGTATAGAACATTAATTTTTCACAGGTTCTCAGGGAGTATAATGAATAGCATTAGATGGGGCTTGCATACTCAAATATATGCTTACTTTGTAATATAGTCAATTTGTATTAAATTACTAGTTTTCAAAACAATTTTGTTTCAGCTTGAACTGACATTTCCAGAGTCAAGGCAATTTAAATTTAGCAACTTGACTGCACTTCTTAATTCAAGTGCACGTTTGAAAAGATTGAAAAAGCTGTTACAATAGCTTAACTCTAGCTCAACAATTTGAGAGCCAAGAGTAATGGAGAGTTGAAGTTATTTGTCTCTCAGCACAGGCTGCTAAAATAATCTGAGGATTAAATCTAGCATTTTGAAGGTACACCAAAAAAAATAGAAATGATACTTTTGCTGCCCATCCAGGTCTTCAGTGAGACAACTGGACTTCCAGGCTCTTCTAGTAAAACAAAACTCTTGATACTTCCACAGGAAAACTGTGGGCAGTTTTGGGTTGTTTTGGTGTGGGTTTTTTGTTTGTTTGTTTGTGGTTTTTTCTTGTTGTTTTTAATTTGGTTTGATCTTGATTTTTGTGTGTGTGTGTGTTTTTTTTTCTTTCCCTCATGTTCATCGGGAGTAAGAGTGAAAAACAGAATGAAAAATTTCAAACATTTCTCTTACCCCCGTATTTTTCTGGAGTGCCCTGATCACATCCAGATGAAATTTTTGTGAAGGAAGTTAAGAAGATATATATTTGAAATTGCTTTAACTCTGCATTGTAGCGTCATTAGATGTCGACAGATTTCTAGATGCAAAAAAAAATCATCTTGAAATGGGTTGGATAGAATAGCAGACTCGGGGAAAATCTATCAGATTAATTTTGCAGGCTGTACTTCTTGCATGCTCTGATCTGTTCAGCCGTGTTCTCAGTCACAGAATCACAGAATCACTAAGGTTGGAAAAGACCTTGAAGATTGAGAAAAACCTTTGACCAATCACCACTTTATCAACTAAACCAGAGCACTATGGGCCATGTCCGGTCATTCCATCCAGGGACAGTGATCGCACCACATCCCTGGGAGGTCCATTCCAATGCTCAGCAACTCTTTCAGTGAAGAAATTCTTCCCGTTGATCAACCTAAATCTCCCTTGTTGCAGCTTGAGGCTATGTCCTCTTGTCCTGTCACTAGTTGCCTTTGGAGAAGAGGTTCACCCCCACCTGGCTACAACCTCCTTTCTGCTAATTGAAGAGAGTGATAAGGTTCTCCCTAAGCCTTCTTTTCTCCAGGCTAAATATCCCCAGCTCCCTCAGCTTCTTGTTACAGGACTTACTCACTAGACTATTCAGCAGGTTTGTTGTACTTCTCTGAACACACTTCAGCACCTCAATGTCTTCCTTGAAATGAGGGGCCTAGAGCTGGACACAATACTCAAGGTTTGGCCTTGCCAGTGACATGTACTTAGGGACAATCACTTCACTGGTCTATGGTACACAGGGAATATCTTTAATATAGATCAAACTCACTGAATATTGATCAAATAAAGTGGAACACAAGAGAAAGATGATGCTGCAGATTTAAGAAATTTTAGAAATTTGATGCTGTAAATTCTTCTTACAGAATGCCATTGCCCATGGATCTGCCAAGGTAGTGGTTTATATCTTTAGGATTGATGATAGTCTATTCTCTTCACTTTCATATGTTGTAAAGCCTACCTATGACAATTATTTTCTTTTTTAATTAAAATTTTAAATATTTTTCCAATTTTAAAAAACGAAATCCTGGGGTTTTTTTCCAAAGTTTCTGCTTGATGATTTTAAAAGTTTGTTTCAATGCAAATAAAGGTGAGGTATACTGATAAATGAACTGTGCTTGACTTCATAGTGAATTATTCATTGATATACATGAAGTAAGACGCCCCTACTACTTTTCAGAATTCTGGCTCTTGCGTCAAGATCAAAGCAAACATAATTGGAACAATGCTAACAATGCTATAAAATATAGAAAATTAAGAGATGGAGAGCCCATTCCCTTCAGATTGTAGCAGAACAAATCTTGAAAAATAAGTGTTTCACAGCTACCTAAAAATCAAATAGAGAAAGCTCTGTGGAATATTTTGACAGTCTGTTTATCAGAAATTCACTGTGTCTGGGAGGAATTCAGAAAATCTATTTACATTCCTGCTTACTTTAATACATTAAACATTTTCAATATATAAACCTCTGTGTGGTGGCAAGAAGCTCACTTTCTTTTACTCTACAGTTATGTATTTTCTATCCATCCATCAAAAAAAAAAAAAAAGAAGGAATTAATTTGGAGTTATTCTCATCTGAAATATCTGGTTTGGTGGACTTCAAGCCTTCTGCCTTAGAATCTCAGAAATATGAATGAATTTACTTGTCAAATCTTCATGAGACATTGTTAGTGATTTTTCAGAAGATATACCCTCATGGCATGGAAAGATTTGAGTTCCTATTTTTCTCTGGTGTAAACTGCAAGAAAGCCTGTGAAATCTGCCCAAGAAAACATGGAAAGTTACCAGAAACAGGGATTCATGTTTCTATTCCCTCACTAAGGAGAAATCTGTCTCAGGCTGTTTCAAAGTTGAGATGCAATGCAACGTCGAATCCCATTTCATGGGTTAGGCTACACGCTCCAGTCAAGTCGTAATGTTTTTCCTAGGATCAATTCTGAGCTATTTGCTCCTAGTTTTTGATAAGTAGACCTCTGTTTCTAGGTTAAAAGTAACTGTGGTATTCTCCTGCATGTTGTCTAAGATGAAGGATTGGGAAACCAGGTGTATACCAGTCTTGAAGAGCACATGCCATGTAGAATATAACATCTGTGTATCCTTCTGACTTCTGTGATTAATTATTTTTTCTTGTTCTTCATAAATGTAAGCCAAGAAGAGTATAATTGTCAAACTTGCTCTATGTAGGAAAACACTGAACTGTTTCATGGTATCTTGCACTTTGATATTGTCACTGATTTATGGTTAAATGCATTTGTATGCCATCTGGAGATAAAAATCTCTCTACAAGTCTATCAGAAGAGAGAAGTTCCTTTGGGAAATAAATTAGGGTTAGAGCAATATTAATAAGTCAGAGACTAAGGTCTTTCAAGTCTCTAGATACTAAATCATTTTTGAGATGCACATCAGAGGACAGAATTTGACCCCTAGCAACAAATCTGAATAAATATAGAGCATGTGAGAGTGTTCAGTGAGAACAGGGAGAATAAAAATCTACTTTTAAATATTTAGGACTTCTTACTCTAAAAAAAATGTAAAATCTCCACTTTTATGGAAAGGACTTTGTATTTAACCTATTACTCTATTACAGTGGTCTTAGTCAACACCAAATATGTTGCTGGGTCTCAGAACTTTTGTCATTATTTGAGATTTTCGATTACTTACTTCTACTGCAATACAGAAATAGTCAGTATTTATTTGGTATTGAAAAAAGACAAATCCTATTTTGTTTGTACAGTAAAAAAGGCAGTAAAAACTTGCAAACAGAAAAATGTCTTTCAGTTAAAAATTCATTTGTTCACTAAAAACTGTTACTTTTAAAATATTTACAGTACTTACTTCCCTAAAATACTTTCCCTTATGATTCAATCATATGTTTCCTCCTGCTCTGTGGTTTAAATCTTTCTTGGTCCTAACAAGGTGGTATGAACATATTTTTTGCCTCTTGCTTTACTCCTATCCATCTCCAACAGGAGCCCTAGCATTCTTCTAGTGGCTTTATCCATCCGTTTTAAGGCAGCCACCCGAAGCACAGAAACTAATTTAGGTGCTCTTAAAAGCACTGACATTAGGGTCACAATTCCTAGGTTTTTCTCTGTGAAGAAATAAGCATTTCCAAACCGTGGTTCATTCATCTGTGAGTCTGTGTCTTTTCACAGGGATCTGTAGGAACCTGCTGTGTTCTCAGTTAATTACCTGAAGTTCAGCTGGCTAAACTGAGCCTTCATTCTTATGCAAAGTGACCATGGATGGGCAGATTTGGAGATTTAGTTTGAAAAGGGAAATAGCAATGCAAGTTTCTCTGCACTGCCTAGCCAGCGTGCAACAGTCCCGAGGCCAGGGCTATGCATGAGGCCCTGGCTATGCATGGCTAAGCACTGAATGTTTGCTCATTCGGTGCTTGACACTGCAGCTCAGACTGCCAAGAAATGTCACAGTTCTTCTGGATGTTTTATAAGAAGGACAGACTTAGCCACAAGGAAGTTAACTAAGACAACTCCATTTTAAAAGGAAGCATCAAGGAATTAACTTCAGTCCAATGACGTTGCCCAATTAAAAGGCCAGAATTGTTTAATTTGGATATGTGCGTTCAGTTAGTTTAGTATTACCCTGTGTTTTGTAAAATGGTAAGAAAAATCTTGTGAAAATGGATTGGTAAAGAAGGAATTTGGGAAGATCTGGTCAGACAGTGGTCTAGGACCCAGCACTGAGATTTTAAGTCTGGGAAAGGGAAAAGGGAAAAGGGAAAAGGGAAAAGGGAAAAGGGAAAAGGGAAAAGGGAAAAGGGAAAAGGGAAAAGGGA
>JAWMRA010000001.1:61716110-61898761 GCA_035584735.1 Pseudotriccus pelzelni | reverse complement strand
AGAAAGAAAGAAAGAAAGAAAGAAAGAAAGAAAGAAAGAAAGAAAGAAAGAAAGAAAGAGAAAGAAAGAAAGAAAGATATTATATTATCTCAAAAGTCCTCAGTTAACTCAAAATGAAGCCGAGGATCCTCATTGTTAGACCATGACTTGACTTCCATGTCAGTAACTTTTACTATCATGTATATTGCCAGCCTTTCAGGGAGAACAATGTACCTAGAATTGTACATATAAACAAAAAATATTTGCCTACTTCAGTACTGTGAAAACTGAATTGATTTATTACTTGTTCAATACTGCTGTCCAGTAGAAGTTCTCTCAGTTTTTTGGAAGACTTTTGAACTATTTTCTACCTAAAATCTTCAGAAAGCTTCAAGTAAGTGATATAAGATATGATCTAGTTTACAAATCCTTAGTCTTGTGTGACCTTATTGGGCATAAGTTAGGTAAGGTGATGGGTGGGAATTAAATAGAAGTTTTTATCATATCTTTAGTTGTGCTAAATTGTAAATGCAACACATGTGGCAAGGAAGAATTACTCAGCTTACTTGGATTAAACCAAATCAGGTTCAAAGGAAGTTTACTGAGTTTTGAATTTTGTGTAATTAATAGGCCAATTGGCAAATCATACATTAGGGATCAATATCAGCAGTACAACAGATAAAGTATAATACTGTACACCTACAAAATGTGAGTGTACCCCTACACATTTCTAGCTGCCCTCCAATAACCCAGGAAGCTCTAACTGCACATGCACAACTACATGTTTATGTGCACATCCACACTTGTGTCTGATGCGATTGCAAGTGTGCTGGCTTTACCTGTGACCTGTACCCGTGCTTCTCCCTACAACCCATGTCTGGTGGAAAAGGTCCCCTGGGCTCAAACAGGTCCTCCAAGCTGTGGTTCCCAGCATGTGGCACCCTTGGAGAGCCATCCTTTTAGCCAGAGTGCAGCTGCCTATGGTGTCACATGAGGCAGAGACCCCATTAGACCCAGAAGGTGAGGATGATGGTGGGATGACTTGAGACAGTGTCATGTTGGAGTTGGAGTGCTGCTCTGCTACCACTTTTCTGTTCCAAGGTGTCTCCCCCATCACAAAATGTCATGCTTCTTTATTCTTCCTGTCAAACTGACTCCTTTTCTCAAAAGCCCCTTGGTAATTACCTGAGTTTTGTTTAGTCTAAGTGATGGCAATTTCATGCAAAACTTATCATTGGTAATTTTCTCTTTAGGGGTCTGTGGTTTGGGAGCACATTTTCTCAGGATAGTATATTCCATTCACACATACCATTAAAACTGACTTTCCTATTCATTGTTATCAACTGTTGTTAACCTGAATATGCTAACAAGAGAAGTCTTTGAGGATTCCTGTAAATTATCTGACAAGGGTTAAGGCTAAGAGCTTCCAAGAAAAGTAGAGGAATCTCAGGGAATGTGTTAATACCTTGATTTGGACTCACACCCTAATACTGGCTACCTTTCATCTACTAGCATGGCTATACTTTCCTTAATGAAGTATATAAAATAGAATTTGATTAAGCTTTCTCTGACAAAGTAAACATGTATTTAAAAGATAAAAAGTAGATGAAGGTATGTGGAGGAATAAGAAAAGGTGGTTTTGTCTTTTACTGTATTTCATCTGTATCCACTCCAGACTGATTCTCTTCCAGCAACTCCTGAAGAAACTGTAGAAGTGCTAATGTATGCCCTTTACACATGGCTGTATGCCAAGCCGTAGGATTTTGTTATAATTCTGCATTCCTATACCTCTTACCATATTGAATTTGTCCTTGGAATGGATGCCATCATTAGGAATGAAGACTTAATTATAGCCATTTAGAGACAACTTAAGAACTGTTGTTTAATTTACTGCAATTTTAAAGTGGAAGGTGGATGGTAGTTTGGAACTTCAGCAGTTTTAAAACACTGACGCGTAAGACACTTAGTCAAAGGTTTGTGTAGCACAAATTCATTCTCAAGGAGAAATGAAAGGAATAAGGGCTCTCAGACTAATTTTTTTTAAATCACCAATGCGTATACCTAAACATAATCAGACCAAATCTTCTCAGTATAGTGGATGAAACAAAATGACCATTTATTTTCCCAGTTGGGCAGTGTTGCAGATTAGTGTTCTGTTCCTTTTGGTGAAGATCTGAGAGGGCAATTAAAGATATATTATTGCAAATTAAGTGTCATACTACTGAAAACATGGTAGACTTACGGTAACTCCGTTAACCTATACCAGTTTTATATCCAGATTGAAGTGGATTATATTAGTGTGGTTGTTTTTAAAAATTGTTGTTGTCATTGTTTTTCTCTTTGTAAGGGGATCCTGCTGGGCAGTCTGATATCACCAGGGATTTTGATTCCTTGTTCAGTAACTCAAATGTATTACAAGTTTTCTATTTCCCTTTAAATGCCAAAAGCAGGGCAACATAAACTAATACAATTTACTTGTACCTTATACAGAGTAAGATTTCCAGATTGCAACTGGGTATCTGTTTCTGAATTTGAAATTAGTGAATAATCACAACCTTAGCAGTTTTAGGGACATTGTCACCGTAACTGGATGATTTCCAATTCTAAAGTATTCAGCACAGAGAAAATAAAATAAAAAAAAATCCCTGTGGATTGAAAATGAAGAGCTGATTTTTAACTGACAGACACCATGCCTTCTTCAGGTAAGATCTGGCTGGTAAATGTGTTTCATTTTTTCATATTTCGCATTATATTCTCATTCAGTCATTTGTTTCTACATAGAAAAAATGAAATTTCTGTTTGGGAGAAATATAGTTTTTTACAGCTGACCTTGCATTCGTTAGATTGTTGTTTTCTCCAAGTGAACTTTACTGATGGTTTAGCACCAGTATCAATTTTGTTTCCAGTTTCCCCTAGTAGCAGGCTAGCACAGAAATGGCCTTCCCTGCCTTTGTGAAAGCTTCTATGTGGGCATGTCAGAGAGGAAAGTAGGTAAAATCAGATCCTGAAGGAAATTTTATGATGCGAATTATAGAATTTTTCCTGTTTGTTTATTTGCGTCAGTATATTTTATATATCAGGACACTGCACTGTCTCTGGATTACAAGGCTAGATTCAGCCTAGAAATTAATAAAGTGGGGGAATATGGTCCTCTTTTTTTGCATCATCTCAGATCAGTGGTGAGCCTAGTGCGGGTCTAAAGGACAAGAAAGCGCATTTCATGGTTTTACACAGTATTCTACCTTCTCTAGAGCTTTCTGCAGCCAGTGTACTGAGGCCTTGAACAACACTACTTGCTGGAATTGTGGAAGGTCTAACAGCAGAAATTCAGAGGAAATAGAGTTCTGTGCTATGAACATGTGCTAACTCTGTAGCTGGGCAGACGGATTTGAATGGGGAACAAAATTTCTTTATCCTGCTTCAGTTCAGTTGCTGCTCCTGCCCTGCTTAGCATAATGGTGACATATAATATAACAAAGTTTAAATGAAGTTGATAGCTACTTTAAAAAAGGTATTTTCAGTTATCAGTGATCTACTCAATATTTGGCTGGTGAGTGTGTTCAGAAAATCTTTGTAAATGTTCTTTAATGGTACCTACAAGAAAGTAATAAATTTACACATACTGTTGTGAAAATTAAAATAGTCCCTAACCATACCACTTTCTTCCTTTTGCGATGGTTTATTATCATCAATCCATCTTCATTTTGGGCTCCTTCGTGTGGAAGTACTTGATAACCATCTTCCAACAACAACAGTATTAACTATGGAAAAGTATTTTTTCTAAAGGATACTGAAGAAAATCACCATTGCTCTTACTATTGAATGTATTTTTTTCTCTCGCATATAAATACCCACAGCTCTAATAATTCTCACTGTTCTCCATTATTTTTCGCTTTGACTTAGTATTAACTGGTGAACATTATCAGTTTTAATGTATTTCAGTACATCTTTTCCTTCTGAACTTCAGTTGGTAACTCTTTATGCATATAATTAAAATTAATTTAAATATCAGCCTTAGCTGAAATTATAGTTAATGGGCTTCTACAGTCTGCCCAAGTGTGTTTATGCAAGAAAAATGTTTTTTCCATTTGATGTAGAAATAGACAAAGAACATTGAACAAGTTCCAAAGAAATTCAAAAATATGGGATTTTAAGATAAAATGTTAAACTATTTCTACTATTTCTTACCAAGATTTCTGAAGCATGAAAACACGTAATCCAGTATTATTTAACTACATTGCATTCCTCACTCAGACAGTTAAACAATTTTCTTTTTTCCCCAAAAACTTTTCCATTTCTGCAGAATTTACAAATGTTTTAAAATTTATTTTTTTCTTTTTCTTCCAATGAGAAAAAAAAACAGCTGCATCATGATGCAGTAATTCTATTCCTGAAAGCAAGACTTGGAGTCAGTTAACTGAGCATGATTTTGTCTTTACAACTCTTTTTCATTTTATTTTTGCTTTGCCCTGGGGTGTTCTTAGATAAAAGTTATGCTTATAAACAAATTAGTTGTCATTGGTTCTTTGTTGTCAGGTAGTCTTTCATTGATGCAAGAAACCTGAGCATGTACATGACCAAATCTCTCTAATTTAGAAGCTGTATCATAAAAAATTTTAGTATATGCTAAAAGACTTGGAAGTAGTATTTAGTTGCTGACAAGGTCTTTCTGTCAGCTATAAAGAACTTAAAAATTACAACTGAGCAGCCAGCCTCTCTTTACAAGGGTAACTTTTAATAGCTAGAAAAATAAAAAACTTCTTTTCAAGTGTGAGTTGACAGCTAGGATCCTGCCTCAGTATCTCTGTGTATTCACATCTGACATAGTGAAATATCTCCTCTCATTCTTAAATTAATTTGGTAGATAGGTTGTTTACTGTTTTCATTACATAACCCTAAAGAGGGCGTGATGGCTTGCACATGGTCATGTTGCTGTGTTATGTTGAGAGTTGACCAATTATGTGGAAGCAAATTTTAATTTTCTTTTCTTTTTTTTTTTTTTTTTTATAGCCACAGTAGTATCTTGTTAAGGTACCAGCACTAACAGTTACAGATAATGGTGTCTTGGATAACTGAGTGAAGTATGCTTATATATTTTCAAACACTCTTAATTTTTGACAAGGATTATTTTTTTCACACCTAAGATGTCAAGTCATGAGCACATGGAGCCTGCACAGGAACAATCCATCCACAAGTGATGTCACACCACTTGTGGAGTTCACACAATGCAGTTTGACCGCATGCATACTAGTGAGACTAGTTTACTAAGCAAAATGGTGCAAGATTGTCTCATCATATTTGGCAGTGATTACATATGGATAGAAGAAACCTTTTCATTGTGAAGATAGTCAAGCACAGAAATAGTCTGCCTGGAGGTCTCTAAAGTCTTCTTCTCTAGAGGTTCTCCTGACTGAATAAAGCCCATAGCAATCTTTGCTAATCTTAATTTGCTGATTTGAGCACAAGACCTCCTGAGATTCCCTCACAATTTCAACTTATTGACTTCTCTATTATTTTGTGCAGCAGATTTGTTGTTCCCAGGACCTGCTTCCTACCACGACTTAAATGGCCAGAGTAATTGTGGTTATTACAGGCAAAACAAATTTTATCTTCTAGTATTAAAATATCTGACCAAAAGGGGATATTTGCCAGCTCAAGTACTTTGTCAGTGGGGGAATATCCAGGAGTGCCTCTGTAGCTCTGGAAGTCATTGTGTTCATCCTCATGACCTCATTTCACTGCTTTCCAGCTAGCAGCTGCAGATTTGAGGGGGAAGCCTCAGGTAATTTAATCACTTTGATTGAACATGTGCTGTCCCATTTATTTTCTGGAAGTTAAAAGAGGTCATACCGAAATTTTTGCATGTCCTATAGCACAGCTACTAGAGCACAACCTGACCAAGGACTTGTTTCTCATCTTTACTCTGTGAACAGAAAGAAAGTTTGCTTGCATATCTTTTATATAAAATGCACAAAATAATTTATTTTCCTAAGAAGTGAATTAAATATTTATATGGAAGCAGGTTTTGACTCAGTTTGGGCTTATTTGTTTTTTGGTGGTTTTTTTTGCTTGGTTCAGTGGTGTTGTGTTGTTTTGTTTTGTTCTGGGGAAAGTCAATAAGAGGAGTGGGAGTTTCCAGATTTAGACCTATTTGTCTGGAGGTAAGAAGGCCAACCAATTATTTTTTAAATTAAATCTTCTGGTTATAATGCCATTCCACAAAAAATCAGGTTGCTTTTCTTCCGTTTTATCTTTGCGGCTTTATTACTTATATAGAGCATCCTGATGGTGTTTTACAATGTTGAGTATGTTACTTTTATCAGATTCGTGTTCTCAATTTTTTCATCAACTTGGAGGTTTCCTTATAAATAAAAAAAGTTTCAGAGTTGGATGAAACGCTAGTGGTGCTTTTCATTTGGTGCATAAATTCTCTCATAAATAAAAGTCTGAGGTTTTTTTAATAATTTGATACAATTTGTACTTAATATATTTTGCTTTGGACGTGTCTGACAAGCCTTTTGACTCGCCTGTAAACGCAGATATCTTAGTATGTTTGCTATGTTTGGTAATATTACTATCAGTATGTCTCTTTATACCTATAGTAGTTGCCTCTGAAGCTAGAGGGCTTTTTTTTTTGTTTGCTTGTTTCTAAAAACATACAGCTTAGAATATCTGTTGACTTAAATGCGTGTGTCTAAATTAAAGTTGATTATTTCAATTATATAATCAATATAATAAATTAGTTAATATATTATCTAGAATACACTATTTTTTCACTGTGTAATTTAACAAACTTGGAAAGGTTTATTTTGTGCATTTTATATCAGTAGAGGCTTCAAGTGTCTTTTCCTGATTGTATTCTGTAAATAGCTATTGCTCCATGAGAAGAACCATAAGAAATCTGCTCAATGCTTCTGTCCTTTATGTTAAGGCTTTATACTGTCATTCATAAGCAAGTCATTGAAATATCTTCTGTGTAACTTGACTATCAGTAGCAAATATCTAGTGACAACATAGGCTACATTTATCCTGAATAAAGCAGCTCCAAGGAATATTTCCAGCCACTGGAACTGAATTGTCTCCATTGTTAAATTGTTAGATTTGTCCCTCATGGTTTTGGCCCAGGCCAAATGAGACCCTTCCAAGCAGCTCCTGCGTACAGTCTAGCAGCTGGAACAGACCAGAGACCGTCCCCAGCAGGCAATTCAGATGTGCTGTATCCTGACCTGGTTGTTTTAGAGAGCAAAAGAGTTAATAGCAGTAGCATAAGCTTTTACATGCTGGTGTTTTCATTGCCAGAAAACAGTCCCAGGATGTGTAAGTCATAGCCTCAGAGGCTCGCTCTCCTGTCTTTTCTGTATCAAAATGTCCCAGTGAAGACATTTCATTCCTTTATTTTTGTTTGTAATATGCTTTGCTCACTCTTTTTGGAGGTCTTCTGGCTACCATTTTCCTCACCATTGTATGCTCCATCTTGAGCTTTGTGGACCATTTTGTCCTAGAGATATTACTACCTAGGTATTTCACATGAAAAGGATTGGAAGCAATCATCACCATGTAAATTTACATCCTTAATGGAGTTGTAGGAAACCAGCATATGAGTGAAATATTGATGTTTTATATGATATATATGATGCTTGTATAACCATGTGGTAACTATGGCAATAAAGCATAATACACAACATGAGTTTATGTTTTAATACCACACTATAAAGTGAGTAAATGCCAAAGAACATAGTTCATTACTTATGTGCAAGTTCTGTTTTCTTTTGCTGTCTTATTTATTTGAATGTATTTAGATTAATTGCAGCAGAACAGGGATACTTGAGTTGTAGCAGTTATTATGTAAAGGAAAGACAGAGATTACACACTGATCAGATCTTAAAGCTGGTTTTAAAGCTGATTATACTACATGGTTTCTTGGTGCCAGAAATAAGAGAGGAAAGGACCATAGTATAACTTACACCTGAACTCTGAGAGCTAACAACTGTTATATGAATCAGTGATAGGTTATTCCTTTACTAGAGGATCCAAAAAACCATTATAACATATTATGTTGCCAAGGTGTTGAATGACAACAATTGCAATATTTCATGTTTAAATCCATTTTCATTTAAACACATAGTTTTGTACTCTACTTTCGCCTTCGGGCTTCTCAGCAAAGTGATTTCCATAATCATTCCTACAAAGAGGAGTTAAAACTGTAGCCCTGAAACACATTTTGAATGAGTATATCTGTTTCTGTGTAATTCAGCTTTCTTGGGAAGTATATTTTTAATATCTGATGACTTTTGCTTATTCAGAGAGAAAGAATGTCATATCATTTACAGTTTTGTTCCCAGGAAGGTCCATTTTCAGTCTCCCTCCAGCAGCAATTACTCATAGAACTGTTAATATTGCTTTGAAACAACTTCTGAAGCTCTTGCAAGTGTCTGGAGAAAGAGGGAATTTCATGTTATTTAACTCCTCTGAAAAATTGTGAGGTCCTGTTGTTACCAATTACTGTATTTTTTGCTATAATTTTGCCATAAATTAGTCCTATGTGAAACTTGAGGAATGTAATATTAGATTAATTACGTACTTGAGGAATGTAATATTAGATTAATGCAGACTATTTTCCAGATTTTTTCCCCTAGGTTTTGAGAGAAATAGCCAGTTCTTTACAAAGAATTATTAATAGATCCCTAATAATCTCCTAATTCTATGCATTGGCCTTAGGAGAACTCGAAGTACAGTTTTCATGCACTGGGTTCTAAATCTTGTTCTGCAGTGTGATTTATTTGAGATTTTCTCTGCCGTCTCGTTATACCTCATTATCAGTACAAAGTAGCCACTACTTCTCATACCTCTGAAGGATCTACCATTTTTTCACCAAATGATTGGTTTCTTAGCTGCCGTTTAAATATGGTATGGTCTATGATGGTCTGTGATAACTGTTTGTGTATTGATTACACTGTATCTGTTGTCATGTGTAAGACAGTAACCTAAAAAGTGAGTATGTTCAGATATCTTTCCATATTTAGTCTACAGCCCTTCAGAACTCTTGTCAAGGTTAATGTTTATTTCAGACATTTGCAACCTCAGGTATACTCTGGGAGATTATTTTTTTTCTTTTCCTTCCATATAATATGCATGCTGTTGTCCCTTGTTTTTATTTGACTTTTAAAGTGTGATTCAGTAGCAAAAGAAGTACTAAGCAGAGGAGAGCATGTGTGTGACTTTTAAAGAACCACTTCCATGACCACTGAAAGGAGTGCTCAGAGGTGTTACTAACACGAATATTCAGTCAGACATGGTTTCCACTCAGAAGTGATGTCTGATCTAAGACCAAGTGAAAAGGCTGGTTGTGATGAATAAGGACATGGTGAGGAAGGATCACCATGCCAAAGCAAACAGATGATGGGTGGTACTTGTAGTGCCTAGGACTTTACTGAAAGTGCTTTTATGTGACAGAGTAAAGCAAAATATGAGAATATACTCAGAATAGCCAGCAGCAATAACTCATTTAGAAAGAAGTTAGGAGAACAATTAATTGGAGAATTCTTCAAAATATCTGCTAATAAATTCGGTGCTATGCTCTCACTGATGGTACATAACACTACATCACAATTTATCTGTCATAGCAGGTAGTTGTTTGAGCTTGTCAGTAATATGTTGTAGATAGATTTTTACCTCTTTTTCCTTTGCAAAGTTCTGTGCAAAAAGTTGTGATGAGTTTGGGACAAGTTTTATTATTATTTTATAGAGCTTTGAATTTTAAGTTCTTGTTGAGAAGTAATTTCACAAATATCCAAGAGCATAAGCAGTGGAAATCAGTGCATCCAAATTTCGTAAAAAATAACTGCTGGACTTAGAGGTATGAATTATTTCTAACTAAATGTTGATATGTTGTAAATGCTTTGTGCAGCTTCAGTGACTTTCTCCGGTAGGAGAAAATGGAAGTTCCTTTACATGCTTTTTGAATTTTGTTTTAAGGATAAGATCTCTGCTATCAAGTGAAATTTCAATGCTAAAGCAAATTAACTGCTGGAGAACCACTTCTTCATTAGGTCACATATTTTCAGTGTTCTATGTAAAATGGTATTCATTGCCTGGGAGATTTTGTGAGAAGAAATGGGAAAGAGAGCAACAGGGTGAAAATAATTAGGAGATGCAGATTAGAAAGCAGTGCAGTTAGAAATGTTGTGATGGTGAATGCATTATGGTATTTTAGATAGATTAGTATCAGTGCTAACTTTTTTCAAGGAAACTTTTGGAATCTGGTAAAATGAATGAATATGCTTGGTACTTCTCCAGGAATATTTAGGAGTGAAAGTACTTTGTGGTAGATAAAAAGTTTCTGTTCTGCCTCTATTAATCTTAGAGGATATTACCAATTTAGGATGAATTCCTTCTCCAAGCCATGGTTCAGTTTGTCTGTAAAATTCTCAATTAGTGCACTTCATTTACTTTTGTGCTTGAGCACGTGTGGGTATGAGTAGGCAGGATAGTAGCCAATGTTCTCCTTTCTACTTGAAAGCTGAGCACATAGTATATTTCAATCTTTCAGTAACCGGAATTTGCCAATAATATGTTGCAGAGAGACACTTACCTTGTCTGATATTTAAGAACTTGTTATTTAAACAGCTTATTAGGCTGAAAGCTAATGATTAACTGAATTCAAAATTAAACTAATTAAGACTACTTTAATCTATGTGATGCTTTAGGACATGTTTCTATTGTGTGTAGGAAGAATTTTAAAAAGCCTGTAAAACTCGCTTTTCATTATGAAAATTTTGTTTCCTGTGAAAGACAACAAATAGTTGCTGATGATTCTTTCATTATGAGGAAAAGATAATATGAATAGTAGTAAACCAAAATGGAGACAATTTGTGAATGCTGATGATAAATTATGCTAGTTCCAAATGATGTCTTTGAGCAATTTGGAAATATCACAATCCTTTCTCTAAATATTGATGTTCATCTCACATATTTCATAATAAGGATTTTACTATATTTGAAGTTGGTAAAATCTATTTTTTGTTAAATACTCCAGATGAAATCTTCTGGATTAGTTTGTTTTCTTACCCTGTTCCTGCTTTAGTAATGTTTTTCTATTGAAATAGGAAAATATCTAATCTGAAGCCTTTGCACATAGCTTGTCCACAGAATCATAGGAAATGGATCTTAACCAGATGATGTAGTTCAGTGTTTCTGCCCTGATTCAGTAAATTTCTGTTTCTGATTTTCACTGTAGGTTATTTCAGATTTAACTTGTTTTGCTCATAAGGCCTGAGGTGACAAAAAATTTGTAGCTATAAGATTTAGAGTTTGGATGACATAGCAAGGAAAAAATTAATCTGTGTTCTAAACCAATCAATTTTTAAGGACACTATAAGTCTTTAAGATATCCTAATGAAAAATTGTAAGCACAAATTCATTACAATATATATATATAAAGTCAGTTTTGAAGTAGCAATTCTTGCAAAACTGTACCGAGAAAATACATTCTCATATAATCAGGGACTGCGGTGCTGTAGAATTAACGTTTTTTGAGAGAAGGAAAAATTAAGTTTGTGGTTAGTCTATTTTAAGGAAAGCTTCTTAGTGGATTAAAGGTTGTCTACAGATAGGATTGTCTATATAATTAGGCTTAGATACATCCTATAACTTGATACCTTGTCAGGTGCCTCATTGGAAGTTTATTAACTGCTAGCTGGCTGTTTTTTAAGGGAAGATAGTAGCTGCAGAAAGTGATTCAGTTTTAAGGTATGCAGAACTACCTAAACATGTTCTCACCTTTGACCATACTTGCTCCTAGGTGTGTCACTTGATTGAAGAACTGGTATTATGAGTATAGTCACCAGACTCTGAATGGGGAAACAATATAAATTTCTGCAGTAACAATATCCATCACTGCAAGTAAATTAGATTTCTAAGATATTTTGATACTGCAAAGCATTTCTACACAGACTGAGTTTTACTGAGATGTTTTAATCTGCCTTCCTACAAAACTGTGCTATCTTCCATGTTGAGCCCTGGTTCTAATTTAGCTATGGTGCTGCCTGTCTTTGAAAATCATTTTGGAAAGGAAAGAACTGCCATTTGAAGGTAACAGTTGCTTTGCAGTGATTATCCACCCCCTCATGACACTGTTACACACATAAGATTAGGTGAGATGAATCCCATTGATATCTAAAATTCTGAATTCCTGTATCTTCTGATGTTAGTCATACCTTCCCGTATTAGTCCACACAGGGCAGGTCATGACCGGAAAGTTCAGTTTTGGCAGTTTAATGCTGCATATTCTTTCCAAACATCAATTTTCTGCTTTTACTTTTATTTTGAGATGGTAAATATATTTTCTGACATTCAGCTTAATCTTCCATATATTTCAAAAGTGCTTTCTAGAAACTGTTAATACAATTTATCTTCTGAATTGTCCAATTCACTCAGCAATTACTATGCAAAATTCTAGGTTTTAAGCAAGTTTTCTTTTATTTCTATTTTTACTTTTGCCATTACAATTTATGACTCATGTTCTCTGCATGTTTTCATTAAGTATTTTCTTTGTCTTTGCTTTTGGTTTCCAATATTTGCATGTGCTTATAGTCTTACTGATTTGATTTGATTTAATTTAATTTAGTCATGTAGCAAAAAAAGAGTCTGTTTTTCCTCTAATTTAAAAATTGTTACCTTTTGTCAGTCTTCTTTCTACAAATCCTTTTTTTTTTTTTTCCTAAGAAAAATAGTTCCGTCTTTGCAGCTAATCTGGGATTATATTGGTACATATTTAATTTTCTTCTTCACATAGATTTCCAGTGCCACTTTGGGCAACTAAGTTGTTTTTTGAAAGTTCATTTCTTTTTGCTGTGGAGAGGATAAACTCATTAGCCTTCTGCAGATATCATACACAACTCCAGTATGAGCCAGGGATAGTCTCGGGATCTTCTGATGTTCTCAGTATCAGTCCTGAAATCAAAATGCTCATCAGGACTGGCTAGTCATGTCTTGCTAAAGCTTCTTTCCTAACTTGGCTTTTCTCAAAGCCACGAGATATTCTTTTCATAAGCTTCTTTACCTTTGTGTTGTTTCAAGCTGGCAACTTTTTTTGGTCTTTCAAGCTGCCATCCCCCTGAGAGATGGGAGGCTGCAAAACTCTAGCAGGTTTTTCAAGGACGTAGACAATAGTTTTGCCAGGTTTGTTCTTTCCTGAGAACCATTAAGAAAACACAGTATAGATAGAGTCTTCAACATGACAACGGTGGGAGAATCATTTAATTCCTGCCTGTGCTAACTGATGAGCCAAATAAGGAAACAGAAAAAAAATTACCTAGGAATCCATGGGACGTGAACACAAAAATAGTGGAAGCCTCTTCCTAACCGCGACTATTTGAGAAATGTGATTGTTTAAGGTAAAATTTTTACAACTAAATATGCCATAAATTCTGATAAATTCTTGGCCACTGTATTCTTTTCTATTCTGCTTTTTAAGCATCAGTGTTCCAACACCATTTCAGTGTTATTATCTCATTTCTAGAATTCTCTCAATTTAACCACTTGAAGGTATATGGCAAAGGTCCCCTTTCACAGAAGCATCTTTATTTAATATAGAGCTTTAATTACATGATTAAATTTTTAAGCTTATGTTTAAGTTTCACAGAGGTCAATGGCTCTTAAAGCTCGTGCTTGAAGTTGAGCATGTGCTAAAGTGCTTCTCTAAATAGATAGATTTAAGCACATGCTTAAGCCCTTTCCTGACTCAGGGACCAAATTATATCCAGGGCTAAACTTGAGTATCTCTAGTGAGATTAATCTAGCATACACAAATTTTAATTTTATTTCATTCTTTATATTGTAACTGCTGTTTCCTCTAATGTTTCCCATTTGATACTTGGATATTATTCATGCTCTTTTAAAATGAAGACTGTACGAGTTTACAGGTTTTTTTTAATTAATCACACTTTGCTGAAATTACATATCTCAGCATGTCATCTCACTCTCTGAGTTCTCATAACACTATCATGTAAAACTGTCCTTTATTCCTTCCCCACACAGTGTAAGCAAGACCTGCTAATGGCAGCCAATCTGGAGCTTCATACCTTACTACAAAATAAATCAGTGAAGAAACTGTTATCTACATCTTTTAAAATATGTTTGGATGTAGAAATATGTCAAGAATGGAATGGAGATAGTGACAAATAATTGAAACTTGTGTTGTATGTTTTCAAGAAAAAGAAAACAGGAGAGAAAGTTTGAGGTAGGGTCTAGATATTAGTAAATTATCATTTATTCTAGATGAAACACAAATTAACTTCAGTTGTATCTGGGGGAATACTACTTTAACACATGTACAACTAAGGCTAACAGTAGAGTCTAAGCATTTTGGAATGCCATATGCTTTGCACCTATTAAAAATAATCCATCACATTGCCTCCTTCTGTCCAAATCCTGTATGGTTAACTCTGTCCTTCCAATCCAAGCCATTCACAGAGCATTTACTCTGTTAACAGTATCTTTTTAAAAACCTAGTTGCTGGCCAGTATTTTTATTTTTTCCAGGGATGATTTGTATATATGCCCACTCTATAGAACTGCACTATTGGAAAAAAAACCTTTTGGCATTTTGTTTATTTTGTGCTGTCAGTGAAGCTACTCATCTATTTAGAAAGTACCTTTGAAAACTCAAATCTTAATACTTCACTTGATGCTTTTCACTCATATTCAGTGCCTCTGGCTTACAAGCAAGTGTCATATGGTTGCAATTAAAAGGATGTCACAAAAACTTCATTGTAAGTAGGGTAACATATGCTCTTAAGGGGTTTGTTTCGGTTTCCAGTGCTTTGAATCCTGCTGGGGTTGGGAGTCACATCTTTCACAGCTAGTCAGCTTTCTTGCCTTAGATATGTCAGCTGATGGGGTGCCAGTTAAAACATCTTCCAGAAATGTTGACAAGTATCTGAAGGGAGAAAACCAACTTCTCCAAATAAACAGAGATGACTGAGGAATAGGAGTGGCAAGTTTTGCTCCAGAGGTGGTACATCTATCAGTCAAGCAGACTATGTGTGGCATTTGAGAAATATTTCTTGTCGAGGGCTAGAAAAGGGCTTTCAGTAATTCTACCTTCTGCTGTGGGAACAGCCACAGGCTTGCCAAATGTAAGCCAGAAATAGAGACAACAAGTAATTAAAAAACCCTAACCAAACAGAGATCACAGAGATGAGAGAAATATAACGAGATGTGTGACATTCATGCTTATCATAGAAGGCTAAAGCTGCATAAATTCAGTCCTGTTACAAGAACAAGCTAAATTAGTGAGGGAGGCTCATCTTGCATGCCTACACTCTTAAAATGCATAGCTGCAAAATTTGTTGGATGTGTTTACAAAGAAATGCCTTGCAGAGCTATTTTCTCATTATGAATTTGTTAGAACAAGGGCAGGCATTTGACTCAAGTTCTCAATTCACTTTGGCACATGTACAATCAAATTTTCCTAGATTTCAGCATAATCTTTACATCTACTATTCAAAGAGAGCAAGGAAATCAATCTCCAAATTGCATGTTCGAAGGCTATAACAACATATTGCCATTTGGTCTTCTTTCACACACATTTTTTTCCCTGACAGAGATCCGCCCCCCTTCCTCAACCCCCCCCCCTCGTCCCTCTCAGCCCCCCATGCCCCTTTCGTTTTAATCCTTTATTTGGCAATTGTGTTTCCCTTTCCATATGGCTTACATCTCAGTGTACACTAGTAATTCAGCTCTGGCTGTCAAAAAAGTAACAGTTTAATGTGCTGGTCAGGAAGTAGCTATTCTTAATTATTTTCCCATATAACCCAAATATATTGTTTCAGTTGAGAATATCAGGGAACAAAGAAATCCTGCTGCAGACAAGATCTTATTTTGGTCTGTTGTATGGCTGAATTCATCATTACTTCCATAAAAGCCTTAAACATATTCCCTTTGCCATCTGTGTTGAACTTCTAAAGGAGAGAGGTGCTAAACTTCCAGCTGATGTTCAGATAAGCTAATATTTTATCTTTACTGCAAAACCTTTATTTGGTTGCTTGGCAGTGATGAAGATAATTTACTAGGTTAGATTTATGACAATGGTGTCTCCACAACTTGTAGTAAATTGAAATAAAAATCCTTTGCAATTTATTTTCTGACACTAATGATCACTCTCACCAGTGAATTCTGTGTTTATATAGGGAAAATTCTGTTTAGAATCGCAAAGTTTAACAATGCTTTACTGTATGTCTTAAAAGTGAGAGGAGTCATAATGTTGAAAGTATTAACTATGCAAGTATTAACTTGCATACCCTTAACTATGCAAGTAGTACCAAGGGTATTTAAAAATTCTCGGTGATGTGGTTTTTTGGGGTTTTTTTTGAATTGCACTGAAAATTTTACAAATTTATTCTTCGTGTTGATTGTTGTTAGTTAAGTTCTTTGCATTCTGCCTAAACCATACTCATTCTATGTCTTTATCTTTAGGATATCGTTAGAATATCATATCCTGCTATAGTTATATTAATATAATTTTAAAAAGAAAACAAAAACAAACAATCTTCCAAAAAACCATCAGAAAAACAAAAAAACCCCACACAACCCTCCAAATCACCTCCACAGCCCTATTGAGATAAGTAGAAAAAACATACTCTGAGGAAGATTTAGAATGGGAAAGACCAAAACCTGATATTATGGATATAGGTTTTTTTAGAGACAACACTGATATTCATTAACAAAAATATTTTTTATCAATTGAGTGATTTTTAATAGATTAAGAGCAAAGTTATTTTGAATGGTCCAAGAGCAGTGTCAACATTTGTCCTGTGATGGCCTTAGTCAGAAGAGAGAGCACTCCTCACACTCAGTTTAGTGACTCGCAGTGCTTTGTGAGGGTTTGACCAAATAATCCATTTTGGTCAGGAAAGGAGATTTGGGCTCATTGTGTGTAATGTATGAGATTATGGGGCAAGGACTTCATCTGATTCAGGATATGACATTAAACCTGTGGTAATCTACTTTTATTCTCAACAAAATCTCCTACTGCATTGCTACATTTGTATATCAATAAATGCCTCAAGCAAAAGAAGAATGCAAATAACATGTCAGAAGTATGTTTTGTGTTTACAATTTAGTCTTACAGAACTATGTGGTAATTTGTGTTTTCCACTAGTATTTACCTCAAAATAAGCTTTATTTTTGAAGTCCTCTTCAGACGCTTTTGTACTTTCCTGACAGCAGTATCAATGGTCACAGCTGACAGAAGTCTATATTTTTAAGGCGTGTGTCATATTGACCATATTACAAAATATGGGAGAAAAAATATAAATATGGTATATTATACTGAATATATGGAATTTTATTATTTCTCTGGATAAGGTGTCCTGATTAATCATTTTGGATGCAATAGTTGCTCAGTAGCATGGAATTTTTAATACTATCACCCAGGACCTTCAGCTTGGAAGTGGCTTACAGTTACTTCTCTGTCAATGTTTGTGGGTTCTTTTTCTGCATGGATGAACTAAAAAAAAAACAAAAACAAACAGTAATTTTCCAGTGGATATGTATGCATTAGTATTCTGGTTTGAATCAGTTGTACTATTTTAAAACAAATACTCTGGTGGTTTTCTTTTTGGTGTTTGGTTTTTTTTTTCTCCATTATTTTGATCTGCAGAACAGTTTCAGTGCATCAATTTAGTTTTAAGGTAGACTTCTTTCAGAAAGAGCTAAATTCTGGCAGGCACGCACCAAATGATTTTTTACCTTCTTTGACATCTGAACCAAACACTGGATCTTTGAGGAGCTTCAAGAGACACGTGGTTCAGTCCACAGGGCCAAATAGAATAAATTTCAAATAAATTTGAATAAAATTCAAAGCAACCATCCTCCCTCCAGCAGCTTTTGTAAGGGCCATAGTACTAACTGGTATGATTTACTAGACCATTCCTATTGCTTCAAACTACTTGCTAATAGTTTGAAACTTGAGTTCAGGCTATTTTCAGTGTATTTTGAAATCGCTCAGGGTTGCTAGTTTGAAATATGTATTTTAAATTTATGAAAGATTGGATTTGTCCTCATTCCTTTGTGCTACTCATTTGTGAGCTCTCTGGGTGGAAAATGCCACTTTAAAAATAGTGTTGAAAGCTTTCGATGTCAAATACAATGACAATGCACCGATGTTTGCAATCAAGATTTGCTCAGCATAAGGAGATCTGTGAGATCTGCTGTATGGCAGTCGTGAAGGTGATAACCCTTTATAAACATCACATTGTGAGATTAATAAACACTACCCTGGCTTCAGCATCTGGAGTGCCAGTTCCATTTTGCATAGAATGACCTTGGTTGAAGTACTGAAACAGAAGTGTTCCAGTGTGTGTGTGTGTATGTACGTGCTCATGTGCGTGTGACTTAATTTATGACTTCTGGTAATACCAGCTACAAGGAAATAGCATGCCTCACTATTTTCTGCTTTCTTATAAATTTTTTCAATATTACTTTACAGCATTGTTCATCCAGGAGATGTACAAAAGGAATGTCTTTACCTCTGTTGTTCCCAATGCTGTTTTCTTGAAGCTACTAAAAGAAAACCTCTCTGAAAGATGTGCTCATACAATCCTTTTTGTTCTAGGGCCAAGTTTAATAGCTGCTGATGTCAGCTGAAAGGTTCATATTGAATTAATTGAACGCCTAGCCTTTATTAACCTTTATCCAAAATGAGATACATAGTAACCTATTGCAATAGGCAGCTGGCAAAAGGTAGCATGCTAGTAACTTCCTGTGATTGTCTGAGTGGGGTTTCTGAGTTATGTTTCCACACTGGTCTTCTAGATGTTTCTTTTTGAATGCAGTTCATCTTCATCAGTACTCACCAGTTCTACAGCCAGCAATATTTTTATTGTTGTTCAGAAAAGACTCCTAAGAGGAGAACTATTTTATTTTTTTAAGGAAACAGTGCATGCTTTCACTATTATGAATTATGAGGTTGATATATGAGTAGAAAAATTGTAACTGCCATATATTTTTAGGGACTGCCCCACTATTTTGATTTATTTTAGTAGTGCCTTTCAAATTGTTCAGAAGGACAGGAGTGGTATTCATTCCATGCGTACAGTGTTTCCTTGCTGCAGTTTATTAAATCTTTAGAGTATGGTCCTCCAGACCTAGCTGACCTACTACTGCAACATTAAGGAAATGCTGTGTACGGCAACATATTTTCTTCTACTTTTAAATTTCAGTTTTATTTTTCTGAGTCAATAAATCGTGTTAGAAAGCCTATGAGGCAATATGTTGCCTAAGAGCCAAAGGTGTAGAAGTTTCAGAATTCGCAACAAGGTGTTAAGAGCCAAAATTGACCCTGGTTTACATCACATTATGGAGTTACACACACATGCGCGCACACACACACACACACAAATTAAAAAAAGAAAAAATCATTCTCAATGAAATAATAATGAGTAAAAGAACAGCATGACATGGTAGATGTTTTCAAATACAGGGCCTGATTATTTCTCAGTGAAGTTTTTCTTCAAATAGTTTGTACCCAGTGAGTGCCTTCTGATTCATAACATGACTTAGAGACTCCCATCTGCTGAATTGAAGTATTCCACATGGTAGGTTTAATAAAATAGCTGAGTAGCACACTTCAGAACCTAGTCACATAATAAAGCTACATAGCTGTGAGTTTTGAGACCATCTGTATTGTGAATATAGCAACAAGTCATTCACATCATTTACCATACAATAACAGTCAGGGAGCTATTTTAGGAGCAATGGTCCTTACATTGCAGACATCTAGCAAGACACTACAAAATACAATTTATTTACTTCAGTGCTTCACAAAGATTAACTTTATCCTTGGGAGGCTAATAACCCTAGGATCCCTTAATAGTCCATGCAAAGAAATAAGCTCTTTCCATTGACTCTGAGCAGAATCCTAACTTGAAGGATGCAGACCATTTGGAAAGAGTACAGAAGAGATCAAGAAGAGATTTCAAAACATGATCTGCTTATAAAGATTGTGGAAAATAGACCTGTCATGAAGGGGAGATGACAGGGGTATATGAGTGTTTTAAAATACAAAACAGACTGCTGAAAAGTCTGTTCTCCGGGTACACAGTGAATAAGACAAAACAATAATGCAGTAAGGAAGATTTATATTAAACAGTAGGAAAAATCTTCCAGCAGTTATAGATATGGAAGCATGCTGACAGAATTTCTCTCAGTAGATTACAAAGTCTCTGTCACTGGATGGCTTTAAGAGCACGAGACAGACATCTGTCAGGAATGCCGTAAATATAACTGATCCTACCTGCAGAAAGGACTAGAATAGATGACCTATAGAAGTTTCTTGAAGTCCTATGATTTCATGACTTTCTCAGAAACTGCCCTGTTGTCTGGTTTGGGTTAAGGAGATTTCTGTCTTTTTATAAACTTCAAATTTTGTAATCATTATGCTTGTTTAGTGTGCAAGAATTAAAGATTCTGTGTTCCTTCCAACACAAGATCAACAGCCCATGGATTCTATGATTGAATTCTTTCCTCTGAGTAGCACTTCATACATAATGCACTTGACAATATATCATCTTCTGACAATACACATACGTATTGAAGCATTTGATGTTATTACCTTCAGTATTGTCTCAGCTCTCCTGAGAGATTTGAATTCCACGGTGATTCTATTTTTCCTATGATAATTCAGTTTACTAGTAAAGTGTTCTGAACTGTGAGTCAAGCTTCATACCTGGTTTTCATTCTAGTACTTAAAATTTTTTCAATCATCTATTCATTCACTGCTCCTAATGAAAAAAAGTAGACTTCACTGCTATCTTTTCAATGCAATTAATTTATTGTTATGGTTGATATACATATATAGTATATCATATTGGATTTATTTCTCTTTTCATTTTTATCAATGCAATAGAAAATAATAATGAACTAAGTTCACTTGTTACAGCTTTGTAATTCAAAACTATTTGTTTCCACGTGTTTGCTTATAAAAAATTTTGTGAGTTTAGTTCTACAGGATATGTTACATGAAAACTATAATAAATAAAAAAGAGAGAGGTTAAGATTTCAAATGTAAAAGAATGGCTGTTTTCAGATTTTAAATATATATAGAGAGCAATATTTTCTTTAACCAGTAATTCCTAGAAATAAAAGTTATTTAGTATTGCCCCCAATTTAAAATCTCCAAGAAGTATTTAGAATTGACATATGAATATTGTCATTTCTTAATGTTCAAATTAACACCATAATTTTTGCAAGCAATTTAATTACAATGTATATGTTAGACTTTTAATCATGACAACATCAAGGGTGTTACTGATTAACAATTTTTCAGAAGGTACAAACGCAATGAATTTCTGTCCAACACCACCTTTTGTCCTTTTGTTATGACATTTATTAAACTCTCTCAGGCATTTTATTTGAAGTATTTTATCAAAGTTTGTCTGGCTAGCAAAAAAAAACCAAACCAAAAATCCAAAAGTACTGTAAGCCTTGTGAAGTGACTGGAGAAGTATTAAAGACAGAAATATTAAAACGGTCACATACTTACCCTCTGTTTGTGTATCTGACCCTACATAGTCAAGTTATTAATATTGCATTTAAAGGAAAGATCTTGAATTCACTAAAACCACACAAATGTGAATGCTTCTGTAGGCTATTTAAATTATTTTAATTTTTTACAAAAATAGTTTAAGATGATCTTAACTCTTAATCTGGCTTCATTATACTTTAAATCATACTTGGCAAAACTATATAAAAGTTTTAATCACCATGACTTCCTATTTCTTTTAATTTTATTTATTTTCTTTCTAAAAATTAAATAGAGTAGGGAATCTTTTTTTTTCTCCCTCCCTCTTCCCCCAGTAGTACAATAAGTACAATTTAAAGAGCCTTCACATCCCCTGATGAGCTATTATTTTGCTATTGGAAAAATCTAGCACTTATATATCATATAACAACATAATACAATAATTAAAAACCATCCACCAAATATTTGGATAATTATGTGGTAATGTCATTTGCTAGAAAATCTGCTATATTTTCATAGTAGTAGGGAAGCCAGCAAATGAGAGTGTCAAATTATTGTCATGTGAAACATTATGAAGTTGCATGCACAGAGGACATAAATCAGCAATAGAATGGGCAGGAGAATATAAAATACTATGGCACTGTGTGAAGGAAGCACAAGCCTTCTTCTTTGTCATTCTGCTCAGTTTTTCTCCTTGTTTTTTTTCTGTGGGCATGCTTTGCTAAAAAAAGTTAGATGAACTCAGGCCACAGAATGTAAATCAGTAGAAAGTCAGAAGAGATTTCTATTTTTAAAAATCTTTAGTCTAATGAAAATTTGCCTGCGCACATTATTTCTGGGCATTTTCTGCAGGAGAAAGAGCAGTGCTAGCTCTTTAGCATGTTCATATGATTGGAAGCATTTTTATTTTAGAAGTTTAGAATGAGGGAAATATGCATGAGCATAACATTTTTTAACAACAACAACAACAACAAAGCCTAGTACTTGTGATTTCCAGGAAGAAACCTGCATATCTAAGCAATCAAACATGTGGGTTTTTGTTGTGTTTTTTTTTTTGGTAAGCTGGCATGAATTTTGATCCTTGACTCAGAATTTTAAGTGTTTAAGATTGGCAGTGCTTCATGTACAGTCTTCTTGGGATAAATTTTCTTTCATCTAGTAGATGAAATTGCAGAAATCAAATAGAGTTTCAGGATTGTATATAGAGCACAAGCCCTTTTTCTTTGTTTACAGCAGTGGACAAAACAATGTGCCAGATGAGCTAAGCCAAGGAGAAGCATTTTTTAGAGATATATTGTAAGTTTTTTTCTCTTGGATTGAATCAGTGAACCAAATTCTCTACTGCTATAAATTGTCTCAGATTGCAGTTTTGTTAAAAGGATTGCTGCTGTGCCGTCTGTGCATCTTCTGTTTGCTTTCCTGTGCTTACTGTCCTATAATTCTAGCCAAGGTTTCTCTCAGAATTAAGTTTATCTCTTACATATCTAATTCCTCTGACAAAGCCAATTTTGTACCACTGAGGATTTTAGAACTGGCATCAGACTACATAATGTATGTAGCAAGGGAAGAAAATTTATTTTGCATGCATTCCTCCAAAGGGAATCATAAAAGTGGGGGTTAGAAAAAAGTGGTTTGAATTGCTTTGGTATAGAATTAAGTATCTGATAGAAAGGTAAGTTTTTGCCATTGGCAGAAAGATATGGACAGTCTTTCTGAAGAATTAACTGGTATTAAACTATGTGTCTAGCAGGAATAATTACATCTTGTAAATCATGGTCTTTCAAATCCCCATAAACAATAACAATCCACAGTAGGTGTTATAATGCTAATGATAATTACATAAAAATTGTATTGAAATTGCAATTATTAGAACTTTTTTTTTCTTAAGATGCTTTATCTGTTGTGGTAATTCAATTTAATTAAATCTTTGCAGATTAGAAGGTATTTTTTTTAAACAACTGTGTTAAATGACTGTGGTAATTCAAGCAGTAATAACTATCAAGGTCATCCTTTTTCTTTTTCCCATCATATCCAGTCAGTTTCTTAAAGTGTCTAATCATTTAAAGAAGAGACAACAGGCCGTGAGGCAATGTAATTTTTTTTTACAGGTGAACTCACTAGAATTTGCATGGCAGTTAGAGATGTTTTGATGAGTGTAAGGAGGTGTCTTCTTGAAAGTAAAACAAGACTGTTAGATTTGGGAATCTTATACCAGAGTTTCAGAAAAGCCAAAAGGAAATCATCTCACAAACTAGAGTTTGTGACTAGAGTGACTAGAGTCACTTATATATTCATTATCATGATAAATAATTGTCAAGAGCTTGCATGCATGTTAAATTTTATTTTACACCTAGTGGGCACTTTGATTAAATTAGAAAAATATATTTAATTCCATGCACAAGTCTTTTCAGAGCTGACTTCAAAGCTACAGTACAATCTTGGGTGTAATGTGGTGAAGAAAAAGAACATATTTTTTGCCATTGCCTTTCCTTTAAAGGGAAAAAACAGGTGTTTGACAGGTGCTCAGAGATTTGGAACACTCAAAATGGTTCCAGTAGAACAGAATTTGTGGACCAAGCACAGGTGAGATGATACATGGTAAATGCAATCTAATTTTGCACCTGTAGAGTTTATTGCATGTGCCTCATCATACCAGCTTTATCTGTATTACCTCCTCCTTTGACTTGCTACTGGATACCCTGACTCTTGCAGATCATCCTGCATTATCATCACATCTTTAAGGTTCCCACAGTGAACTATTCCACTGCCATGGTCTTGGACTTGAAACAAGCATGGGGAGAGGCTAATGGAGAGTAGGACTTCAGCAGAATTTTTCATGGATGACGCTTCTCAATATCACTTGCTGCAAAACCTCTGCCATAAGACTACAGCTGTGGTGGCATGATAAGTTTGTTGATCCTAGTTTAATTTTCTTCATTTATATGTTTTCTTGTTATGACAAGGAGGAGAAAAACTTTGAATATTACAAGTCAAACAAGTTCTATATACAATTCAAATTATACCTCAGAATCATGTAAAAAGAGGTATTTGAAAGAGTAAATATGAACTTTTTTGGGCTAAAAATTCCTTAACAAATAATTTCTAGCCAAGAATCAAGTATTTTAATGCAGAAGTAAGTTCTTGTACATCAGAAGATCTACAATTATGCTCCTTACCGTAACTTGACCTTCCCAGATTTTCATCTGCTAATCTTTACATAATTTTTTTTTTTTTTGCCTGGGAAAAATCCCCACATTTTAATGGAAATTTTTCAGTTAGGCCTGTCAAATCTGCTACAGAATTTATGCTTGGTTCATGCTTAGTTCAGGCAATTGGTTTCTCACTTCTTTTTCTATTTGACCTGGAGAAAAGTCTGAAACACATACATAGGCAGGTAGAATGTATATGCCACAGGAACAGATGACATTAAAGAACACCAGCATGTTTGGGAAGCTATGATAGATTCCATTTCATACTGAGCTTAAAGTAAATTTTAAAAGTACTGTATAAAGGGATTGTCTGTGTTGGTCTGTGTAGTCTCATAAAAAATACCAGTGTCTTGTTTAATAAAAACAGGATTTTTTTATTCTTCTTTTGCTATGGGTTGGGGAAAAAAAAACCATCAACAAATAAACAAAAAAATAAAACATCATGAGGCAAATTATAGAAGATTACATTAGTGAGGCAGGCAAAAATAGGGAAAATGTTAAACACCATCAAAGCCATTAACCAAGACAAATATTTTGTTTCACTCTTAAATGTGAAAGTCAGATGCACTGCTGGATTCTAATAACTGGATTTACTATTTAGCCAGTTGTTTCTCTTCACAATGCCCAGCCACCTAGTGACTGATTTGTGCCAGGTGGCATTTCTCCAAATATGTGATATTTCCATGTCTCTGTTCACAGCATTCTGGAGACAGACAGATAAAAATACAGCAGCATATCATTCTACCTGTGGATAGATGAGAACGCATATGAGACTGTGACTAATTTAATAGCAGCCTAAAAATGCAATAGAAAGCAACAGTTTATTAATGATTTTAGGGTAAATGAAATTGGTATTAGCTAGAGAAAAGCTAAGAGAACATACTAAATGTGTTTGAAAAACAAAAATGAGCAAACCAGAAGGACAGATCTATAGAAAATATAATAAATCACTGTGTCGTAGACGCTTAAAATAAATACTGTTAACCCTCCTCATTATCAGTGTTCGTAGCAGCTTATAGTGAACTTTAAATAGCTATTCCATTACAGTCAGGTGTTAAAGCGGAAAAAAGACACTAGATGACTGTCAGATTGACAGGGTTCACTTGTTTATTTTGAATCACAGAACCCAGAATTTTGCTGTAGTATACATTTGTTCCCTACCAGTTTGGAGCTTCAAAGGTAGGTCTCCCCCACAGAAGTGCAGAAAGGCAAAGAAATCAAGGTTTCCCATTTCCTTCTCCATGCTGAAGACTCCCATTCGGGAACTTCATGTAGGGCATATCTGGCCACTGTGAAACTTCATCAAAGGGACATTGTTCTTAGAAAGAAAGAGTCTTAGAAGAAAAAAGCTTGGAGGTGGTCTCTTTACCAACTGGGAATGAATAATTTCACTCCCTTTTTTTAGCGGGTCTGAAATAGGAGCCATATGTTGGTGATATGACAGTGTTTCCGTAAGGGAAGATTAAAGATCTTAACTCCTTTGCAGATAAGATATCCCAGAAGAGTGTAAAACAAAAAGGATTTATAAAAAATTGCTTTTTATGTGAATTTGAACAAGAATAAAAGCATTAGAAAAATTATGAACAGTAAATACGGCTTTTATTGCAAACAGTTTTGAATCTGAGTAATTTTTGTAATAGTTAATATTTCTGCTCTCCAAACTATATCTTCTCACTGAAGATTTTAAAGCAGCAAAAGAGCAACGTGTAGCATATGTAACCTGTAGTTGTTATCTTGGACTTTTGTGTATGCTAGAAGCATAGGACTAGACTGCTGCAGAACATTGCTGTGTTGAAGACACAGAAGTGTATTCATTAAGAACAACTTACTCTTGTTCCTTATAGCATTTTAGGCCCACTCTCTACTATCTGTGGAAGAAACCTGAAATTAGCTTTTGTTAGCATTCCCCAGTTACTAAAATATAGTTATCCGCTAGTTTTTAGAAAAGTTCATGGGATTGTAAAACCCTGCTGTTTAAAAGCTGTAGAACTTAGACTATTAGTGGATTTTGAAAAATATGTTTTCCTCTTTATTGCTCTGTCTCCAAGGTTTTGTAGCAGTATTGATCTTCAAGTCAATGCATCATTATGTTGTTCTGTGAGACCATTCATATCCGATTGGTATGTAAGTGCAGCCACTGGAAAAATAAAAAAGTGTATTTTCAAGGAAATAATACTTGGATTACAAGGAAAATCAAAAGAGGGAAAAGCAACTAAAAGAATTTCACTTGAATCTACAGTCAATAATATTTGACCTTATCTCATGCTTAATTGGTTGGTTCTTCAAGTCTTTAAAATGGGGGATTACTTGCCCTGGTTAGTAGAGCTCTTTTACAGCAACTATGTACCTTTGTATTGAGTGGGCCTGTGTGCCTGGTCATGATTATATTTTAATGGCAAGAATTTACTTGAGCGCTGTTACCTCTTAATAAGTCACCACATGGTCACAGAGCAGTACAATTCTTCTGTTCCAGAAATGAAAGTTCCTGCTGATGCAATAATATTACGAGAAAATTTATAAAGCAGTGTTATCAAACTGTAAAGATTAAAGTTGAAGAAGAATAATTTGCGAGCTGTGGAGAGCTGTCTATACTTTTGCTTAGTATTATTTTTTAATCTTTAAATTTATTGCATTATTGCTGTGTGGAAGTTTACACGTGTGGAAAGACATGCTTATCCATACCCATGGGGCTATACAAGGTTGAATGTGTCCTGTAAGTAGGATTATGATTAAGCAATTATATATACACAACCTTGTGCTTTATGTGGTCTTCAATACAGAATATTATTTCCTTTTTTATTCTAATTCTTACATTAGTTTTAATTTTATCCTTGTTAAAATTTAACTTCAGCTAAAGGTAGATGATTACCAGCTACTGAGAGCAGACATTCATCAACTGATGATACTTTGCCCAAAGGGACTAAGATATTTATTACGTATAGTTCTGTTCATTTTATTTATTGCATTTAACTTAAGTATATTTCTTCCACTTCTACAAAATGTAATATTTTAAATTATAAGCTCTTTAGACTTCTTTTAGGTCAGAGTTACATTCTGGTGTATCTATTTATGTTTGTAATTAACAGGGTTTCCTCTACTTACTAAACCTCCGGTTTTGCAGGGATTTCAGTTATGTCACAGTCAAACATTAAAATCCCAAAAAGAACTCATTATCTAAATTGTGTGTCCCCGTGTAATTATGCAAGTCATTCAGCAAAACATTTCTGTTATCACTAAACAGCCAGTTGGCTCCTGTGCGCTGGTATGTAACCACGATGACTTCAGCCGAGGAGATGTTTAGTGTTGCAGTGCCATAAAATAAACACAGAACTGTTGACATGACATATTTAGGACAAAAGAAGCATAGATACAGTATTTAGAAAAAAAAATGGCATGCTGAATATTTCCAGTTTTGAGACACTGTACAATTTGTTCATATAAATCCTTTGCAGAGTTTCTTTTTCAGTTATAAATTCAGAGCATACCCTACAGCACTTTCTCATGCAGCAGCAACTAATTGAGGGAACTCTTTCTATTATTTATGGACTTTACATTAGCTTAAAATTCCTCATATTTCACAGTTTCTTGAGGATGGAGGAGCATAACCTTGATCTAGATTCTCCAGTTAGATTCATTTAAGTTCATGTAACCTTACTACTTCTCAGCCTATGTCCCAACACTTTTATCTGAAGAAAATGTTCTTGAGCTGAAAGCGCATGATGCATCTTTTAATAGAATTATTTTTCAATGGAAATGTGGCAGGACAGCAATTGCAGCAAAGAATTTATATAATGGAGTATGGAATGCAAAGCATCTAAGACAGGAATAGAGACAGCTTTAAAGATAGCTGATTATTCAAGACTGTTTTGTAAGTTGTAGATTCATGCCCTAATCAGTGTTCACAGTGCAATTGTGTAGATTTATCTGGGAAAACACTGTTGTCTTAAGTAAAAAAATTATTTGCAACAAAGTCTGATTATAGCTGTATGCACATATAAAGGAAGCAAATAAGACATCTATATGTAGAGAATTTTTTTAGTTCGAAAGACAGTATGTTTAATAGTAAAATCTATGTATTTGAGAGTAAAAACCCTTCTTTTCTTAATATAAATAGTAAGTATAGCTTTTTTGTTGTTGTTGTTGTCCTACAAGTGTCATTTTCTTTTACCCGACATACATTTTTGGTTTGGAGGACATTTTTCATCTGGGTGACCTTTCAAACAATCATCTGTACGCAGACAAGTGTAATGAATCTTCTGTTTTCTCTTTTCAGTTCCACTAGGTATTTGTGACAGGGTAGTTCATTACAGTGTTCTCTACTGGAAGTTGCCTCAAACTTTTTTTCTAATGAAAGGTTTTTTTCCCCTCCTTTAAAAAAAGATTAAAAAAATCAAGTGTTTCTGAAAAAGTCTTGACAGAACAGTGAAATGTAAGCAGTAAATCCAAGGTCTCTATAAAATGTGACACAGACCAGGATATTATTTATGGCAATAACAGTTAATGTAGGAAATACATTTACATGGGTTTCAAATGCAGACTAAAATGTCTGGAGAAAATAAAAATAAAAATATAAAAATAATAAAAATAAAAATAAAGCCACACTAGTTCTTGCTCTTAATCCACGTTTATTTCTATAAACTGAACATTTTTATCCGTTTGCTCACATATGTGACTTCAAACTATCAAAATTACATTTCTATTTTTATTAGCAGAAAATTACACAAATTATAGGAAAGTCTTTGATGTACTTTTATTGGTTTTGCTGCAGAGACTCCCTATACAGTAAATATTCCTGGGACCATTTTGTAGCAATGAGACCAGCTGGATAGGCTGTATCTGTGTCAGTCTCAGAAGCAGCGTGGCTGCATGCTGGGAAAAATCGCTGCCCCACTCTCTCCTCCCCACACCATGACTGGGAGAGGTTATTCCAAAACAAAACCATTCGAGACACAATCTCTAGTACTGTTTTTTTGGGGTCTTGTTTGGTTAGTTGGTTGGGTAACTGGTTTTGTTTGGGGTTTTTTTGTTTGTTTGTGGTTTTTTTTTCATTTCGTGACTGTGAGATACTGAAATAACTGACAAGTTTCCTTTAGTGGTTTAGCCTTCTAGATTCTTTGACTGGATTGCTAAAACCAAAGGGAAACAAATAATCCCAACTCTAAAACAGTCTCTGTTAGAGACATATATATGGATAGACATGAAATTATGCCTCATTTCAATCACACCCATTTCTCTCACATAAAGAATATGATCAAGTGATTCATAAAGGCTAATTAATTGAAGATTTTGCATACCAAAATGCATATATGTCAGTGATGTAGAAAGCAAACTGTTAGAAATTATCCCTCCACTAACCAACATTGTGAATAAAACAAGAAAAAATCAAAGCTATACTTTCTTTTTATAATGACAGCTGATATCTAGAATGTAAATCCAAAGGTGAAGATATTTAAAATGCAATTATGTAGGAAAAGGACTTAAAAACTGAATATACTCCAGTCATTAGTTCTGAAAATTTATTCTGAAATATCTTGACTAGCAAGCATTTCATTTGCTATATTTATTACTGGACTTTTCAGTAAAAAATACCATGGCATTAAGCAGCAAGAATGTTGGTCATAGATGTTAACTGGCAATTAAAGGAGAGAATTCTGATATTATTTACACCACTAAACTTGAAATAATGTTAGTGGAGCTCTTACCAGTTTGAGTTCAATATCCTGTTTGAACTGGGAATAGGCAGTAACTGAGATAAGAATCTCAGAATATTATTTTAAACAGTTTTTCATGGATGCTTCAAGGGGACAAGCAAAGAAAGGAGCCAACTGCAGTTTTCTTCAAATAGCAAAGAGTAGGGAAAGTGTATTCTCATTCTTTATTCATTATTTAACCCTTATGATTTCTTCCTTGTATCTTCAAAAGATCTGTATCATCAGTTACTTTGAAAAGTACAAGTATTTCAAACCTTTTGATTATAGATTGCCAGGAGTGTAGCTTTCCATGTGTCTATTTTAAATATCTAAACTGGCCTTAGAGAATCTAAAGTAGCACCTCACAGGTCTTTTTGATTAGCGTTTATAGTATTTTTAAAGTGTTACATTTTTTCTCTTCTTTCAACACCCAAAGCTCATCTGGATAAAAGAGGACTTCTGTACACTTACACAGGGACAGTGGAAATTCTCCAAAGGAATCCTGTGGTTCAGTGAAAAATTCCATCCATACAAGAGCTGTAAAAATCTGACCCTCATGACTACACTACCAATAATTCAAATAAAATCATATATAAACTGCCATTGGGTCATAGCAAAAGATACAGTGGTTATTGCTGTGCAGTGATGGATAAAATGTCAAAACCTGATGCTGATTCATGAAAGTTCTGCTACTTCCAAAATGAACAATCTTTACCTTGTCTTCAAAATCGTGTTGGGGGAGGGAACTGATTCCCTTTTTTTGGTCTAGATAGATTTTTCAAAAGTTCATTCCCTACTGCTTGCTATATTCACAAACTATTTGTGCTAGCTGTTTGCATGATTTACAGCAGAAGGGATTCAGTCTGCATGAGAAATCATTGTCTGGAATAAATAGTACAGAGGTGATATGCACAGCATAGAAGAAAACCTGAGGTGAATGGTGGCCAAGAGGGTGTGATGGGAGTTAAGTTACGTGTGTTTTACTCGTAAGTGTTTTACATCCTTTTGTGATGTATAGGTGGCATGACACACACTGTGAATCTTGAACATTTGCATTTCTGTTCCAGCTTTGAGGAGGAAGAAATACTGTGCTCTGTATTAATTGGATAACTTTGGCTCAAGCTTTTAAGTGTGACAAATGGAGATGTGCCAAACTGGCTGAAAGTAATTCAGGCTGTCAGTGAACTGCAGTGGCTGCCAGTTTGCAGACAATTTCTAGTCTTCTTGGGTCTGTCACATCTCTTTCACACTACCTATTTACCATCTGAATAAAAAGCCAGCACTCTGAGACATAAATAAACATATTCGTCTTTCATATGAGAGTGTTTCTTTGAGGCACTTGTGTTAGTTACACCGAGCCACACATCATGAACCAACCTGAACTCCTGCAATGACAGAAACAACAGGCAGGTCTTCTCAAGCAAGCAACAATTAAAGTGCTGCTGGAAGCCAAAGAATGTAATTAATAATGAAGCAGCTTTGTGGTTGCCACGTAATTTTCTCATGTTTGTAATGATGTTTGTGTTAGGTTAGCTCATCCTCTCCAGGACACCTGAAAGTATATTTACAATAGAACAAACAACTACCTTTGCGGATGTGACAACAGAAGGCTTTGTTGCTTTATGAGTCTGGTCCAAAGATGCCTTATGTTCCTTAGTTTACAGGAAATGCAGGGTAAACCTTTTATTTACAAATAGGGAACACTTGCCAGAACAGAATAAAAAAGCAGCTGATTAATCAGCATGCAGCTTTCATCTTGTAGGGCCTAGCTGCCTGAACCTTTTTAACATTTGGAAGATTAGCCTGGGTGAGAGCAATGTTGTGTGGAAATGCCTTTGATAGCTCTGTGCTTTAGTCTATCATGCTTTGGAAAGGGGATAGCACTGGGTTTAAAAAAGTCTGCATGATAGAGCAGAGAATGTTCATGGCTGGGGAAAAAAAATTTCTCATTCTAGTTCTGTACTGCTGCCCTTTGAGGCAAAATGAAAGGAAAGCTTGCTCTGTCACTTCAGCTGATAAAATCTGCTTTCTGAAACATTACCAAGTCTCAACATATATCATCTACGAGAAATAAGGCAGACAAAGGATTGTATTACTAAATAGGCTTTGAATATCTAGGCAACTGCTAAGAAAACACAAATAAGGAACAGTGCCCTGCTAGTTCGACCCTTAAATTATGCAGCTGTTCATTACCAGAATTATAGATCTCATGGTGCCCTTTGGAAGGAAGGCATGGTGCACAGAGCTGGAACAATTACTGAATTATAGTACAATAAGAAAGGCCTCCTAAAGTGTCACATGCATGCAGAGGAAGATAAGAAAGACTAGCTTAAGTTCTTGGCATTTTAAAGAAGGCAATCAAGAAACCCTTTGAATTCTTTGGTTTTCTTTCCCTGCAGTTCATCTACATTTTTATGCTAGTCTGACAAAGCATCCCATTCATATGTCAGCAGTCTCGTCTCTGGATGCATTAGTGTTTATTACAGGCTGAATTTGCAGATGCTACCATTTGAAAACAGTAGTAGAGCCAGTTGTGTGGCTTTAATATTTATATAATTACTAATGATTTCATGCTCCCCTCCCCAGTGCTTCTGAAATAAAAACAGCTACATTAGCATGGTCAAGCATAACAGGGCTCAATACAATCCTGTAAGCCTAAATTGTTTTGCCGTAACAGGCTTTGAATTTCACTCTGAAATAAAATATGTTGTGTTAATCAGCTTACCGTTAATGAATGATTTGGGTGACACATTTGGCACATTTTTGCACGTTTAGCCATGATCTGATTTTTTTTTTAATATTGATCGCACATAAAATGTATACTCTGAAGAGTGGACTGGAGTGTCTTGAATCTTTTGTATTTGAAAATAATAATTTGCATTTTTCGTCTCCCACAAGCTTATCTGGGACTGTGGTCTGGAAATCAGCCTAATAGAATCTTTTTTTAATTATTCTTTACAGTTACATTTCTAGATACTGTTTCTCATCATGCATTTGCATTATACTGAGAATATCCATAATCATACAAAGACTTTTGATGAAGCAAAAGTTATACAATATTTCTAATGGGTATCTTACTTATACAGAAATAAGGCCTGTTGATAAAGAGTAAGAATTACACTATCCTGGTATGTTTAATTCAATAGTGTTGTGTGTGGCTAGGTTGTTAAATGCTTCCTCATGTAGACAAAGGTAAAACCATAAAGAAAGGTAATTTACTAACACATCAGGTTTTCTATTTTATTTAATTCACTGGGGCTAGTACATTTCAGTTATTTCAACATTTTGAAATGAAAAAAGAATTAATAGATGTTATTAGACTGGGAGAGCATTAAAAGATATATGGGGTTTTGTTCATCTGGTTTTTATTCTGTTGTTTTGTCCAGAGTTAGAAGGGGATTGGTCCAGTAAATTATCTGTCAATCAGGATCAAATTCCAATTAAATATTCTATAAAAATTTTAAAGGAATAATTCAGGAAGATGAATGTTTTAGAGTCGGTCCCTCTGTTGTGTAAATATTACAAAATTTAAGAAAAGGTAAAAGCAAAGCAAACCCTTTCAATTGCAAAGAGAAGAAAAAAAAAAAAAAAGAATGACTTGACCCTTAGAGGATCCAAGTGACAGAGCTCATACATCTGGAGTTTGAGAATGATGTGTGAATACAGAGAGAGATCTGATAGGCTTACTCCGTGGCTGTGCCTAAGAAACAGGTTCCCCATTATCAGAGCTGAAAGACACTTTTATTGCTTTTATCTCAGGTGCTCCTTAACTATGTTCACAGTGTAGCTTTGCGGGAACTTCTAAGGATTTTGTATGAGGGCTCCTGTGTCTGTTGTCTTATATTCAGTTTACTTTGCTCTGCTGTAAGCTAGTCACTAAAAGCTTGTATCACTTCTAAATTCAGTAATATCTCTGTTGTGTAAACTGGGCAGAAGTCACTTTTCCCCTCACTGCTTTCTCAGTGACCCAAAGAATAGGATGCTTGAGAGGGGAAATAATTAACAAAGTCATCAATGCTTGTCACTGTACCCTTGAACAAACGCCTCAAGTAGTAAAGTGCTTACATTACATGGGAAGTTGTGTCTGTGCTCTGCGATGACAGCTAGAAGTCTTTCAGAGACAAAAGACTTTTAGTCTTCAAGACATCTGTCCATCTTCTACATGGTTTCCAAAACTTAAGCAAACTTTAATCAGCAATATGCTCTATGAAGCCACTTGAAAATCCACCATCGAGAGAGTCACTGCAGTTCTCTCTTTATCCAAACCATTCTGTGGTAGAGTAGCCTTGGAGGGGAGATCATGTGAGGGGTTCTGGTCTCAGGTCCACATGCTCACGGTTCAAGTTACGTGTGGGCACCACTGTGCCTGCATGGTTCCTCTTTTGACTGGTGTTGGGCTGCGAGTGGGCTTGCTACTTATTATTTGTTCATGTTAATTGCTTGTGGTCAACAGAGAAGGTCAGAAGGGGGACTGCAGGACAAGAAAGTGGGTTTTGAAAATGTTCTGAGTAATGAGAGAGTTTCTGAGAGGAAGCACAATATGAAAACTTACGGGTTTAATGGAGTAAAACAGAGGTTCCTTAGGCCCATGTAAATCTGCAAATAGCATAGGTATTATTTTAAAAGTAGAAATTGTATATTATTAAGATCTTGCCAATTCAGATTTGAATGATCTTTGCAGTTGTAAATGAAAGCCATTACTAGTACACTCTCTTAGATTGCTCACTGAAAATTAAACTGTGAAAGCTTGCTATTTTCACTGTTTTAAGGATAAGTTTGCTTTCATGAAAATTTTGCATTTAGATAAGAGAATTGCCAAACTGAAGTAAAGTAGTACATTTCAGTTGGTAATGTTACTAGCTTTTAAGATTAGGAGCTCTGGTTTTTATCTTCCAGGGTATGGTTTGAATAATGTGATTTGACATGTCTGGATATTTGAGCTTGGTCTCCCAAATTTCTCTGGTTTTTTAACCTGTAAGATTTCTCTACTTGCTGTAATTTATTTAAGATGGAAATTTATTGTAGCAAGTAAAATGCTGTGCAAATCTTTTGTGAGAAAGACAATTTTTCAATTAAAATACAACAGGTCAGTAAGTCATAATTTTTTGCTTCTTGTCCTGACAGTTGTCTGTTTGGCAGTAATGTATGCTGGAAATGTATATTTACAAGTAATCTGATCTCATTTTATTGTGTTGGGGTTTTTTTATGTGGCTGACATTGAATAGTATTGGCTTATTCTTACATCTCTCTTACAGAGACAGATACTGGGGGTGACACTCTCTAACTTCAGTGCTGCTGTAACAGCTGATATAGCTGGAGATTTGGTTTATAATGTCTGAGAGCAGTTCTTTGAGAGGAGAAAAAAAAGAGAAAGTGATTTACATTCATTTTGTGATTCTTTGTTCCTGTGGAAATTCAAGACACCTTTTTTTTCTGTGAGATGAATTTCAACTTTTCATATCTCTTGAGAATGAATTTCAGGCACTATGGGAGAACAAAAGAGAGCACTTCTAAGTAGGAAGAGTGCCTTCAGCTCAGATACAGAAAACATGACACCCCCCCACGGGTCTGGCTTGCTAGAGGGGTTACTAGTCTGTCATCTCTAGCACAGTTATATCAGTACTTCTTATGAATGACATAAGAAGCCTCAAATTTGGGCCTGTGAGCTGCAGATAACTTTTCCTGAGATCAAACAGAGAAAAGAATGCCTATTTTGGCTTTAAACATTGGATTGTAAATATAGGGCTGTTGTTCTTGCTATTGACAAGTACTTCTTTGTACCTCTTTCTCTGCACTCTCCAAATTCTATCATCATCCATTAGCTCCAGACAACCTAACAGGAGATTTTTTTTTTATTATTTGCAGCAACTTTGAATGCTTGCCTTCTCTTTATGGCTGCTGCTGCTGTTAAAATATTCATATCCTTGATTTTAAATAAATAAGGTCTCTATGTTTCTCTAAATCAATGTGGTTAAAAAAACCTTTCTCCCAGGGAATTTTGGATGAATGCCAATTTATCCTTACAATAAAAAGGCACTTTCTTGCTGAAGATTTGTGTGCACTGGCTGAAATGCAAGGATGATTCTGACAGCAATTCTAGGGTAAATTAGGAGTAATTCAGCTGAAGTCAATTGATATTGGTGTAAACAATATTAAAATCAGCCTTTGCATATATGAAACAAACATGTATCTTATTATGAGTCACAGTGTTACACCAGAAATGTGTTGCAATGAATTTTTCACTAAATATTTGAATGTTGGCAAACATTTCCTTGGAAGATGTCTTAAAACAGGACACAGAATATTTAAAAGGATGTATCATGTATCAGTGGGCAATAAATAGAAAGGACTCTGTTGTTGATGCAGCAATTGTTTACTTGAGTCATGAGGCAAATGGAATAGCTTGTGACAAAAGAGAAAAACATATCCTGTGTGAATTCTCTTATTCAGGAGGGAGGGATATCCCCTCTTTCAAAAATATCACTCTTACTGTCATGATTCATCATAGCCCGCGTTATGGGAACCCCATCCTTTAATGGTTCTTTGTTCAAGGAGGTGTCTAATGTGTCTCTCTGAAAATAAATTAGTTTGCACGTTTTACTGTCTTTTCTCCTTGCCTTCCTCATGTAACAGTCCAGAAGAGGCCTAAGTACTGATAGGGCATCCATTGCAATGGCATTAGAGAGCCATGTAAACCCACTGCATTGCCCAGTAAGGTATGGAAATTCTCTTGTCCTTATTTTATAGATGAGCAGTAAAGGTATAGAGGAACTAAATGACATAGCTAAGATCACACATTATCTTTGATTTAGTAAATATTTTGAAAAATCTGTCTTCTGTTGCTTCATGTGTAGAAGCTAAGGATGCCACATATACACCTGATCCAGGCACTTTGAGCAATTTAGTAGCCTGCAAGGAGAAGTAGACACTTTCAGAGCACAATTCATCTCATTGTAAAGTAAAATCTAAAAGAGTTCAGATGAATCACATTGTAAAAAGGCCTGTTTAAAGAATCTAGATGATTAGCTGAAAAGTATTCTTCGATTAGAATTGGCAGTATTTAATCAGATAATTCCTACTTCTAGTACCTTCTTTTACTAGATGAGATTTTTGGAAAGTATTCATATTGAAAAATCCCACCTTCTTGCTAACAGTTTATATCCTTAATTCTGCATATTCTCTCTGTAAGGAATTATAAATCCTTCTATCTGTCTTGTATTAGAAACAGTACATTATGACTCTAGTGTCTTAATACTTTATTACAGTGCAAATTTCTATTGTACATCAGATGCCTTGAGTGTAGTCAGACATTAAGAAATTAAATGTAAGACTGGAGACTTCCACTAATATGCACAATAAAAATAAATCTGCTGATTTTCTTGTGGAATTTTTGCTAATATAAGAATCTAAATGTTGGTGAGGGGTCCAGTAGTCTGTTGCCATAGACATGGTAGCATCAGATTTTTTTCTCATGACATTTTCTCTTAGTTTACAAAATCATGTGATGTCTCTGTTTGTTTACCAATGATCTTCACCTTTTTCTCTGGTTTTAGTCTCCTAAGTGAAGAAAGCTAAAATCTCCTGGCCTTCTCTAACAAGAAAGACTTCTTTTTTTTTTTCTTCCTATAGTTCTTTTGCTAACTTGGTCTTCACTGAAAGTACTTTCCAGTATTATGTAGAAGCACATTGCATCAGCCTTTCACTGTATTTATATTAAGGTCATTACTGAAAGTATTATTCAGGATTAGTTCTGGTATTGAATTGTGTGGCACCTCTCTCTAGCTCCAACACTTTTCCTTTCAGCACCATCTATTCACTCGCTGAATCAACCTACAGGTCCTATTAGCCTATTTTCCTGCTAAACTAAAATAATTTACTATATGGCACTTCATCACATGCTTTAGTGAAGTCCAGAGAGATGAGATTTACTCAGTTTTCTTTGCTTCTAAAAAATGAAGTAGGTTACCATGATAATCTCGCATTATCTGGCATTTTAAAAATATATGTGGCAGATCTTCCTGTTTATCAGTTGTCATGGTGTTATATTTTCCTTTTTAATTTCGTTTAATTCCTTCAGATCAATTCTTATAGATTTGTGGCAACTTGTGCTCACTTTTCTCCTTTCTAAGTTTGGCTGTACGTTTATGACTTCCCAGTCAGGTAGCACACATTTCATACTTCACTTATTTATAAAATGGGTTGGTGTTGATTTGGGATTTTTCCTCTGATTGATTATACCCATTTTTCTGTAGTAAATGCCTCCCCAGTAAACAGCACATACCAGACAAAAGTACACAAAGTATGGACAGGGAACCTTGGATGATACACAACAAAGTTAGCATGAATTTAAGCAATATTTCTAGTTGGTGGCGTGACTGCTGCAGGCCATGCTGAGGTGGGCATTTGTGCAACCAAATGCTGCAGTCATCAGCCTTGTCAACAAGGAGATCTTACTACCTCCACCTTTTAGCTGTAAAATAACAGCACCCTGAAGGTTTACTTAGAAAACTAACACAGACTCAGAGAATACACTATCAATGCATAACCACTAGAACAAAAATGCTTTAAATGTTACTGGCTTCTAGGAAAGGGATGTGCAAAACAGCAGTGGACCAAGTACCAAGATGTTTATGTCATTCCCATACTCTTTGACAACACGGGTATAGAAACTGACAGAGCATAAAGTTCCTTTGAAAGTCAGACTACTCATAAGTTGCAAAGTGATTACCTGAGACTGAAATAGATTAATTAACAAAGAAAAAAAATGCAGTGCTTAATAAAAAGTTTCGTATTCAAAGTGTCTGCCAGGTGTTTTCTGCTTTCAGTGCTATTTTTCTCCCCACAGCAGGGAACAAAATTTTCCATTATAAACAGGATTGCTGCTAACACTTAATGCCTGAATGGGGGACCAAACACAAATTACAATGTAATGAATGTTTTCAGACTTTTTTGACAGGTTTGTCATCTCACCTTGCACTCAAAAAGGCCATTAGCATTAGTGGAAGTTTCAATAATTTCTTTTTCAGTTTTGCTGGCCCAGCCCACTGTCCTACAGCTACAGCTTTGGTCCCTTAATACTGCAGAAATCCATACTGCTGTGGTGAGAGACATGCAGTACTGTAATGATGGTCCCTTCTACCTCAATGAAATTTCATTCTATTTTTCTGTGTCACAATGTGCACACACACGCACACACAAAAAAGTCTCTAGAGAAATTGTCCTGAAACCCCTCAGCATGTACTTTGAGACCATCTAAAAGTCTTGCTAGTGGAGGGGCTCTGTTCTGTCCAAATGGAATCCACTCAAAAGTAGCAGAGCTCAGGAAAAACAAATCACTTCAATGGGCTTAATTTTGCACGTGAAAAAATCACTTTTTGTGTTTGTTGCAGCAGTTAGTATAATCTAAAGAGCTGTTCAGATTCACGTCTGTATATTTGTTTTGGTGAATTATTATATTTTATTGACTGGACCAGTTGACAGGTTTGACAGGATGTCTGTTAATCCAAAACAGAAATTAGAAAATATATGTATCTATGGGTCCCATGTAGGTATATACATTGTAGACATCTAAAACTTCAATCTCAGTCCTATACTTTTCTTCCCTGTAGCACTTCATCAATTTGAACTTTTAAGCTGCAAATATACAAGAAACCTTCTCTGTGCATAATCAGCTTGGATCACAGAACTTCAGAATCATCAAGGTTGCAAGAGACCTTCGAGATCATGTAGTCCAGTCATCAACCCAGCATCACCATAATCACCCCTAAGCCATATCCCCAAGTGTCACATCCAGATACCTCTTGAATACTTCCAGATGACTGTCTCTATAGCTCAACCCTAGGCTGGAATGAATCCTACCTTACTTAGTATTCTGTGTTTTTAAGTAACCATAAGTTTTATACCTAAATAAGTTACATAAAGAAGCCATATCACTCATTTTAAGTGAAATCTGGTAACTAAAGTCAGTGATAAAAATGTGTAAGAGAAGGATTTATCATCCAGGCAGCTGAGAAAATGGTGGGAGGTAATATTTTTGTTTAGAAAATAAAACAGGAATACTGATGAGAACCGAGTTGAAAACATGTCAAGAAAAGAGAGTATGTGTATAGAGGGTATGGAAAAAGTAGAGTCCTGAACTTGTAAAGGAGGAATTGGTGTGGTATGTAGGGAAGCTAAATGCTAAAGGAATGACTTGTAGGTCACAAGGGAATTGATCTGTTTCCTTTAGAGCATGCCTTCCTAAGTCAGGCTTACCTGTAAAATTCCTCTGGTGTTCTATAGAGACAAACGACCAAGTTTTACACGCAATGAAGATGGTAGCAAAACTCCAACCTATTTCAAAGAAGAAGGAGTATGTGACCAATGAATGTGTGAAGAAACAGCTTCCTGCTTCTGTTATCACACCAAATAAATTGGCCTGAAATACATCCATTTGTCTATTTGTAAAGTATTCTGGCATCTCAGGTCATCGTGCTTTTAAGCATTTGGCATTGTTTTTAAATTACTTGCTGCCTCTGAAGTTGCCATTAATAAATTAACTCACTTGATATAAGAGTAATAATCTTCTTAAAAGTAACTGTTAATCCCCTCATGACTGCAGTTTTATAATAGTTCCTTTTCTAAAGCTAAATTGTTGGCACAAGGCCATGCATTATTTGATAGTGTTTGCAGGGAAAGACAGGGTGTCCTAACCAAGTGTCAGTGATCCTTTTCAGTATTCTTTGTCTCAAATCAGTCATTGAACCCAAGCACAGGACAAAGTCATTAACAGAACAATAACTCTTAGGTGTTTTGACAAGACATTCTATAAATGGTAATTAACATCTGCACCTCAGTTCCTGTCAGGGAGGTGAATGGAAATGCTAAGTGAGCTGAATCCAGCAACTGGAATTCTTCATTTGCTTTTTGTATTTTAGTAAATTACCTTTTCTTTTTCTTTTTTCTTTTTTCTTTTTAAATACAAGAAATAAAATGTATTTTCTCTCAGGTTGTTTATCTGCCTCATAAATTTTCAGTTCTACAGAAGTTCAGTAAATACAAATCTGTTTGTATTGTCCATTATTTTCAGGAGCTTGAAACTGATGAGCCTGTAACATACCTTGTTGAGTCCAAAATTATATTAAGCATGTATTTTTTGTTATTTTTTCTTTATTTATTATTACCATATGGAAAATAAAATCAGTTTACCTTCAGTTCTCAAACTGGAACTGTGGATTCGTTGGCCTGGCGCACTGGATCCACAGAGACACCGAGCTTTGATAGACGCTAGTGCCCAGTGCACGTTGATGCCGGTCTGTCCAGGGAGAGGAGGGGGAAGGAGAGGGTTTGTGATCGTGGTCCAGGCACTTGACTGGAAGCCAAGTTCAACCTGAGACAGGAACCCATTAAAAAAGAGGTCCAGTGTACTGCCAAGTATTCACAACTGTGATGTTATAGAAATTGTCAGATTCTTATGTGCCTGGGCAAGGAATAGAAGCTTCCGGCTACATTTTGTAACAATAAGATTAATTCTAAGAGGCTAAGCAAGTCTTAAATTTTGTGTTTTGCTATTATTAAACCAATGATTTAAGGAAAGAAAAACAACAGTTTTGCTTGATATGCTCCTTTCCAAAAATTGGTTTATACATCAGCAAAATTTCACAAACTTCCAATGATTTTTTTTACTACTTGAAAAACCAGACTGCGTACAGTCATAAAGGAGAAGGAAAGAACTTGTTGCATGTGTAAATCTTAATGATCTGTGCTCATAGCAACAATTCTTCTTTGAGCATCTCAATTAATCTATTTAAGTCTATTAAAAAAAATTTTTGCTAATACTTTGGAGTGCTTGGTTTGCTGAGGTTTTTCATTAAATAGAGAAAAGACCCAAGAAAGTTTTCAGCCTCCATTAAATGTCAGCTCACTATTCATGTTAAATATTATTTGATTTCCTCTTTATAATCAAAAAGATATTTTTTGCAGTCTTTCAGGTAAGATTTGAAAGCCTGGAAGCTAAAGCTCTTGCCAAGCATTAGAATAGGATTTTGTGGCTAACCAAAATTATTTGGTGCATACAGATGTTTCTTCTGTATTAATTTTCAGTGCATTGAATGTAATGACTATGTGCAGCACAGATTAACTTTCAAGCATGGTTTAATAAAATGTGTTTTGACTCAGGGACATTTGTTTAATGGGAGTTTTACTGTAAACTATATAAGCTCATTAAGAGACTTATGGATATCTCTTCTGAAAAATTATGTAAATGAACATAGTTTTTAAAGAAAAAGAAGAAACTGTACCATTTGTGTAGCTCAGATATAATGAAGGAAAGCACTTTCTAGTATTCTCTGTGTAATATGTGTGCAGTTCTGACAACTCAACTGGCACTGAACTAAATTTTACAAAATTAACTAAATGAGATGTCATTATACAAGCAGAATTAGGAAGTGGTTCTTTTGTCTCTGAATTAGTTTAAGGACATCTCTGACATCTGTGTCCTGTGATATTTATCAAGGATTCATTTTTTTTGTAGAAAGGAAGACAAAATCAACAATATAATCAAGCTGTCTAGGTACCTAATTTAAGCACTTTCTTCTGTAACCGACTTCAGTTATTCAGTCGTGAAGCCTAAATTAGGAGAATAAGCACCCAGAATTAGGTCCAAATTCAGCTAAGAGAAAAGTACTTCAAGAGGTCTTCTCAAGTCAGTTAAACTGCTTATTTACATAATAACATGTATGTGTAAGGCATCTGCTGCAAATTTGCAACGAATTCGGTTTAACCTAAATTTGATTTTGGTCTTATTTGTACTGAAGGAAAATAGCAAAACACAGAAGTGACAAGAAGCACACATTGGTAATAGGGATTCATTAAAAAGATGCATTTCAACTTAAATTTAATGTTTGTTCAGATAGCTGTAATTAACCTAGTTACAGAATGAATTTCATAATTTTATAGACAGTCTTTTCTAATTAACATTGTGTGTTTAACACCATAGTATATAAATCTGCATTTTCATATTGCTCTTAGATCAACTGCTGATGATATTGATTCCTCCCCGTCTCATTTATTCCTTGAAGGAGGCAATTCCTGGTTCCTCTTTTTTTTTTTTTAATTTTTTTATTCAAAAGTCATGGGAAAAATATTTAGTTTGACACTTCCTGTTCTACAGACATTAATCTAGTGCTAAGGAAAAAAATACTTCGGAAATTAGACTGAATGGTTACAAATATTAACTAAGTGATATAATTTGAAATGAAGTTACACTAACCATTCCTGATGGCAGTCTTATGTTATAAATTTGCTAATTGTCCCAAAATTAATGTCTTGGAACCACGTTTTCCCAAGATTAAAGCCCAGACTTGTTACTTTTGGAGAGAAACAAACTGACAACCCCAGTCAGGAGTGCCTCATAAAACTAAGATTTGTTTGATTTGAGGAAAGAGTAAAACTTACAAATAATGAAAAGATACACTGAAATCTGGGACCAAATTCCTGGAAGTCTGGAAAGGTAGTAGGACAGTGAAGTTGTACACCTAGAGTAAAATAACCTTTTTCATAAAAACTTAGTTTTAATGAAGAAAGCTACTTGTGATTGAAGAGGATAACTCCTGATATACTATCCTGGTTTTCTTTTTACATGTTTCTGTAGTGGACAATAAAAGCAGTAAGATTAGGTTTTGGAGACTGTAGTTCTCTAGTCTTTTTCATCGAGTTCTATTGGACACTTAGCCTGCTGCTACTTCTAAACTTTGCTTGAAAGAAGAGTTTTATGCAACTTTAAATCATGTGGGGTCCTTTCAAAGAAAAAGTTACATATCATTAGAATACTATATCTCTTGCAAAAAAAATCTTGTAACAGAACAGGGAAACCCTTGTTCTTAAGCTAGTAAGGATAATGAAACTAATGGTTAAATATTATTTATAGTGATATTTCAAGATTACGTGAAAATTGGCAATATTTGTGGTTTACAAAAGAACTGGAAGTATTTGGGGAGATTACTCAATGACCCATGAAAGAAGATTAACAGAAACTAACAATACTGCTAAAATTTAATAGATGGTTTGGTTTTCATTAACCCTATGTATGGGTTGAGAATATCCTGGAGAGAAACACAGTAACTTACACATTTCTAAATCTGGCCCATAAATATAACAATTTTTCCTTTTTCTCAGTTCTATATTTTCCAGACTTTTAATTGTATGATCTGGCCTACTTTCAAGACTTCAGCAAACCTAAACAATTACAGTCTTCTCTCTCTTATAATTTGCAGCTTTTCAGGGTGTTCCACCTATCTGAAAGCGTGGAGGACTAGAATAATTTTTAAGTATTAATTTTATGAAAGAAAACTTGCCTATAGCAGGCTCCCCTTAGTAACCCTCTTCCTGACTTCCCAGCGTCACCTTTCCTGAGGATACATGAGATGCACTGCCATTTGGATATTTTGGATAGTGTAGTTTGCTGTTATTTTCATTGGCTGCTGGAGCCATTTTGCTTATCATGGAAAAACTCAGTTCAAGAGATCAAAGTAAATTAGTCTATCTTCTGCTGTGGCAGCAAAGATCTAGACTCATCGCATCCATTTTAAGTATATAGAGCTGGATGTAATTGCCATACATGGATTCCCTATTTATCAATGCACAGAAACTCACACCTCCAGAAAGTGAGTCAGGTCTTCAGAGAGCTGACTCACTCAGTGCAAATGCTTCTCTCCCTTGATAACAGGAGGTTAGGATGACTCCATACCCAACTTGAGGAAAGCTCATATTGTGACTGATAATATTCGCTTCAATGTTCACCACTCTGTTCTTTCCATTCTGTTCTAAAATCAAGAAAAAAGAATTAGATGGATAAATATAATATATATATAATATGTATAAAAGTAAAAACAAATTAGTAATATATATACAAATAAAACATATCATATATATATAATTGTATAGATAGCACAGTTCATCGTACAAATACATGTATACATTGATGAATTGTGCTTTTGTTCTGTTATTGCTCAATAAAGCCAATATCCTTAGTTCGATAATATCACAAGATATCACGTGCACTCGAGACATAAGATATATCACAGGTATTTATCACAAATCAGAAGATCAGGCTTTTGCTGTAAGATGGAAAATGATCAGGAAAACCAACTCCTTAACTTAGACTTCTTTTGAAAATCACAAAAAATCAAATGAAATTCAACTTGAATGTTCTGGGTTTTTTTCTGCTGTACATGAGTTAATGGTCAGGCATTAAACCTGCATAAAAATTTTACAACACTGTGTAGTGTAGAAATAAATATTGTTCAGCTCAGTTTCACAGCATTCTGCCAGTTTTTCTCATTTTGAATAATACCTTTTTCACATTGAATCCTACCTTTTCTCAAACACAAACAAGTTTGTAGAAATTACTAACCAAAATTTGATTTTATGATAGACAACTGACTGAGTCTTGCAAATTGAAATTTAAGTTGTTTTTGACTGACAGCAGTTTTGTGTTTAGGGCATATTAATGATCAGAAAAATGCGACCATGTCAAAAGTGGTGCTGTCTCAGCATGTTGCCCATAAATCAATTCAACAAAATATTTTGATCAAATATCATAAATATTTAGGTGTGAGAGAAAAAAGATATTAAATGATTGTGACCATAGGATGCTCTATAAATATTTTATTATCATCATCCATCATCACCTTTTGGGAACAAAGACTTCTTTTAGGCAGCAAAACGAAGAGCTACATAATGAAAAAAGATTAATGATGAAAATTAATATTATTCCAAATATTTGAACACTGGCTGTGCTTTGGTCTCATTAAGTGATCCAATCAAATTTAGAAGGTTCATTTAAATCCTCTGAGGAGTTTTTATATTTTAGATTGAATGTATGGCAGGAAAAAAAATGCCAATTTTGAGGAAATAAGATTAGATGAGATAGCATTCTTCACAGGAGTATCTTGAGTGGACACAAAGATGGATGAGTTCCATGCCATGCTGAAGATGGGTGCAAATTTATCAAGATATGCTGTCTGCTCTTTGTGTGCCATGAAGTCTGTCTAAATAACAATATCCTCTCAGGGAGAGAATCTGCTGTTCTGGCTGCCCATGTATTGTTGAATTTGGATTATCTCCATTTGCAAATGTTGACTTTTCATTTGTGCCCAGAGAATGAAATCTGTATGAGAGATGTGTAGAGCATTTAATCTTTATTTATTTGTTAACAAATGTGGGTTTTTTGCCAAATCCTGTTTGCATTTCTTTTCTCCTGCTCTTCCTGCAAGGTGACTGTCTGCATCCACAATGTGACACTTCAGCTAAGAATACAAATTATCATTGTTTGGGGGGGTGGGGGTGGTGTTTGTTTATTTCCTTGTTTGTTTGTTTTAACGACAGATTGCATTAAGTCAGAATAACAATCCCAGATATTATTTTGTATCTTCCGTATTTCTAGAGTACACTACAATTGGCTATATTTGTCAGTGAAAGTTTATACAAAATACAGTTTTATATTCATAGTTGCTGCTATGTAGATTTTTAAAACCAGAAAGACCCACTAGATTATCTAGTGAACCTACCTTTTTTAACTACAAAGATAAAGTTTCACCCAGTAAATTATAAAAATAAAAATAAGGAGTGACATAGAGATCTGAAGAGAGGCAATATGCAAACCATGATAACAAAACTGGGTTTTTAAAACCAGTGACAAGCACCAAATCATTCAGGCTTGAGCTGTTCAGTGGGAGCTCAGTACCACTCCAGATTATGGTGCTTTGTAACAACCTCCTATGGGATCTTCCTACACCCGTGTTGCAAGGACCGTGCTCTCGTGATTTCAGTGTTGTAACTTGCCTGCAGTATGGTCACAAGCTTAATGTATGTCAGTATGTCTGTCTATTCAGAAAGACTAGAAAGCACTAAGTAAACTTGACCCCTAGTATCTCACAAGCTCAGCAGACATGAGTTGTATTCAGTTGAGATCAGGAGATGGGCTCCTTGCTATCTTCTGTGGACAGCTGAAGGCTAGAATTTGGTTAAATCTCTATGACTTTTCAAGCAAAAAAGAGAAACTACAACTTAAAAACATATTTCTTACTCTGAGATGTCCCTAAGAGTTGAGTCACAAAGCAATTCAGTATTACGTAATTTCTGTCATAAAAACACCATAACTAAACCTGAAATGTAATAACATAGAGCTGAACTAATTTCAAGAGTGCGTTAAGATGGCAGAGGCAGAAATGTTATTGTGGCCTGCCTGTAGACTGACCTTTCCTATTCCAAACAAGCTATTTTGGAAGACTTCATGGGATTATTAGCAACTCTTTTAACCCAGCTAAACTCTGCTGAAATTCCTTATGTGCTCTAAATGTATTTGCTTAGGCATAGCAAGAGGCAAACTTGTGGTATATATAGCAAACTAATTAACATGTCTTTTTATTGCACCTTTGTAGTGAAGCAGCTACAGGTGCAAGGAAATCAAAACAAGAAATAGAGAATGCTTTCTTAACTTTTCCTTTTCTTTCTTAACTCTGAAGAAATATAGACATGAAGGAATCGCAATCGCAGTCATCAGAAGACTGTGTAGAAACAGAATTTCCAGCACTTGAATAATGTTGCCTTCAAAATTTAGCTGCTCATGTAATCAAAGAAGTCATGCATAGTTTTTGAAATTACAGTTTGGATTTTAGACACCTACATTTCTGTGGAACCCATCTGAATCACTTAAGTACTTCACAGAATTGTGTAGAAAATCTTATTCTCTCAGGTTTTCCTGTATTTTCAGAAAATATTTTTATCCCTTCTTTTCTCTATTCTGGGCCATCTCACACACCCTTACCTTCTGTGCTTCCTTTTCCTCCTGCTATTGTGCTAATTAAGGATTCTGGCAGCTTATTACTTATCTTAAGTAATGCAGATATAAGCTAACCTTACAGTATCATTTATTTCAGCTGTGATGAAAGGGAAGTTTGGGCCAAGATAGGGATCAGAAAGTAGCAGGGGTTTCTTGATCTTTACCTGAGTACAGAGGATGGAGCTCCAGGAAAGCAGCAGGTGACAAGGTGGTAGCGACATCCCCTGAAACTTGCAGTCACAGTAGTATAAATCCAGGGACCTAGGAACAAGGTGATTTGAGGAGACAATGTGAATTTATCAGGACTGACTGTGCCAGGTGGAATGACCAAGTCATTAAAAATATGTATTTTTAGTAGTCACTGAATCTTGCTGCTAATTAATAATACCAAGGAAGCACATCTAGCACAGCATATATGTGGCTTTGTAGTCTTGGATTACTTTCTTAACACACTAGAAATAAAGAATAGAGTTTCTTATTTATTTGGCTAATATTTCAGAGAAAAAAAAGTCAAAAGAATATTTTTCATTATAAACTGGTTTTGAGTTTTTATATTTAATATATAGAGTAGTTGGAAAACCTCTATGAAATGAAATAATGGCATTTCAGTTCCAATATACGTGTGGAAGTCTGTAAGAACACATGGTCTCAGAAAAGGTCATTTACTAAAGTAGCCCACAAATCTTAAAAAAGATTCCTGTATTTGAGGTTAAATAGAGCTGAAAATGTTGTTGCTAATTTTTTTTTTTTGAAGATGCAATATGTAAAGTTAAATAAATATAGTTGTCTGAAACACAGCTGTGGCCATGTTCAAATCCATTATACTTAATGTTAGTGCCCTCAGGAAAAGAGTACCTATTCATTTTCTTTGATACCAAAAAATCTCACTGAGTGGAACTTATGCTGTGGTCTTGAATCTTTCAGAATTGAAGAATGAATTTTCTGGCTTTAAGCAAGAGAGTTTTAAAGAAGCAGGTTGAAAAGCAGCTGGTCATCACACCAGAAGCTAGTTGCTAATTGCAGCAGTAAGTTAATCAATGAAATAGCTGTTTAGCTTCTGGGTATAATAAAAAGAGATAAAAGACCACACAGAAACTCCAGCATTAGGGTATGACTGGATCTTGAGTGGCATACATTATTTTCCTTCTTACACCTGTCTGCTTTTGAGTAGACAAGTCATACATCTGCTTGACAGCTATTAACAGAATAAAATAACAAGCATTTTGGGGTAAGATCTGATATAAATATTTACAAAAACAATTTAAGAGAGTGTTTGTTATGCACTTTTGTGTTTGCTTTCAAAACATTTAACTCTAGAGACAGATGGCTTGTACATTTTTATCAGCACTTGTGTCATTATATATTCAAGCAGCCAAGACTGATAACCAGCCTCACAGATTATGGATTGTTCAGAGAACAAATACTTTGAAAAAAAATCCCCCACATTTCAATAAAGTACTTCAGTATGGAAGAGCTTGATACAGAAATTGCAGTGACGTTTTTGTGAAGGGAAAGGAAACAAATTAATGCAATTATAAAATTAAAGCAACAGGAACAGGTTTTTAAGTGGTGTCGCCCTATGTGGTAATGAAACAACTTTAGAAAATTGGGTGAAAACTATTGTTCAGCAGTGGTGGAGGAGAAAGATAATTACCATTAAAGCAACATTATGTTTTTTCAGTACATAGCAGCCAACTCTTCAGTTCAAGCTACCCCCAGAAGATCTCTCTCCTATCATATTGCTCATGATCATTTCACTTTACGGCACTAAATAGCAACCTGAATAATAAAGGCTCTTAGGAAAGAATAAACTTTCTATGATTGAGAACATAATAAAACAAAATAGAAGCTGAAAACCCCTAATGGTTCAAAGACTGTCTTTTTTTTTTCCTTTGTAGGTAAGATCCCTCTTTTTATGTTTTTGTCTTTTTCCTGAGTCTCACAGTAGGACATTTGTAGAATTCCCTTAAATCATGATAATCACCATTATTAGCAATAATATTTAACAAAAAATTATGCTTGGCCTTAACTGGAAATAGCTGTGACAGGCACTACACATTGTGAATGAAGCTGCCTTTTTCCTGGATCAGTAAGCATGATCACTCCTTGTACTAGCTCAACAATAAAATAGATTATTCCAACAGTCTGCATTTCCGAAAAAAAGCTACTTTGTGGATTTCTTTTTCTCTTGTGATGGCTCAAACCAAAGGTGAATAAAATAATAATTGTTAATTGTATATTAGATGAAGTCCTGCAAGGCATTTTGTAAACTTAAAACTCACAATTTTTTAGTAAGGTAAGTAAATATCCCCTCTATTTTAAAGATTTGTAAGCATGAGACAGAGTACTGGAAAATATTCATACTACATTGAGTAGAGTCTGAACCTTTTCTTAGTTCTCCACATATATTTTATTCATAGATTTATACATACAGGCATGTGTAGAGGAGTGTGCAGACTTATACCTCACAGCTATTTGAACAGTTATACAGCTAAAAGAAGTGCCTTGCACTGGGAAAACAGGTGTCCCCTGGGATTCCCAGTCCTTCCCTAGAAGAAGAGGGTCTCACTCTGTCTCCAACTGTCACTTGGTGTGACTGACATCCATACAAAAATTGTAATTTGCCTGCTACAGAGCAGTGGTATTTTGTTAAACTGAAAAAATCCCAAGGAGCAGTTCCTGAACTGGAGACCATCTCAGCATTGTTACCTCAGTCCTGTCTGGTGCTCCCAGTAGTAGCAGATATCTAAATATTCTAGTGCTCTTCAGAAAGTCTATCAGCTTAAAGATGGCTAAAGCGAAGGATGTTTGAAATTCATTCTGAGTTTAACAGCATTAACTGTCTAGCACTGTTACTGAAAAAGGCAAAACGTAGGAAGTATATCTTCCAAAGAGTATGACATGTATCTTATAGGGCCCCATGCATATTTATTCCTAACTAAAACCAGCTTATTGCTCATTTAAATTTTAAATGGAAATGGTATTCTTATCTCTTGAAATTTATTTAACTAAACAGAAAAAGTAACTAATTTATACCCTTCAGAATGGAAGGCTCTCCTGTTAACCTTTTATTCCACTGTAGATTGGAAGCACAGAGTGCATGCACTATTTCTTGAAATGTGTCATTCTGTGGTGAAAGGTTTTCTTTGTGTTTTGAAAGTTTTCATCCCTGAGAAAGCTTTCCTCTTTGGTCAGCAAAATAGTACTATACTGTGAGATTAGGCAGGTTGAAAAATAGTTCTGACACTTCTCATTTTTTTCCTCTGAAATGGGATAAAACTAAGCAAAATTAAACTTCTGTTGTCAGCCGGAAAAAAAGAAATAAATCTTTTAATCTATAGATTAACCTTTGGAAATGTTAACAATGTATACTGAGTACTTTCTTTACTTATTGTTGTTTTGTTTTGTTTTCTCACTAAGTACCAACCTCAGTTTAGTTAAAATTTCATTCTAGAGAATTCAAAGAAGAGTTTTATAGAAAAAAGAATATGTCTTTTCCAAGGTATTATGTCAGCTCTCATTTTAGAGTTGTAGTTCATGGTTCTCATTGAAATTTCTGCTAGGCTCCTACTTTACAGTTGTTTGTTTTTTTTTCTAATGATTCTGGTTTAATTATTTCATCTTGTATTGCTCTAAATGGAAAGTAGCATTGATTCTGTACATTTTTCATGTTCTAGTTTCTAGCAATAGGACGCTTTCTTATATGGGGAATGTGGTAGCAACTTTTATTATAGCTTATTATTTTCTGTCATATCAACAGGGTACTGTATATTCTCCAGATATTCAAAAAGAGAAGCAGCACAAAGATAAGACTAGCTAATTACATTGTAACGTGTGGAAATATATCTGGTGATATTTTTTATATCTGTGTTTAAAAGGAGTGAGAAACGAATAGGAATTTCCATAAAATTAATTGAGTTAATGTCAGTGTTCAGAAAAAGACACGTTACCAAGGATAATTTACTGTATATGCATGGAGTACAAGTGAATAAAATATTCTTTGGCATTTTAACATAGAAATCTTTGTTAGCATGTCTTCACTTATCATGTTAAGTCTCAATTATATTATTATAAAGATACACATTTTTTTTTCTGATACAGCACTGACATTTTTCTTCTGATTAGTAACTTTGCTATTCATGACTACTTCCTAATGTTCTTTCTCAAAAATCAATCTATAATTTCCTTCCTGTCACTGGGCTGTTTAATCAAGGAAATATGTCTCCTTAACTCTTCAAATGTCTGCAGTACTATCCAGTTGATTTACTCTGAAGTTAAGAAAAGGCATCTCATAAGTCTTGTTCAAAATTACAACACAGTTAGCAAAGAATCATGACAAAGCATATCTCAGATATTGAGAAATATCTAATGAAGACAGACAAAGTGATTTTTCTGCCTTTTCCCTGGCTTCCTCTTCCTCATACATCTAGCCTGATCAGATGAGCAAAGTAAGCTATCTAAAAATGCACTAATGCTGAGAGGAATTTAGTGTTACTGAGGGTAACCTGCCTGATGGAAAGAGTCCTGCAGTTGGTCACCTGTGTCCTCAGTAGTGAGTGAAAGATGAAGTGGATATTTGATATGCACAGTATTTCAGCAAACTTCATTTCTGTCTCCTGTGGTTTTATATTACTCTCTTTCAAAGATTTATACCAAAGTTCATTATCGAGTGCAAGATTTACATAAACTTTTTTTTTTTCATTTACCCCTTTACTTTTGTGGTTGTAAAGCAGCTATCTGAGATGTGTTTAATTGTCTCTTTCCACTCAGTGTGAAGTGTTTCAAGGTTTCATATGCAAATATTTACGTTATCTCTTACTTGTTGGGAGTGTGGATCAGAGTGTGCATCCACATGGTAGAAATATAGAACTATGAACCAACCTGTGTTTGTAAAACAGTAGACATTAGAATAATCCTGTGTACAGAGCATTCCTCTGAGCAAACACATTTTTGGATAGTATAAATGTTTCTCAGTTTGCAGTAGGCAGTTAGTTCAGCAAGGTTCTGCAGCAGTAAAGTGAGTTGAAAGCAGACGAGAATACATTCAAACTGTAGGCCTTTATAAGCAGCATTAATTCTTACTCAGAATCTGCAAGGGTATATTCACTTCCTCTGGCATTTTCATATTTTCACTTAATTAGTTTTATTTTCTTACTGTGACTGAAAAAAAAGGCTTACATTTATTCATAGTAGGATCTAGGACCAGTAACTTCGGGGTAATTGAACTGTATTTCCACTTCTGGAAACTAGGTATGTAGCATATACAGGGAGTATATGCCCTACAAAGCAACTACTCTCTAATAGAATGAAAATATATGTGGGATTTACCAGCACAATATTTTGTTTCAGAATCATTGTTAATTTTCTCATGAGGTCTATGTATAAGTTTAATGACAAATATCACAATCTAATATTATGTCGTTTGTGTTTTTTTAACTTTCTCCCTATTCTTTCTCTTTGTTTTTCATCTACAGATGGGCCTCTTGGGCCACGAGGATTAGCTGAAGCTACAGAGATGTGTACTCAAGAATGCCTGGTTTTGGGTCACTCAGACAACTGTTGGATGCCACCTAGCTTGGGCGCTTACCAACAGCCAAAGTCTCCTCTCTCCACCTTTGCACCTCAGAAAGAATGGGTTAAGAAGGACAAACTAGTTAATGGACACACATTGACCAGGACCTGGAAAGAAGATAGCAACAGAAATCAGTTCAGTGATCGAAAGCAGTATGGTTCCAGTGAGGGCCATTTCAACACTGGCAACCACATGACTGACATTCCTCTGGCCAACTTGAAGTCTTATAAACAGGCTTCGGGAGCTGTGGAGAGTCCAAAGGAACACCAGCTATAAGAAATGGTTACTTTGGACCCATGACTTTAGCCTACTTAGACTTGCTAATACTATGTGTGTGTCAGAGCTTTATGTACTGGGTAGACTTCTAGAACTATGCTTCACCCAGCAGAGATATGCATATCTTTATGTTAGCGCCGTGGAAGGTATGATGTCCTGCAACATGGAAGAGTGTTTCTACTAGTTGTGTGGTTTTGTTAGATAGACATGATTAAAATCTGCAGAGATCTCTCCGGTTCGCAAATATCCTTTTTTGTTTCTTTGGTTTTTGACCCTGGACTGCTGCTATGAACAACAGAAGATGCATTTGGAGAGTGAGAGAGCGTGAAAGTTCATTGGATTGAAGATCGAAAAGCATATCCAGTTGGAAAATTGTACTTTTGTTGTCATTGATCTATGCTGGGACCTTTATACTTGAGATCATATTGCAAACAACTGAAGCTAAACATTAAACCTATTGTGCTATTAACAATGTTAGTGGACACTTATAAGTCAATCAGCGTTCAAATACTTGTAAATAGAAACAATTACTACTTACAACTTTTGTGTACTTATAATGGTCACTTGAAAAGATACTGTAGCATATTTCTGTGTTTCACAGTTGCTTTTTAATTTCTTTCATTGGCTTCCTATTCTTTTGCTTTTATTTTCAGTGATGGTGTTTCTGTGTTAGTAATCTGTCTGACACACAATGTTCCAAGGAACTCAAACCACTTGTGTTAAAAGTGATGGGGTGGGAAGAAAGATTGGTTGCAGAAAGGGAAAAAGAAAAATTTCTTTCTATGTAGTAGCAAATGATGCCAGCATTCAGGTAGAATTTCTTCTTTTTATTTTTATTTTATTTGATATTAAGAAGTGAAAGAACTTGTGTAAGGGCTTAAAAACTTGGCAGTTTTTTTTGTTTAGTTTCCATTATGTTTCATAAAACAGGGAAATTGCAAAATAAAAGAATATTTAAACGTGTGGTGGTGGGTGAGGGGGAAAGCTATTCATTTGGGATCCTATATCAAATTAGCTGTAGTCTGTCATTTAATGAGTGGTAGCCGATGTTGATCCCAGATGAAAAATATGGAGGAAATTCTACAGGAGCAAAATGCAGTAATAATGTTTTTCCAATTGGGCAGGTGTGTGTCTATACCTAAGACAGTATGTATTGCTGAAACAGCAGCATTTGTGTTGATCTTCATCTGCGTTAACGTTGTAGTAACACAAGTGTTTTTAGACCATAGCCACAGAATATTTAATGTGTTGTGCCTTCATGATGTAACAGAGCATTCTCCTGGTAGGCTAGTTGGGGGAAACTAAAGGGTTAAATCTCTAATTATTGCTGTTTAACTGTTTGTTATCATAGTTGGTCAATGCCTGGCAGGTACCAGTATCATGTCACCTCAGTCAAAGCAGTAGAGTGACTCCTAATGTTAGTGAGATCTAAGTTGCACGCAAAGCAAATCCAAATCCAAACATTTTTAGATGGTTTTTTTAAGGCATGAAAGATGATTTACACAAATAAATAGCATGCAAAACAAAAAAAGTCCTTACAGAAAAAAAGCAAAAGTTACTTATGCCACAGTGAAACATCAGTCTTAAAGTAACAAATTTAGCTAATCTGAAGGTGATTTTATTCTTATCAGAAACACATGTTTTTCTTTTCTTTCTTTATTCTTTTGTATATAGCAGTTCACTTTTTTTCCCTCCACAGTATAAAAGGCTTAAAATGGGCTAGGGGTGCATTGCTTATTGCAGTACTTATGTCAGTTTGTGAGGGGTGTTTGATGACTTTGACAGAATAAATATCTAACCAGTTATCCTTGTTACTGCTTTGCCAGTTCAACATTATTTAGTTATTCAGCTTTTGCAATAAATGTTCTGAATTCCCGATTGTGTTGTGTTAGTTCTTGGGCAGATGCCTTAGGGACTTTATTCCCGTTAATTTCTCTTTCTTTCTGTTATTGTTGATTGGTTTGTTTCTTTTCTTCATTCTGAATTTCCAGTTATTTTTCCAAGCATGTCATGGTCCATTTGGTTCGTATGGATATGGATATGTATAAGGCTGGAATATGCAACAAGTGATAAATCCTGAGGGCCGTATTCTGTCATTCCTATGCAAGTGGGAACTTACTCAAAATGAGTTATTTGAATTGGGTAAAGTGTTACTTAATCAGCACAAACGTGACAGAATCTACCCCAGATTTGCTAGACTTATGTAGGCACATGTAATAAGCATCCTTGCATGTCTTTGTACAAGTACAAGGGTAGCATATAGGAAAGTCAGCACTTACCACACTTTGGTCTTTCTTTTGAGAGTAGAATAAAGTCATATCAAAATATGGTAAATTCTTTCCTATAAGAAAAATTTGTGTGGTTATATAACGATTTTTGTTGCAGCACAGTAAAAAAAAAAAAGGAAAAAAGGTTGAACAACCTTGAAAAGTATGTATCAACGAAAGTAACCTCTCTTTGAACACGCTCAGTTTTAAAGACGAGATGCACTGAGTTCTATATTAAAACCAGAAATACAACTATTTGAAAACCCAAATAGCACCAACAGATTAAATTAGGAATGCCTTTTAAAACACATTATATTTGAAAACATTTCTGTCATAGACAGAAAGTAAAAAATGTAGCTGCTGCTACAGAAAGTTCACTATATTCAGTTCCAACCTTCAATACTTTGTGCTATTATCAACCTGTGCAGGAGGAGCTAAAACAAATATGGTTTTAAATTGTTAGCAGGTGGAAATTTTCTCATCTCATTTTCTCAAGTTCTGTATAATTTTAGAATCTTAAGGCCTTACTCAACTTTGAAATAGTTATTAAAAAAGAAAGACAAGAGAGAAAGCAAGGAGAAAGAGGGAGAGAGAGAGAAAGGGAGGGACAGAAGGAAGGAAATATTTATCTGCAGCACTGAGAACTGTATCTTAATCTCATTTAAACTGAATTAATGTTCTACAGATGTTTCTACAGAATCTGGATTTGGCCCTAAACCTGTATTTAGTAAGTGCCCATTCATTCACGACTATTTGGTTTGCTCAATCAGTAGTACTAGCACTGCTGTCTAAAATTCAGAAATAAAGAAGAAAAAAAAGAAGAAAAAAAAAGAAATTTTGTGATATGTCAGATAAGGTACCTTTAAAAAGAAAAAAAATCCCATTGCACAGAATGAGATGGCAGTTTAGTATTGGTGACCATTCAGTTTTCCATCTTTGGGGCTAAACATTACTTAAGATTATCCATTACCTGTCATGATACAGATGCTTCTCTGATGCCAGTTCTAGCTTTTTTTATTTCAGGTTGAGTGTCCTTTATTTATTTATTTCATAATACACACACTTGAAGGACTGCTAAAAATGTTTGCCAAAGATTTTTTTCATAATCCTTTAGTTTTACTGTTACTGACCAAAGCCCCTAGTCCAAATACAAAATGGAAAGCATATGTAGACGTAGTTATTTCGTCCTACTTAATCCCATGCTGTGCCAACTCTTGCTAAAGATAGAGCAGTCAGGATCACATAAAAACCCCCATAACGTTCAGGCTTGAACTGTCAAACACTTTCTAGTAGTTTAAACAGTGTTATGCTAGAATGGATTGCCTAGAGATGGTTTTAGAATTTTGAAGAGAAAAGGAAAATACCTAACAGGAGTAGCTGCTCTTTGTCAGAGTGAGCAGATGTACTAACTGCCTGCTTGAGATTCTTTACAGACAATGGGACTTGAAAAGAAAGTATGATGCTGAGGTCATTGAGCCTCACAGTATGATGAAGTCATATGAAAGACAGATTTTGTACTGTATTTCCTCAGAGAAATAGGTAAAAAAATTGCTTACTCAGTGACTGTAGTTGGACTTCACCTGGAACTCTATGGAAGACTGTGGGAAGACTGACAAAGAAATATATGGAGCAGAATTAGTAGTAACCAGAAATATACATCAATTTTAACAAATAGATATGAAGAAAATTATATTCATATTACTTGCTTATTGTTATTATTAACTTTAAGTAAGTTATTCTTAGAAATCATGATTAGAAGGAATCTTAAGGACTTTAGCATGGAGAAACTTAGGAAGCTTTGGATACATAATTGCATAAATGCAGGACGTATATCTATGTAAGAGTAAAGAGCAGGAGTGATAAAGATTGATGGAGTTGATTTGAGAAAAGAAATAAGGAAAATGAGGTCATAACATTGATCCAAGGTCTAATTTTAGGACATTTTGAGCAAAGGAAGACACTAGTTTCTTTAAAGAAAGAGAAAACAGTGAGAATCATTGAACATGGTAATAGGCAATGTCGGGGGATCCACAGGCCACAGGACTCATGCCATGCCAGAAGACACAGAGGTAGGGTCTAATAGCCTTAGGCAGTAGCATCTGATACCTCAAAATATGTTACATAAGTATTCCTACTGGCACAACAGAACACAACAGTAGTGTCATATTCAATTCAGACAGAGGTACAGATTTTGATTTCTCATGACCACAAACTATTTACCTGATTCAGATGATAAACTTGCTTATGGCGTGTATCCTTCCATTAGAATGAGAAAATAAACTGTGAGAGTTCTCTAGCGCATGTACTCATAGGAGCCAATTCACACTGTAAAAGCAACCAAATACTTACAGATCAATTCTTTCTTGTTTAATATACTTTTTCTGTGGAACTGTGTTCCCAGGTCTTGACTTTAATTAATTTATATGCTCGTAATCATTACTGCTGTGATGAAAAACTTAAAAATGGAAACCAGTTCTAGAGCACAGAAAGGCATTTTAATATACAGAAAGCATGATACACCATCACCCAGAGGTGTGATTCAGCTCCGTATATCATGGGCAGTTGAGCTCTGACTCAATTAATATTAGTTTTATTAACTTGCACTGCTCACCACCTTAGTGGATATATCCATCAAATATAATTAGCCCTAAAACCACCTCTTACTTTTCCTCTTTTTCCAAAAAAACCCTCTCATTGGTAGATGCTTCCTTGTAAAATTATGAGATATTCTTTTTGCACATTATTTGAGTCAAGTGATTTTTTTCCGGTTTGACTTCTCTGAAATATAACACCTTATTTAAGACAGTTGCTTATATTATAAAATGCTTTTCTTGTGAGACACCATTACATACTTTATTTTCAACCATTTGAGCTGAAATCAATAGAGGGCCAGATTCTGATCCTTCGGGCTCTATTGAACCTCTTACAAAACCTCTTACAAAGTAAAAGATCAGGACCTGTCCAGTAATTAGTAACAGAAATAACTGGTCCTTTAGTATGGATTAGCAAATGCTTGAGAATAAGCAAATTTGCAACTTTCAGGTTTTTAAAATACAGTAGAGTTTTCTTATAAACTTAAATACTGGCCAATAAATGAAGAATTGCAAGCATTTTTAATTTTTCTTTTTTTAATTGATACAGATACATCACTTTACTGGGCAGTAATAGAACTTATGTGCTGACACATATCCTCATCCTGCAAATAAATCTGCAGCTGTTGAGACACTGAATGCACTCAACTTCTTTAGAACACAGCAATAAGCGTCGTCTTGTAGGAGAAGCTGAATATCTCACTTAACTGGGTCTGCAATGAGAAGAATATCACAGACATGCATGTCATATGCTAAATTTTGAAGCAAGAATGCTTTCTTAATTGCAGCATCTCATGGTTCTAATTGCGGCTTTAAGCTTATACTGCTACCTAATTGTACAACAGTAAACATAAGGATGTCTTTAGCTGTCAGAAAGGATCTCAAATACTCATTGTATATTATGAAAAGAAAGGACTTAAAGGAAGTAATATCCCTCATTTTCAAAAATAAGTTGTTTCTTCTTTTTTTTTTATCACAGCCATTCTTAAATCCACCTGTTGTGCCTAGGTATTGCAACACATTCTAATATTGCATGGCATGTAAATAGATACCTTAATTACTCATAATGATATGATTATATACACACATATATTATATATATTATATATATATATACATAAATATTATCAGTCACATAATTACTCAGTATTATTTAATGGAATTTTGGGACTATGGATTTTGTTGTTTGATGTAATTTAAACTGTATGAAGCAGCATATTATTAAGAGTATCCTCACCAATGCTTTTTGATTATTTATTCATTAAATAAAGTGCTTTCTTTTGCTTGTTATAATCCTGTTTGTACAACCATGTGATAATGTTAAAATGGGTAAGTACTGTACGGGAATTATAACTGTTTCTTTTCTTGTCTAAATATATACCTATAACAATATTTATTAGTGATCTGAGTTTTAAGAATGTGTCTTTTTATGTGTTTACTATCTCTTTACACATAATCCAGATTTAAAGGAAAGTTGAGAAAACATTTCTTCATACAACTCTGAGTCCTCCAATAGCTTTGAAATTACCTTTGGCCTTTATCCGCAAGTGAAATTAGTATGAAACCGATACTTTAAATCAGTACATGAAAGTTTCATAGAAGAATATGTAGTACAGTACTTAGGTTTTGCTTACTGTAGATATCATAAGTAAACATACATTCTTAACTTCTCAGGTAAAGACATATTAAGCCTTGGATCAGATAGGAAGAAATTCTTGCACTCCAAGGATAATATTTAGAACAGCTGATTTGACAGATGAGTCAGAAATCTGGTACACTACACAGCGTTTTTTTCATATTTCATAGTCAGCTTCTGTCCTGGTATTGTAGAAAGAATCAACTAAAATGTGTCCCTCTTTGAGGAGCTCAAACTTTTATTTTTGCCAAAACTGGAAACTGTTTTTTGTAAACCTTAGATACATAGAAATCACTGGGAATTTTCCTGATTGTTTAAAGGAGCCAGTAGCCAGCATTTTAGCAGCATTTAAATCTGTATTACATCAAGGAAACTCATCTTCTGCTGTTGTTTCACTTGCTGCAATATTCCATGGAACAATTATTTCCTTCCATTCCTTTTCCTTCCGTTTCCTTCCGTTCCAGTCCATTTTCTGTCCTGCCCTGCCCTGTGCTTTCCCCACACCTTATTGCCTTGGATGTTTTCCGGAGAGGTAAAATGCTGCAATGCCATGAAATGGTAGTCTGAACTTGAGACAGTGGAGTATTCCTAGCGCCTATCCAAACTGGACAGTTCTTTTAAATTTTGGTTACATCACCCTGAGATTAGCTCAGCTGGTTAGAGCATGGTGCTAATAAAAACAAGGCTTTTGGTTTGATCCACATATGGGCTTAAGAGTTGGAATCAATGATCCTTGAGGGTCCCTTCCAACTCAAAATATTCTGTGATTTTAGGGAATGCCAGGTGAGAACTGTTTCCACCAGCCATTTCCTAAGGTGCCTTCCTACAATTTACTTTTTCTAAATCAATCCTCAAGGATTTCAACAGTAAGCTGAATCTGTTGCTATATTTACCTGTATCACATCTTTCATAGAGTATAGAAAGGGATTTTTTTTCTGTTCCTTTTCAAGTAGGGAATTGAAAGTTGAATGAGTGTGGCCCTGCAGCTATGTAGACATTTTTGACATCTTGTCAAATGGGTACTAATAGAGATGAAGACTGTTGACCACATTGCTCTCACAGTGGATAATAGGAGAGAGAGTGTGGCAAGAAAGACAGAAAAGGGGATAGCATAAAGCCATGCGTGTAGGGAAGAAGTAAACTATTGTAGCAGTCAAAAGTGTGAGTTTAAATTTGATGAGAGAAATTATTATGAAAGGGCTTAAAAAGATGTTTTAAGACTCCTTCTCTCTTTATAACACCTTAAAAAATGACCCACCTACTTACATAGGTTTGTACACACAGCATATTTAACTATTTTCTTGGGAAAAAGTATCCAGAGTTATGGCAAGGCTATACCATTCTACCATTCTTCTCTCAATTTCTTTCATTTGGTATTCATATTCTTTCTAAGAAAAACTTTTCTTTAAATTACCGGGTTTTTTATTTATTTTTTGAGACATTGCTCTATTTCCTGCTATATGAATACAGAGACCAGAAACAATGCCACTCAGTAACTGAGCAGAGTTTGACAACTGAATTTTTAATGCTTGTAAAATCATTAGCTATGGATAAGTAATCTGTAGACCCAAGTGGTTAAGAATTATCTGCTACCAATAAGCAAAGAGAAAAGAAAAAAAAAACAAAAACAAAAACAAGGAAAAAAAAGACAGAACACAAAGAATTACACTCGTCATAAACAATTCAGACTCTTCTAGCCCCTACAAAAGGGCACAGCTGGTAAAGATTCAGGTGTAATGCCATGAAGCAAATGGTGGATTTCTTTTCATGTGCAACATTCTGGAGAAAGGTCTGGGTTATTAACATGTCTGATATTTAAATTAATTCAGTGTGATATTAAAGAAATTCAGCCACATAAAATTAATAGAAAAAATTACTTAATTTTTTTCTTATTGCAAGTAACTATTTAATCGTTATGTAATAAGAACAATATCCTTCTTATACTGGGTAAGAAAAATGTTTAAAGAGAGTTTTCTTCAAGTTTATATATATATTACTTTATGTTTTTTAATGCAGGTTTATAGTTTGCTTTCTTTTGGGAAGAAAAATTTTGAATTCTGTTTACAGTGTTTGTACTTTTGATTTTTTTTAAATTTATTTTTACTTTTTTTTCAGGAGTATTATTTAGCACGGGGAATGGCATAGTTGTGTGCTTTTACTTCATGATCTTGTACTCCTAGGACACTTAAGCTATCTTCAATAGGAAGTTCTTCTACGTTATTGATAAAGATCGTACATAATTACTGTCTATCATGTGGTGTTCAGTCACCAAGAGAAAAAAATAAAACTGAAACAAGGCAGTCACATAAAGATAATTGCTTTATTCACACACACACACATGCACACACACAAAAGAAAGAAAGAAAAAAGAAAAGAACCTGTACTGTGTTATGAAAGGAGAATTTGCAATGGTCTTTTCATTCAGCCAGAGCTACCTACTTGCTGAGTCAGCAAAGCACAATTTCCTTCCTTCTTTAAGAACAACACCAAACAAAACTGTGAACACTTATACCTCATGGTGGGTCTAAACCTCATTCTGAAAATAATCTGAAACATCAGGAGATGTGGATATATGGATTTTAAGGGAATGCAATCTTAGGTAGTCTATGGCTCCTTAGTTTTAGGTACATAGTGGAACTTTTAAAATAATCTCAAATTCTCTAACCTGTACACAGCTATGTTTGAAGATCGCCAGAAAGAATCCTTTTATTCTCTAATTTAACCACATTAGATATCTGCTTTATGAAGAATCGGATTGCAGAACCTATTCCAAACTTTGCAGCTGACAGCTGCAAAGTCTCTGGATACTCTACCATGTCAAATTACCCATCACTAATACTGAAAACATGGAAACCTATAAGCAGAGCAACAATGAAAGAGAGATGAAGCTAATCTGGTTCAAGCATCCTCTGGTTCAAAAAGAAAGCAAACAAACTTTGTGGAAGGATGGGAGAAACATATATTCAAGATTTTTAGATTTCGTTCTTTTCTTTGTAAAACATGTAGCTGCAGGGAAGTATATTGCTAATATCACATTTTCTTTGGATGTTCTACTATGTGTAGTTCAATTACCATGCTAAAGGCTAAACTCAATAAACTTACAAGCAATAATTCTACACAAATACACATTCAGTTAATATATGGTTCTTGTATAGAAACTGCTAAAAAACTGAGTTTCTCTGCATTTGTGGAATATCAAATGCATGATTACTATTTATAATAAGCTTGCAGTCACAGACTCTGTAATTCTTTAGTCCTGAACAATTGCATAATTACTGATTCAACTACATTAGCATTGGGAGTAGACATGGATGATTTCAAAAGGGATACTACTGATTTAATGAGGTCTCAGTCTGTACATTTCCAAAATTACAGAAATTCTGTTCAACAACCAGCCATTCGTGCTTTTGGGTATTTGAACCAGTAAATCAACCAACTGCCAACCAAAAGAATCATTAAAAAATGAAAACAAACAGAAATGAGAATGAAATTGCATTTTTAATGACATGAAGTTACCAAAAGACTGTTTCCTGACTAGTTTCCAACAGTCTGTCTGGCTTTACTAGAGACCTGTTGCTGCTGAACATATTGAATACCTAAAGCTGTCATTTGTGACGGTGATTTTGTATTTTGAATGTTTATGGCATTGTGATTGTGCTAGAATAAATATGACAATAGACCATGGGCACAGAATGGCTATTCTGAATTCATTGCCCTTGTCTTGCATTTGTCACCTCCTTTTTCGGTGTGTGATAAACAGCAACTAATCTGATCTTAAGGTTGTGGAGCTGATATTTTGCCAAAAGTAAATAGTTGTCAGTTCTGTCTAGAGAGGAATTTGTAAAATTTTGTGATACTTGCACTTTTTTTTCTTGAAGGTATCTTTATTCTGCAAAAGTCCCTGTATTAAAAACTGCCTTTGATTTCAGTGGGAAACGGATTAGCTCAAGCAGTAGTTTTCATGTCCATGGTCATTACACCAAATAAGGATGAAAGGATATGTCAATCAGAGACATCGTAAAATCCTTAAACTCATATGCCCCCAAGTAATCCTGCTGTGCAACTAACAATTGCTATACATAGAGGGAAAGGGGGACAAAGTTCTTAACATAAAAAGATTTAGACTGCTTAAATTATAGCATAGTAGTTGCAGATCTACCACAGAGCACCCAACTGTACATCAGCACTGCCTCTTCTCATGGTTTACCTCCACCAGTTTTAATAGGGTTTTTAGTGCTTACAATGTTGGGATTTGCAAGTTTGTAAGTTCCTCACACATCTATGTCCAACAAGCTGCTCGTGGACTCAGACAAATATTGACTTCATCAACACATTCACTGGATAAAATCAATTCGATTCTTATTCTCAAAACAAGTTACCTAAGCCTGAGCTGCAGGTGAATGGGGTCGCCTTCTTCTCTTGCTGAGTGGAGAATGGTGAGAACTAAATCACAGCATTTGCCTTCCAGCCAACAGACATTCTGAACAGCAGGCTGAGCACTATGAACCCGGTTAGAATGTCCTCAGATTGCTTTTGAGCCCTGTCTAGAACAAGCATCAGTAATGTGGAAGACAAGAACTACCTACAACTTTCTTTAGCATTCCAAAGAGATGTTATGCTGTATTAGTCCCCAAATGGTAAGCCTACAATAGGCTATTTGCTGCATCAGCTCCTACTGCAGAGGATTGTAGTGTAGGTGGCAGATATGGGAGGACCTCCCCTGACTTCTTCTAGCCCATCCTTGAACATCAACACAGCTGTGCTGAGAGACCTCTCAGCACCTTCACAGCTACTGCTGGGGAAAATTGACCCCTTTAGACAGCCTGAGACAGCCCTACAGTCACTATCACAAAACTAGGATGATCAGAGTGCAGATGGATGTGTCCTTTCCAAGCCAGAGCATTCTACTTCCATGAGGTATGCATATAATGCCACTAGTGAATGATGAAAAAAATAGTGAAAGGTTCCCCTGAGAGACCTCCCCAGATGTGAAATGTATTTCTTTACCACCCTTAATTTCTTCTGGTGTGTGAAATAAGCACATTTTTCTTTTGATATGATCTGCTTGCTTTCCCCGAGTTTTATTCTAGCATCATTTTAGCCTTCTGGCTAGAAGAAATGGATGTCAGTGTTCTTGTGTAGTCTTTCACTCTTCATACCTATCATGATCCAGAGGAAGTGTCATATTTTAGCAAATCATAAGCCTTTTAATCCTACAGGAACTTTCTGTATATGAATCTTTTTAACACTGGCGGAAAGGACACTCTGTTTTCTCCTTTACACCGTCATGCAACCCATATTGTCCATGAAATCAGTTTTGTAAAACAGTGTCCTAAAAATGGCATTGATTTGCTTCAAGAGTTGCTGTAGATTATCTTTACAGGATGTACATCCATATTTTGAGGGGAAATCATGCTTTTCAAGGGTATCACAGAGTGTACTCCTATGGGTAACTGTGTAGAGCAACTGCTTTCACAAAGTGAGAGGGTTTTTGAAAGGAGCCAGAAAACAGGATAGGATCAGATGAGCCTGACTGTTTGTAAAGAAAGGAAGAAAAGGGAAAGCGAAAATAAAGGTGTTATACTTGATGTTTGCATTTGCTGTAGGCAAGATCAGGAAAGATACTTTCCTGGGGAATGTCTCCCTATGATATCTGAGACCATTATTCAACAGTGGGAATCAATCATGAAATGCTGATGCAAAAAAGTGGAGAAGAGTAGGGAAATAACTCCAAAGAGGAAGGAATATGCAGTCCGGTTTGCAGACTGTCAGAAACTATGCACAGGTGGCTTGCTGAATATATGCTGTAAAGGAAGCTCCTCCTTTATGAGTTCCACTGGAATCTGAGGAGACCAGGGTGTCTTGAATACAATGCTCCAACACAACAACCACAAGCAGTGTGAGGGATCTCATGGTATACTTAGATCACCACTTTTCTAACCTCTTCTGAACTGTAACTTACCTCTCCTCCCTTGTCCAGAAGTAGCACCTCCTCATTTCTTGTCTAAACTTCACCCTGTCTGGCTGTAGATTCCCAAACAAATTCCTGTCTAAGTGATCACATGAGCTAGACTCAACCCTGAATTTCCAATAAAGCCTGCCATTATCTGCATGTAATCTTCATCTAATCTGTGCCTTTTTTGTGTCAGTCACCTACACTTCCCTCAAGACCTATGTTCTCTTTGTTAAGGTCTTTGAAATATCACTATAATTCAGATACTAAGATGGGCATGCATGGTTGCAGACTGAGAACAACAGAACATGGGTGTCACATAAAGATTTCATTTTGGACAGTCTTGATTGGTACCCACAGTCCAGGAAAAACAAGTAATTAGTATGTAGCCAGTGAGAGCATATTATGAATAAATCTAGAAGTGGAATGTTAATTGAAATATATGTGAGAGGGCTGTATTGCAGATGTTGATGGTTTTTAAATCTCAGTGTCTAATGGCAGATGTATTCTGACTATAGACGTATATCTTTCTCTGTGTGTGTGCGTATGAATGTGGGAAAGAAGCCTTTATTACAACTCTTATGAGTACTAGGACATCTGTAACCCTAAAAAACACCTACTCTTAGTCAGAAGAACCACACCTATTTTGACCACTATTTTGGAAGAATAATAAGATGAAGTTTTTCTTTTAATATTTCTTTGTTTTATTTAGTCATAATGCTAATAATTTCCTGTATGTTTACCAATTTCTGATCATTAATTTCACAATGAGAATTTCCAAGTCAAAATGTAAAAGAAAAATAAACAAATAAATAACATAGAGTGAAAAGAAGGTATATTCATTTCTGCGCTGGATAATTCAAGTTGAATATTTTTAAAATGCCCTTGGAAACTTTTTATTTTGTTTGTTAGACTGAAGAGTTTTATTGTCAATTCAGAATGCAAGTGAGGGTTTACTTAAACAAGTAATTTAGTTCCATGAATTCAGAGGTACTGAAAGCCTGATTTCAAATCTATGAAGTTAATTAAACACTTTCTGTCATCACTTAGAAATTAAAACAATTTTAAAAAGTAAGTGGTTAGTTTGACTATTTAAAAACAAAATGTGAAACTAGTGTTATTAATTAAAGTAAGGCTTTGAAATTAGTGCTAAACATTTAACTTCTTTTGTTCCAGCTGCAATTAATGCAGACGCTTTAAACTGTTTCTCATCAACTTAAGTGTAAGACAATCCTTGCAGGCTAATTTTCACAGAAGAATCCTCACTTCATAATTTACAAAATTTTTGTTGTTACATTGTCCTTCAGGAGCGAAAAGGATAGCTCTCATGGTATTGTCCCGAAATCCCGTAAAAGGTAGAACAGAAAAAAGAAAAAAACCCAACAAACAAAAAGAAACAAATAAAAGAAAAAATAACACAACAAAAAAATCATGAGGTCATCCCAAGCATATTACTGGGACGTCTTTTTCCCCTTTGGTTTTATGTGTAGTCCTAAGGGTTGCTGTTGAATTTTTAAAATTTTTTTGGTCTCTTTTCTTTTGCTATAGATGCAATTCTTCTGCTGAAGTGCACAGGATTATGAGCATCAGAAATACCTCTGAATTGCCAAAATCAGATTTGCATTCTGTTCCCATAAGGAAACCAGATCCAGCAATATTATCATCCCTTACCTTCACTCTGTAAGGAAACAGAGTTGACAGGGGCACTCTTTGCTGGCTTAAAAACTGTCTGGATGGTTGGGGCCAGAGTCATGATAAATGATGTTGCATCCAGTTGGTGTCTGGTAACTAGTAGTTTTGCCCAGCACTCAGTATCGGGGCCAGTCCTGTTTAATATTTCCATTGATGAGCTGGATGAAGGGATCGAGTGCAACCTCAGTAAGTTCTCAGGCAACATCAAGTTGGGTGGGAGTGTCAATCTGCTGATGGGTAGGAAGGCTTTGCAGAGGGATCTGGATAGGCTGGATCAATAGGCCAAGACCAATGGTATGAGGTTCAACAAGACCAAGTCCTACTCTTTGGCCACAACACCCCATGTAGTGCTACAGGCTTGGGGAAAAATGGCTGGAAAGCAGCCCAGCAGAAAAGGACCTGGGGGTGCTGATCAACAGCAGCTGAACATGAATCAGAAGTGTGCCCAGGTGGCCAAGAAGGCTAATGGCACCTTGGTTTGTATCAGAAATACTGGGGTCAACAGACAGGACTAAGGAATGATTGTCTTGCTGTACTCAGCATTGGTGAGGCTGCACATCATGTGCTGTGTCCAGTTCCGGGCTCCTCAGTTCAGGAAGGACATTGAGTTGCTAGAGCAAGTCCAGAGAATGTCAACAGAAATGGTGAAGGGTCTGGAGCACAAGTCCTATGAGGTTGTAGGAAGGTGGGGGTCGACCTCTTATTACAGGCAACTAGCAACAGGACAAGAGGAAATAGTCTTGAACTGGGCCAGCGGAGGTTTGGGTTGGACATTAGGAGGAATTTCTTCAAAGAAAGGGTGATTAAACATTGGAATGGACCCTCAAGGGAAGTGATGAAGTCACTGTCCCTGCAGGTGTTTAAGAAAAGACTTACTGCCATGGTCTAGTTGACATGGTGGTGTTCAGTCAACAGTTGCACTCAATTATCTTGAAGGTCTTTACCAACCTAATTTATTCTGAGATTCTGTGAAAACCAAACACAGAGGCTAGCAGAGACTACCTCTTTACTGGAGACCTTTATGCTTGACAGCAGGTTAGCAAGATCATGCATGTTTCTGCTACGAAATTTAGATGCAACTGACTCCCTTCAACCTGGACTGTGATGTACCAGTCCTACCTGTTTTAGGAATTTCTATTACTTGAAGGTGTATTTCAAAGTGTCCTTGAAGTGTTTCATCTGTCTTTCCTGGTTACATGTTACTTCTTTAAGTCCACAGCACAACAGCTGCTGCTAGATGCCAGTGTCTTCTATTCTAGATGCGTGACCAGCCCAGTGCAGCTGTTCTATAATGATCGTGGCTACGGTCCCTGGAACATAACTCTGCTCTGAAACTTTTTTATTGAAAATTTTATCCTACCATCTGATGCACAATATGGTCCACAGATGGTGCAGATGACATTTGTCTAGGAGTCATGTATGTCGTCACTAGTCCATGTCTTCAAACCATTCAGCAAATTGGATAACAGAGCGGCTTTATAGACTCTTAATGTGATCTACCAATTAATGCTGAGCTGCTGTTTGACCCCAGACTACTCTGCATCCTCAATCTCACTGTGCAATACAAAAAGCAGTATTTTTTTCTTGAACTTTTAATTTTTCTAAAGTGTTTTTGGTTGTGGTTGGTTTTTTGTTTGTTTGGGGTGGTTTTTTTAGGTTTTATGTTTTGTTTATTTGTTTGGTTTTGAGGGGGTTTTGGTTTGTTGCAAGTTTTTTGGTTGGTTGGTTGGTTTGGTTTTTTTAATCTGCTTTCCATTGTTTTATACCAGAAGCATTCCAGTTACTTATGTCACATGTCTGTTAAGAGTGAGTGCTTAGGAAATGTAGTTCATTTCTATTTCCTATTTATTGCTATAAACTGCAAAGTACCTAATGTAAGGGCCAGACTTTGATCACAGCAGGCAGCAGGGAGTTAAATGTCTTATGAATATGACTGTGTAGATAAATAAGTAGTCTAATGCTGACAGGACATATAACAAATATGCAAAACAAATTCTGTGTGCAACTAAGGTTATAGAACATATCTCTCATGTTCCTCTTTCAGGAAATAAAAAAAAAAGAAAAAGAAAACAAACAAACAAAAAAAGGAAACAAAACATCCATACTCCCATCACATCTAATAACTTAATAGATTTTCCCTCTTTGCTTTGTCTATGGAGAAAACTTAGAATACAAAAAGAAAGTTCATCTCAGCAGCTGCTTTTCTTTCATTCCACAGAATCACAGAATGGTAATATTATCCTATTATTGGGATTTTCCTTTTTTTTTTTTTTTATTTTAAAGAATGGAAGAGAGTAAAAGAGAGCTCAAATTATGCTATACTAATGCATTACTGGTTAGAGGGTACCTTTATCCTTTAGATCTGTAAATTATACAGTACTTGATTTTAAGTTTCTCCTATGGAAAATTTCTTCTGGGTAGCTGTGTTGTCCTCTTCTAGACTCTATATTTCCCTCTTTTTTATCTTTTTTCTCTGTTTATAACCTATTTTACTGTGGATAATCAGAGCTGACTGATGTTTTAGGTGATGACACTAAAATCACATGTTGCTTACATTGTACTTTCTCTTTTTGCACAAATTTAGCATTCCTATCTCTAAGAAAAAATAAAATTCCAATTTACAAACTGAACATATGTTTCCAATGAGCTTCCTGGGTGTTTAGCTTCAGTGACTACACTCAATTTAGAACCCAGAAACACAGATGAGTAATTCAACTCACATTATTCCTTATGATGTGTTTTGCCTGTAACTCACCTTATCATGTATTCAGTGAAACTCCTCCATATTTGTCTACATTTATTAGGTCACACTGAAGTTCTCGTTTTTTGCTTTCTTCTCAGAGGATGTATATCGGTGGTGATAGCTGTAACACCCCGACATATTCAGACCGTGGGTTGCCAGATACTCCACTAAGAGTGAAGACAAAGAGCTGAGGTGGGCAAAAAGGAAAAAAGCCCTTATTACAGTGTGAGCCAGTTTTTTATCCATAGAGCATAGAATGCATGGAATTTGGGGAGGTTTTCAGGGAGTTTCATGCAAAGGGGTGTCCATAAATGGAGTATACATCCAAATATGGGTAAGGAGACACAGCAAAATGGGGAAAAGCCATAAATTCTAAATATTAGGTCTAGCGAACGTAAGGGGAGGGCTTATCACAGAATCGAAACTACATCATACATACAAGCAGGGTATTTTCTAACAATATTGTTAACGCTTTTATAACATAATAACAGTTTCTTTGAGGTAGGAAATTATCTGTTGCTTCAGTAGTTCAGCTACATTCCAAAGCTGTCTTTTCTTCAGTTTTCTTTTTCTTCAGACATGTTTATCCACCAGGAATAAATTTTTCGGGACGTATTTCCAACACATGTAGGCATACAATTCAATGTAATTTATTAAATTGACTTAGCAAGTATATGGGGTCAATTGAGTTTCTATTGGGTTTTATATTTGGTTAGTTACTTTGAAAGGTAATATATTGCTTTCAGTTCTTTCCTGTGATACGACTGTACAATAGTCTTAACTATTGGATCTGTATGTGTACCTCAGATGTACACATCGAGTTGTTCAATTCATCAGTCTTGTCCAGAGTGGTAAAAATACTAATGCTATATTGCCCAGTGTAAGCCTATATCCAATTTGGGGATTTTTTTGTTGTTTTGTTTCTTTGCTTGTTTGTTGCTTATTTGTTTTGGGGGTTTGGTGTTTTTTGCTTTGATAAAATCAAAATGTTTGACTCACTTTGTGTTCTCTGCAAAACTTTGAGTTCACAAAAGAAGAGAGGGAACAAGACACTTCCTAAAAAATGAAATAAATCATTAACCGCTTACTCCAGCAGAAACTGCATTGACTTTCGAGCTTTTTCTCCTTCTGTGGCTACACAAAGAAAATTACATTCTATCCTCTGCATTCTACTCTCCATTAAATATTGCTATTATACAGTGGCGGATTTGTTTCTTATACGTAATGAAGTGTTTGTAAATAACAGTTCCTTTTCTTTCCCATCTGTTATCCTAGGATCAAAACTAGCAGTGGGTGAAAGAACTTCCAAATACAAATATTTCAAATTGATTGAAGCCCTTCCTCTAAGTATACAATGAGTCTGCTTTTCTCCCTAAGGATTTATTAATTTTAAATGTCTCTGTACATACTTATTTCCTTCTAATTTTAAAATACCCTCTGAGGCTGTGCCAGAAATTTACAGCAAAAATAGAATGTGCTACAGGGAAACTGCAATATTAACTAGAGAATATCGCAGGTCACCTAAGCAGTTTTAACAAATAAATTTCAGATGCTTAATGTGTGTCAAGAAAAAGCCAGAGCTTAATCACTTAATGACATGTCTGTGTAGACATAAGCAAAGGTCTGGCTGATCCTGCTTTGGGGTATTATGACTGACTCTGTGCACCAAAATTCTTTAAATTTTTTTTCTAAGCTTCATTTTTAGAACAAGGATTAAGTTTTTAAAGTTAAAATACAGCATAGCTGTTCAAAAGTCACAGTCACTATAGTACTACTAAGTAAGTTAAGCCACAAATTTTTATATGTTTCTAATTATCTTGTCAATATTACATGAACCAAAATAGAGGGTTTGTTCCTATTTTTCAAATAATACAAAATTCAGATATCAAGTTCAATATTTTTAATTTTAATTTTGCTCCAGAAACCAAGAAAAATATCATCCTTGGAAAATGAAACAGTTGTTTCATGAGGAAGGGAGATACTAAAGCCTAATCCTTCACAGAGTTGCATCTATTTTTCTCTAAGCCTCCTTTTTATATCCCATGTGACAGACCTATCCAGCAAAAGACAAACATCTGGAACTAAACTTTTAGCGATTGACTATGTAATAGACTTGATGTATCAGCCAGTTTTACATGAAGCTAAGAGAGACTCTTTGTTTCAGAAAGGGGAGGGGCACCTCTGATTTAAATGAGTTGAAATTATGTTTACTTATAGTTGAATATTTAATATGTTTTGTATATCTCAACAGATTTTTTTAATGTATTGAAGATGGACTTTTTTTCCCAATCTTAACATTTTGACATGAAGATTTTCAGAGGAGGCAGGTACTGTGTACTTTTAAAGAACCTTCAAGGCTCAGGCAATTCAAATGAGAAAAATTTCAGAAGTCTCATTGAGTGACTTTGCCAAATCCTTCAGTACACGAAGATGACAAAAATCCTGACTCAGTATGATGATTGATTACTGTTTATGTTGATTGCATAACGTTTCTACAGGTTTAGTGATGTGATTTGTGTCTCATTGGGTCAGAGTGCTGAATGTTTATGTTTATTGACAATTTGGGTAATCCTAGGATGCTGGTGTTTTGTTGTTTTGGCTTTTCTTTACCTGTTTGCTAAATATTTACCAACATTTGAAGATTTCTCTAGGTCTTTTGGAGAGAGAGTTAGTTAATCTTCAAACTACTGGAAGAGCATTTCCAAATGACATCATGGTTTTAATTTGTTTGTTTGTTGGGGGGTTTATTTGTTTTCTATTAGTACTGGATAATTTTTTTAACACTTTTACTCCTGAAAATCCTTTTGCTATGATTTTAATCTGGTCTTTCGGAGAGAAGCAGGACCAAAACTGTATAAATAGAAAGTTAAACACCAGTTTATTTTTGCTTAGATGGAAGTCTATTACATTTTATGATTTTTGAGAGGAAAATTAAAGTACATTAGTAGCAGAAGTAAGAAAAATACTTTTATTATGGTGACTATCAATTGTTCTGACTGCTGAGAAATGAATAATGCAGATTTTTATTGTAAAAAGGATGCAGTTTAGGAAATGTTGCTGAAATAAACTGTTTGCAGGTCCAAGAAATGCATGAAACATTTTAACTCCTGTAGGTCATGTTGTTACAGTATTGGGTATTGTTGATACTTACCTCTAATGACTGCTTCAGCAACAACTAAAAGGATTTTGTTGGGCCAGTTCTGCCAATACATGCCTGAAACTTTCACCCTAAAGCAGTCCAGAAAATCCAACCACCAACGATGGAGGTGCATAACGAAGGGTTCTCAGGAACACATTTCACCCTTAGTTCTGTCTTTTCATCAGGAATAGAGTTAAAACTAAAGCATGCATTCAGTTTTGCATTGTTGAAAGATATGGCACCCCAGGAGAGTGCCTTGTTTAACAAATTGAAGGCTTTTTTCTCTCTTTTATGTTCATCCTGTGTGCACGTACAAACCATTGTGAGACATCCAAGCATACGAAGATCTACAGCTCTGTATTCTAGCACTTAATGCTCTTTCTTGGGTGGGACAGAGAGCTTGATTCTAGACGCAGAGACACCATTTCATATTCGACAGCATGTCATAAAATGTTGCAACAGTCCCATGAGCCAAGATCTGAGCTGCACAGTTTATTGTTCATGTGTAGTATATAGGTATTAGGTTTGATTCTCTTCTGAATGGATTAGAACAAGGATTAAGAATTGATCATTTCAGATATATACTCCTGATCTTTACTACAGAAAATAAAACAACACCCCCCAACAGCAACAACAACAATAAACCAGACAAACAAATGAAAAGAAAACAAACAAAAAAGACCAACCAAAAGCCACACAAAAAAAACAACCAACCAACCAAAAAAAATAAAAAACACCAAGGAAAAAATGCTAATAATTCTAATTTCTGTTCTGTTAAGAATGCTGAAACTCCTGAAGGGTTATCAGACTACTCCAACTCCTTGTGTCGCCTTCAATTACTACTCCTGTCTATAAATTCCTCTGCTGAGAAAGGAAAAGAAAGTAGAGCTGTTAGGTAGCAAAGTCAAGATGCTCAGGCTTTCAGGAAGTCTGCAGAGGCCTCAATCAGATCATCTCCTGTCACTATCTTCTACAGCAGGTATTCTAAGAGCTGAAGATCAAGAAAAGTGTGAGCTGCAATGGAAAGGGATTTTTGTCTCCTTCACTAGATATGAAGCCAGCTTCCCATTATGCTTCTGATCCATGTTGCAGAGAAAGAAGAATTCGCATATCAACGAGTGACAACAGAACTGCACGTGCACATTTTCACACGATACTTATATGAGTTTAAATTCACCTACTGGCATGTCTTGGTAGTTAAACTTTCTTCAGTATTTCTAATATATGCAGCCCCTAAAATATGATATAGCTCAGGTGTCTCAAGTTTTTCCTAGTGAGCTAGGGCTGATTAGAAAGTATTGTTGGTAAACAGTGTTTGTGACCTAAACTGACACTCACAGCAGGAAATCTTTGGGATAGAATAACGGTCTCAGTGGGACACTTGGTCTAGGGGGCAAACAGCAGTGCTGAATCACACTGAAGGAACTTAATGAGATGGTAGAAAAAATCAGAAAATCTGATCATTTTTCCCCCCTTCTTGTAAAAATTCTGTAACAGAAACTTATGACCTAGGAGGGTAGAACAGGGAGTTTGGAACATCTCTTTTTTAATATGAAGCACTTTAATTTCGTAAGAGGTAGCACTATGGTTTTCATTGTTGAGACCGAAAGCAGTGTCAGCATTTCTACATTGCAGTAACGCTGACCATAACTTTGTTGTGAAAAGAAATTGTAAGACTGCTTGCAATGGCAATCATGCAGAGACACTCTACAGGAAAACTTCTGGACTTACTCCAGTCATTACACATTTGGAAAGAGCTTCACACAAAGGTATTTTGTGCATGAATAGTCAAGAGGAATAGGTTTCTGGACCAACTGGTGTGTAGCTAATTTTAAAAAGTCAGTTTACCATAACAATTATTTTATGAGCTGTAGAGCAGATCTCATTAAAGTAGGGAGAGAATCATAAATTAAAGGAATACTAAACATTAATATGTCTAATGCTGCCTCTACTTAATAGGAACATTACAAATGGTAATGAGGATACTGTTCATCTTTGTGGGGAGATGGTGGCAAATATGGTAAAAATAGACAGGTATTATATTCTCAAGCACAATTTTCTGATGTCATTTCTTCTGTAAATTTTTTGTGATACTACATAACAGTTTTTTGTACTCAGAGACCCTTGTATTATTATTCTGATTATTTTGTCAAGTAATTTTCTTATCACATTACTTTGTCCTTCTAGAAATGTCTATGTGTAAGTTAACTATACTTTTACCTCTGCTGGAGTTTGGAATATGTCATTCTCATTATTGTCCATTTTCTCATCTATCTTGTATTGGTTTTGGTTTTTTTCATTTTCCTTTAAATCTCAAAACACCTGTACTCATCTAGTGCTGTATAACAAGGACATTATTTTGGTATGCTCACGAACTATTTAAGCTAATTGGATGAAAAGGCAATAAACCCTAAAAATTATATATATGTTTTTTTCCTATGAACCTGAATACACACTTCTCTCCCATGAAGTTCATAAAGCAGATCCAGTGTCCATAAACACTACAATTATGTGTAAGAATTTAGGGCTTACTCTAATAACACTGTAAATTGCTGTATGAAAGACTGAAGGTCACCTGTATCTGTTTTCATGTGGAAAGTAGCTGAATAATTAAGCATTATTTTACACCTTATTTGCAGATATATTTCCCCAGATTTTTATATATTTACAATGCTGATTATTTAAAATACTAATTTTTTCTCTTTTATTTTAGGTGCTGAATTCATTCATTTAACTTTTACTTTAAAAAATATTTTAATTTTTATATGTCAGTTGTGTATAGAAGCCAAAAATCTTTTTATGGTGCTTTACTATTCAACTTTTATTCTTCCAGTTTCAGCAGTAAGTATCAAAGAACAACAATAGTAGTCAGCAGGAGCTTTCCCATTGACTTCAATGAAATCATACTTAGATATGAGCTGAGTATGTTTGAAAATCTCACCCACTATTAAGCAATTCTGAAAAACACCACAGGGGTGTCTAAAATTCAACATTTGCCATGCAAAAGGAGAAAAGTCCTCTGGACACTTTTTTAATATTGGTACTAACAGCTATTTCTTTCATACTGCTTTTATCAGTCAGACTTGGATCTCTGTGTAGAGGAAGGTGATATCATACTTCCCACTTTATGGACAGAGAGATGAATGTACAGTGAAGGAAGTGACTTGTTCACCTCAGCTTTTTTGCAGACTTTCGTACCGATCTATGGTCCAGGGTGATTTAGAATAGTGCCTACAGAAAAATGACTGTTTGGGGAAATAATGGCATGAATCATTGTAATTTCAAGTATGTTTCAAGTATGAAACATACTTGAAACGGGGAAGTGGTAGCATGGATTGGTGTAAGTGAAGCAGGTTCTGCAATCGTAATAAAACTGTTTACAGTACTGTGCTTCTGAGTTCAGACTCAGTAGCAAAGGCTCCTTTGCCCTGCACTGGCTGCTGTAGGACCTTGTGATTGAGGTGAATAGTTCTGACTCTTCAAACTAGTGATAAATACAACAAAAATGCTTAAGAAGTCTTAAAATTTGTCTAGCTTTTGCTTGGGTTCATATGTGTTTGGTGGTGTCTGACTCTGCTTGTGCCTAAGCAGAAAAGTTCAAAAGTAAGAATACGATACTGTTTAAGTTCATACAAAACACCACCACTGTTTGTTTGAGAGTTGTCCCGGCTTTTCGACTTCACAGTGACTCTGAACATAAACTGATCAAGAAAGGAAACTGTAAAGCTTGATGCTTTCCCTTTTTTTTTTGTTTTGTTTTGTTTATATGTGTGTGTGTGTTTTCTTGTCTGCACTGTATTTCTGTCTCCACTTCCAGGTGTTAACCAAAGTGTGTGAAAGTATTATTATAGTCCCTGATACAAACTACAGCAATGAAAATAAGAATGAAATAAAGACCAGGCTTCAGCTCCAAGAACCCATATTTAGGTTTCTGTTTATCTGTGTTATGCAGATTTATTGTCAAAGCTTTCATTATTGCCAATGGAGTCCAGAAGGAAATTCAGCTTGGAGCTTAACTCGATTGCCTAATCATAAACCTTTAGCACTAATTTGAGACTTTCAGAGATAATCAACAAAGATTCATGGATTTCCATATATGACACAAGACTTATAGCAACCTTTCTCCACTCTGAAATATCAGATAGATCCTAGCCAAAGTATTCTTAAAACTTAAATGGTAATGAATAGAAATATAAGGGTAGCTGAACTGAGCTGATTATTGACCATAATTTGAGCTTATAATTTCAATATGCAGACATACAGATACCTTCATTAAGGTTTCTTAAATAAAAATGGAGTTTATCTTCTATAGTGGGTATATTGCATGAGTTTGCAGAAACTGGATTGATGGAAAAGGTCAGGAAATGTTCCGTAGTTATTTTTTGTATTTGCAGGAAGAAAATTAAAAATAAATCCAGCACTTCTAATCTAATCAATTAACCTGAAAAGAAGGCATATTAGAACACACATAATGCTAGAGCAAATTAGCTAATAGAGTACAGTTCAGTTCAAGAGATCAGCAACTAATGTCATGCTAGTTGCCTTATGGAAGTGTATTTTGACTTCCAATGCGTTTCCCAGAGAGTAAGGTACTCCTATAGATGCTATGTTATATTTTTCATACCTGTGGGGATATGTCAGGTAGCCTAGACTGTTTCAAAAACCAGTAGTTGTCTTCTGTGTTTAGGCAACTGAGTTAAACTCTTAATGTTCTAGCTGTGAGGGAAAATAATTAATACTGAAGTCTGAGTTTCTTGAGAAATGATGCTAGAAATAACAGAAAATAAAAGGTAGCACGTAATATTAAGCATTAACATACACTTTTCTAGACCTTTGTTAGGAAGTGTTAGAAAAGCAATTAACAAAATAAAAATAAAACACAGAAGATGAAGATATTAACTGGGGGAAATGTGCCTGATCACAGAAGAAAGAGAAACTTCGATAAGTCAGTGACTTAATGATCAGTAAATACAATCTCATTTATGGCTTAAAAATGCTGGAACGTTTTTAAGAAAATAAAGACAAAAACATTCATAAATGAACCCTTGAAATGAGAAGAATGCTTTGATGTAGAATTAATTTAATCTCTTTGAATTTCTATACCATAAACACTCATACGTGAGTTAACAGCTTCAATAATAATTTATTGTAAGTGAAGAGAAATAGACACTTTCATAAAGCCAGTTTCTTTTAGACATCTATATAAAGATGCCATGAATCTTGCTTTAGAACTGTTTTTCTCCACTGAGTAAACTGACACCTTTCTTCTTCTATCTTTTCATGAGGAAAAGCAGGTCTCAGACAATGCTGTCACTGGATATCCTTCATCCAGTAGAGCTCTTATTTGTATGGGCCTGTGGAAATTCTCTCTGTTTAATCTGTTTTGTATGTAGGAGAGAATCACTGAAAAACTTATGACACTGTGAGTTTAACTGACATGAGCATCCTGAACATTCTCAGACATATCTTTATCCTCTTAGATGTGGCTGCATCAATAAAAATGTGTGTAAGAATTGGAATGAGTGTCAGCTGAATGAACATCAAGGTACAAATAATAACAATAGAAAAAAGAGGATATTCATTATGGCTCCTAGTAAAGGAAAGCTGCTGACTGGTGAAGTCAAGTTAGGGAGAAGTGAGGTCTAGTTTATATACTTGCAATTTTTCTCTATTATCACCTTGGACCATTGTAAAAACATTTATTGTAATTTATAAAAAGAGGGGCATAATTTCTCTCAAACAAAGTATGTATTTGGCATTGTTCAGAAAAGCAGAGACCAAGGAAAGTTTTAGTTGCATCTTCATTGGGGCACCTGGACACTACAGGGATAAAATATTGTCTGCTTAGCTGATAGATAGTAGGCAGGAATGTGCTTTTTCAAACATATCTGTTTTGTTCTGCTGGAGAAAGAATTTATTGGGTTATAAAAGGAAAAATATGAGCTTAGTCACAAAGAAAAAACAGAATATTACCTTAGCCTAATAACAATACGTAGTCCTACAAAGTCATAGCCTATATTGTTGTAGTGCCAGATGCATAAAGTACAATTGTCATTTCAAAATTACACACTTTTTACCTTCAGCCTTCAGACAAATTACTCTGAATAAATGTTAACACATATTCTATGTAAAAAAGTGTCCGAATATCATCATATATTCTTTCCCGTAAAGAAGAGAAAATCTTGTGCTCCATATGGTAAAGGGTGAACTGGTTACAGATCTTACTGTGGCATGCCTCTTGAGGATCCATTTGTTTAAACTGTAAGTAGCAAATGAAGCTGAACTTCCTTCCTCTGTGTTGATTGTGTTTGTTGACCTCTGCTAGGGCCAGAAATACTGCTGTGAGATGCTGTCACTTCCTTCACAGTTGTATCTTGGCACTGTGGCTATTGTCCCTTCAGCAGCGATCCCTCGATTTGGTGCAAGATCAGAAGGCATGGCCTGTGCCTGGGATATTTATAAACTAACATATGTTGCTGTGATTCTGAGTCTTGACTATCCAGGGCAATAGAATGAAAAATAACAGATCTTACACATGTCTACATACATACTTCCCCACCCCCTCCCCCATAGCCCACTATTTTAAGCCTATTATTTGATTCATTCACATTCTTTTGTTCAAAAACTTATTTAAGCTTGATTTAAAAAATGTATTTAAATATTGCAATGTGTGGCATGAAGGAAGTATTTTTGCCAATCCTAAATACTTCATACATAATGAAATCGACAATTCCTTTATAAAAGTGATGTTTTGATGCATTACAGTTTGGCTACCTTACTTTCAAGCAGTATTTTGCTTTTGTTGCAAGATAAACTGATGCTAAGGATCCAAGTATAATTCTGCTGTTGGCCAGGTTCCTTGACATTGGCCAGGTTCGTGCATTCTAGTTATAGGTATCTGTTTTAGTTGCGATTATCAAGATAAAAAGTTTATTTGATTTTAGTCACAGATCTTTTCTTCCTTTAGTACGAATCTGAAAGCACAATTCAAAACAAGAATTGAAGTGTTTACACAGTGAAATGTTTGCATAACTTTGAAAGAATTTTATCTCAAAAAAATATACTGATATTCTCAGTGCTATGAATACTTCTCAGTAAGAGTATTATTTAAAAGTTAAAGTATTTTCAACTAAATAAATTTCTATGTAAAGAAATACAATTATGCTTCATTATGGGTATTTTATAGGCCTCAGAAAGGTGAAGTCCTTCGAGTACATGAAAGATCCATATCAAGGTTATCAGAAGCCAAAAGGTAGGCATGATGGACACAAGAAAACACAAGAGAAAGGAAGACCTGATTTGAAAACTCCCAGCCTAAAGCTATTAAGTTGATATCCTAGGATTCTAGAAGAGTCTTAAATGGAGTAATTTTTTTTGCCACTGCAGAAGCATTAAAACCACTCCCATGCTTATTTTTGGTGTATGCCTATTTCAGTAATTCATATATTCATATTCATTCATATATAACATAATTTTATATGTATGCATATATAATTCACATATTCATTTCAGTATTCATACATTTCTCACAGTATATATCACATAACCTATAAAAAGCATAAATGGCACAGGAAAAATTTCAACCACTATAACTGAAGACAAACATAGCATGGTAAATCAGCCTACAGATTTGATACTACTGCGTGAGATGCTTGAAGAACTGCATTTAAATTATATTTCCTGTCTCAGTCTTGTTTGAATTTGCAATAGCTTTCTTGGAATAAATCTGCTATCTGCAGTGCTTCTAAATGCTTAAAATAATGTAAATCAAAACAAAGTTTGACCCTTAAAATATTTACTGAATTTTTAAAAATTATTTTAGTCTAGTTTTATCTAATCTTTACTCTAGGTTGCAGTCTGTTAAGACACAAAACACATAGGAAGGGACCATGTATTGGTCTTTTGTTTGTCTAAAACACTTCATATGGTTTTTTTAAAACACAATGTAGTTTTTAAAAAATTGAAGAGTTATAATTAGAGTCTGAACTAGCATTTAGTTAGAGCACAGTATACACAACTGTCTTTCAGTTTCCTTTTGTTGCATCTCACCATATGTTTTCGCTCCAAAATTAAAATATAGCTCTTGCTATACCATTGTATATCACAATATGAAATATCTTCTGCCAAATTCTAAATAAGATAGGCATTAATTTGATTAGCAATCAGTGTTTGTACCTGTGGAAGTCCGTACAGGGGTAAAATTGAAAGATTACAGCTTCCATAGTATTTTTCTTCTTTTGCGTCAGAAATTGCAAGGAATTGCAATTATTTGAGAGATGCAAGTTCATGATGGAAATATGATAGTAGGGAACAATAGACTACTGTACTTTTCTCTTATTAGCACTTTCAGATCAAACATTTGCTAATGAGTCCAGGAAAAAATTATTAATAAATATGTATGAGTCTATATACTTTCAACTTTAGAGCAAATCACATTGGCTGAAATATTGCAGTAACCAGGAAGGTAACCACCTACCTATTTTACCTTTTCTTTTGTAAAATGAAGGCTTGTTAAAAAGATATACTATACTTTAAATTGTAGTATTGTTTTTTCCGCAGAATTACTGTTCCTAAATCCAAACTGCCAAAGATCAGTCCATGACTCTATTCCAGCTGTCTGACTTATTTTTTGTTCTTGTTTTTGTTTCGCATTTATAAATTGAAAAGGGTGTCGAAAAACACATTTCTGTTCAAATGAATCCACTTCTACATAATGAAACAAATGCTGCAGTGTGATCCCTTTGAGGCAAACAGCTCAGGAAAGCAACTGCAAGCTTTTTCTTATTTCACTGCTATGCTTTATTGCTGAACTAAAACACTTCAGGGAAGTATTAAATATGCATGCTATTCTTTTTTTTCTAATTTTAGTGTGAGAATTACCCTCAGAACTGTGTTTATACAGTATGCAAAATATAGCAGATCTGTGGCAGAGTTAAGAAACCCATGAGGAGGTATCAAAGTTTATGCATCTTACTTCAAATTAAACCTCTGCATCAGCAGGGTATTTTCCTCTTATCTTTTATAGAGGCAAGGAGATGGGTTGAGAAACATGTTAGGTGCCTTGCACTTCGTTGTCATTTTTATCCTACCCTTTTTAAAACTAAAGAGACCCATTAAAACTATTCATGATAAGCTCTAAAATGTTATTTGCTATCATTGGTTTTTACAGTTCTGTGACATATTTTGCTTTTCCTGGAAGTCTTGAATCAGAGTAATTTTAAGTATATGCACCAACTACAAATACTATGCCTTACAGAACCACCTTTTCTAAGTATTTAAGCTTTTGTTTTGGAACTAAAATCTTCAATCTGAAGTCAATTTATGTTTCACTAGGACTTGATATTTTTCATGGGTTTAATTTACAGCAGTCATTGCCAAAATTCCTTTTCCAAATGATATATTGACTGCTTTTTATTTGAAATTGGAAGATAAAAGTAATATAATCTTAAAAAATTAATATAAAATTGACACTTAATTAGTGACTTAATTCAGGTAAGTATATAAGCACCTGCTTCAAACTGAATACTTAATTTGAGCACTGTCAAAGTCAGTGGGAGTTAAGCACCTCCTTAAAGTTAAACATGTATTAATATGCCTGGAAACAATGTCTACAATTATATATTTGGAGGAATACTACATTAATTTGTTAATTTGATGACAGAGAAGGACTGTGACCAAATGGGAGGCAGTGAACTTGCAACACTGCCCCGATAGCTTTTTAAGGATGCTTAACCAGGTTGTAGGATACTAAGGATAAAGCTTTTGTTTCTAGTTATGGGCAATCTTGAGGAAATAGATATTTCATTATTCACTAAAGTGCTTGGAGTTGTTAGTTATTTTTGTGATAATGCAGCAAGAGATACCTGCATGAGTCACTGAGTGAATCTGAATCTCTCATTTGGGCTGATGATTCTTACATCTGTGTACATAAAAGCTAAATGATGAAATACTAATGGTCATCTCCCTTAAAGGCCTGATTTAAATTCAATTAAAATAATTAGGAAATTTTCCACTGAGTTCAGTTACCACAGGAGCCTGCTTTTTCAGATTTTACTGGGACAATGTTCCTAGGGGACTCAACGTGAGTTATACATGGTCAAGACCTAGATATAAAGGAAGTGACTTATGCAGCAGACTTATTAGAGTAACTGAATGTATTTTCTATTTTTTCCATTAACATATAGTCTTTTCCAAGGTGAGATTGCACGTAAATGTTTTTTATCCAAACTGAAAGCTAATACATTTCAAAAAGGAATTCTCTTCCATTATGTATCTTCATGATGTTGTGTACAAACACATGAAGTTGGTATATGTGAGATAGACTAACTATGGAACAGCATAATCAAACATGACAGCATCACACAACTGCATTAGTAAGGGAAATACAGCATATTTTTTGTGTCTCTGCTTTTATCAGTCCACTACTGGACACTGGACTTCCCATGTTTCACATATTTTGCAATACCTAGGTACTTGTACCCTTCCTCTACCATGTCTACCTTGTCTACCATGTTCTGTCACTCTACAATTCTGTTTACTCCCTTGTGCTGGAATATCCAGGCTTTGGCAACCGCTCCAGAACCATCTTTACCAATCTGTCGTATTTTCTTTTGGTGACACTCTTGTATATTGCTGTTGTTGTTCTGGATCTTCTCATACCTTATTCCTTTGCTATTACTCCTGAAATGTTGACATAATTCTTACTAATAACTTATTTAGTTCTTTGTGGAACAACTTAGAATTAGATTTTTCTTTTACAGAACTAAATTTTGTATTATTAACAAGGAAATGGCTGTATCAGTTTTATAAATTCTCTTTTCGATGCGTAAATGCACTGCTGTGTGCATAGTCAGCTCAAGACTATGCACTGTGTAAAACCCTCTTAAAGTTTCACAAGGGTGTTTAGTAAGGATTTTACACTTATCAGAAGAGTAAGACCTATATTCAAATCCTTGTCAGGTGGAACAGGACATGTTTTCAAAACCTTGGGTGAATGCTCTAGTTAATTTGCTAATGGGCAGCACGATGTAACATGTTCATTTTAGTTTAATTAATTTTGTCTTATATGTCTGGTTTTATGCTTGTTTTGTGCTTCAGATGTATTCCACAAAGTCTGTCTTTATTTGAACACTGGAACTGGATGAAAAAAGTAGTTGCTTCAATGAAAAATGTCACTAACAAATGTTCACAGATGTGAACATTTTTTCTGAATTACTGAAAACACTGTTATTTCTCTATGGAAACACCAGTCAAATTATGTGGTTTCATAACAAGTAATTGAAAGAATGGAACTCTGATAATTTGAGACTGACAGTGGTCTACAAATCTTCACTTTTCCATATGATTGAATTCCCTCTGGGCTAAGGCTATGTTAAGTCAAAGTTCTTACTGTGTAAGGACTGTGCACATGTAATACAGGAAACACAGGAATAATCTGTGGTCTCAGCCAAAACAAAAATAAAATCCTTACAATAAACAAGAAAAAATACACTAATTGTCACTGATTTACATTACTGATTAACAGGCTTAAACAAAGAAAAAATGTCATAAATAGTGGATTTTTATTCTCCACACCTTTGAAAAATATTTAAGCAAACAAAGCACAGACATCAGCATAGTTCATTTAATACCAATTACATATCCATTATAGAAAAGGCATTTGCTAAGCTAAAATGAATAACAGTTAGGTTTTTGATATTAAATTAACTGAAAGTCTGGAAGACTGGGCACAGGTATATCCCTGAATCACACCATTGTTAATGTGAAAAAAAGATATATTTTTTAATGTTATTTATTTAGCTGTATGTAGAATTTGTAAGTTATATCTACATGAAATATAATATGTATACTAAAATATATACATATTATATATGCAGTCTATTTACATTTATATATGCTCTATATGTTTATGTAGTTGTGTATAATTTACATGTACATGTGTTTGTGTGATTCACATAGTCAAAAACCAGCTACTAGGGCTATGTGTTTAGACTGACACTTGTAAAAACAGTTTATTTGTTTGTAAATGAGGGGAGGGGAGGGGGGTGTGTGCAGGTATGAGAAAGAGGTGTAAGCAAAATCCCTGATTTTAGAACTTCTGAAATATGTCAATTACTGATAGATGGGTAGAAAACTGAACCCAGATGTTATATATAAGCTCCACTTCTACCCTGGAAGAATATGTAAATACATTTAAATATTTTCATTTAGGAATCAAACAAATTTAAAGTATTATTTTTCCTTTCTGATAAGGAGTTTACCTTCTTATCAGAAGAGTGGTGGTGTGAGACGTCCGCTTATGGAATTAAAAGCTTTAAAAATAGCTAAGCTATTAATATCTTTTGAATTATATGTAGTGGTAAAAAAAGAGAGTGATCTAATTAGGTCCTTTTCATAAACTGATCCATCGCCCTCATTTTCAATGAGAGATGAGGTTCCCAGACATCCTAGATATGCTACTAGAACAGTGCTAATGCAATTTCTACTGATTTTCTCCCTTTTACATGTTTTTGAATGTTATCTAATGTATGGTTTAGGGTTTTTTTGGAACTACTTGGAGTTTATAAATAAAGTCCTCCCTCAGCTTCTGTAGGTTATAGGCTTTAGAAGACATCAATTCTGATTTATTTACTTCTGTTCAGGAGTTGCTGTCCTTAAGTCTAAGATGTATCCCTCTCATTTTGTAGGCAAATGCAAATTTTTCAGGAGCTAATGTAAACTTCTTAATAAGTCATCCTGACTGATGTCTCACTGCGAAGTCTTTGTTCATTGATTCAAAACCTATCTCACAAAACTACTTTAAGTATATAGTGATAAGATTCAAGTTTGTATTCATATTTGGCCACTTCTTAACCAGAAGTATATTGAGTTGAAAAGAATGAAGCAACTAAAGTGGCCAGGGAATTAAGCTGATTTGATTTAAGACAAGCAGAGTGTAAAAGAATGTTAGCATTCACAGATTTACTAAGAGATAGCAAAAAAGCCGCTTGATAATCCTCTGGCTATCAGTCAAAGATGTACATACCAGAGATAAAAATGGAAAGGATCACATAAAAACTGTATATATAGTAGGAAAACAATATGATGAAATTAAATCAGTCAAAGTTGATATGAAAATCAAAATTTCCAAGCCTTTGATCTGTTATATTGGACTATAATTGTGTTGGAGAAATGCTATATTAATGGGACTGTAGAAGTCAAACAGGACAAAGCATAAATACGTGGGATAACTGCAGATGAGAAAGGCAGAAAAAATAGCTGTTTAAAACCAAAGCACTTCTAATCTCTTGATGTCATGACATAGATACTAAAGATGGAGGAAGAATGAAGACAAACACAAGTGTATGTTAAGGCTGTATCAAGTAAGGATGCTTAGATTGCCTTGGTATTCCAAATAAGAGGACAAGATTGTTCATGTCATGGAGTTCAGTCAAAAAAAATCCCCAATAATTGGAATTTAGTCACCTACAACCCTCTTTAGTGCCACACAGCGTTTCAGTCTACCTACTTTCTGGGACTGCTTTACCCTGAAATTCATTACTTACTCTTCCTCTTAGCTTCAACGCTTACTTGCCAATGACAGTTTAATTTGTAATGCCTGCTCACAAGTGCCTGTTTTGAGGGAAAAGGTACTTCTCTTCAAGTTGGAATTCAAATGTGACTCATACGCGTGATCCAAGACCATCAAGAAACCCCAAAACATAAATGTGATTTGCCACTGTCAAGTTTGTGTATAAATATTATGTCTCATTTGATAGCTGTGATGTAGCTTTAGCATGAAGTAGGAATTTGTAAGCTTGTTTTTTTGACCCTGTCAGATGAAAAGACTTTGAACTTTTATCTCCCAGGACACTGCTGTGACAACCAGTCTGTGGAGTATCCTCAGTAATAGATCTTATATTTTTTGAAGATATATCACTGTGCTGTCACGGATGGGCCTGTAAAGGAGTTAGGAGGAATACAAGCTAATCTTAGGGCTCGCATGGAGGGATGGAACTAGCAGGAGAGAGATTACAATAAAAATGTTGGGCTCAGATTCTATTTTCAACTTCTGCTTTGGTTTGTTTTTTTCTTTGTTTATGTGTTTGTTTTTTTCTACTAGAATGAAAAATCCCTACTTGATAAGTCTTATTCTCTGATGGTTATGAGAAAACTTGATTCAGGTAGGTGAACAGGATGTTTATGCCTGTCCTCTCTTACCAGTTCTTACGCAGAAATTAGGATCTGAATCTTCACTCGCTCTGTAGGGAAAATGATTACCCCTATTCTTTCAGAAATCTAAATTTTTGCTATGATAATGTACCTAAATTAGAAGGTCTGTGTTCTTCCTGCAGTTGGATTTCATTAACTGGATAAAGAGATTTGAATAAACTGAATTGAGATAAATAAACATGCACATATATTAATCTATTAAAAAATGTAATAACTTGCCTGAGCTGAAAATATTAATGCATAAAACATATGTTGACATGTACCAATACAAGCCAGTGAAGAAAATTGGGAAAATGGTCACATCTCATACTACATTATGATAGAATATTACATATGATATTTGTTTTTATGCAGTCAAAAAGCAAATAAAGTCACCTCTTTGAAACAAGTAAGAAGAGTTTCATCTGTTCTAAAAAATACATTACAAATGAAAAGGGTTAGGGTAGGAGCACAAGGTAACATATTGAGTGCCAACAGTTTCCTACCATAGTCTTTACTCCTTAACTCTTTTGGATGCACTGAACATGTCTTCTTGGACTTTCTGTAACTTCTGGTAGCAATTTAAACAGATTCCTCATCAGTACTACTTTTATTTTCTGTTTTGAATGGAGAAATTCAAACTAAACAAGCAAATAAATAAATAAAATACTGATTTGCTTCTGGAGGACCTAACCACTTGAGAAAAGTTGCTCTGTAGCTTACTGCTGTGTATGAGAATAATAATTCCTTCAACCTTGTTAAACAGAATGTCTTCATAGGCCGCTGCTGATTCCTCAAGCTTTAGTCATGTCTAATACCAGGGCAACCTGGCTTGTAAATTCATCTCCTCACCCCAATCTGTGGCTTTTTTAACCCTCTGTATTGACTTTATGTGGCAAGGTTTTGGTTGCAGGAGGATGGGCTGCAAGAGTGTGTTCTGCAAGAAGACATCACAAACTGCTCCCATGTTGGACTGAAACAATCTTATCTGCCTCCAAGATGGATCTGCTGTTGGCCACACTTTTCTCATGAAGCACCAGTTGGGAAAAAGTTCAGTAACTGCTTCTTTATTGGTGCTCTCTGTGCAACCAACAAGAACAGATGATGAAGCCCAGAGTCAAAACTTGCATGAGCATAAATATGTGTACAGAGGGATAGGACTGAAAAGCAGCAGTGAAAATTCCTCTTATGTGTTTTTTCTACATGGTGAAACTAGGATGCAACAGTAACTATTTCAAATATCTCATATCACTTTAGAAGTAAGTCCTTGTCATGTGCTAACTCTGAAACATGAACTGCTGGACGCCACTCTGACCAGAAGTGCTTTCCCTTGGAGGAAGAACTAACAGTTTTTGACAATTTAAGTGATGTCACAGTAAAAATAGGTATCAAACATAGTAATAATCATGAATACTCCAAGTAGAAATTATTAAGGTGAAATAAATATCGCACTAAAATTTTTCTGTTTATTCTTTGCTATTTAAGTTACACAGTAGCCCTAAATCCGTAGTTCACAGAACATTACTCCTCCAAACTACGATGCATTTAATCCTTGAATTCTTCTTCATACATCTGTCATATTGGACAAAGTATCAGAAGCTTTTCAGCAGAATGAATTATTTATAAAAATATCTAACGTTTTGAAAAACATATGTGAGCTTTTTGACATGAGAATCACATGAAATAAATAAAACTATGAAGTATTAATGGTGAATATTGACTGATTACTTATTAAATGAAAAGTTGGTCAATATTTTTGAAAAGGATTGCCTTATTTCATTTCATTTCCTTTATCTATATTTATATCCTATTAATCCAGCATTCAGCACCTGGTTGTTACTGCTATTTCATGAAAGCTGCTACAAAGTATGGAAGGTCATGTCAGTGACACAATTTTGACTGCCCTCAAGCTGCTGATTATTTTGTAGGCTCTGTTTAATTCTCTCATGTTTTCAAGAAAGTCATGTGTGCCTGCAAATGATGTGTAATGTTTGTTATTTCTGGATGAATGCACTTAATTATCTCTAAAAATCATTTAATCAACAGATGTCTCCTCCTCCTTCCTTTGTACTAATCATTCTCCACATTTGTGAATCTGTTTTTTTTTTGGAGTCCTTGTGTTCTCTTTCTTCTTATCTCTGAAGTATTTCTCCTCCAGGGCAAAGCTCTCTCTAAAAACCAAAAAAAGTGTAGCTGCTTAAAGCACACTATAAAAGCTTTGCAAACATTCCCTGGTGCATGTTTGAATATATCCCTGAGATCTGTCCAGGCAGCTTAAAAGAAAAACATAGGAACAAGAAAAGCACATAATTTTAGTAATTGCTGCAGTGTGTTGTAACGACGAATGTTTTAAAATAGCCTACAGTGCTAATAGTACTACATTATGTGCAAGAGATCAAAAATTTTCAGGGTTCACAAACCAGGAGGTGTACAAAGGGAAAATTACCCTTATAAGGTTAACACCACAATTAATAGGGGTCACATTTTCTGATAAATCTTAATGACAGTATGAGTAAAATATTTAGAATCATATTTCAAAGTGGAAAGATAAATAAAAAACGTTGCCTTTTCAAAGTGACTGTTAAAACTGTGAAATCACCTCTTATTTTTTAATGCAATCATTATGTTTTAAGTGCTGATATGGCAATATTTTAACATATTGCTGTTATAGTACCTGTGATATGAAGTAGTAATGATGAAAAATTAGTGTATATTTTTTCTTTATCATGAAACAAAACATTGTCAGCTAAAAAGATTCTGCTTTTGTGCTTCAGAGAAACACAAGTCTCTAATACAACCACTTAGATCATAAGAAATCCCAGAAAATAGTTACCTAAGATTTCTTAAAATTATGCAAATCTCCAATTTGAGACAATTATTTTCATACCTTTGCTCAAATATAAAGCTGAAATTATGATCAGTCTGAAAGACAAAACAATGACACAGTTTCAAAAACTGCATTTCTTTTGAGAGTCTGTTTATTCACAGAAATGCCCCAAAGTATCGTTGTCATAGAATTTAGTCTCTTAAAGAAATATAGAAATAATGCTACAGAAATAGAACTCTGTGAGAGAAAATCCTAACAAGTGTTTTTCAGACCCATGACCAAAAGAATTGCTGTATACTTTTTTTTCCTTTAGTATGTCATTTATCCATTTCTATAAATCCATAAAAAAAGCTCATGCAGTCATCTCAGTAAGAAATTCAGTCAGTTTGTTATTTTACTTTATGTAGGCTTATTTTTCCTGGACCCTTCATCCCAGTATATATTATGGAAGACAATGTTTTTCCATACCTATTCATCTTAGACTAGTACTACTTATCACTGTATTGTCATTACCCACGGTGTCTAAAAACCAGAGTATGCTGAGTTGGAAGGGACCCAGAAAGATCACTGAGTCCAGCTCCTGGACCTGCACGGGACCATCCCCAAGAGTCACACCATGTGCCTGAGAGCATTGTCCAAGTGCTTCTTGAACTCTGTCAGACTTGGTGCCATGACCACTTCCCTGGGGAACCTGTTCCAGTGCCCAGCCACCCTGTGGGTGAAGAACCTTCTTCTAATATCCAACCTAAGCCTCTCCTGACACAACTTCAGGCCATTCCCTCGGGTCCTGCCACTGGTCACCACAGAGAAGAGATCAGTGCCTGCCCCTCTTGCCCGCATGAGGAAATTGTAGACTTCAATGAGGTCTCCCCTCAGTCTCCTCTTCTCCAGGCTGAACAGACCAAGTGATCTCAGCTGCTCCTCATACGGCTTCCCCTGAAGGCCCTTCACCGTCCTTGTTGCCCTCCTTTGGACACTCTCTAACAGCTTAATATCTTTCATACATTGTGGTGCCCAAAACTGCACAAAATATTCAAGGCGAGGCCCCACCAGAGCTCAAGTCTTTACACAAGCACATATCGACAACTGCCCTTTCTCTACAGAGATGACATTGCAAAGACAGAAGAGGTGGATATAATGTTTGTTACAAGGTAGGTACTTCACAGGATAAAATACAAGCATGTATACTCCAGTATAAATGGCTCTACAGGTTAGTCTTCCATCATAGTCAATTAAAGAGAAGTAGGTACTCTTAAATTGCATACCTGATTGAGAGGTCTGAACCAAACAAAAGATACTGAAATATATACATGGCTATTTCCCTTCATTAAGTACAAAAGGATGGCAAGGATACCTGCTCCCATAGATACTTCTGCAGTGTAGACATGTTAATTTACATTAAATAAATCCAAGTCATGGAAGAATTAGGCTGTTCTTAAGGACATTGTGGATGTTTCTACAACCAAAATATCTAATAGGGAAAAGGTAAAATTAACATCATTTAGCATTACATGGCTTAAATATTGTAGCATAATATTACGTTTTTTAGTAGAAAATATCTGCGGCATAATCTATTTGGTAAATTCAGACCAGGACTAGACATTATAAATTTGCTAGTACAGACATTTTGGAGCAAAATATCTGAGCTGTTAAAACCAAATATTTTGTTGGTTTAACTAATATTACTTCAGAAAATTGTGCAAATTTGCTAATACAAAAAAGTCCTTTTTGGCACGCCATTCTGTACCCATGGGTTCAGCTCATATAGCTGTTGTTGCTATGTACTGCTAATGTGGTGACAGGTTGCAGAATATTCAAGTCTCTGAGGGAAACAATTGCAGAAGTCATTAAGGAAATCTAATTTTTATGGCCCCAGAGTTCCCCAAACACAGTCCCCCTTTTAAGAGTCAGTTTGAAAGATAGTCTAGTTATAGTTAACCTTTAATGCAAATGTTATACCTTAAGGAATAATGACTACAATGAAAGAATGGATGCAATATATTTATTGAGATTTCTGCCTGACATTGTGATCTTAATGAAAAACAAACAAAAAAACACAGATTTCAATTATTAACTGTCTTATAACACACTTGGTAACAAAAATGCTACCTGAGACAGAGTTTAAATTATTCAGTAGTAATAGAACTATTGTACACTTACCTATTGAGACACTGGACCCATGATGTGATTATCCAAGTTTTTTAGCCTTTTTTAATAGATCCTAGGGAGCTATCCCACCTAGGAAACTCTACCTACTAAACAGCAGAGCAGTTATCTTTAAATACTAAATACTGGGAACTTTTAAGTTTTTCTTGTCATCATCCATCAGATTTTCACCACCCAAATATTCTGTGTACAGCAATATTATCTATCTTTTAGCACAGTCAATACAGAAATAATAGCAATTTTACAGAGTGCAAATCATCAGCATGGGAAGAAAGGTTGGATCTATAGAGAGGAGAAAATCATCTTCTTGTAATTAATCTAGTAATTAAATAGTACTTTTTGTAGTGATCTTGGTTTCTCACAACGTGAGAAAGCTTTGAGGCCCTCCTCAACAGCTTTACCTTGAAGCTGGTTGCAGATATTGTTCCTCAGGTACTTGTACTTAAATGTAAGTTAAACTCTTAAATGCAAGTTCACAAGCAATCTTGAGAAAACATTTCTCTGTCTCTGCTGTTGAGTTTGAAGCATTGGCAAGAAGAAATTGGGGAGAAAAATGAGCAAAGAAGAGTATAATTCTTTGGTTTGCTGATGAAGATGTTACATAAGGAAGAGAACTTGGGATCAGATCATCAGTAACAAACATATAAATATGACTGTGATTCTCTGGTCACTGTGAAAGCTAGAGTGTTTTTTGATTTAGGAATATGGTTTGTTTTCCTTTCTTTTTTTTTTTTTTTTTTTTAACTTAGCCTCCTGAGAGAAAGAAAAAAATATGTTTTAATTTAAAAGAGAAGTTAGGACCGGTTTTATTTGTTTGTCATAGATCCTTAGGGAAAGAAGTAAAAGGGCTAGAATCCAGTCAGATTTGAACCATACTCTTAGGAGAAGTTAGAACCTGCTACCTCCTCCAGCTGACCCTGCTTAGGACCTTCTGTCTGGCTGCATTAATCATTGACTAATTTAACATTCACACAGTGATTCCATAGGATTTACTACAACTATAATAGTGACTAAGTTATAGATCCAAGATGACAACATTTGTGCTATACTTTCTGTAAGGTGTTTAAATCAATTCACACACACACAGAGATCCAAAGATGTATATACATAAAAGTACAAAGGTACACATGTTAAAAATTCCCCTTGAGTTTAGTGAAATACATGTAATATCCTTGCGTTTCTCAGTGAGTAAGGATTGAGCCCCAAGGAGTGGGGGTATCAGCCCAGACCCAGTCATTAGCTTTCAGTGATAGTCGTCCAGACTTTGAAACTTGAGAATTCACTAGTTCTGAGAAGCATACCACTCAGAGGGAGGTGATGGACACAGCCTGCTGCCATCCAGGAGAACTCAACAGACCTCACTCAGGACCATAATTTATAGGGTTTCAGTACGATTGGCTTTACTCATCAGTCCATTTCCAACCTGACCACAGTCAAAGTCAGTAACTGGTGGATTTTTTCAAAAGTCCGGTAACAATGGTACCATTCCACTTGCGCTACAGTTCAGGTAAATAATGTTTCAAGGATGTCAGGACATGAGTGATAATCTCTTGTTCCTCTCCTTGGTGAGATGGTGGAAGTCCCTGGAGTGACAGTGCCAGCCCTACCTTAGGCATGTGAGAGTTCCTGATACTGGTTAACTCATTACACAAATGGCTAATGGGAATTCCTGCAATTGTAGAATGGTCTGAGGAGTGGCAGCAGAGTATGCACTACTGTGGACATACACACACGGAGATATGGACACACACAGAGGACAAGGACACAGCTGCAACTGTGGCTACACAGATGTCCACAGATGAGGTGCCACCCCCTGTAGCCCCCATGTCCAGGACTCACACCAGACACAGGCACAGACGGCCACATCTCCTCCTCCTCTTGGGCTGGCAGAGTCAGAAGGTCCCTAGTGTAACACACCACACCACACTATCCAGCTTCACAAGCACACATATATTTATGGTTTCCCCAAGCACTGGCAGAGCCCTTCTGCATGTCCAGTAGCTCTGTCAGGATTCTGGCACCCCTTACCTGCCCCATGGGTCCCACGTTTACTGGTTGTTCCAGCCTGGAGTTTGCCAGCAAATCTACTTGCACACCTCATGCATGCACATTTGGTTCAGGGAAGGTACAGACATTCCCCTCACCCAGGAGCTAGCACCAGACAGACACATGAGCTGTGACCCATGATCCTGTTCCAGTGCTGAGTCCCTTACTCACCCTGTTTTCCCTCTAGTATGTACTTTGGGAAGCACACCATTCCTGCCCCAGTGATTGGAGGCTAAAAATGCCACTGGCTCCAGTAGCTGACACTGAGACCCTACTGGCTTCAGAAGCTGACATCCAGGGCCAGGGGTGCTCACAGCCCCAGTCTGAATCCAGCAGCTGGAACCAATTCCCCTCATGATGGTTCCCCCCGTAGCTGACACAGAGTCTTTTAAGCAGTGCCACACATAGGATAGAGAGTGAGATTATACAGAGAGGTCATTAAGAAAGGATGTAATAAAACAGGACAGACTGTGGAGATCAGGCCCACAGCTCAGCCAGACAGGTGCACCGATGGGCCCCATTTTGCACCTGACTTCCCCTTTTACATCTTTTTCTGTCTGTTCCTGTTTTGTTCAGAGACAGAAGGTAAAAAAAAAAAGACATAGGGGCTTACAGAAAAGATACAGAGAGACTTTATACCAAGGTCTGTAGTGACAGGACAAGGTAATGGTTTCAAAGTCAGAGTACGTAGGTTTAGATTGGATATAAGGAAGAAACTTTTTACAGTGAGTGTGGTGACACACTGGAAAGAGGTTTCCCAGAGAAGTTGTAGATTCCCTGTCACTGGCCATATTCAAGGTTGTCTTGGATGGAGCTTTGAGAAAACTGGCTTAGTGAAAGATGTCCCTGCTTATGGCACGGTGGTAGGACTAGGTGATTTCGAAAGGACCTGTTCAACTCAAAACATTGTGTAATTCTGTGATTCTATGAGTCTAATATTCCACCTACAACAACAACATGTAAAGAACCATCAAGTACATGATGAGACTTTGGACCAGAAAATGTAAGCAAACTTTTCAAATAATTTATTTAATTTTATATGAAGAGATATGAGCTGTGCAAAGTTAGTTCCAAAGATAACATCTAGTTTGAATTCTACTTTGTGAAACCTTTTATTGCTATCTACAGTGTTAGCAATTGTTACAGTGCTAGGAACATCGAGTTTTTTTCATCCTCACTTCCAAAATCCACAGATTTTCCATATGTCAATTATATTAATGCATTATAATTTTTATGAAATTTAAGTAATTTCTGAATATGAGTTTTAGCCTACCTTTTCTAGGGCTCTGCCACTTTGACACTCCTAGCACTCTGGTCTGTTCACATATATAAGGACAAAGATTGTGAACATGTCTTTTTAATCTTAATTTGCATTCATCTTGTACTTATTTCATAAAGGTACAAATAGTTACATGTGTTGAAAACTGATGGAGAACCAAGCCCAACTAGTTTAATTTACACCCATGTGATGCAAGTGAATGTACCAAAGAATGCAAGGCAATTGACTGGAACCGCAAATGCCGATCCAGCTTTCATGGAATTCATAATAAACTATTTTCCTGCGTTCCCTAGCTGTGCATGTAAAGAGGAATGGAAGGAGAAATTTTATCCTGGGTTTTCTGTATTATTAAAGTGAGGAGAAAAAAAATAAATCTCCTATGTCAGTCATATACCAGTGAAAATGAAGTAGGTCTAATTCTGATTTTTGCTGAGTTTTGGTTCCCATTCTGAATCTTTTGTGCTCATTTTTAGAACTGAGAGCATTATTCCCAGTAGTGCAATAGAAACAATTTGTTCCAGGGTCCTTAGCCAGTAGTGTTCCAGAAACAAGACGAACTACAAAACAGTTCTCCCAGTACATTTTACAGAACAATGTGATACATGCCCAAGTGCAATAGTAGGAACAAAGCACTGACGATATTTCTAAAGCACAACTTAATTAAGTTGTTGTTCATGCAGTAAATACAGCATCATACTCCCAGGCCTGTCTACTGTGTTGAGGGACATTAGAGTTACATAGCAGACATTGGAAACAATGACATGCTTCAGGCATAATGAAGAAACCTTGAGGGGAAAAAAAATCCAAGCAAATGAGGAAACAAGGGGAACCCATGAAAGATAATGCAGTACAAGATGTTGGATCAAAAGCTATTTTTATTTCTTTTTATGCAAATGAAGTTTCCAAGGAAATTTTCCACAACAGAAATGAGTAGAATGAGGATTCTATACCAAGAAGACAGTAACAATAATAAATAAATAAAAATGTGAATAAAAGTGAACTAAACTAAATTAAATCTTTCATTTACACTAAATTAAACTGAACTAAATCTCTCAGCGACAAGTGATGTCCCTCAGGGGCCTGTTTTTGGGACCAGCATTATTTAGTATCTTCATTAATGACATAGGCAAAGAGCTCGAGTGCACCCTCAGCAAATTTGCAGATGACGCCAAGCTAAGTGGTGGTGTTGACACACCTGAAGGATGGGATGCCATCCAGAGGGACCTAGACAGGCTCAAGAAGTGGGCCCATGGAAATCTCATACAGTTTATTAAGACCAAGTGCTAGGTGCTGCACCTGGGTCAGGGCAAACCCCAATATCAGTAGATCTAGATCTACAGGCAGATCTAGATTAGACCTGCTGAGAAGGACTTCTGGGTGATGGTGGATAAGAAGGTGGACATGATTCAGCAACATGTGCTTCCAGCCCAGAAAGCCAATTGTATCCTGGGCTGCATCAAAAGCAGGGTTGCCAGCAGGTTGCACGAGGTGAATTTGACCATCTATTCCACTCTGGTGAGATGCAACCTGGAGTTCTTCATTCATTCCTTAACAGAAGGAAGAGAAATGAGAAAAAAAAGCAGACAGAAGTTAAAATAAACCAATACGCCTTTGTTTTTGTGATTTTTTCTGTTTATTTGCTTGCTTTTTTTGCTTGGTTTTTTTTTTTCCAGAGTACAACTGGTTGTTCAATGTAAACACAATTAAATATGTACTTGGTGTTTTCTTAATGCTATTTATCTTTTTTTTCCCATTCCTCCTCCCCCAAAATGTTGTATGTTTACAAATTGATTTTTGAGATAATTTATACTGATGTATAGAAAATTTCCATGTACAGTGTTTCATGAAATAATGAGTATACTGTATTGATAAAGCACTGAATGGAATCTTGCAATTAAAACTTATTTTCTTTTCTAGTATTGCTTCAACAAGTAGATTCACGAGCCTGTAACTAACAAAAAAGAAGTATCCTATGCACAGATCAAAGCAATTTCAGAGATTTTTAAATTTAGAATGTTACAGTCAAGGATTTTTGGGTTCAGACATCATTGAATAGGGACATACGGGCTCACAGTTGGACATATAAGCATATCTGTACACCAATTAAACAAGTTATATTGTGAGTGGGTAAGTCTCAATATCTCAGATATATATTGAACAAAAAAAAATCTGATTCTCTGAGACAGAGAATCTTTCTTTAAGAAAATAGTTACACATTTTCAGGTTGTACAGTTTGGATATTAAACTGTTAAGGTATTAAACTTAATGAAAATAATTACATTCAAACATTTACATTTTGAAAATTTACCTTTAAATTTAAATGTCTTAAGAGGTATAACTGGTTTTTTATTCTTTTGGAGGTTTTGTATGTGTGCTAAATAAGATGCATTGTGGAAAGCCCTTATCTTGGGAATAATATAACCCTAAATTTTCTTGTCTTTATAATATGCCTAAGAACATTGAAATATGAAATCATAATGAATAACATTTCTTAGAACAACACCATCTTTTATAACCACATTGTTTTACGTACAACTTTGGGGCTATTTGGATTAATATTTAGGGTATTTGCCAAGCTTATGCTTTCTATGACTAACGTAATCTCTCAACGTTGAATTCTCAGACCACTGATTTCTGAGGAACTGCAGTGACTTTTCATCTGATATCGTATATAGTAACTCCAGATAAAAGGGCAATGTTGCACTCTATACTTCTTTATAGCTCCTATCTTCTGTAGTAAGTCTGGAACTGCTTCATAGAGATCTCTGCAGGATGATTTCAGTTTTCCCTTTGAGGAATTTCAAAGATATTTTCCTTCCAATAGGGAGTTTCTATATTTCTGGGATGCTTTCACCTTGGCAGCAATGTGCCACAGTCACACATGACAGAGGACACTGTAATATGCTTACACAAGAGATACTATACTGTTTTTATTGAGGTTAATCCTTTGGTATTTTCAGATAACACTTAAAATATTTAACCAAAGACCTCATTCATGTTGCTTTTTCCAGTGCTTTCAAATCCCAGTGCATCAAGGTCTGCACTAGTCTGAAACAGACCTAATAGCACATTTTAGATATAGAAAATAGAAATTAACATTTTTTTTCATTTGTGTCAGACTTCTGTTCAGTAACTCAACTTATAACTGCTTTTCTCCAAATATTTAGAACTACAAAATTGGTAAATTAATATCTGACTAGGAAATTCTTGAGATCAAGCTTTCGTGATGCACTGTGCATCAAATTGAACCTACTTTCTTTAGCAAGCTTTTGAAACATATCATTGATTTATTCACTGTCCATTTCAAGTACATCTACAAATGAAATTGGATTCTGTTTAATACCATATTTCCAATTCTAATAAAAGGCAGTAGTGTTTGTACTGACTAGATATGACAGGATGCTTAGAACTCTTCTGACCTAATCTTGGCTCAGCTAGTTTTATCTTACTGTAAGAATTCATGAATGCTAAGGGAATCCCTGAGTCCTATCCTAGCAGTAAAGACATAGTCTAGCAGACAAGCTACGAGAACTTGAGAGAAATCTGCCTGACATTCAGGAAAGATAGTATCTGAACCTCATGGTAGGCTACAGATGGTAAGGAGAGCAAGGGAAAATTGTGTTCAGCTCAGAATTGTGGAAGGGACACTATGATTTGTTAGATAAGAAGGATGGTAAGAGAGAAGTGGCTTGAAGGGTAATGGTATGAAATCAGGCTGGAGTAAGGACTAAAGCAATATACAAGTGGATATTCTTTCGGTAAGAGGTTAAAGAGTTCGATCAAGAGAACCCAGGGTTATTAGTCCTATGAATTTTCTCATAATAGGCAATATTAACCAAACAGCATGATAAACCTTCTATAAAAAGATTGGGGTTTTTTTAGGATACAGTTTGGTTATTTGATAACTGTACAGAGTAATAAAGTAGAATGTAGTGGCATGTGACGGTTTTATTCACATACAGCTTCAGTGACAATGATATAAAACTTGATCAAGTCAGGCTTGGAAATAGGTACATATAAGTAATATGTAGAACACATTTTCTTGAAAATTTGTCAACTGCCTGGCAATGGGACTACTCAAACAACTACAAAGTAGCAATTCTTAGGACACATACAACATCTGCTAACTACTTTCTTTCTTAGAAGAATACAGAAATAAAGATGGATCTGACAGAAGTTGAACCAGAAACTGAGACTTACATATGTTTTGGTAAAAGCCTACTTTAGAGTTAAATGTTTACATTTACAGAGAACTTAGTTAAGATAGCACCTTTAAATTTTTATGCATTTAGTTCAATGTTTCTTTAAAATATTTAATAGGGGATGCTGCAAGCATCATTAGACCAATCACATAGATGAGAGTAATTACAAGATTTATATTGCTTAGGATAACAACAGTAATAACAGTAAGTTATTGTTTATCGTATAAGGTAACTCTAGGGTTGGGATGGAAAGAGTCTTTCATAACTTCATGATTTAAAATCTAGTTATGAAAATTCCTGCTATATTGTGTGGTTCAAACTCTAACCTTAAAACCAATCTGTCGATAACAGACTTATCATCCTACTAACTTCACAATTCTTCAGTGCAAAAAAAAAGCAAACCAAAAAATCCCCACAAACCACCACCAAAAAAACCCCCAAAATACCCATCCAAAGAAATAAAGAAATAAAGACAAAAAAAACCCCCTAAACCCTGGCTGGAGATGCTTGTTTCTTTATTTCTTTCCACTGAGTGCAGAGGGAGCCTTTGGATGACAGCTTTTGACCACAGAACTAACATTAATGCAGACAAGCTTTTCTAGGGTATTTTTAACAATGCTTTTACACTGAAATGATTATATAATTTTAAGCAATATCATATTCTAGAACAGAAAATTCTAAGCAGAACAGCAGTATGAATATTGGCAGAGGAGCAGGTGACTCCATGTCAGCAATTATATTAAAAGTTTCATAAGTGCTTTCACAGCACACAGTGGAGCTTCATCTGTTAATGGTTCATTCACTAGCTCAGATTTCTCATTGAGGCTGACGTGGACATACATATTGGTTAGTGTGCATTTTTTGATGTGGTTTATATAGATCAATATTTGTCAAGCAGAGGAAATTTACTGAGGTATATCCTTGCCTAGCTTGGCGAAAATATTCCAGATTTAATCACAGTTGAAACCTAACTAAGAAAAAAAGATGTTGCACTGGATCTGTCTGGGATGGAGTTAATTTCCTTCATCATACCCTGTATGTTTTGGATTTGTGACTAGGATGGTGTTAACATGCCAGTATTTTGGCTGTTGCTGAACAACACTTGCACAGCATCAAGGTTTTTTCTTTTTCTACTCTGCTCCACAAGCAAGCAGGCTGCCCACCAATGGGGTGTTGTGAATAAATTACCCCTTTGCTTGCATACTCAACTTTTGCTACACCTATTGAACTGTCTCGGTCTCATGGGCCATGAAGCTTCTTGCCTTCCACTTTCTCCCCAGCCTACAGAAGAGGGGAGTGAGCAAGTGTAAGTGCTTGGCTGCTGGCAGGGGGCAGCTCACCATAGATGCAGATATAAAAAAAGGAGACAATAAAAGATTAAATATTTATTATATGTGATGACTCTTCACTTCCATGATTGTTTCCATAAACGTATGCTTGTTTTATTGTTGATGGTATTGCAGTAGTATTAGTTTTCTGTGTGTTTTGTAAATGAGAACCTATCTTTAGTTCAGACTGAGTTAGGTATTGACTGAACGAGTAGAAGAGAGCAGTGTAAAACCAGCAAGGGAGAGGATGGATAGCTGAGAAGTATGTTCAGTACAAGGTAGCAAATAAGCATTAATACTTTGTATTATAAACTCTTCTATACCAAACAAAGTAGAACAGTCCCTGCTGTCAATAAATCCTAAGGGAGAGGCAAGCAAGAGATGTTACCTGAAAAAAATTGCTGAAAACCTGAGAGAAAAATGTAACACCAATTTTCTCTCCTACAACATTTTAAAATAGATTTTTTAAGCAGGGTTTTATAGTGCATGAAGGAATGAAGTGTTAGCAGTTAAAAGTTCCTGAGTGTTCTTCGAGAAACTCTTTAGGCATATTGGTTTGTGCCAATCACTTTCATGAACACATTATGACAAATAAGTCAAGTTGCAGTATAGCCTTTTGTCACTGCTTTGCCATGATCAATCACAAAATACTTCTTACATATTTTTCATCCATTTTCTCTAAGCAACGTTCATATTTATTTTAAAGTTCTTTTAAAATAACATTAACTGTAAAATTAAAATTATAAACCCAACTGTGAAAAAATGAAACTGCAAATTCAAGTGCATGTGTGCAGCCACTGAGCCAGGACGACAGTGTTGTGTAGATACTTGTGCATGTGTTCCCTCATTCTACTTAGAATTTACAGTTCCATCTGGTTAGGTTAGTTTTCAGATGTTAAATGACTGAGAAAGTTTTCACAAGAAAAGTTACTTACTCTTTTTGCAGCCTTTACACTTTTGAAATTGCAACTGCAGATATTCCTCTCCAAACTTCATTCCAGTAAATTCCATTCATACATGGAATGTAATCGGATTTCTTTCACCTCACACATCCTCTCTTTGTAACAAAAAGACATAGAAGGCACCCACGGATTTTTTTTTTGTCATTTACTGCATTCTCTATTAGATATTCTTTCCATTATCTGAAGAAGCAAATCTTTGCTGAAATGGAGGAAGGCTGCTGGGACGCAGCAATTTTCAGGACCCTTAGCATTTTCCATCAATGAGACATTTTTTTCCTGTGACTTAAAAAGTGCAGTACATGAACTCCATGTTCTTAATTATTATTTAAATATTAAGACTAAGACCTGAATTTTTATTCTAGACTTATTTTATTACTGAAAAATAGTACTGATGATCTATTCTAGGTAAGAACTAGCAAAATAGAGCTAAAAGATTCTTCAGATATCCAATCTTCAGAAAATCATGTAATCTAAAGTACATGAATGCCATTCTCCACAATTTGCTTCCTGAATTCTTTTTCTGTATCTCAGTGTCTGTTTCAGAGTGTCATGGAATTGTTCATTATACAGTTTTAAATAGCTTATCTATTTTCTAGATACCATTTGAAATAGAATCCCTGTTGTCCAGGAAAACCAGAAGATGTTTTGAACTAGTGTTCCAGCTATCAGAGAGTTTCAACACCAGTATGCATAATAGTATAGTGAAAAACTCTTTCACTTTCACCTGTTTCCTCTTGAGATGATCAGCAGGAACTCATTAACAGAACTTCCCACACTGTGTTATAAAAGTGTTGCTCCGATAGACTATGTTAAGGTTTTAGTAGGACTTTCATCTAAAAAGAAAGAAAAATGTGCTTGAGGTATTTATAGTATAAGCTCTCATTTTATTCAGTGCAGCCATGCTATATTGCAAGATTTTTGTGACATACAGAGGTACAAACTGTGTTTAATAAAAAAGAGGATATGTGTGCCTGTATAGTTTGCTGAAAGAATGGAAATATATTTCATGGGTGTGGTCACAATACCATAGCGAGATGGAACATGCTTCAGTACAGTCAGTGTCATTATTTAAAAGCTGTGGGAATGTCAAACAAATGTAGTTAAAACACATAACCAAGCTGAAGTCATCCATGTCAAATGATGGGTTAATGAAATGAATTTAGGATTCAGTTTTTGTTTAAAAGAGAGTACGGATTCAAGGCCAGATCAAGGATAGAGTTTAGACTTTCCAAGGTTTTGTGAATTGCTGTAGCCACTGCATAACCACAGGGTCTAGAAGTTTTAAAGAAACTCCCTTGTCCTCAAGCTATTAACATACTAAGATAAAATTATATTATTATGAATAATGGCAGACTGATTTTTACTTTTGAGGGAAGAGAAGTTGAAGAGAGATTCCAGTCATCTTTAGAGCATAACCAAATCATAAATTGATGAAGGAATTTCAGCCAAAGAAATCAAACTAGTATTTTATTTTTTTATGTTTCAGGTATTGTTCTTGAGATTTATCTCTTTTAGTACAAAGCCATTAGATTCAATAGTAAATTAGGACTTTCATATCTGACTTACAGATTGTTGACTTTTTAAATTAATTTCCCTCAAAAAAGGCAACTTTAATATGATAACGTTTTGTGATCTCAATTTAAGAAAAGTCCTGTGTTTGTTCTCAAAACTCTTATGACTTCTCAAATACAGCAGAATTTATCTGGTACATCCATATATGACTAATACTAAACAAAATACCTGAAATATACATTAAAGACCTTTATGTGTTTAAACTACAACTATTAGCTTGCTCAAGTGAAATATTGATATAATTAGTCAATGTACTGAAAAAAAAAAAGTCTGTGCCATATAAACTGCAAAACAACATTTTTGAGCAGTAAGTTTATTAGTAGTGCATACACTAATTTTGCAGATACACTGCAGAGATAGTGTAGAGATACACTAATTTTGTGTTAATTTAAGTCTGGATACCAGAGTGCTGGTATCTTAGATATGATCTGTAACTGCATTCTCCAAGACAAACTTCTGAGAACTAGACTGTAGACAAGCACAAGTTATGGGGTTCAAATCAAGAGCAACTGCATGGAATCTTATATCATACAGAAGGTTAGACTATATATTTTAATGATCCTTTCTGGTCTGATAGGCAATGCATAGGTGAACCTTCTCTGAGGTTTTAATTTCACTCCTTGTTACAAACCTACTCCCTAGAAAAGCACTGGTAAACACTGGTAGCAGAAAATAACATATATCTTCCTAGTTTGAAAAAACTCACAACTTTAAAACAATCTTTTTTGATACTTAAGGTAAGAATATTCCCATGTTTCTAGATAAATGATTCTAGGATTTTTATATATTTTAAAGGAAATTACTCTCTCTCATTTTTTCCCCCTTCCAAAAGCATTTTGTATCCATTCTCCAAATGTGCTTGCCAGTTTCTGCAAGTGCATAGGAGTCTAAGCTCTTTAATAATGCTAGAATGTGTAATGTGATGTTTGAAAGAGGAAAATTAACAAGAGAATATGGTGAATTTCAGGTAACGATTAGACCGTATGCTTTGACAGACAAATTTGGGCAAATAGACTGGTATTCAGCTTGGTTAATAACAGCAGATTGTTATACAATTAGAACTGTAGTTGTTCAGGTCCCATAATTTAGTTAGCATATATCAGTAATATATGGGAATAATAGATGGGAGCTAGAAAGTTCAAATGTAATTGTTATAAACTTCTGTGATTCTAATATAGTTGGTGGGAATTATAGATTTTTTGCTTATTGTGAGCTTTGTTATTTGCACTTTCTTAGATCCAAACTGTCAGCCGTATAAGAAGAACAGAAACATCTGCCTGTGCCAATGCAATATGTAGATTTTGCTATGTATCTACTTAAATGTAATGGTCACTGATTTCCTATCTGAGAATTTCTGGTTTTTTTATAACACATGTGAAGTGGCATATCAAAGCTGTAGTTATTTAAAGCCTTGTGCCAAAACTACAGACCATCCTAAAAAGATTGCTGGCTCAATAGCATGTCAAAACTGTACTTAGAGTAGGATAATTTAGCTGACTGGGACTTTATTTGTACAACCCTAGGAGTCCAAGACAAGAAGAAAGTAATTCTTAACATCAACTGTTCCCTCTAAAATATTCAGGAAAACTGCTAAGCCAACTATTCAGTGTCTACACAAAAACAAAAAAAAAATTCTTAATACTCCCAGGGTTACATTTTCTCCTTCTCCCTCCGCTGACCCCTCCCTTTTTTTTTTTTCTTTCTTCAGTTATAAGGAAGTTGTGCTGCAAGGAGAAATTTCACATCTTTCTAATAAGTGTTATCCCATTAAACAAAAAAAGTGCATAAGGGGAAGGACTAGAGCAGTCTCAATGGAACAAATAGCTATTAGACTGAGTCTGAATGGGGAAAAATCTCAAATTATTGCATGATATAGTGTGCCAATAATCCTGTTCATAAAAATATTTGTCTACAATTTGGGCAGCTGACATGGTAAAACCGAGTGTATCTGAGCTTCTTAATACAATCCATATATCACACTACAACCATGGGTGAGTCACGGACCTACTTCTTTGCTTTCTTTCTCTTAGAAAACTAGTTTATTGCAGTCTGGAAGTAAATATACTTTATTTTGAAGATTTTTCTTATTGCATTTTGCTGTCGACACAATGGAGATGTGAAAGCTAACACAGGGATGCTGTGGATGACTGCATAGCCAGTGTTTATTTCTCTGTGGCAAAAGGAAAATAAAAGCTTAGCCACTTTAGACAATCCTTTTATTCTCCAAATTGTGTATTATGCTAACTCATAAATCAGTGATGCCATTTGTCTCATCATTTGAAACTTTTATTAAATCATTTACTAGTGAAATATTTTAAAAACCTAATTTATCTTTTAAAAAAGCCAAATATTTGTAACTATGTCTTTGGCTGTTCGCATTTATGAGGTTTTCATCTTGGACTTCTTCCGATTAATTAGAAATCCAGTTATTAATAATGTTTTAGTTGTATTCTGCCCTCTAACCTATTGCTATCAAGTTAGATTTTTTGTTCAGTCATCAGAATTTCCAGTCACACTAGTGAAAGAGGTGGGTTCAAGGAAATAAAGTCATAATTCATAACCCTTAGTTTAATTTTTCCTGAGGCAATGGCCATATGGAGGACGCCTCAGTCACTAATTTCTGACAATGATTCTTATTGAACTGCCTAGTGATTATTTCTAGTGAAGATTCCTAAATTAGGAGCCACACCAGCCTATTTCAGACAGTCTATGAATTCCTAATGCAAAAGGCAATTTGCGAGATTTATAAGATTAAACTAATAAACTTATTAACTACGCTAAAAATATAAAGTAGGTAACATGTGAGAGATGGATTAGACAGTTATGTCAGAAAGCTTGATGTTACTGGGGGATTTTATACATAGCAGAAGTGTAAGTGCCAGAACATGTTTTATGATAGGTAGCTTCATTTCTGGTTACAGAGAATTTCTCAAAACTCTCTGACTATTTTTCATGTCAGCTGTATTTTTATAATTGAAACTCAATCTTGGTAATTTATGGCATATTTCTGGCACAATCCTGTACATACACTCACAGTACCCAGCTTAGTCTTCCATGCCACTAGAGTAAATATCTCAAATGTATAAACTGTGAATGCATTTTAAGATGGATACTGCTGATTTGGATGACCTTGGTGAATTAAATATAATAGGCACTGACATCATCAGTATTAACAATTCCTTTGGAGCAGTTTTTTTGTAGAACGTAAATGTAGATTAAGAATATTTGGTTTGTACATGGAACGTACTGAAATCAATGCTACATTGCCAGAATAGTGAATGCACAATGCAATTAATTATGAAAGTTATATAAATTCAAACCTATTTTATTAATTATAAAATTATTTTGCACACATTCTCATCTGAATGTGCAACATGCTTTCAGTTTTAACCACTAAGCTTTTTAGATGCCTGTGTTTATTCTGTGGTTGACATTGTCAGCCTTAATGCCAGGAATGAGCTGCTGTATGGACTGGTCAGTATCTAAAAGCTTCATTACCAAGTTACTAACTGCCATGTCTGTATTTGTGACTGTCAGCTGTCAGGCATGCTCCCTGGCTTTCAGCAGATCACTGTCATCAGAAACTGGAGTAAACAATATCAGCCTCCAATCCACATAACTTAAATTGAGGACCATCCACCTACCATTTGGATACTCTTCAGAAAAAAAAGTACTGATATTTTAGGTGATGCATTCATAGTTTAGATTGATTCCAACTATAAGTTACCACACGCAAAATTTCAGAATGCTAGACCATTGCTCTGCTTTAAGATTAAAATCAACCTTATCTCAAGGCATGTTAAAGAAAGTGTTTATTAAAAAATCCAAAACATATTATGTATGGCCAAATCACATATACGATAGAAATAAAATCTAAAATATACATACTTTTCCCTAAGCAAGATCCAGTTCTAAAGCTTTCTCTTCCCTTCTGTATATAAAACTGATGGATTGCGGATACTCACCCAAATTCATTATGCAAATTCTCCTGGGTTGCAATTACAGGTTTTTGGTCATTTTTGCTTCCTTCTGTACTGCATTCCTTCCTTGAGCATGTTATTTGTATATTCCTTTTAAAAAATATATTTTTGCTTTTTCAGTACTTTTCATATCACCTCAGGATATGTACTATCCTAACCACCTTAGAAATTCTAAGAGCCCTTTGGTAGACTGCCATATCGTAAACTTGATTCAGCTAATAATAAATCATTATTCAGTGAAAGATGAATGCTTTCTTTCCTGGACAAACAATAAACTACTCTCATTCTAAAGGCACTCTGTATACAGAATTTTTTGGGACCACATGAATTAACAATCATACTTAAATTAAATGTGGAAATGGAGTTAATGCATGCCACTGAAGCTAACTCAAGACTGAGTCCAGAGAAGAAATCTCTGACTCTACTTCAAAATAAAAATAGATCCAGGGACCAATCCCTGGCTCAAAGCTCATGTGGAAATGTCTAGCTTTTATCAGCAGTGTTTAGAGCAGCATCATAACAGAAGTAAGATCAAGTGGGTTCATAATCACTTACTCAGTTTTATCTTGGTCTCTTAGATTACAGCTGAAGCCCACACAAATATAAGATAGTATTTTGTGTATCTTTTTTCTAGCAAATTGTGTACAATAATGTTGTTATAATAATGCAGTTCAACAGAGTGGTGTTTTCCACTGTATGACACTGACAGTATATGCATAGTCTACTTATGTCATTTTGGAAGGGTGAGTTGTGCTAACAAAGACAAAGCTTGTAATAATACTTCCCCGCGAAAATGTTCTCTTGCAGTTGGTATCCTCTGATCAGAGCTTTGGCCATGTTTCTTGGAGCACTTGTTGACAGGAGCAAAAATGTGCTCAGCAATTAAGTGAACATTGCCTGAGTATTGTGGATTCTCAGTGCTTGAACTTCCATCGTGACCTTCTCATAAGTATAGATGTAGCCAGTAACAGTAGATTTAATAGTGACGATTTTTAAATAATGATGTCCCACCTATCTTAGAAGATGAGCATGATTCCTTAGACAATTACATCTTCAGCACCAATTTAGAATCATAGAATATCATGAGTTAGAGGGGATCCGCAAGGATCATACAGTCTAATTCCTGATACTGCACAGGACCACTCCAAGAATCACACAGCGTGGCTGACTGTGTTGTCCAAACATTTCTTGAACTCTGTCAGGCTTGGTGCTGTGACCACTTGCATGAGCAGCCTGTTCCAGTGCCCGATCTCCCTTGGGATGAAGAACATTTCCCTAATATCCAGCTTTATCTCCCCTGAAACAGCTTCGTGCTGTTCTCTTGGGTGCTGTCACTAGTCATCAGAGAGAAGTGATCAGTGCCTGCCCCAAATTTAAATCAGATGTTGTTTCCGTGTAATGCAATACAGCTAGACAAGTTCTTTATCATTATTTACTATTTTTAGGAATAGATGATGTTTAAACATTTTACTCTCTGGAGTCATTTACTGGGAAAAGTATTAATCCTCAGTTGAGTGTGTTAACCGTTAAACATTTTACTGAGTGATCTATAGCAATTGTACCTTGTTGCCTTCTATTTGAAGTACGGGACATTAAAAACATAATTAAAAATCAACTGAGTAGATTGTCTGAGTTGCCTTTTCCCCCATTTTAAGTTACTATCATAGCCGCTGAACTGTAAAACAAAAGTGGGAATCAGTCTACGTAATCCAATCTCCATTGGAACATGTGTCTAGCTCTGTCTAGATTTGTAATCACCTGAAGGACATCTAACCCACATTAAGAAAGATTAGACTGTCATCCTCTGGTGTCCAAGCCTTAATATATGTATAAATGTGTATAATGAAAACAGGTAAGCAGCTGACTGAGACATTCTGCATTTCACTTTGCTGGTGTACAAAATGCTTATAGCTCTATACTAGTTTCATTGAAAAACCAGAAACTTATGTTGGGTGGTCTGAATTGCCTTGTTGCCAAATCAGGTGCACTTTCAATCACTTTGAATATCTTGATAATGTTGCATTCTATTTGGAATCAAAATATAACATAGTCTCACTGTTTTTTCTGCAAAATGACCATGACCTGATCCTTAAAAACAAATTTAAATGTGCTAACCTTATTCACAATCATATTTGAATAACAAAATGGTACAAAAAACAATTAACATAAATTAAAACGTAAATTTTAAACAGCAAGCTCTTAAAAAAATTCTAATCAGACACCTACTGACTCAAGATCTAATCCTGCTGCCACTGAAGTCAGGTCATATATTATTTTAATTTCTTCTATCTAGCTTGATAGTTTCTTGTTCTTATAATAGCATATATCACTACAGCAGCTAAATGTCAGAGAGGAAATAGTAACTGCTCTAACAGCTGGTCAGTAATCTAATTTTTAGTCTCTCTACTTTTCTTAAGCTGTTAGAATATATTTTTATTTATTGTGGTTTCAACCCCACCTTATATCTTTTTCTTGTCCCCTGTTTTAAAACCTCTTCCATTCCTCAGTGCCATCTTCACTGATATTTGGAGAAGTTAATATTTTAATTGAAAGGATGTTCAATCTAGGTTTATTTTAGTCTGATCAGATAAAGTTTTGGTCTTGTTGTTGGGAAAATGCTGCACCACATTGTTTTTATTCTCCCTGCTACAGTCACACTGACAGGTCCTACAGAAAACAGTTACAAATACAAGTCATCTTTATGAGGACAGACATATTCTATGAGATATGTCAGGTATTAGAGATCAACAGAGATTAACTTTGAAGGTCCCTGACAAGAGATGACTGTTTCAGGAGTCATCATATTAAGCAATGTTCTGGGAGAAGATGGTGGTGATTTTATTTTTATAAATAAGGAAATGCCCACATTCTGAATTTCCTTAATTGTTCTACTGCTATGGTGCTGCTACCACAAATCCAAATATTAACAAGATTTCAAGGGAATACCAAAATGTGATGATCTATTACTACAAGGATGGGATAGAAGGGTATCTTTTATTTTCCACTACTGCAAAAGATTATTAATTCTCAACTGGCAGTCTTGTCTGCAAGAAAATAAAGAAAACAAGTAAATCCTCAACTTTAAATATATTCTATTTCTAATTGTATAGGATTTAATTGGTGGAAGATAGGACCAGAGACATATACCAAAGAAGCTGCAAAACATAAGAGAAAGATAGAAACAAAGAAAGTTTTCAGGTTAGTTTAAGGATAAAACAAAGACATAACATACACAATAAATACATAAATTAAGATAATTGACACCTCGAAGTTTCTTGCTTATGAACATTGCACTATCCACAGAAAAATTTAGGTTCTCATAGCTGTTGCCAAAAGTCAGTCTTAGTCCATTGTTTTAATTAATCTATTCATTATGAGGATGGCAGACTTGCTATGAATGGATAGTCAAAGGAGAAGATGTATCATTAGTAGAGGTTTTAGAGCAATTTGCAGGATACTGAGGCATTAAATATTTTCTACCCTAGTGAAGTCCTTTGATATGTAACAATAACAATGACATGTCTAAATACAATCTTCAAATAAATACTTGAAGGCTTGCAAATCTGGTGCATAACAGAAAATGTCATTCTCAGTAACCAGCTGCTTTCTCATTTCTTAATAAATTAAGGGGTGTTACATAGAACATATGGCCTTATGATGCTCTAAACATTCTTCCAAGATTATGAAAAAATTCCTCTTGTTAGAAATGACATATGTATTTACAGAAACTTATTTAAAAATAAAAAAAAAAATGGAAAGTGGATTTTGCTGTAGGAAAATGCACAACCTACTTGATCTTTCCCTTTCCTTACCTCTTCCTCTCTATATGTATACTGTATAGCTATATAGGATAGATAGCATGAAAACATATGCTGCGTTTAACTCTGCTTTCTTAAGGTGAAAATGTAATTTATTGGCATTCTATTGGAAAGTTAAATACATAACTGAAAATTACATTACATTTGAATTAAAAGTAACAAGGTAAGATATGGCCAAGTGGAATTTGTAATAGGAATATTTACTAATCATAAACATATATATTATGATTCCAGAAAATTAATTCTAGATGTTTGCACTTTAAAAAAAAAATTACTACCAAATGCACACCAAAATCTGTAAACATGTGGATATTCCCCCACAGACAACCAGAAGTAACATTTATTAGGCATTGTTATGAAATGGGTATAAAACCTCAGACCAAAGAAATATTAATTCAAAATAAAATTGCTATTTTTTTATTATCCTGAGAAGATGTCATCTTCAGCATGCCACATACTTAAAAAAACATACAAACAAAAATATTGAGTTATGTAAGGGTTTACATAAATAAAATTTTAAAAATTACAGAAAATCTGTTGTCATTGCATTCTGATGGTGGACACAGCAGGTTGTATGTCCACTATCAGGTCATAAATGTGATCAAATTTTAAATTGCCACCCAAAATTTCACGTCTCCAGCGCTCATCATGTTTTCAAAGCAATTTATATTAATAGTAAGTAGCTTAAAGATTAATGCATAATTCAAATGCTCCTGCAGACTTGATCACTGCTTACATCACAGATTTAATGCTTTTGTAGCTAAGGACATAAATAGTGGTGCATCCCAGTAAATATTATTTGGCCATTAGTAGTAGAAGGTTGTAGACCTTGCACTGACCTGACTCTGCAGGGTCTCAACACTTGTCTCAGCCTGTCCTGTTGGCTGGTTTCAATTCATTGTTACAGCCAGCGGACTTCAGAGAGCAATTAATATCAGCCCAAAGTAGACATTTACATTTGACCAGCCAATTCTTTGTTGCTTTAATTATATTATTACAGATTTCCCCCATGTACTGTAGATGTGTCCCACAGCTCCTTTTCTGATTTGGCAGCTTGCCTGTGCCAATTGTCCTTGTGACAATGTGACGTAGATGGTGTTGGGAGACAGAGACCATCTGAATCTTTCTTTGGCATTTCCTGATGAAAGAACAGAGAGAAACTGTAGACAGCATGAACTTAGTCTAAGCTCAGTTTACCTAAAAATACAATACAATTACACATAAAGCCAGGTCTGTTTGGCTTTTAGGCTCTTAGGATTTGCCTAGGCAAATGGAGATATGAAGAAACAGGAACACTTGCCTCAGCATAGATCTTTAATATATCTTTAAAAAGATCTTAAGATTTTCTGTATTGTTTTATTTAAAATGCACCTTTCCACACATTTTTGTGCTATTCAAATGTTTATGTTCTGAAAAACAGAAAAGAATAATTTGTAATATTTCATGTCTGTATTTTTACCCCAAATTTTTAATACTTCATGTCTATATAATTACCCAAAAAGGGAGAAAAATATGAAAGGAAAAAAATCTACAATACCTCAAAAGAGGCATAAAATACAAGAACAATATAAAGTGGATACAAATTTCATAAACATATGTTTAGAAAGTTATAAATAAATTTTACCTATGCAATAATGGTGTTCGATATACCACTAACAACACTGCATATTCAAATATTTACTTGTTATGCTTGTTAATGTTGCTTATTTTATGAGCTCATTAAAAAATAAAGAACCAGGCCTCAATACAAAAGTCAGGTACAAAAATGTACCTTATTATTCATAAAATAAATTAATCTAACTCTAAAAAGTTAGGAAATATACCTATAAAATAAATCCATAAAAAATTTACAAAGGCATCATTTTAGTGAATAAGAAGGGTCTCCAGACATATAAATCTATAGGTCAAGTCTTTTAATTTGTCATAGCTCTACTGAAGTTGGTGGAATAATATTTTTCACTAGATGAAAATATATTTTTAAAGTATTTTTATTCTCTGTTATCCTATTATTTTCTTGTTGTTGCACAGAATCACAGAATATACTGAGCTGGAAGGGACCCACAATGATCACTGAGTCCAACCCTTATCCCTGCAGAGGATCATCCCTAAGAATCACACCATGTGTCTGAGAGCATTGTCCAAATGCTTCTTGAACTCTGTCAGGCTTGGTGCTGTGACCATTTCTTTGGGGAGCCTGTTCCAGTGCCAAACCACCCTCTGGGTAAAGAATCTTTCTCTAATATCCAACCTAAACATCCCCTGACAACTTCGTGCCATTCTCTTGGGTCCTGTTGCAATCTTATCTAAAATTTTTACATTTATTAGTAATTATATAGAATTACTTTGTGTGCAGTCTGAATTTGGTTCAGCTATTTGCTATACAATACCTTCCAATGACAGCTATGCTTTTTAATCTATACAGTGAATTTTAGCTATGTGGTTCCCATTAAAGTTAATAGGTAATGCACTAATGAAATACTTGCTTGCCATTTTGAAAATTTATGAACAAGAAACAAAATTAAAAAGTTCAGTGGCTGCAAAAAGAGTATTTGTCATTAAACTTGTACACCATTAAGTAGCTCAGCTTGCTGAGCTGCAATGTGTATGCTTCACTGGACACTATCGTTTTTAAGTCTGCACTGCTGGTTATTTGCAAAACCATCATCCACCAATTCATGGGTTCTAGGATAATATGGAATGGGCCTCATAGTGCACAGTTATTTTCAAATAAGGAAGGAAAATACTGAGAAAGAGAAGGATACATCATTAAAAACCTCTAAAAAAACCCCAATAATAATTCCATGCATGTCCTAGGTATTACTTTTAATCTCCAGTCATAAGCAAGTCTGAGGCTACCTTCCAGTACACAATGTATTTTTGTTTAATTATCTGGAATCCAAGAATGAGAAGTACAGAATAATGAAAAACCAAAGAAAATCCCAAATAAACAAACATTTTATTTGTCTTTTTTTTTATCTTGAGGATTATAATCACTAAAAGAGATAGCATGCTTTTACTGAACACCATTTGAAAACATTGCTTGGCAAAGGAAGTAATCAATGAAGGATCTTCTTCATTTTACAAATATAAGACATGAAGTCAAAAGAAGCAAAGCCTGAAACCATTACAAGAGTCAAGTTAGAAGCATTAGACTACAAAACACTCATACATTATTAAGTGTCTCAGCTGCGGCATTAGAGTACTTCTTAATTTTCCTTTCCACTGAAATAAAAATTTTATTTGTTAATCATTAAATGGGACAATTAATCTAAGGGAAAAAAAGAATTATATTCAAACATTTGTGAATACAAGAAGTTTTGAGAAAATGAAAACTCAGCTATTCACCAAATACTTTGCTATTTTGGAGTAATCTCTAGGGTATCCCAGTACTTCCGAGGTCTTGCTTGTGTATACCACATGCCTAGGGTCTTAATTTTGTAGTATACTAAAAGAGATATTTAGGGGTTGGGTATGTAAGGAAGAATGTTAAGAGACCAAAAGGGGAAGTCAGATGTGCGTAGTAACCTGCACATTTACAGCATGAAGGAGAGATACTGGAGTGAGTCTCAAAAAATATAATTTCTTTACTTTGAGACACTACCAGATACAAGCCCTCTTCATGATTTGCATTCATGTCATGGGTTGTAGTAACTAACTTCTTGGCCACATGTCTGTTTGGCATTCATGAGCAACGACAACACTTCTGTTTGTAGTGTAAAAGAAGGACCACGCCAGCTGGTCTACCACCAAGTGTCTTGCTGCTTTATTGACACCACTCTTACTTTGCTAGTTTACATTTTCAGTTAGGTAATTTTGTCAATACATTAGTGATGGCTTACTTAACAATGTTCCCTCAACAGTGAAACCTTTTTTATTTCAGCAAGATACCCCTGGGTCCTCAGTTGTGACAGGGCCTTTAGTGCCTCTCTGCTCCTGCTGACACACATCCACCCCGGCCTCCCCTCACCTTGCCCATGACCCAGGACCCCATGTTAGCCCCCCAGGGCCATCAGCTCCTACCCCAATGATGCTACAGCAGGACCAGTTTCCAGCTCCCTGCATCCCTGCCCTGACTGGTCACAGGCTCCACTAAACCAGAACCACCTGTGGGCCCATGGTCTGTCTCCCTTCCCCGGAGACGTCCAGTGCTGGGACTGTCCCTGGTGCTCCCTGGCTGACCTGCTCCTATCAGCCAGATGGCCAGTGCAGCATATTCACCTTGAAACTGTCCAGATTTGTGCATGGGTCATCTTGGAATATTATAAAGCAATGAACCACCACTCACAGTTTTGGTATATTTAATTTAATTTAGGAAATTATTCCTGAGTGAATCATCCTCTGGGTGCACATATGCTTCTGTAGAATAGTCAGCCAAAATGGGCCAGTTATTAAGATACAGACAGCAATCTTTCTTTTTTCTTGTCTTCTTTGAAACCATCATGGACATGGAGGCTGTTACAAATACACCTAGGACCTATACTATTAGATGGATCTCTGTATATCACTGTCATGGTTTAACCCCAGGCATCAATCAAGTCCAATGCAGCTGCTCATTCACTCCTCCACCAACAGGATCAGGAAGAGAATTAGCAGGGTAAAAGCTGGAAAACTCATGGGTTGAGATAAAGACAGTTTAATAGGGAAAGCAAAAGCTGCACACACAAGTAAAGCAAAATAAGGAATTAATTCACTGCATCCCATGAGCAGGAGGGTGTTCATCCATCTCCAGAAGAACAGAGCTCCGTCAGGCGTGACTTGGGAAGACAAACAACATAATTCCAAATGTTCCCCACTTCCTTCTTCTTCTCCCCAGTCTATAAACTGAGCATGGTGTTATATGGTATGGAATATCCCTTTGGTTCATTGGAGTCTATTATCCTGGCTCTGTCTCCTCCCAGCTTTCCATGCATCCCCGCTCTCCTCATCAGTGTGACAGTACTAAAAGCAGAAAAGGCCTTGGGTCTGTGTAAACACTGCTCAGCCATAATCGAAACATGTTTATATTATCAACCCTGTGTTCAGCCCAAATCCAAAACACAGCCCCATGCTTGCCACTCTGAAGAAAATTACTTCTACCCCAACCAAAACCAGCACAATCACATAAAAAACTCCCTTACAGAATGCCTATAACTCTATGGGCTCTGTAGTGAATCAAAATAAACAAAAACTGTCAAGGAATGATAAGAAAGTCATGAGGAGTTTTCAGTGTCACATATTTCCAGTAATAAATATCTCTCTCTTCAAGCTTGCCAGGAGTTCCAAGTAAAAGGCGTGTGTCACGTGGCAAGAACTTTGTAACAGAGTGAAACCCTAATAATTGCCATTGGCTTGGCTTCGTTTACTGCTTGCTCAGTAGTACCAACCTCTGTACAAACTTGTATGAACACAAATATATTCCTGTTGTGTTGGTAGTCTGGAAAAAACTGAGAAAGAGTATTCCACCTTTTCTGTTCCATGTGTAAGACATGCACTGTCATCCAGGGGATGCCATGCAGTGTAGATGCTGTGCAGCATGTGGGGAAGCAACCTGTTTCTGTTTTTTAAGCATGTTACATAGACAATAAAAGAGCCTTATCTGTATCTATGGGATAATATGAATAAACTCAATAGGCAACACTTAGTAAAAATATATCCTTGGAAATACAATGCAATATCCTAAGGTAATTGCATAAATGTGAGTCACCTAATACAATTATAATGTTATAACAAGCCATTTCAGAGGCAAAAAATCTTTATGCGTGATTACATAACAAACTTTGCCTGAGCATACTGAGGATTTTTTTTAATTGCATCCATCGTTTTATTTCCGTTTCTTCTTCAGACATAAGATGAGCTTTATATATCTTTATCTTCAGTTTTTAATTTTATAGGTAGTGTTAACATTCTTGCTAAAGGAAGAGACAGAACTGAGACCACTAATGGATAAAAACCCTTTCCTTCCTCAAAGACAAAGAACAATATACTTTTAAGTTTAGCGATGTAACTTTCAGTAACATGATACCTCATTATTCATGACATTTTGTCCATTATAGCATGAGATTCCTCAAAAGATAGAAATAATAATCCAGCAGAAAAGTCTAGCTAATTATCCATTGTCTGAGAAATCAAGCTGGTGTAATGGATGAAACATCAGTTACAGCAATTGGTGGTGTCTGCTGGCAGAAGAAATGTATCTTTGAAATTACTGTACCAGAAACCTCAGAAATCTGAGTCTTCCTTACCTGCCTTCTAGATGTGTAGAAAAGCTTGTTTGCAGATGAAAATTATATGCATACACAGGCATATTAAAAAAAAAAGCCTAAAAAGTATGTTACATTAACATTACGTTTGTATACTGTACAAACTACTGGCTTATTATTGTTTTTGTAAAGCAATTACTAATTCTTTAAGAGCTTAGGAGTAAAAATATAAGGAACTTACTGAAAGTAGGAGTATATGTTTTTACAAATTTCACTTTATTTTTTTAAACATATACTATTATAACGTACTTTATATTTGCTTGAAATATACAAAATGCTTTAATTGCATATTAGAGTTAACAAAAGGATAACATCATATGAATGCTTTAACACCTAAGCATGACTGCTTAGTAACTTTTCCAGTCAGAGGCAGCTAAAAACTTTGTCAATTAAAATTAACAAGTAACTAGCAGGAAAATTTAGACACCTGGGATTCCACAACGAGAAGCTTTGACAATTGCACTGGGAACTTCTAGGACAGCTGGAAGGAAAACAAGGACAAGAAAAACTGACTAGAAAGTAAAGGAAAGGAAGAAAAGGAACCATGTGCACAAAATTTAGAAATGGACAATGAAAATAACAGTTTTAGATAGGGGCAAAGGGCCAGAGTCAGGGCATTCAGGTGAAAAGATAGAAGATAAGATTAGACATTTTTATAAAACTGATTTTGATTTAATTTGATAAATGAGACCTGAGGAGAAAGAAAGATATCTTACATTAAATGTTAATAGATTCTACTGTAAGAAAGTTGGGCCTGAGGTCTGCCTTCAGACAAACTACAGTGAGAAGTGTCTATAGCATAGAGGCAGGATTTGGCCCTTTTTCTTTGCCATTTTAAGGTGACTGAAAATAAAGAGAGGTCAGAATAAAAGAAGGTTGGACCAGATGATCATGGAGGTCCCTTCTAATCTGGTGTTCTCTGATTCTGTGATGAGATAGCTGGAGGATTATAGGCCATGTCCCTTTTCTCTGTAGTCTGTTCTTATTCTCTTTAATTTATTTTGAGCTGTGCTTCATTTGCTATCTCTGGAAAGGTTACAAGCTGGCATTCTCATAGGATCTGGAAAGGAAAATATGTCCTTGGGTAATAATCAAAGGTTTAAGAATGGCTGTAATTTTCTGATGGAACGATGACAAAAAATATTTGAACTGAATCAGTTTTTTGTGTGCCTGTCTTATATTGTGTCATATTAGAGGTCAAAATTTGTTAGCAAATTTTATCAAAATACTATTTAGCTAAAAGTTTTTGTAACACTGGCTTTTCTGTTTACAATTATTATTATCCATACAGGGAAAAAGAGAGAAAAACAAACAAACAAGAAAACTCACAGAATCACCTGCAAAATAGAAGTATTACATATGAACGCATTTTTTTGTTTTGAGAGCATTTAAGGCAGTTGTACTTGTGAGGTCCTGTCATTTTAGACTTCTGCTCAGTTCACAAGTTGTAGAGCATCCTTATGAGAAACTGTCCCCTCATCTGAAACAAAAGTCATGACTAACTGAAAGACATACATCCTGAACTATGAGTGATAGCACAAAGATTCAGCACAATAGGAACCAAGTATCAGTGTCTAGAAAAATAAAAATATATATCTATATCTAATCTAAAAGCTAAATGTTTTACCATGTGATTTCTTGGGTTCATTCTAGAGACAATATTGTTTAGGAAAAACCATCTAAATCCTATATAATCACCTCATACTCATCAGAATGTTCTCTTATGGCAGAAAGTTTTCCAAGAAATATTGTTTTGTTCAGGTTTTACTGCACTCTTACAAGTTAGGAAATGAAGCATATGAATAAATTAATTGACATCTTCAGGAAATAAGCTAGCTTATACGTAGGAGTATTGAGGTGAGAATAAGGCAGGTACACTGTACAGTAAACCTCCAAGGAGAGGAAAAAGAAACAGAAATGAAAGCTTGTACGAAGATATAAGGTGGACAAGTTAAGTTAACAAGATCGTGCTCATGGATTACTTGGTATCAGCCTATTTCAACAAGCCTGGTATTAATTGGGAATTCTTTGTGGTATGTTTTAGAATGGAGACAAAGTTGAAAGTTTTAAGATTTAGTAAATGATTGCTTTCCTAAATTACTGTGTTGACAGCCCAACATGGAATAGTTTTTGCCTAATCTATATCGAATTTTAACCAATGACTAAGGTAACAATGATAAATGATTGAAATAATAGAAGACAATAAAGTCAAATGTCCACAGTGCAAAGCACACTTATGTTGCTGCATTTTGAGAATAGCGTTACTTATACAGAAATAGTAGGTACAAAAGAAATAATAAAAATGGAATAAGAAGGCAACAGTAAAGAATAATGTAAACAGTAACCCGGAGCCATAAATGCTGTGATCAAAGGCACAGTAAATTGTAATATAATACGGGTTACTAGCTAATATTTTGAAACAAATAAAACATTAGTGCGATAGTTCAATCTACCCATAATCCATTGATTTAAAAGGGCTGTGACGTATATACAATTCCAAAACGTATTTGATGTACATGAAGTCTTACATGGTGTAGACAGTGTCATCCCTAGTTACTGTTTTCAACCTACCATGCACAATAGAACAAGGAGGCGTAAATGGATATGAAGGGAAGTGAGGCTGGACCACTGCTATCTACAACAAATGAATTCACCTGTTGTGTTCCTCACACAGGTCTATAGTGGTATACAAATCCTGCTCTTGCAATAGAAATATCGTGGTCGATGTACCTAATCTGATATCATTAACTGACACATAGTGTTGGGGAAAAAAGAAATTTCTTACTCTGGAGCTTTTTTATGATCTTCCTGAAAGATACAACACTACAGAAACTTTAGAATATTTACTGTCATATTGAGTGGTTGCAAGTTTCCTGAAACTTAATGCGATGATTTGGAAAAGTGTGTTGAATTTCATGATTTAGAAAACAGTTTAAGCAAGTGAAGAAAAAGATTTGGCAATTAGATTAAAATAAAATAGGGTTTTCATTTTGGCACTCATGTTCATACAGGGCCATTTATTGCCTGGAGATCTTTTGAGAATTTAGAACTAAATTATTTTTTTCTCTCACCAGTGTATCTGTCTTAGTACTAGAGCACCTAAATAGTGAAGTTTTTCAAGAGTATTTTAATGTACATTTCATTAAGCAAAACCATTGTTTTTTAAGCTAATATCTTTTCAATGAAAAATCATCTGGGGACTGTAATATTTACAAGATAGAATGCCTTCTCAACAAATGGAGATAAAGAAAGAATCTAAGTTCAACAGCAATTCTCCCCTCCAATAATAAAAATAACAACTCTAATAATAACAACTCTAATAAGAACAACAGCTACAGTGGCAATAGCAACAGATGCCTGAGACAATTTTACTGTTGAAGATGGTCTATTGTTCCAGATAATCTAGCGGAAGGCACCCAGATTTAGGTACACTGAGGTTTTCTTGTCTCACATCCCAAGGGAGATTTCTAAACAAAGGTATGTAAGACAACATTCCAAAGAACCTAAATTTTTACGGAAGTGAAAACCTACTTTTCTTCTAAATCCTACTAATACTTTTGAAGCTTTGGACTGTCCTTACTCTGGTGAATATAAATTATTCAGCCTTAGAAGAAATGCCGAAACTAGACTGAAACAACCTAGTCTCTAACTGATTGGAAGTGTATTTGTGCTGGCAATATCTTTTAAATGTATGAAAAGGAAATAATCTCTTAAATAGCATGTAGAACCTGCTATTGTTAAGTGAAAGATTGAAAAAGGGTTGACTATTGATATAGAATTTTTGCTGTTGCTGTCTTGTTCTATAAGGTAGACATTCGCTTAATGAAAAAATTGCTGCTATATTAAAGAAAAAAACAATTGATCCCATGTATCAGTTATCAAATGGTTTATAGGTTATGTTTTACTATAAAACAATACAGAAACTAATCTTGATGATGCAGTCAGGCTTGCTTCAAAAGGTTGTTTTTAAGCGCTTTTTTTTTCAGTTCTACTACCTGAAAAAAAAAGGTAAGATATACAATGAGGTAGGAGAAGGCATTTTTCCTACTGACACAAGTGTTATATTTACATTTCTTATTCTTGTAACTTTAAGGAATGTTACTTTCAATCTCTTATCTTATGCCTGTGAATATTTACAATTTATTAAATTATGCAAAATTCTGAACTTCATTTCATACATTTTATTTATCTTTATAAGACATATTTATTTTCCCTGTATAGATATGAGTTGTAAAAAATCTTAAAAGGCCAGAAATCAATCTGATGGTTCAGAACATTTTTTTTTTTGCCAGATTAAATAAAACACATGAGAAAAAAGCATTTCTAAATCACTGCACTTCATATATTGTGGCAATTAACATTTCAGATAAAAAAAATGCTTATGTATTAACGATAATGAAATTATATATTGCTAATATTCATTAATATTCTAACCGTTTTCCCGTAAGAAATACTTAGTAATCTAAAAAGGAGCATATGTTTGTGCAAATTATATTCTCCCTTAAGATTTTGTAAGAAGCTCATCATAATAAGCAATTATATGGTACTTCTTTAGCTTAAACTTTTAGATTAATCACAGAAAGGTTTTGTGAATAACCTTCTTGCTAAGAACACACTTTAATGTGACAGGTTTATCTTCAATTAGTTTTTTTAAAGAGTCTTCTTTGTACTATTTGTCATGTTTTGGTTTATACAAAGACAGGGTATTCTTTTTACATATATATATTGATGTAAAAGATATTCTACTGAGCATACTGCTTTTAGTTAATAATTACTGTGATAAAATTGGGGGTTTTTACTGTTTGGCTGCTTTTGTATGCACAATTTGGCTTTTGATGATCAAGATGACAAAATAATCATGCAAACACTCTAACTAAAAGGTAAGCCCCGTGCTGCACTTTGAAGAAATGTACCTTTTGTAGTTTTATCTCATTATTTGTAGATGTCAATTAACCCTATTTAATATATTTTCTCACAAATAATTTGCATGTTTGAATGGTTCCATGCCTTTAGGGTGAGACAGAAAAAAAATGTCTGACTACAAATTCCAGTCTTCTGTACTTTTATTTGACATTATCAAAATGTACCACAGAGGCAAAATGTCATGTTATGTCATAATATAAAATGACAAGCTCTGTACAAACACATGAACAGCAAATCTTTTATCTGGTATTAGTGAAATAAGTAGCAAAGGTATAAATGTCTTCATTTACAAGGGATCTGGATACTGTAACTAAAGACAAGTGAAATCTTTTTAAAGAGAAGCTTTTAAATGACTGGTTGTGCATAAAGTAACATGAGACAGTTAGAATGGGAATGCTCTTTGCAATAAAATAAGTGGTGTTACCATTTAAACAGTTGCTTTTTCTTTGATAACTTTAGGCTCCTTCATGTTGTCTAAGTGTTCCCACCTGGCTGGGTAGCACGAATCATAGGGTATTTCTGATGTGTCCAGTGTGCAGAGGACAGCTTTCCAGTGGCAGGGTGTAATTTATCAAATAGTAGATCACTAGGAGAATGTATTTACCACTTCAAGTTGGTCACTGGTAAATTCTCAAGATAACACTGCTATTTGTGAATAACCTTTTCCAGCTGTCTCATGAAGACAGATCTGCATTTGATGCAATGTAGAGAATGAAATGAAGCACTGTAGTACAGGAAGAAGTGGGTTATGGCCCTATGTAGTCTCATAGAGGTTGGAGTAAGACTAGCAAGGATTGAAGTGACATTATCACTTAGAAATTAAGATATTCCCCAGGACAAGACAATACAAGAACTCAGATAAAGGCGATATTTGTCCAGATGAATATACAAAGAAAACATACCCTGTTTGAACACAGATTTACATGGATTTTGGAAGTATAAAGAAGGTAAATTAAACAAAGAAATAGACATTATAATGTTTAATATGTTCAAATTATATTTTAACTGTTAATTTTTATATGTGTGGTCATAATATGTTGCTCTTGATAATAAAAGCAATTAGTGTGGTATTTGTTACTTCAACATCTCTCTCTCAGATGCCTAAATCTTAACTCATTGTTTAACTCAGCTGCACCAATAAAGAATGCAGAGATAAAATAGCTGTCAGAGCAAAAGTTACCTCAGCTATCTCAGATACTTATCTTAAGGTACAATGATAAATTATTTTATGCGTGTTTCTTTTTTCTCCCACTGATTATGAAGAGAACTCAGGCCAGATAATTCATCCCCTATGACACTTCTCTGATGACAGCATGAATCACCCTCCTAGTTCTTGTTTCTTGTTTTCCTCTCCACTACATAAAGGAAGTTAGATAATTATTTCATGTGAATTAAAGGGGAAGCATATAGTCCTACATTCTCAACTGTTGCTGAGTTCAGCTCTGCTATGAGTATACTAGAATATATACTGATTATCTTTTACTTTTTTGCCTATTTTTCTTTCTGTTCACAGAATAAAAACTGCAGACATACTCTTTTTTTTCTAAGGTATCTAACTTAATTTCTAGTGTTGGAGATTTACACTGAGGTTTTACCTAAAAATTTATTCAGAAACGGACAAAATAGAAATAAAGCCATAAAACTAACCTTATTCCCTTGTTGGTTTTGTGTGGGCTAGAGGTAATTTTTGTCATAGTATGGAGCTAAGTTTTGTATCTGGGCTGAAAACACGATTGATAAATCAAGGGATGTTGTTCTCAGCTGTTACTAAGTGCTTACTCAGCATCAAGACTTTTTCTATTTCTCTATTTCCCACACTACCCCACCAGAAAGGGGTAGGCAAAAAGACAGGTGGGGACACAACTGGGACAGCTCATCACAAGTGATATCCATTGCCATTTGATATTGTGGGCAGCAACAAAACCTGGGGGAAAGAGGGAGGAAGGGAGGACATTCAGATTTATGACATTTGACTTAACAAGTCACTGTTACATGTGGCAGAGCCCTCTGTTTCTAGAGACAGCTTCCTCTGCTTGCCTATGCAAAGTGGTGACTGAAATCCTTGTCTTGCACAGGTGGCTTTCCTTCATTTATTAAACCATTTTTATTTTGACACAAAAGTTAAGTGCCTTTGCACTTCCAGTTCTCTTTTCCATCTCACTGCAGGGAATTGAGTGAGCAGCTATATGGGGCTTAGCTGCCTACTAGGGTTAAGCCACAACCTCTTCTAAATTCTTATGCATAACCTGTTTTTCAATTCTTTGTGTGGTGGAAATCCTTTTATAATTCAGCTTACCTGTTGAAAATATATTTGCATCTACAAGCATATTTAGTATTTCTTTATTATCATTGCATACACCATAGGGATAAAGTGACTTAAGCATTCAGTGGAAATATTTAGCCCTTTTTATGATATTACTATGCTAAGAATAGATCTCCTTGTCAGAAAAAAAAAAGAAAAAAAAGTTTGATTTAACTTCATCTTTACCCTTGCATCCCTCTTTAGAAATCTACATATTCATTACAAGAATTTATTCCAGTTTTTTAGATGTGCACAGAAGCACAGGTGCACGTGGGCACACACATAAACCAATTACAGCTTTATAAGATTAATTTTTGAATTAAGTTGGAAGCTTTATTGGAACAGCTGAACTAGTTGCTTACCAAGGAAATTTTCCACAGTTACAAAGCTGGTGCTTAAGTATCAATTCCGTTAATGACATAGAGCAGTCACTGAAGGAAAAATGCAGTGGTATGTCACTTGAAATTCTGTACAAGTGAATGATCATTGTTATCAGATGGGTCCAAAGGTCAACTTGAGTTCTGCAACAATGTTCTAAGACTTTGACATAGCTTGATCAATCTCATCTAAAACAATCCGTCTGGGCCCATTAGCTTCACTTCAGGTGCTGGCTTTGTTTCTCTTCATCAATGGATTTGCACTGCTGCATTATTATTTGCTTGGCGATTTTTGTCCAGGGTTTTTTGTTTGTTTGGTTGGGTTTTTTCCACAGAGCTTCAGATATTCAGCACATTAACTAGTGAGATAAATATATGGATCATATGAGCTTTCTCTATGAGGACAGTGTGTCAAATGAGCTTTCCAGTGGTGTTGTATGTCAGAAAGACAAAGTCTGAATAGGAGTTACAAAATTTACAGCAATGTGGTTACACTATTTATTAAATATAAATTTTACACTAAAAGGCAGTGAAAAACTTGGATGACAAATACCATACACTCTCCACCTATAAAGGGTATCAAAATGAAGTGCCTGCAAGTCTGTTTGAAGCTATGAAAATATAGAATATTAAGGAAAAATATTATTTTTTTTTGGAATTGTGTTCCTGGCCTGAGCAGAAACTCAAAATCTCTATGAAAACTCTTGGATAATATTTATTTTGTAGCTTGAAGCCAAATTTCTAGTCTTTTTAACTAGTAGTTCAAGTAAATTTTCCATATTAAATTTTTGTTTCCTGATTGTCTTAAGAAACTTCTGATCATAAATAGTGATATTAAATTTGTTTTCTGATCACATTAATTTACCATTACTTTGCTGTCAGAAGAAAACAATTATATAGTCTTTTAGACCATGGCGGGTTTTTTTTCCTTTTCATTTTATATGCTACTGCTCTTCAATAAAAATTTTATCCTGTGCAGATAGATGAAGCCCTAAGGGCAGATCTCAGTCTTAAACTAACATAATGGCATACTTCAAATGCTGTATGAGCTTAAAGCAGAAATTGTAGACAGGAATAATTTTATTTGTTGCATGCATGTAGACTGAAATTTGAATTGAACTCAGGTGATATCCCCAGTTTGGCAGTAAGCAAAGGTTACATAGTGTAGCAGCAAAACTTTTTTCTTTTCTTTTTTATACTTTGATATATAATGTTATACTAAAATGTTATGTTATACATATATAATGTTATACTAAAATATAACATGAAGGAGTTAGGGTCAAGTTTTCTCCACAGTCTCCATTTCTCACCTGTGCATGCTCAGTATATATGATAACTACGCCTTTTCCAAAGATTCATCCTATTTCCCCTCTATCTGTTTAGGTTTAATAACACCTGCTAACAGAAGTTTTTTTACTGGAAGAATGGTCAGGAATTGGAAGAAGTTTTCCAGGGAGGTGGTAAAGTCACCATCTCCAAAAGTGTTCAAGAAGTGTCTATACGTGGCACTTGGGGATATGGTTTAGGGATGAGTATGGTGGTGCTGGGTTGACACTGGGTCTGTGATTTTGAAAGTCACTTCCAACTTTCATAACTCTGTGATTCTGTGGGAAAAGAGTTTGGAAAAAAAATACATCTTCAAAAATTAAAAAAAAAAATACTTGATTCTGTAAGAAAGGAGCATTTTTCTCTGTTTCCCAAAACACTTATCGGTTTTGGGAAAAGAAGGAGCTTGGATTATAGCACTCCCAAGGTACGATAAAATTTCGCTCCAGGATTGTAAGAAACACAGAGCAGAGACAAAAATTTAAGGCAGAAAAGTTTTAACTGGGAAATACAATGAACTGATAAATGTGTAGAACTGACTGGAAGGCTGGGTGTCAGAAAGCAACAAGACAGATGTATTGATTTTGGTATTTGTGTGGAAATTACTAGATACAGGACTGAGATCTTAGGGGAAAGCTTCTGTGAAGGTACAACATCCACATTTTTTCATAGCTCTTCAAGCACCGCAGATACACACTGTTGCCTGAAACAGAATGCTATTTATGTGTGTATATGTGTGTATATGTGTGTGTGTGTGTGTGTGTGTGTGTGTGTGTGTGTGTGTGTGTGTGTGTTTTACTAGCACCTTTCCATACTTAATCCTTTTTATTCTGGAAGATACCAATCACAGTTCTACTTTGAGAACTTACAAGTACTTATTCCTAAAATCTGCAACACTTAACCTGGATAAAAATTTTTAAAGTTTAGTAAAGTGAGACGGTACTTTACGGAAGAACAAGGGGAAAAGGAAGATTAAGATAATATCTTGATATAGAATAGAAACTTCTTATTAACATTCTTCTTTACAAATCTATGCAAATTGTTTAAGCTCATGTTATTTTTATTTCTATTCTAAAAACTAAATAAAATATCAACAGTTATTCTCAATAATTTCATTGAACATAGAGTATGTAGATGCTTTACCAAGTACCTTTTGTGTAGACAGACTTACATCAGTGAAGTATGAGTTGCAAAACTCAAAGATCTTCTGGATATAATAAATGCATAAGACATGAATTCTGTTTGCCAAGGCTTAGCAAGCATTGTGTTTAATCTGCTGGTAGGGGTAAATAAATTTCTACCTTTGTGTCTTTGAGAGTGCATACAGAAGGCAAGTGGAAAAGTAGTCAGGATTCTGAGGTGCAGATAGGAATGATGGCACAGTAGAGAAATTGAAATGTTCAAAGGTAATGTAGCTGGATAAAGGCGTCATCTGGACCTTGGGGCTTATAGTAGAAAAGTGAGTGAAAAGAAGATCTGGACATGTAGGGAGCTACAGGAGAGACAAGATTTGGACAACAACCTGGGCTCCATCAAAAAAAGCACGGTCAGCAGACTGATGGAGGTGATTCTCCCACTCTCTCTCACGAGATCCCACCTGGAATACTGCATACAGTTCTGGTGCTCCCAACATAACAAGGACATGGAACAGTTACAGCAAGTCCAGAGCAGGGCCAGGAAGTTGAAAAGGGGACTAGAGCACCTCCACTATGAAGGCAGGCTAAGAAAGTTGGGGCTGTTCAGCCTGTTGAAGGGAAGCTTGTGTTGAGACCTCATAGCAACCTTCCAGTATCTGAATTGGTCCCACAAGGAAGCCAGAGAAGCACACTTGATCAAGAACTGTAGTAACAGCATAAGGAGTAATGGGTTCAAACTGAAACAGGGGAAATTTAGGTTAGCTATATGGAAGAAATTCTTTACTGTTAAGGTGGCAAGACACTGGAACAAGTTGGTCAGAGAAGTTGTGGCTGTCCCATCCCTGAAGTGGTCGAGGACAAGTTGGATGGGGTTTTGAGCAACCTGGTCTAATGGAAGGTGCCCCTGCCTATGCCAGGGTGATTGGAATTAGATGATCTTCAAGGTCCTTTCCAACCCAAACCATTCTACAATTCTGTGATTCTAGAAGAGCAGAGATTACTTGAGAACTCTACAAAACCTGTGACTCAGTGAATAGAAAAGAAGGAATTGAAAAGGAGAGGCATTTCAATTACCATGTTTGGCTAAGGTGGAAACATTGTTGATTGCTGCAGATGTTTGTTGAATGGTAGAGCTCCAGTGTTGAGATTATGAAAACCATGACTATCACTTCCTTTACCATCTACTATTATCAAGACATCAGATAGATGGGGTACAAATTAACTGGAAACTTCATTACATGCTCTGCTTCTTGTTCGAATCATCAGCCATTTAGTTTCTTTTCTTAGTGTCATTTTTCTTTCCCTATTCAATGGTATTTACTTGCAAGATGACATTTACTTATAAAGTGACAGTCTTTTTCACCCTCAAGTGACATTTCTATGGCACACTGTGCAAATGTTTGGCAAAGATTTGCTGGATCGATTAGAAGAAACAAAGGAAAAGCACACAACAGATGTTGATTTTCTTGTTACTGCGACTATCGTTTTGAAAGACTGACACAGAATTTCCAGGTTTTTCTGTCTTCTTGGCTGCAATATAAAAAAACTTGCCCAACTGCAACACACATATTTTTATCTTCATTAAACTGACTCTGAAGACTCTTAATGAGGGAGGCTCTGTGTCATCTTTCACAAGATGAGCTGTTCTGAAAACAGCAAAACCACTACAGGACAGTCATGCATCAAGCATGAAATTAGATGGACTAGTTTGCATGTATAAAACTGACTTTACAAAAGTCTTTTCTCTAGCATCTTAGCATTCAAAGAGCCGTTTTCCCCAGCATTTCCTTTATTTAACTATTGCATTAATTTTTAAGGAAGATAGATTTTCAGAAAAATCCTGAGCCGACTGGAATACTATAATTTTAAAGTATCAGTTTTCCATTCCTTTTGTAATGAAAATTTTCTGAAGAAGTGGATACATGAATGAAAAAGTATGTTGATATGATGATACATCAGTGACCTTCAGGAACTGTTTGATGTGATCTTTTTTATTTGGGCATTTTCTTATTAGTTGCAGAAACAAGAAAGAATTAATCTGGTCTTGGCAAAACCTCAGTCATTAAAGACCCTGTGCTTTTGGTTGAATCTATAATTCACTGAATTTGGCACCACAAGTTTATAATCTTTTAAAGAATTTAATTTTAAAGAAAACAATCAAAATGTATCAAGTTCCCATGTTGGTTTAATAATTTTTAAAAATAAAAGGTATTTGGATGTTTATGCTAAACAAATTCATCGAACATTAGAGGTTACATTTAATAGTCTAACCTCACTCATCTAGAGTCATTTTATATAATTGAAAATGTTTGGATTGTCTGCACAGGGTTTAAAATACACAGCCCAGATACACAGATTTGAAATACACAACGTATCCCTTGTGGGATACACAAAAACTTCTAGAGCAGCAAGTGGATGCCAAAGGGGATGCTCAAAGGTATCTCAAATGACTCTGAACTCTTTAAATACAAGATACTCAATTTTCTTCTTGTTTGTTTTTTGTTTGTTTCTTTCTTTGTTTGTTGTGAGAACAAAATTCATTGTCTAGTGATCTGTTTCAGACCAAATATGGGATCAGTTTTCACAATTGCACTGAGAGGGGTTTTTGTCCTTCAGTTCTCACAGTTTCTTCCTTTTAATGAAGAGTTGCCAATCAGATACTTTATGTATTGAAAAATCATTACTTAGGTAAAAAACTGGTCCTCAGAAAGGGAAAGCCACCTAGATATTAAATTGTATGGGCAGACTTAATCAAGTCCCCAACTAACCACACCTAGTGACATACAATTAGTGCCTTATTTCAGAGGTTAACTGATCCACAGTTTCAAGTGCAGCTCTAATTTAGTTTTGACTCTCTCGTGTCTCATGTGACAAGTCAGTGTAGCATAGGGTAGTTCTCAGCCTAAAGATATCTAGCTAAAAACGTCCAGAGTAAAAATGACTGTCTAAGATCTGCCTTGTCTCTTGAAAGGAAATCAGTCCTCACTTACATTAAAAGGAGATTTCAGCAAGTACAGTTCTGAGTTCAGTGCTTACATAGATGGGATGAATCCAGCTTTTACTGTACTTCCCAGACCAGTGATTTCATGTGCCTAAAGCAGAGGTTCCATTCAACAAGCAAGCTGTTGTACGTTGCTTGTTTCACTTTACTAATTATAGTTAGGGATGGTCCTTGTATGAGACATAGTGACACTTTAATTGGAGAAAATACAGCCTCTCAGATATGAGATCAAAAAAGCTTACTGTTACTGAAGTATGGCCATCCACTAGCAGCTGGGATCTGCAGTAAACTTTAAATGAGAGTCCAAGTGATAAGAATGGGCATATTCACTTATTTAGATACTGATATAATTTCTGCAATTATTTCTAGGAGTTTTCCCCAGCTCACTAGGTCATGTGAGTTTACTCTGAGCTGATTTTCCCACAGATTTTTCTCATTCATGGACTAGTCTTGATTAAATGAATTTTCAGATCCTGAATCATATTGTAAATTAAATTCTTATTCTGTCATTCCTACTATTAAGTCTTTATGAAATATATGTCTCCCCATGTAACTTTATGTAATATATGCAATATAGTAAAATCTTTGTTAATCTGATTCTTGTACTATGTTTTAGTTATTTTTTCCTGAATTTCTTAAATTCTGATTATGGGTATTTGATTTTTCATTTTCCTTCACATTCTGGGATGAATGGATATCATGAAGTGTGGTTCTTGTCAAAACCTCAGAAAGGCTCTGAAAGTGTCCTTTTTAATCATGGAAAAGTAAATAAAAGGACGAAATTGCAACTAAGAACAATGCTCTGAATTGCTAGAGTCCTGTGAGTATGATTCTATCTGAATTAGTTTTTATGTTGGATATGAATTCATATAATATAAAGGAGAAGTGAACAAATAATTTACATTATGAAAATGTCAGATTTTTAAATTAAGCACAGTAGGCTGGACAATGCTGAATAGATCTTTTAAAAAATTGCTGCCCACACACTAGCACACATTATCATTCTTATCAGAATCAAACAATTAAAGTTTATATAATTTTTGTTCTACACACTATACATATATATGTATTTTTAAAATATTTTTATAGTCTAAGAATACACAGACTTTGCATGCTTACTTATATCTTAAATAAAGAGTGAGAATATTTTTAATATGTTAAGATCACATGCAAATTTCCTCTGAGGAGCTGTGTGCATTAATATGATATTATTTTATTTAATTAGTTCCACTTTTAAGAAATATTCTGTAAGTGTTTCATCTTTCACCACCATTGGAGTCCCCAAATGTGTTGTATGAATTTGTACTAGTAATAATCTCTATATTATCTTTTGAAAAAACAGTTTCGTTAAAATTAAATTGCATTACTCTTTAATCTACTTATAGATATAAAAATTGTGTAATATTAAAGGCTATATTCAATATTAAAGGGCAGTAGTTACAGTTAATAATGAAATATAGAGATGATAAATGATAGGGGTTTTACATGGCAGAAAAAAAAAGGTGATGACATATAGGAAAAAAAAAAAGAAAAAAAAAGAAGGAAATATGGAAAGAAAACTAAAAAAAAAAAAAAAAAGGAAGAATGCCCAGAAATGGAAACTCTCACTTTTACAGTCCTTAGCTTACTTATCATCATAAGACAAAAAAATGCTTCAACTGGTTGGATAATTAGATTCTCTACGTTTTTATAGAAAAATAAAACATTTATTAAAAGGCCATCACATAAGAATTACAAGGAATAATGACTGTCCTTAGGGGAAAAAAATATATCTCTGAGTAATTAATGATGAAAAATATATTGGAGGGAGAGGAAGAAAAATAATGAAAATAATGAATATACTTTTGCAATACAAAAAAATATGAAACAGCCTAATCAAGGTGCAGAGCACAAAGTCCTGTGGAAAAAAAGCGTTATTTAATGTTGTATTGTGTAGGCAGATGGTAATGATATAAGAGCTGCTAATGCAGTGAGCCTTATTTCATCCTAAATTCTGTACCAAGTGATAAGCCTACACAGATTTAGTATCCTTATATGGTAGCATATTTGGTCACATGAAGTTTCAGATATAAATATTACAGAAATCCAAGGTTGCAATTAATCAATTCAGCTGTGCTATGAAAGTTTTTTAATCAGTTTCATCTCAATTCTCTGAGCACTGTTTAGGGCTGCTATCAGTGAATGTTAAAGTACGAGCGTTAACTGCAGTCTGTTAACAGGTGTTTATTCAGTTATGCCTTGGAGTGAAATATTTCTCCTGAGACTAGAGTTCGAAGGAAACTCATTTGCTAGATAATTTTCTACAAGGGTGTATATTTTCTTTTATTTCATTTTATTAATCTAATAGAAACTAGATCTAGGTTCTAATGACCTTGAGTTAAGAAACACTCAGGCAAAAACACAGAGCAAGATAACAATACAACATAGATAAGATATTGACAGCTGTAGACAACCATTGCCAAAACATTTCTGGTCAGTGCTCCATGTCACATGATTAAATGCTGGTCTTTTCTGTTAGGTAGAGGTTGATTTAGCCCTCAGTGTATACCACAATTTTACTTTTTTTTTTCAGTTTAACTCAAAGGTAACTCTTTGCGTCTGTGAACCTTTAAGGGATGGCCTTGCTTCATCTATTTCTTAATCCTAAGAACCCCTCAGACACTCATTGGATTGTTGGTACAGAGAGTGAATTCACAATAAACAAATGTCTTGAAGGAAACAAAAGAAAAAAGGAAGAAATAAAAGTCAGATGTGACATCAACTCAGTAAAAAAATTGTTTGTACCAAACCCACCATATATTTCAAAAGAGAAAAGAACTGGTCAGAATAAGAGATATTTGGAAGATAATAATACCAAAGTTCATTTTGTTTTGGTTTAGTTTTAGTTTATTTTTTGAACTTTTATGAGAATGTTAGAACAGGGGTTGCCCCTGTCATGAAAAAAGGACACTTGTTTTCATATTCACACAAATTTTACACTAAAGCATTACAAATGAAAAAGTAAACCAAGCTTTTTTATTTTCAAAAAACATTTTAGATGTCTATAGTCAACTGTAGGCTGTTTCTGCAAAGGCAGCTACAACCAGTTAAGAAATGATAAAGTGCCTCTCACTGACAAATATTGCTGGGACAATCATCTTTCTTTGTAATTTAATCCTTCAGTTTGAATAGTATTCTAGATGTAGCTAAGGGTTAAAGCCAAATTCTGAGTGATAAGTTATGCATATGGTGACATTCTGTGCGTTTTTTGTTTCTGTTTTGGTTTTATGTCTCTCTCCTTTTCTACAGTTCAAATATGACCATAGGGTTTTATAAGAGTTCTCTTTTTTTCCCTTGCTCTCTTTTTATTTTCTTTTTTTCTTAAACTTCCTTCATTTCTAAACCGTGTAAGGATCCTGGCATGTACCATCTTTCACAAGTCAGAACGATCATTTCTAGAGTACTGTCAGGTTAGATAAACTTTCCATCTTGTGTTAAATCCTGAGTTGAAGTGCTTAATTCTAACACAACCTTCCAGAGTATGACAGCGTGACACTAGGAATCTACTGATACATGGAGTAAGTACATCCAGAAACTGAATGACTCATTGAACTTTTAGAATATGTCTTCCCTTATAAGCTTCAAATTTTATTAGCATAATTCTTGTTAAATGGTTGGATAAGGTTTCACATTTTTAAGACTTTTTCAGATTCGTGATAGCTATAGATATAAGTCCATATGTATGTACACGTGTGTGTATGTATATATATATATATTTATATATATAAAAATAAGTGGGTAAGCAGAGACATAGCACCATATTAGCATTAAACTGATGCGTATGCTTAAGCAAAATTATTATTTCAAAGATTCAGAAAGTGTTTTATCATAAAGGCGATGATGATGATGATGATTTCATTAGTGGATTTCTGTTGGATTTGGTTGATGCTGAAGTTTTATTCTATGTATATGTTTAGATTTCTTGTAGTATGTTTGCCAGCTGTTGAAGGTCAGTTTTTTTGTGGTGTAGACATGGAAACACGTGTGGCATATCACTGTACCAAGAAAGATAATTTTAACACAAACTTATGGAAAATTGTGGCAAAGCCAACAATTCACTTAAATACACAGTTATGAATAACTGAAAAGAGGTGACCATATCACAATAATTCTTTTAATACTTTCCACTATTCTATGATCTAAATAATAAATGAACTCTTAAAAAAAAAATATTTGAAGCAATAGGCAAGAAATTACTGTGCAAGGAAAGAAAGCTAAATGTGGAAGATTTATTCAAGGAGGAAAGAGTTTTGCTCAAGGAGGTTTTGTCTGCTGGGAATACTAGGCCTAGGAAAAACCCATTGTGGGAGAAAATTCTTTCCCATGAATAGTGCTACCTATTTTCTGCCTGTCTGTTTTAAGAAGTTAACTCCCCTGTCGCAAGAAGAGATAAAAGTTCTCACAGACATGCTTGAGACCCCTGCTGGGAGAGAGGGAGACCATAAAAGCACAGGAGAAAACACAGTCTTGAAGCTATATACATGCAAAAGGTGCAAATACACACCTGTTATAAAAGCATCAAAACAGGCTTCCCACTGCTTTTTGACCCTGCTATGTTTGTCTTAGCTGTGTATCCAAGGTTTCTGACTTTCAAAAGATTCAAGATAACCAGTTTATTTAAGCTTTAAAATACAGGCTGATTAGGAACCTGAGAAAACATGAGGAAAATATTTCTAAGATCCAGTAGAAAGAAATAAACCTAGATAAACTGAGACTTTAGAATAGACCTACAACACTTTTTTTAAATAATTGTGCTTTTATAATCATCATTTGATATGCAGGATTCTTTCTCATTTGAAGTCCTTAACCCAAGAAAGCAAATTTCTCACTGAAAATTCTGTGTTTCATTGCAAAGCTATGAACTTGACAGAGGAATTTTCAGGTGAAATTCCAGTGGGCTTCATTATAGAAGAAGTCAGAATAGATTAAGACAATGATTCCTTCTGGTCAGAAAATCTATAAACGAGAACCATCTTCCAGCAGTGACATTTCTTTGGGTTTTTTTCTTCCTTTTTTTTTTTCCTTCTTGCTTTTTTTTTGAACCTCTCCTTGGTAAAAGGAATATGTCATTAACTTTCTACTTTGCTGGGGCCTCACTAAGTACTCTTTAGTATGTCATAGCTAGAGAGTGAATCAGGCAAAAACATAGGAGAAGAGAAAATGGAGGTAAAAAAGAAGAGGAAACTTCTTTTGTTTTGTGTTTGATTGTGGGTCCCTGTGAAGCAAGGCAACAAACTAAAATGTATTTAGAAACAAACAAACAAACAAACAAATAAACAAAACCCACAAACCAGAAAATTGTTAATTTCACCTATCTATTTTAGCACAAAATAGATTAGGATGTTTTGTGTTGCTTGTTACAGAGATGAATATATATGACAACCTTGAAAGAATAAATTTTTACAGCATTGCCATATCTATTGCAATTCTTTAGTCTTTAACAATTTAAAAATTAACTTTTCCGTCTTCTATACCCACTCATCTATTGTACAAGCCTCAACTTTTATAAATTACTAGTTCCTTGATGGGCAGTTAGATATATCCTGGCAAATTGCTGTCTGGTGGTGTGCAATGGAGAATACTGTAGGCTCTGACTTGTAACTTTCATCAATTGCTCTGGCAGACAAATGTTTCAATTAATATCATTATAGGTAGAGGTGCCCTGTCTAGAGTACACGACAGCATTTTTCACAGTGCATGAGGTTGAAATTCCAAAAGGTATGTTTTATTTCTCCAAGAAAAGTTCAGTTAAGAACTACTTTAGGAATGTTGTTTGTAAAATGCAAAGCTAAATCTAGCAGTTATTTTGCAAGTACAACATTTCTGCTGGTGAATATCCAAATATCAGAGCAGATAATCACACCGGCACCTAAAATATTTTAAATATTTTCTTGCTGTGTCATCCAGTTTTCCTGATCTTTTTACTTTTTGGACCAATATATGTTATCATATTTTACATGCTACAAACCTTCTACTCAACTGGACGATAAAACTTGTAATTTCAAAGAAGTCCATATATTTTCTTGTTCCCCTGTCATAGAATATTAATTGTCATTATTTAAAGATATTTAAAAGAAATCCAGCATGGCTGATATTGCGAGTTCCAGCATTTGTAACATGGAAATTTTCTTCGTAGTTAGATATATATTTTTCATTAAAATTGCCGTCTATTATTTATCCTGCTAATAAAAAGGGCTAATGAGTATATCTTCTAGTTAATATCAAGGGCTTTACCTAATAAAGGATGTGAGGATTCTGAATATTGCTTTTTGAAGTATCTAACTTTATTCTGGAGTGGGACACACAATCTCTGATTTAGGTGCCTAAACACCTATATAGAATATAAGGAAAACAGACTACCTCAAAATCGGATGTAGAAACCAATATTCAGGAAAAAAATATAGAAGCAGAGTGTATCTCTTCCTAAATTGTTACCAACAGGACTGCCACTTGGAATTGACAGTCTGGAATTGTTCCGGTGAAAGCAGACCAAAAGGCAGTTCTCTCCTTCTCTGAGACCGAATATAACTTGTATTAAATTCTGCTCTCTGGAAAATGTCGTAAGTTTTGATGATAACAAGCACTGAAATCATCTCCATTTTGTCCAGTTTTGATATGCAATTTGTAGGTTCTGAATGATACTAGGCTTCTACCTATTTAGGCTCATAAATCTGAAATGCATACAGAGGTGCAGCTTAAATAGTGAGGTGAGCATCAGTGATAAAAGGAAAGTACTAATATAGGTTAAGTGACACTGGCTTGAGACATGCTCAGGAACTAACAAATTTAGCCTGTGATGTCTACATTCTGTTGAATTCCCACTCCAAGGACTGTGGTTGCCCATTGCCTCTAACGTATGTTATGTTTTCACCCATTATGGGTTATCAGTCACTTTTTTTCTGGGAGTTGGCAACTAGTTTTGAAGAAAACAAACTGTTACTCTTCAATACAAATAGTAAAGAAAGACAATAACAGTATATTTTAAAGTACTACCTATATTAGAAACTAATAAAATCTCTTTAGGGTATCAGTAATCACAGTTAATTGCCATTGAAGATCATAGATTGCTATGTTTGTATAATGAAAGTTTAGCCTCCTTGAATTCCCTCTGTACTCTGTAACCATGACTTGGTATTTATAATATTTTAAGATATCATGCTTTTTAAATGGTGATTAAGTGTTTAGGGGGGAAACCCCTTAGACCTCAATATTGTAATTTTGAGACTGTATTTTCTAATGAGAATTTTTCATCTTGACCCTTTAGGCATTTCTTGTTCGTTATCTTTTCTGTGACCTTTAAACATTCTGGAAGGAGATATTGAGATGATACCATTCTACTCTTAGCATGTTTGTTTTACATACATTTCTCGTTTCTCTAAATGGAGATAAGGAGAGCAAGAAAGAATTGGCATCAGTAAAGTATTTGTTGCTCTTACCATATGCACCCCCTCCTGCCCCGTCCTGTGCCCTGACCTCTGCAATAACTGCTTCTAAAGGACTTTATTTCTAATTTCTCTGTGTTTCAAATCCTACATCTGTGTATGATATGAGGATCTTGTCAGAGAAAGTGATTAGAAAGGATGGGCAAAGTAAAATGGCAGGCACAATGACATTTCAGTAGTGATTGTCACAAGGAGCTGGATTTAAGCAGACATTGGCAAGACTGGGCTGCAGGAAGTTTTGCATGTCACCAGTGGCTACTGCATTAGCTATGAATGCTAATTAGCTTAAGGAGATACTAGAAAGAGAACATGAAAATATGTGACTAGAATGACTGTGGATAACTTTCCACAAAAAAAAAAAAAAAAAAAAAAAAAATAAAAAAAACAAAAAAGCTTATGAAACAAGCAATCCTTACCTAGGAAATGACAGATGGGAAACAGAAGAAAAATTATTCTGGAGATGTACTTACATTCTCCTCCTTACTTTTCATCTAGTAAAGGCATGAGCATGAATGCATATACATTGTACCGTGTCAGGATAGCATATACTCTTTACCACTGACCTTACAGAGATAAGGTGCTCATCTAGCAAACATTTGGTAAATTCATCTCCATCAAAGACATCAGGTAGTCTGCATATATTGAAAAAAACCATTGAACACACTGTGACATTTAAACAGCAAGACCTCTGTTCTTTTTTGTCCACATTGGCTGAGAGTCTGAGAGTATCAACTGTCTTATCCACAGGAATACAAATACCTTTCTTCAGACAAATGTCTATGCATCTAACAAGGATCAGCAGAGTACCCAGCTGCTCTTACCTTTATAATTTATTAAGCAAAACAAACAAACAAAAAACACCATGAACTAGATATTCAAGGTGAGAAACACAGACATTTGTAAGGTTACTTTTACTGGACTGGTCACAGGGTAAAATGTATGCCTTAAAAACCTATAGTTTTTATAATGAGTATGTATGTATTGCCTCCAATATTGTAAACATGAGTAAGCATGATTTGACAATGAATGAATTGTTATTTCCTACAATTCCTATGTATAATTTTACCTCAGCTATTGAGAAAATATGATAAGTAATACTTAAATTCCAGACTTTTGAAAATTAAGAGATACAATAACTGGTGGCAGTAACAATTCTTCTAGGTCTAAGTGTTTTTTTTTCTCCCAGGCAGACAGCTCAGAAAAACAATATCTTCATCTTCATTAACTTCAGTAATGCAGGAAGAATCCATTGCATTTATTGACTGAAAGTTCTTTAAATTTTTTAATTATTTATGGAATTTGGGATGAGTCAGAAGGGTATCAGTTTTGTTATTTAATAACTTAAATTATTAAAGGTTCATTGTATCATTGATCAAGCAGAAGAAGAAGTGCTGAAAGCCTGAAGATTATTTTGTTAGATAGCAGGCAGCTTCTGCAAGATGTTTGAGAAATATCTTTTTCTTTCAAATTTGAAAAGCTGCCATCTGGAGCTGTATTCCCACTTTTTGCTGAGCAGCACTCTCTTGGCTGAGGAGCAAAGTCATATGTACTTTTTGGGATAGCTTATTTATGTACTCTTGAGCTTCCCTTCACCAAGCAATTTTCAGTCAATCTTCCAAAAATGGGGATTTGCAGAGGCAAATCTCCACAGAGATTGGAAGGCTTTTCATGTGGAATGGTCTGGGTATATCACCTCTGCATAGCCAGTTAATCCACCATCGATTCTTTTTCAGAGTTTTTGGTTGGTATTTCATATATACTGATAAGAAAAATAAACCGAATGAGACTGGAGCCATAGTCTGTCGTGCAAACTCATGTAATACAGTCGAGATTTGAGATAGACTGGGAATGCAGTGTAAGCAGTCACTGCTTTGTAGTTGTCTATGCATGTAACCGTGCTGAAATACTTTTAAAAAACTATAGTTTTGCACAAGCAACATACTGTCAAAACACTTATTTTCAGGAGAGTGCATAAAGTCATATATGAATAGCAAATCTTCAAAGCACAGCTTCGCAGCTGTAATTAGCATTCACTACTAGAATGCAGTTCAAGATAAAGCACTAAAATATTTTTAATGTCAGAGGGTTTGGGGGTTTATAGGGGTTTTTTGTTTTTCATCTATTTGCCTTTAATCGGGACATTCTCTTTTTTGTGACATACGATTAAGTTTGGAGATAAACAAGTTATTGCTGTAGTCCTGGCATTAATAACGTTCCATACATCTGACAATATGGGATAGTACATATTTTGGAAGCAAAAAGGAATGTTTACTATGTTTGTGCCAGAAAAAGATGTTTAGCCTACAGCTATTTCATGGCAGTATCACTGTCCAAGATCTGAGAGAGATGGAACAGAATTTGCTTGCTTGCAGACTTTTGTTGTTATTTTTGCATGGAAAATAGCAGAAAGAAAGTCTAAAATGTCCTTCTATTTGAACATTCATGGCATTTCAAGACTAACAATAAGCATAATTATTTACTCTGTATAACTGCAGATAAGCATCTGTAAACTTACTTTCTACCACGACTCCTTATTCACTTGGCCTTTTTTTCTCTAAGTAACAGTGATGCAGTGGAATTCAGCAGCACACAAGCTCAACTGATATCTATCTCAATTGATTAACTGTCTAGAAGATTTGATTTTCAGAATAGGTACCCAAGAGAGCTCCAATTCATTAGTGGTTGTCCACATGTGATTAGAAACTGTGGGAGGTCTAACCCCCTCTTTTAATTGATCCAATTTCATATTCCTTGTGGTCGTTAAGTGTGTTAATGGTAACTTTGCACCTGTATTAAGAAACCAACTTACCAACATCTTATAAATGACTCTAAGTCAGCAGGTGACAAATTTAGAGGGAAAAAAAATGACATGATTGCTGCTCTAATGTTGCTGCAGGAGGGATATGAAGTAATAAAATGTTGCAATTGTTTAATCTATCATGATCAAGCAGTCATCATCTGATGATAACATGATTGTTATGTTATTACTATCCTTTGTTACTGATTGCCCCTTCTTTGCTCAAGGGTATCATTCCTTTATGTTAATAACTACACTTGCATTTATTTCACTTGGTAAGGAAGTAAGACTTTCCACTTTCTTCACTGTAATGATATCATAAGATTGCAGATAGCAGGCATTTTTAGTTATAGGTTATGCCAGAAACACAAATTCTTTATTCTTGTGCTGTGTTTACACAGACATTTTACTTGAGCAGTCTGTTTGTAAACCCTATGACAAGAAGCTCTCACTCTAATAACCTGCTGTTTCTAATGTTTTTCTGATTCCAGAAGGATTGGCAGTACTTTAAATAAATTCTAAATGCTACATAACATAGATTTTTTGATTGATTATACTGAATTTTTGATTGCTGTGTTATTTTTAATGAGTCATGTAAGAGTTAAACTTTTTATTTAGGAAGACTGTCCAAATATTTTTCAATTCTTCTGCCAAAATACATGTGGAAGATGACTGCTACCTAAATTTTATGGCATGGCTAAATGCCACAAATACAGATTCTTAGAATTGTACCTCTTCAAATGCCCAAATTTGCCCCATTCTTAGTGGCCATATGCCTAACCCCTGTTGCTTTCCAGAAAATAACTGGAGAAATGTCTATGCTCCCTAAAGGGTTCAGTCTGTGAAGCATTTTGAGAATGGTGCATTCAGCATGCACCTCCTGGATTAGGCTGTCATACAAAATGGAGTTACTTTAGGCTTTGTTACTGCACAACAGTATTTGGCAATAATATCCAATAATATCTGAGAAATCAAAGAGCATTTTGAGAAAGAAAAGGAATTGGGTCTGTTTTAAGCTGTGGCACTGTGTACCCTACACAGATAGAAGGAAATACTGGAATAAGAACAACTGCTTGGAACTGGTCAACATTTAAAAGCATTTAAGTAGGAGAATGTGAAAGACACAGGTAAGGGGAAGAAAGGAGTAGAGAAGGTGAGATGGAAAGAGTAAGATTTAGGGTAGGTGGCTTGGAGGGTAGCAGAGGAACATTATCCTCTCAGAAACTGGATGAAGTTTCTAATGTTACATAAAATCAGCCTCATTTGTTTCTGAGACAAACTAAAACATACAATTACGTTAAGTATTAACTTTAGGCCAAATACTCTTCAGAAAAGAAAAGAAGTGGTGATTTGAAACAGAGATGTATAAATATAGAAGGATGTTTCTCCTTTCCATTATCAAGTTATTAAAATTTTAAAAAAATTGACACTGCACATAGATCGTGCCACTTACTGTAAAACTGCTAGACCCTAGATATATTCTAGATGGTTTCTTGAAACACTGGAACATACAGATCAAAGATAAACCACTGCAATACACTGAGGGATGTTGAGAAATATATTTAGTGCAGGTATCTTGGCAAGCTGCAGTTCCAGCTGCCAATTGAGCTCTGAATGGTAGGAGAGCATGGGGACCTGCGGTATTGTTCAGGTGACAGGACGCTCAGGGATACGGCAGGAGCCAAGTACCCCAGACTTTTGTGTTCTTGGACTGTAAAAGTATAATATTCCAGGGTTTCCTTTGTTAAGGGCCCTCCTAAGAGACACACAGCTCTGGCTGTTATTTTGTTATTTAGTTATTGCACCAAGACAAAATTATTTTAAGGATTGGGATGTGTGAGACTTTGCTATGGGAAACCTGGGGTCAAGATGGTAAGGGCATCTGGTCTGACTGTGAGAGTGGGGTGTTTAGGGAATCAAGCAGGGCATCTGTTGGCTCACTGGAGCCACACACTGTGAAGGGGCTTTCGTCCCAGCTCAGCTTGTGTGGTTATGACTGCCAGAGAGGCTCTTGGATGGTTAGACAGGAAAGTTTCCTTAACAAGGGGAATTAAGGTAAGAGGAAGACAAGCACATCTGAGAAAATTATTGGGATGCTGACTGCTATCAATTGCTATTTCTTAGATAAATATGGAACTCTACTGACAGAGTGTACCTCTTTCCTCCTTTCCTGAAAAGCAGCAAGCATTTTGCTTATGGTTATTAAGGTGTGTTGCTTTCTATTACTCTGCAGGAATGGTGGGAAAGAGGTTTGTTCCTACAGCTGGACACTATGCTTAGCTGAGAAGTGTCAGCTGAGACAGGGTGTTAACTGGCACTTCTTGAGAGAGACAAAGGCTGTTTCCCTTAGAGAGTTAAAAGTGAGTTCTTTAGGTGTTCAGCCAGAAGCTCAGCATTCTTTTACTTCAGAGTAATGTGCTTGTGTGATGCATCCTTTGCTTATTAATTTCTCAGGAATCAGAACTCTTTAGGTGATTTGATTTGTGAAACCTCATTAGGTGATTGGTTTAAAAAAGAATAATCAATAAAATGTCTCATATAAATATGTGATATATAGTATGTGTTTATACCTATATTTTTATATAGTGATATCAGATTTGTTTAATTAGGTCAGCTGAACTAACAGATTGTCATGGCTGGCATAATGGTGTGTAATCAGCAAGTTTTGTGTCAAAGCCCAGAGTCCAAGTTTAATATGCAAGGGAAATATAGCATTCTTCACGCTTATGTTTGATGCCACATTATTTTGCTCTTTAGAACTGAAAATATGAATATAGTTGGTTCAAGAAGGTGCAAAATATGATTCTATTAACATTACCTTACAGAGTAAGTTTACATAATCCTTACATTCCCATCTGTGTCACATCTTGATGCAGAACAAAAATGTTGCCAGACCTTCTACAATTATGTTGTTAAATGAGAAAGTGTTGGAAACATCTGTAAAATCCCACCACAAAGAAAATATAAACGTTTTGTGTTTTTATTATTTTTGACAAAAATTCAAGAAACTGCAACCATAACTCCAGAGAAGAGTACATGCAGCAATACAACAAGAAGAATAAGATCACGAACACTGTTATTGAGCCAGAAGGAGGACATTTGGCCTCAGTCTAGTAATGAGAGAGGAAAGGGAGTGATACAGGTATAGGCCTAAACATTTTTATAAGAATCTAAGAGCATGGCTAAGCAGAATTCCCCAAAATGTCTTTTTTTGCTTCCTTGCCTCTTTTTCTGATTTTCTGTTCTTCGTGCAAACTCACAGAAGCTGAAGTAAATTAATAATTATCCTGCCTTAGCCTTTAGGAAAACTTAAATCTGTTGAAACTTGTCTATTTCTTGATGAATTTCCCATGGGGGAAAAATTATTATTAACTGACTAATGAATACCTGGGTCATAAATATAAATGATAAAGATTCTGTAGACAACTATTAGGTACAAAGTGAATAATTTAATTCTTCATTAATTCCTTAGAGTGAATTTTCTATTATCTTGCCAAGTTTTCCTTTATTAGTAAATTTATTTTAATCCTTATACTATTAATAGAATATCAAAACAAACAGAAACAATTACATTAATCAAAAATGTGTAAATAGTTTTCACAGAATTCCAGGCAAATTCTCAGTTTGTTTAAACTGATTTTTATCCAACAAATTCAATGATATTTGTTCGTAGCAGTTGAAGGCTACAAACTCCTGATATCATAGAAAATGTACTTGCTTTGGGACCCTACCTGATATTGCATTTTTAAATTGCTACAAGCCTGGTGCATTGATAGCCTGCTGTGAGCAATTCGGACTGGGATTTTTTTGTTTCAGCGCAAAATGGGAAATGTAGTCTACGTTGAGAGATCTCAGAAAAGAACAACTATAATTAGAACTATACAACGGATGAATAATTAGGAATTATAGTAGCTTCAGCAGATGTAGAAAAACACATTCTGCTGATTTGTTCTCCATGAAAAAAGTTTTGCATTATTGTAATCAGTGGAAAATTCTTGGTGCATGAAAATTGATGTATGAAGAATAACTATCTTGCTTTCTATTGTACTTTATAAATACACTAAATTTTCACAGGTTACCATTTAGGTATCTATGTGCTGAATGTTTTATTATAATATTTGTGATGATGAGCAGTGCAGAAAGACACAAACTGTTTGTCTTTACCTGGTGACAGGATTTGAATAAGCTGAAAGGCTTCACAGGAAAGAGAAGAATCCTCTGAACTTCAGGATAGAGCAAGCAGTGAATGGGAAATAGAGCATATGCATATATGCCTTTATCAGCACATGTGGAGACACCAGAATTCAGAGGGGTTGATCTTCTACTGTATACTACTTCTATGATTTGGCAACAATTTCACCCAACAGAGCAGTTTGCTTGCCTGGCTTCTAGGCTCAGACAGAATTTTGAAATCCAGTGTACTCCAGGTCCTCTGAAGGACTCAGTCTAGTGGGCCTTTTAAGAACAAGCCTACCAGGAAGACTGAGCCCTTCATAATATGCAGCGGTACCTTCTCTTTCAGAGTGTTCTAAAAAGAGTTTCTTGCTTTTCATGTGCTTACTGGCTTGAGTCCTCACAGCAATCTTCAGAGCAACTACATTTATTCCATTCTGCATAAAAATACTTTGCCTTTGTATAATTTAATTTGTTTGATTGAAGTAATTTAAGAGCAGAATCAGATCTTGTATGAACACTTCAGGAATAAGATAGCATTTTCTTCTGTTTGGAGACGGTGATTACTCTTTGTGACTAAGCATAAATACACCATGTATTGTTATTACCCTTTATAAAGATGTTTTCATGATGAGAATAATTTGGATGATTACATGATGTTGAGGTATTGTGTTTTTAAAGTTACCTTCATGATTATTTGTCTTCATTCTGAAAGTTTTTGGATCTATAGATCTTGGATCTACAGATTTTTATCTGCTGTACATGCAATTTTTGTCTTGATTTGCAAAACAGTTAAGATTAAAATAGTTTTCTGACACAGCAAAGCCTTATATGTTTCCTTTTCGTAGTCCATTTTTATTTCCTTCTATCTTTTTAAAGTCATATGAAAGAAACAGAAGTCAAATGCTTCGTCTGAATTTTGCTTGTGTTAACCTGCTTTGTTAAAAATGCCATACTCGGACAATGTTTATATCAATAATCAAAGGTTTAAAACTTGCTTACATTCCTACAAAAGCAATTCTTTTATGAATAAGTATTTAAGTGATGGGTAGGGTCTCAAGATCAGCTCAGCTGGCTAGAGCATGGTGCTAATAACGCTAAGCTCATGGGTTGGATCCCTGTATGGCCCATTGACTTAAGAGTTGAACTCAATGATCCTTGTGGGTCCCTTCCAACTCAGAATATTCTGTGATGGATCTCAGTAGGATTCTGGGCCAACCTAGCAAAGCAGGGTCAGCTGCTGGGCAGATGAAGTTCTTCAGGACTTTATGCAGTCCAGTCTTGAAATCCCATGCCAGTCTCTTTGGACATTGGTTCACTACTTTCCTTACAAAAAAGTTTTTCCTTTTAGAAAATCTGATCCTTACTTGGTTTTGCTTGCGCATTTCACATTGTGCTTATATGATGTATTAGTGCATATATGTTCGGAACCGTTTTAAGTAATTTCACATACTTCTCTTTGAGTACTGTCAAACAGTCAATTGAATTAACAGGTCTGAAAGGTAGCACCAGTTTCCTGATCAGGGCCCAATGCAATAAAGAACTTATTTATGTTGGCTTTGTCAAAAGCAAAGCTATGGTATTCTAATAAATGCAAATGCACAGAGACATCTCAGAGTGCCTTCATATTGGTCATTCTTAATGGCTCCCTTTAGATATTATATTACCTTTTTCACCCCCACCCCCATAATTTTTCATACAAATTCCAGAGGCTACTTTCTATTAAAACTTTTTTTTAACCTGTTTCATAAAGGATTTTTCATTCTCAGTTTATGTAGTTATTTTTGTCATACATTCCTTAACATACCTGTTAGGAAATTAATACTTAATGTACAGGAGACTTGCTTCTTCAAGCTTTTACATTCACAGTGGAATACACAGATGGCAAAACATAAACTATAAAACAGCATCAGAATCCTAAATGTTAAAATGAAATCCTAATTTGAAGTCCGTCTAGACTTACTATGCCAAAAGCCGAGATTTTACTAAGGTTCCCGTTGCACCAAGCAACCTGCACTTTGCAGATTTAATTGCTCAGCGTCATTTGTTTGTATTCTGTCCAGTAGTGTTCAGCTTACCTGAGAGTTTTATTATTTTTATTGTGGGTTTTTTTTCACTTTTTCTGTATTCTTATAAAAGTACTTACCATTTAATGGTCTTCTAACTGAAGCCAAAGATATTTGTTTGCACTTAAAAATATCTTTCAGTGAATTTGTCATGTACTGGTAACAGGAGAACTGTCTTTCAGATATTAGCACTGCAGAATAAACCTGTGGTTAATACCTTATTTACACAAACTGAAGATGATTGGCGACCTTGAAGCTGCATTGTGTTCAGTGCCCTTATTATAACCTTAATTACCAGAGAATACAGCGCTTTAAAGAAAGACTAACATTTCACTTTAACATCCACAATAATCTATTATAAAGCCAGCTAAGCCAGTCCCTAAATACAGAGAAATGTTATTACATGCTCAGCTAGCTGCCAAAGGGCCATGAGTCAGTGGCTTACAGTTATCAAAAGTAACAAGGTTGTTCAGAATTTCCTCTAACAAAGCCAGCCAGCTTATGAAGGGATTAAGCTCTTTGATTAGAACAACTGGAACACATCCTGCCCTTTTAATTAGCATTCCCTTTCACTTGGTTTAGGCTGGCGATTTGACACTCTTACTAGCCAATGCAAGAAAAGACTTTCAGTTTCGGCCTACCCATGAGTATTATAGCAGTGGTATATTAGCATGCACTAGCTAAATTCTGAGCAATCTTAGAGATCATGTTCAAAGGCCTATGAAAATCCCCAGAGCATTATGTCAATAGACACAATGTAATGATAATGATTGCAGTGCGGGACAGTGGACTCTGTGAGCCTTGAGGCCTGAGGCCACAGTCTTTCTACCTTCTATCCTAGACAACCAAAAAGGTATTATCCCAGCTTTGTCGGTATTTTAGAGGTTTACATTTCAATTTCTAACATAAAGACAAGTCAGGCAAAGCAACCTGTATTTGCACTGGTGAAGAAAAGAATGTCAAATATTTTGAAAAAAATTAAATGTTGCTATAAAGAGAGTTTGGTGTGGAAACATGCACACTTGAAATGTTGAAAGGAAAGAAAAATGGTGTTATATCGGAACACAAGCACTGGTATCTTGATTTTGTATTGCCTGCCCTCACCCTTTCCCTGTTCTCTCTCTCCCTGACCTGATATCTCAGTGTTGGTTGGTATTTGATAAATATTAAAGAAACTACAGGAGACCATTGTGCTCTCCAGGCTTCAGTTAGTTATGCAGAAGTCTGCGTGCTATATGCTATATTGAATAATTACTGAATGAAATGTTTATCGGTGTTTTGCAAGCTGTCTACTTTTCATTACTGGTACTTTGCACTGAAATATGTTTAAAATAAACCCCACTGTATGTTGCTCTTCTTTGTCTCAGATCAGTTGTTAACTGTGTACTTGAGAATGCTCACCCATATCTTATAATTCTCTCCTTTCTTCTCTCCTTACTTCCATACAATATCAAGGGCAAAAAATCCACTGTTTGTTCAGCACAAACAGTGGTGACAGTCAGCTCAAGAGCAGGTGCTCATCTCCTACTCTCCACCCACCAGACGTTATCCCATCCTCAGATCTGCCCTGTGACCTGCTTGTGTAATCGATCCCTAACACAGATCAATAAAAATTGTCTGTGTTAGAAAAGTACTAACTTTCTCAGAGATTGAGCTAATCAAGATCATATTGACTTAATGACTTATCTGGAAAGTGCCTATAATCTAATTCAATAAAATATTAAATTTTTTATTTTTTTTTTTTTATTTCTCATTCCTAGAAGTACAAAAGCAGCACAAGTATCTGGTTTATATAACCTTCTGCTAGAGCACTAAACTAAAATTGTGGTAATATAGTAGCTGAAACATTTGACTTCTGCACACCCAAGTTGGATAGGGCTCTGAGCAACCTGGTCTAGTGCAAGATGTCCCTGCCCATGATAGGGAGGTTGGTCATAGATGATCTTTAAGGTCCCTTCCAACAATAGCCATTTTATGATCAACTGGAATTAGATTTCATGTATTGCCTCCCAAAGCTATCATGATGTCCCCCACCACATCTTTTCTGTCCTGCAGCGGAGCATTGAAACAGATAATATAGCCCACATTTTTGTAGGTATTTAGATGTTCATTTTCAGTACACAACAGAACTTTGGACTCACTAGGAACAGATGAGGGAACTTAGTTATCACTCCTCTCAAATTTTATAAGTTGGTATCATTTTCTTATGGCAGAAGAGCAGATTATTTGATGACTCATAGCAGGATTAGATTTAAGAAAGAGTGCTAGGAATTAGAGTAGCCTGAGTTCTGTCCATTGGCCTTTTACTTTGAGTCTTTCCCTTCTTATTGGGTTATTTGGCTGGCTACAGGCAGAAGTATAAATTACTGTAAAAATCAGTAGCTGAAACAGCACTCTTTTCTTAGCACACCTCTTGCCCCTTTCCACAGTCTGTATTTTTGTGTGACCCAATCTATTCTGCCTGACAAAAACATTCAAAGGATGTGCTTGAAGTTCAGTTTTCATGCTTCTACAATACCCTAAACCATTTTATAAGCCAAATTGTGCATGTCTAAAAAGTCTACATTCTAACAAACAAATCCAGTCCATTTTCAAGATAGTATTAAAAATATATATTAAAAAATCATTTTGGAGACTATTTCTGTAGATTAAAATGTGAAATAATATTTTTAATAATTTGTTTCTCTAATAGATGAATAACATTGAATTAAAATAATTCAATACAAGCTATAAGGTAGACATCTTGTTTCAAGAATGTTAGTATAGAAAAAATATGAATAAGTGGCAGTATTAAATATAAAGATAACAATAGATGACATCACCTGGAAACTGGAAAAGAGGAAACAAAAATAATCCGTGAATTTATTCAGAATGTGAGGAGAGATGGAAAAAAAAAGATACAACTGTGTTCTATGCATTTCCGTAGATATTTGAGTTCTTTCCTAGAACAGGATTGAACACAGATAAATGCTATGTAAAATACAGTTTCATTTCTTTTTTATGTGGGCCATGAAAGCCTAATAAAGAATTGAATACACAGAAAAAGGAAGAGTACACTTGTCATGTGCTAATATGACTAGAATAACATTTTCATTTAATCTCTAAATCTACACACGTTAGATTTAAATAAAAAAAAAGGGAAAAGGTAAAGTAACATCCAGTAAACAAATTACCTGGGAAAAATTCAATTGCTAGGATGGTTTGCTTGTGTCCCACACACTCACGTGCATATATGATGACAAAGATATAGTGTGTGCACAGACACACATACCGCTGTGTGTGTTTATGATGACCCACACACATAAATATACTAGAGACAAACTCATAAGGAGACTTTTTCCTAAAGATGGAAATATTTGTCTATCTCACCAGCTGTTGAGTTGTCCTCCACTGTTTCCAACTGTTCACTTGCCTGATTGATGCAAAAAAATGCAATTTCATGATAAACTAATAAATTTTTTTGTGTTTATATTAACAATTTGTAGCTGAGCTTCAACAGGAAGTGAAGAGAAAATATCCATTTTTTAATCCATATCAGCATAGTTAGGTCTTCCAGATGACCTTTTTCCAGCTTCCAGAGGGAAAATTTTAAAGAAAATATTATTTTTTTTCCTATAAACTGTCTGAATTCAAAATCTGTGTCTTCTTTCAGATGTGAATCTGTATTTTGTTACTTTTAAAGGAGGTCAGACTTTGTGTTTTCAATTATATATATTTGAAAATTTGTCTAAATCTTCATGGAACAGAAGATGATTTTAGTTATGGTAGGGGCACTATGCAGTATTGAGACTCCAGTTAAGCTCCAAATCAGTTCAGAAATTAAGAACTCTTTCTCAGGTATTTGTGAAAGAGAGACAGTCAAGTGATAGATCATTTAATGATTTTTAAAAATTGTCACATCTCAAAAGGCTCTTTTAGTACTAGAAGATGGGCCAGAACTGACTCTAAAGTTAGAAAATAAACGCACTGAATATGAAGAACCAGTTGGGTATGCACATGGTATTTTTGCTGCTAGGAAAAAACCCAACCCAAACAAAAAAAAAGAACCAAACAAAATCTCCCCAAAACAAGAACCAACCAACCAAATAAAACACAAAACCCAAAAACTGAACAAGTACTCCACATAATTCTGAATATAGAAATAATTTGATTTTTGCAAAAATTCACACTTCTTTATTTCTTGTGTATAAATAGTCTATTGATGAGTTTACCCTCCAGAATTTGTGTTGAAATATCATATTCTGAGCAAGTATTAGAGAATATGCCTAGACAGTAAAGTGTGAACTCATACATGTGACCAATTGTACTTAAAGCTATTTCTTATTCTCCTAAGCTATGGTCATGCTTTGAGCATTGTTAGCTAATGTTACTATTCATAATAAAATACTCAATATCACTTACTTCACTAATAATTACTTGCTCCAAAGATCAAACAGCAAATTCGAATGACATGGTTAACAGCAAATGTGAATATTAAGGTAGTCAGGCTCAAGTAGTACTTCAAACAGGAAAGTAAATTTCAGAGCAGCAAGACAAATACCTGACCCTTGTTTTCTTCTAATTTAAACTACAAGAAATTCAGGTTAAGAACCCCAATGGACACAGACTACCATAGCTCAGAGGGGAAAAGATTTTGTGCTGCATCTCCACAATATCAAGCATTTCTATAATTTTATTTTTAAATATCCTATTGCTCTCACTACATGTTATAGAGAAGACACTTAAACTGAGTCATCTTACATGCCCTCAGCATTTGTCTCTGGTAACCCATCCTAAAAGCAAAGTTGCTCTTCCTCTTAGGTCATTTACTCTAAAATCTGTACAATTATAGGACTAACATCCTTCCTTCTAGCAGATTTATTCATAATTTGAGTAGCAAACAATATACAGTTTACTGACATTTCATTTTCTAATGAACATCTTGAACTTTGTGAGGACGATAACACTGTGCACTTATAAGAGGTCTATCTTTAGGAAATCTAGCTACAGTAGCCATGGGCAGGAACCCTATTATGACAGGGAAGTAAGTGAAGACTATAAAGTAATCCAGGCATAACTGAGTCTAATAGTGCTAGAATATGCTCACATTTGTCAATGTTACTCGTTGGAGTAAAGCCAAATTTACTGAGACTTACGAATGTAAATAAAAGAGCCAAAGCGAATAGAATCCCAAAAATATGTTTTCTAGCAATAGTCATCAAAATACATAGGAATCCTCCTTTTTTATGTTGCAATAAAAATATTCATTAATCCTTACAGAAAACATATGAGAGAGCAGCTTTCCTAATACACCTACTTACAAGTACAGGATTGCTTAGTTAAGGAAAAGAGGAAAAAGAAAAAAGCAAAAGGACAAAACTCAGTCCTGCTTTCCTTCTTTCATGAACAACACACTGGTTTTGAGAGAAAGCATTCTGTCTGCAAATAAATAACAAAAAAGGCAGGCTGAGTGCCTTATCTGTTTGTAAGTAACATACGAGAAGAAGAGAAATGTAAATTTGATCAATTTTCTCCCTCCAACATTGTATAAAGATTGTTCATACTTTGAAAATTTCTTTACAGGATTGGTTTTACACCATGGGATTTAAGATTCATAGAATAATTTAGTTATTTCATTGTGAGGGACCTACAAAAGTCATCTAATTTAAATTTCTTCTTAACTAGATTTGACTTTGAAGCTAGAACATGTGCATCAGGATTTTATCCAGTTGAGTTTTGGGTATCTACAAGAATAGAGATTCCTCAGCAATTTTGGGCAACCTGATCCGAGTTTGACTGCTCTCATAGTGAAAAGACATTTCTTAATATCTAACTAATTGTAACTTTATTTACTGATTTTTGTCCTTTAAAACTCTGAAGACTGTGTTTTGGTTTTCCTCATAAATGGCTTTCAAGGAACTGAAGACACTAGTTGGATCTTCCCTAGCCTCTTTTCTGTCATATATTTTGCTTCAGGACCCTAGTTGTTGTGCTGTCTCTTTATTGTTTTCACTACTCTAGTTGCATACTCACAAGTGCGAAATAGAAAAAAATAATCTTGTGACTTGCTGGCTAGACTCTTACTAATACTTTTCAGTCGGTTGTGGGTCTTTGTTACAGTAGCACACTTTCCTTACGGTCAACTATTGTCCCAGCTGTGTAAAGTTGCTTTCTAAGCAAGACTCTTCCCAGCTTGTATTGTTTTATTGAGCTATTCCATCCCAGATACAGGACTTTGCATTCATCTTTCTTGAGTTTCATTAGATTTCTGTTCTTACAGTTTCTTCAGCCTGTTGAAGTCCTTTGATTTGCAGCCTTGATCATAGACTTCTCAATTTGGTATCACCTGTGTAATCAGATGGGTCCAAATTTTTTTTACCTAATTATATTATCTATCTATTATATATCAGATATCTACTGGCATTGAGACATCCTGGAGTATTCAAGGTATCACAGTGGGTTAACAGTTATGACACAAGACCTGAAGCAAAGTATGTGCCCTTTGACAGCAATAAAAGCTGATCAGAATGAACTCCCTGTGCCTCCTAGACGCTTATGTGTAAGCACCTTAAGTGAGTAACCATACTTCAGTAGTCCTCACGCACACACTGACCTTGAGCTGTCTGTGCTATCATTAGAGTCTGTGGTGATCTGGAAATTTGTTTACTTGCCACATACAGGTGCCTAGTGTAGATGAGATCTTTAAAATGTCCAGAGTATCTGTGTGGAGACAGCAGATAGAACAAATGACCTGCATGGGAGACCTGTGTAGTCCTACAGAAGCCCTTAAGGTCTAACAGGACATGAGAAAGCATTTCAAATGGGTTGTGTGCCTATTTCAAAAAAATTAATCAAATCTGTATTAAAGTGGAGCTGAGAAAATCTAAGGAATTAGTTCAGCCTTTAAGAGACACAAAAATTTAGTCATCCGAAAGCTTTCTAGACTGTATAGGCCTAGTTCACTTGCTCAAAAATAGGCTCTGGATGCCATTTGAGATATGCTGGGACATCCAAGATATACACACAGAAGTGACAGATGGGATTTAAAGCAGACCTATATCATCCTGGAATGACAGCTGGAGAATTTGGAAAATGGCATGAGATGAACACATTTAAGCAAATTGTTTGAGTTTCAGTGACTGCATCGACCATAAATTTATTCAGTTGACTTAAATGTAGGCATCTATTGCAAATTTACTTGCCCTAGAGTATACAAGCCATCTCACAGATATGGTACTGAGGCCACAATGCTTTCATGGGACCATTACAGTTCTGAAATAGAAACTGGAGGACAGAAAAAACCCCCACCCAACATCAAAAGTAGTACTAATATTCTGTGTATAGGCAGCGAAACTAAATCCTGCCTAATGTGTGTGAATCTGAATTCCACCTCCATATAAGATGATAAAGTATACAGGTATGAAAACACTAGAAAGAAAATTACCCAAGTGAACAAAATATTGATGTATCTTTTTACTGATAAATAGGTAATTATGCAGTGTGAATCTTGTGTAACACAGAAGAACCTCTGCTTTATGTTTAGCAGAAAAAGGCAAGAAGCACAGAAAGGTAAAATAATGCTTATCAACCAACCAATTTGAAAGTGTAGCAGTATTTAAGCAACCCTTTTTTTTTGTTGTTTTTCACATAAAACTTCAAAGCAATAAGAAACAAATCATTTTTTCACTTGGTTTACTATGCAGTAAAATGCTAAAAAACCTCCAAGACTTTTCTGAAATGATACTACTAACAGAGATACCAGGTGTGGTTTACAAGAGCGTAAATCTTCCATCTGTTACATATTCAAGTGTCTCTGCCTTCACATTTCTGCTAAAGATGATCTCAAACTCATTTCTTAGAACTACTAAAACGATGGGTTGGATACACTGGAAGAGGAAAAAAAATATGTTCTTTACTGATACATGTTGAAAGTTGGTAACTTGAATTTTTGTGCCTTTGGGGGGTCACTGATGGAAATCAGGGAACATGTTAAAGGGAGGTATAAAATATCTGGTTCTATTTTTATAATTATATTAACCAATATTGTAATGCTGCCACTCATAAGCTGTAAATAAGTTTGCAAAAATTTTTCAATTAAATTAAATAAGCAATAATATTTTAAAATAATTGTATGTACATCCAGAACCACAAAGGAATTCAGGTAATTAGCAAAGCTGAAATTACATTTAGTCACCTAAAAGCAACATTCTCGAGAACTTGTCCCCTCTCCTATCACTTAATTCAAGGTTTGCTGCCTCTTCTCTCTTCTTATCTGTGTAGTGCTTACTGATTTCAGTTATGCCTTTGCATATGTATGTGGAACAAAGATTTTGTGTTATTGACTTTAAAAAAAACCCCTTCATTTTCTGTTTTTACATGTTTTCTTCTTGAAAGTGTATCTTCAGATTCACTGCCATCTCATCAGGTTTGGGATTAATCTTAATTGCAATTGGAAGTTGTGACACAAAACTGTGATATTCAAACAACATATATAAATCAGAATTTAATTTATATTCTGGCTAGCTGGTTGGAATTCTTACCATAATTTCTCCCCTCCAAAGCATACATTCTTATCTTGGAATTTTCATAATCCATGTTCATCAAACTCATTGCTTTCTTATAGTTGCTGCCTTCAAGTTTACTAACAGTAAAATAGTGTTGTAGTTACTTGGTTAGAAATGAAGATGAACTTTGCAAATGCGTTTTTTTAACAGGAAAGAGGACAATAAGAATTTTAACTTGAAAAAAAAGATCAGGTTTTCTGGTACCATGCTTAAATAAATCATCAAAAATAAAATGGATGTGATGGGTGAACACTCTGCCATAACTTGGTGTATGAAGTCTCAGTAACCTGTAAAGATGACTGCAGCTTAGGAATCAAACTTGAGAATTAAATTGTTTTTCAATGGCATAAAATCTGAGGAGTCTCATCCACTGAAGACCAGCTACTACAGGACAAGCACTCCCATAAGTCTAGCTGGCATGTAAAAAAACATGCATGTGTAAACATGACTAGTAATATTAGCATAAAATGCAATACAGATACCCATGAGAAATAAATCTACAATTTAAAGAAAGAAAAATATATTGATTTTTGATATCAGAGTTCTTTATTCAAACTAATCTGAAATTCTTGACCAGAAATTCTGATGGAAAGACAATTCAGTCTGTCTTCCTAGAATATTGGAACAATTACCAGTAAATAAACAAACATAGTAAAATGACAACCAGCCTGCAATATTTATATATCCTCTGCTTTTCAGAGATTCTTCACAAATTGCTTAGTTTTGAACTTCTATATATTTCTTCTGTGAGTGTCTCCTAAATAGTTTACTATCATACAAAAATATTAATACTGTCCTTTTGTGTTGCCCTTCTATGGCACAACCTGTCTAAAAGTGAAATGAATAAATTATTAGGAGTACTGAATATTCATTGAAACATACAATAAGTCAATAAGGTGTTCTTCAGTATGCTGGAAAAACAGAGACCTGGTTTCACAATCCTCTCTTTTCGGTAAGTAGGTCCCCTACACTTTGTACAGAAGCACATATAGATCTTCATAAGAGCAATGATTTAATTTCAGGGGATAATTCTATTAATATTTATAAATAGTAAATAAAATTGACTGTGATTTTAATTGAAAAATAAGTGCTTCAATATCTACCATTTCAACACATGTAATGATGCCCTGAAACAACAACGTGTTTCTGAACTCCTGTTTAGCACAGAACATTGTGACAAGATATGTCCAATAATGCAGGACTCTTCCTTTGTTATCAAAGAAAATGCCATGTTTTGCTTTCCATCTCAGGGTAATAATCTGATATCTGAGTTCAGGGATTGCATTTTCAAACCATCATATTTTAGCTTGAGCTACTGACAAGCTGAAATATGAGAAATATGAAAAAGTCTATCAACAAAACCTGTGTTCAAAGGACCTTTAAAAGTAACCTTAAACTGAGTGACTGATTGTAAGCTTATGATATTGGAACTGATCACAGCTATCGCCTAGAAAATGTCTGTAGATTTCATATACAGTTCATAACAGTATATGTTGCAGTAATGCAGACTAACCCAATTTTTGCAGTATCAGACTTGCCAAGGCACCTAGATGATCTGTGCAATCATATGGATTTATGAACCAAGAAAAGTAGAAATTCCATGAGGGGAACATAATAAAGAGAGAAGCACTGAAAGAAATATCAGTTTCACACAGAAAATAGGAATCAGTTTCTGATAAGTATTTTCAGTTCAGATATATTCATATTTTCAAAACTATTTATTTTATAGTGAGCATCTTATTAGACTTCCTAAAGTATTTATAAAGTAGATGTTGTTTTCCCATTAAACAAGCTCAGCCTAATGGGAGAATAGACTTCATTTTTACTCCTGGGATTTTACTGACTTAAGGAGATTGTGGCAGCGTGCTTCAGTTCACCATGCAGTGTAAATTCACTGGCTAAGCACCAGATCAAAGAACTACAGTACTGTTCAAAGTGCAACGTGCTACAGTCGGACTTCCAGAGGCACAAAAGAAAAAGGAAGGGAAAGGCAAAGATGTAAGAGATGGAACAAATTGCTTAAGGTTATAGCATAGTGGCAAAGCCCTATTGATATACAGAAAAAAGCAAGTGACAAAGCCATGCTACAGCTCTCCAGTAGTATTTTTTTTTTCATTTCCAGGGGGGAAAATACTTTAAAAAATTTTAAAAAATATTGATCCAAGTATACTATAAAACAGCAACAGAGGTATTGGAGAGGCTAGGACATGAAGTAGCATGAACTACTGGCTAGAACAGTTTTGTGGAAGATGGGACTATTTGGCATAAATATACTCTTTAAATCTGCAAAACTGTGGGTATGAACTTCAGTAAACCCGTGCAAAAGTCCTGGCAGGTGATTGCTGTAACAACTAAGTTACAGAATGTTTTTGAGTCAGTGACAAAGAAGTTTGCCTTTTGCCACTGCAGGCATTTTAAGACAGCAAATTATACTTTTTATATCAAGTTCCAATTAAAGTTAAAATATTTAGTTTACACTATTTGCATTGGTACATTCTTTTTTCCAGTAGGAAGAATGCAATCATTTGAAGGTATGATGGATAGAACTGTTCTGTAATGCTGATCATCTATTTTTAAGGTGGTTATTTTAGACTAGGCTGTTCTGTTACATGGCTGGAGTCACATGTGAATTTCAGCCGGAAGGATTGTTTTTCTTAAGTATAAGAAAGAAAAAAAAGTCTAAATGTATGGTTATGTGAATCAGTTAAAACTAGTTTCATTTTATTTGTCTTAATACTTAAAGTACAAAATCTTGTAGAATGCAAGGGAATGTTCATGAACTAGAAGGCTGGAAGAAAGATGTCACTGTTTAAGAGTGATGACCCCACGATGATGACGATGATGATGATGACGACCCCACAATGATGATGATGATGATAACTTCTCTTGCTCAAAGTATTTCAGATTCTTTTACAGAGAATATATTGAGAAACTGTGTACTCTATGACAGTGAGCCAGCTAACATCTTGTAGCTTTTTATAGTCTGATAAGAACTTCTTTTCCTTTGCAGCATAACTCTAGTGCTTTAGCCATAACAGCAACTTGGAGTCAACCATGTTTCTGCTGGATGCCAGTGTGCTATTTCCTTATGGAACTGTTGCATCCACTGGCACATGCTAGGGTGTTGGGGTCTATCAAGCTCCAAACCCTGGTATACAATAAAAATGTGCAGCTAAAAAAAAAAAAAGGCACACAGATATAAACTATATACTTAGCAAAAGAAGAAAAGTATTTTCTACCTTGCAGATATATTGAAAGAGAAACTTATTAACTTCCAGTTAAATAGAGAACTCTTTACAGGAATTACAAGCAAAACTGATGCATAATTGCATGGTGTCCCACAGGGAGACATTCACCTCAAAATCAGTACTTGAACAGATGAAATATATGCTACTAAACTATGTTAACACCATTTATACTATTAAAGTAAAAAAAAAAAAAAAAAAAGGAAAAAGAAAGATAAAAAGAAAAATTTCTTTGGAGAGTTTCAGATTCATTTGATAAGAGAATATAAACTACTTACTTTGTTGGGGAGATTCAATCTCTAGATTAATTTAGATAAATTTGTTTGTTTGACTTTTTGACTTTTTTCTCTATACAGAGATGCAGAGTGCAGTTCATCTTGCTACAAATCTAAACATCTTAAAACTGCAAAACAGCAAAATGTGCAGAAATTGTTGTCTAAAAAATAAAATGCATGAAGCTTGTTTATTAGCACTTTACTTGCAACAGATTTCTGAGATGCCCACACTGTTATGTGTTTATAGTGATTTGTATTTCGAATTGTGACAATGCTTCAGCATGGATAAAGACACTGTGTTAGGCAGTCCATCACAGTCCTTCATTTCCATTTGCTCAAAATATGCAAATGTAAGGATCGTGGTGTATAAGGATTACAGAAGACATTTTAGCGATCTGTAACACCTGCTGCTATTGGCCATAAGAACAAAGAAGCTGTAACACTGGAAGAATGATACTCAATAACACTGCTAAATAAGAGGATCAAGGAATGGTGTCTTTTTTCTGAGTTCTAGTAGCATCCTCAGTCTCATCTCTCTTTACAGCTAGTTCAGTCTAAGAAAAAAAGAAAAAAAAAATAACCAAAACCAGTCAGGGAAGATGTTAATGACTCTATTGAGTGTAGATGGCAATGTTTTGGCAGCAGGGCGCTTCAGGGGTGGCCTCTGTGAAGAGAGGCTGCCCCCACACAACCAGTTCCAGCTGCAGGGCATGGCTAAACCCACAGACCCAGGTGGTGACATCCCAGTGATAACATATTTAAGAAAGATTATAAATATTGCACAAACAATGAGGAATGAGGAGAAAACTGAGAAACAGTCCTGCAGACACCAAGGTGAGAGAAGAGGGTGGTGTGGGAAGGACGGAACAGGTGCTTCAGGCAGTGGTGTGATGAGTCCCTTGCAGCCCATGAAGGACCACAGAGGAGCAGATATCCACACTGTAGCCCGTGAAGGACACCACACTGCAACAGATGAACATGCCCTGAAAAAAGCTGTAGCCTGTGGGAAAGACCCATGCTGGAGCAGAGCAAAAATATGGGGAGGAAGAAAAGCAAAGAGAACCTGTTAAACACAATCCCCCATTCCCCATCTCTTCTGTACCATTCAGGAGGGGGAGGTAGAGGATTCAGTGATAAAAGAGGGAATCTGAACCTGGGAAGAAGTTGTGTGTGGCAGAAAGCGATTTAGTTTTTTGTCTTAGTTTCTCAACATTCTACTCTGTTTTAAATTAATAATAAATGAAATTATTACTCCCTGAGTTGAGTCTGTTTCACCTGCTAGAGTAACTGGCAAGTCATCTCCCTTTCTTTATCTCAACCTGTGACTTTTTTCATTTTATTTTCCCCCCTTGTCATGTTGAGGAGGCAGGGAGCGAGAGAGCTGGTGAGTAGGGGTCTGGCAGCTGTCCAAGATCACTCTGCCACAGTGATGAAACAGGGTGTCCAATCAGTAGTCCAGTGTGTGAATTTGCACACTGTTGCCCTTCTCTTACTTAAAAACAATGGTATACTCAAAAAGAGAAGGTATAAGAAAAAAGTATCAAACACTTCCTTAAGGTCTAAAGAGAAAAATCTTTCAGACCTCAGAACTAAACTCTGCAATAAAAAAATATTTTTAGGAAGCTACAGTTGTATTCTTTAAAAGGCAAGAACACCTCCTTTTGTAGATTCAGAAAATTTTATGCACATTTAGCTTGACCTCTTGTATAACATGGGTGATAGGATCTCATTCAGTGACTTCTGCAATTAGTATTTAACCTAGAAATCCTATCTTGACTTTTTCTGATTTAGGTCAGCTATTGACTATTGTGTTTATAGGGTATTTTAATAAAAAAAATATTAGCTGTTGAGATTTAAAAATTTTAGAAATTGATCCTTTAAACTTCATGTATCATTGTCTCTTTTTATTGTTCTAAGATGATTAGTTCTTTGATGTCACGGATATAGGTGCCTATATGTTGCTTGTGACCCAACTCATGATTTTAGAAGAGAATCTCATATAGTAGAGTGAGGTAAAAGTTGATAACATTTTCTAATAGACCAAATACATACAATAAATCTAGAAAGGCCGAGGAGTGCAGATCCACTGCCTTTGGAAAAAAATCTTCTGAAGTTATTGAATACACAAAATTTCTGATCCTATTAAAATAAGCTGTCCCCAACTACAGGCTGTGTAAGTCTTCATTTAATAAGAACAGAAGCTCAGTTACCATACCGTTCTAGAATTCCTAATCCCAGCATAAAGTCTATTTCTCGTTTGTGAAAAGAACTTGTAATTAATAGATCAGTGGAATAAAAGAATAAGCAAATTAAAACCACAATTCCCATCCTATCTTCATAGCAGAATTTGAGCTGCCCTGAAAGGTATCCTGCACGTGCGCACACACCCACAGAGAAGGCTGTGAGTGGTAAATTCATTGACAAACAGTTAAAAATAAAAGGCAAAGTCCACTCGGTTAATTGTTCATGTCGCCTGTTTTCACAGTTGGCATTTTCTCCAACAAAAATGAAGTACTCTTTTGCAATACAGACTTTTAGGACAACAGAAATGTTGAACTGTTTACAAACCAAGTAAACCATTTCCAGAAATTTTCACAACCAGAATGTTTTCAACTTTCAGGTGAAACACTGGAGAGAACTAGAAGAACAATAATAGTTGCCATCAGTTTTAAAATGTTAGCTTAACGCGCAAATTTGAACTAATCATCAGTGTTCTCTGTACAATGACACCTACCAGGAAATCGGGTATATTAAAGTTGTTATGTGATACAGTAGGATGAAAGCCCTAAATTGTTTCAGTGCTTTCCAGTGAGCAATATACAGATAACTATTCAGCCAAAAGTAATTTCACACATTCTGTGATGAGAGTAGCTGTAGTTCTTTAAAGGTCTAATTGGTGAGTGGACCAAAACTTATTCCCTAAATTAGCACTGTTTTCTCAATTGATTGACATGATTAGTGAGTAACAGCAGCTGGTGAATTATGTACTCCAAGTACTTCTTTTTTTCCACTGACTATAATTGAATCTTTGAATTACACAGTCAAATTTCTTAGTCTGTATTGTTAATATCAACAGCTGGATAAGATGAATCCCCTGGCCATACTGAGACACAAAGTCTTGGAAGGCATCAATGACAATTTAGTTGTATAGAAGATGTACAAAACATCTTGAGGATGTTATTCTAATTAATAGATTTTATTCTAATTAATATAGACCTGACTGGAAATATGGAAGTGGGACCTACCTAGAAAGGCTAAGTATGAAATTTATAGCCTTCAGAATAGGCAGTAGAACTGCAGTAGAAATACAGTATAATTGAAACAGGAAGGAAGACTTGAAGGGAAATAGGAATTTGTATGAAAGATTCGTCAGAAGCTGTGAAGGAAAATATGAAGTGTTATAACTGATAAATCTAGCTAAATTGCATGCTTTTCACTGATCTGAAACAAAAGAAGAAAATATTCAGAAAATGGAAACTATTTACCTGAAGGGCCAACAAAGATGTGTTATTGGTGACTACATCTACTTGACAGAATACCTTAACTTTTGGGGTCCCTTCTAAATGCATGACTTATGAAATACAGTGGCCTTTTGAAAAGTGTCAGCTTACGTTTCTATGAATACCATAGGTAACTTAAATGATTTTTTGTTCCCCAATTCCTGTTTTTGTCTGTGCTGTTCTTTTAATTCACCCTCTCACCTCTCAGCATGTTATGATGCAGTTTAATAAATCAAAAAAAAACTGAGGACCAAACTGAAACAGGTTTCCATTTGTTGTTTTTTAGCTTCCTTTCAGTTTCTACTGATTTACTGCAATACAATATACCTGAAAAAATAGAACAGTTTAAATTAATTTGTGGGAATTGATAAAGGCAATTCTTGCTGTGGATTGCTTATGAACGTTTTTTCCCCCAAAGTCACTTATTTTTAATTATATATTTAAATATTAGGGAAGTGTTTCCCAGCTGGTGGTTGATTGTGCACAATGCGTTATAAATTCTGGTTTCTCATTAGCTGCATGTTACATAGGGAAAATCCAGTTACATAGGGAAAATACAGAATGAAAAATCAGTGATGGCTGCAGCTTCCAGTCTTCAGATAATAATTTGCTTTCCCATTATTTCCTCCTTCCTTTTATTGAATCTTACGGTGAAAGTGACCAACTACACAAAATTGTCAGAGCTGGTCACAGACAAATAACACTAGCAACTCTGCAGAACCGCAGCTTATAGGGAATTTAAAAGCAGCTGCAACATTACGCAGCAGCCAAAGTTTGGAGTGTCACTGAGCACACATAAGAAGTGAGAACAGATGGGTTAGTGAGGTAAGCACAAACCTTCATAGGTACCCAAAAAATTCAGGACTGTGATGACTATCAAACAATGAATTATAAACATTCACTTTCAGGAATGCATTCCCTTTTTGACAAAGTATTTAGAATTGATAAAATAGATTTATTTGTAATTTTTAAAAAAGATCCCAGCCCATCACTTATCAAAACAGCTCTCCCATTTTTCAACTGATTTTTTTTTTTGAATGAAAAAAAAATTCACTTTTGCCTAACTTAAGAATCTTGTTTTCCCTGAATCTGTTATAACAGAAGAAAAGCAACAGGCTACATTTAATTATTCTTTCATTAATGGAAAAAATTATAATAGATTTGATGAAATATATTTTGGAATCAGAATTACCTGTCAGAAGTCTGATAGATTCAGCCAAATCCAAGAACATTCCTCTTTTCTTTGTAAGACACTGGGCAGTGTGGATGAAAACTAACATCTGTACTATACATGACTCAAATGGACCTGGAAAAGTGAAAGCACAGCTGAGTGAGATAGTACAAGGAGTTGAACTCAATTATGTAGACAGGAAGTTCAGGCAGATGTTTTAGAACACAGCATCTTATATTGGTAGTACAGAATATTGATGTTAGAATTCTATACACTTCATTTTCTGATAGAAATATTAGGTAGGGGTTTTCTTTTTTTGATAGGGTATTTTTTTAAGTTTCTAGGAAAATTGAATTGTTGTTCTCTGATCAGCACTACTTTCTGGTGCTATTTTGATAGTATTTTCCAAGTCTTGAATTTTTTACTTTTCCTTTAGAGGCCCATTAAAACTTCTATTTGAGGTCCAGAAGCGTTTTCAATCATTCTCAGGACTTCATATAAATCTGCTAACTCATGAGCTCATGACTGCAAAGTATCTTTTGCTACAGCTGTTTAAATCAGTAATAGAGCTTTTTTGACACGGTTTCTCATTAAAAAAAAAAAAAAAGTGAAATGCAGCTATCTACTGAATCAGTAAACTTCTCTTTCCTATGTTTTTTTTTCTGTCTTTACAATTGTTTGGCCTCTGCTGCTACTGTAGTTTCACTGCCTACACATTTGATAGCTATAAAATATTTAATCCCAGAGAAGAAAAAAAAAAAACCAACCTCTTTCTGTCCTACTTTGTGTTCTACTACTGTCACTAACTCTTACAAAAGAAGCATCTTACAGTCTGAACATAGGTCTGCAGAGGAAAAATATCTGAGTTAACCTTTAAATACTGTAGGCAGTTGCTGCCTTCTGCGTCAGTGAAACGTACCAAAGGAAACTTCCTTACAAATTGTTTTTGAAAGTTACACAGGGGTAATGTGTTCCTCAACAAGCCAAAATAACAATACAAACATTGAAAACATTTTATTCTTGAAAATATTATGAAATCTTCTGCACAGATGGACTGAGAGTTTAATTACAGCAACCTCTGAGTGTCATAGACATCACTGTTCTCTTAAAGCTGGAGAAACAGCAACAAAAACATCCATCAGAAACTAGTTTGACAGATCTATATCAGTTATGATTGCAACCAGATGCTATTTCATTTATGTCACCCAAACATCAAAAAAACATTGCAATATCCTTACTACTGTAAGGATATCGATTTTTAAATATCCAGTGGGGTATTTAAAGTACAGCAGCAAAAAAATGTCAATGTGCAAAGGCACAATTAATGATTTAGTTTACTTAAAATGATGCTCTGAGTATTCGCTTTTTTGTCACATATGTAGAAAAAACATACATACCACTGAATTGTCATTTGAGAACCCCCACTGTTGAGATGTTGCATCTCAACTGAAGAATTCCTCTGCAATAGCATTCTAGTAACAGTCTATGGTCCTGCATACAGAATTGCTGTATATTGATATGCATTTTTCTAATATAGACCTAAATGTTTTGTCAAGACTGGAATGAATCTTACTATGTTGAATATGAATACAAATGACATAATACCCCCTTTGTTTCAATGTTTTCCTTACCAAATACAAAATCACTGTTTGCTGTTAAAAAGTAAAATGAAAAAAAAAAAAAAGGAGACATTTTTCATAATGAAAAATATCCTTCCAAAAACCATGGGTAGTGAATAGTAACCTTTGTAGGCATCACTGTGCCACAGTGGAGCAAGACAATAACTGTTGTGAAGGAAAGCACTCAATAAAGTAAATATCATTGTACTGATTTTATGGAATAGTATATGTGTAATGTCACTGCAGGTGGATAATTTTAATTATCCTCAAAATAATATACAACACGTATGTGGCTTAATCACATGACAGCAAGTATTTGTAGGTCCTGCTTATTTATATGTGGGTCCTACTTGTATTTCAAGAATCAGCGGGGATTTACACTTCCCTTCAGCTTCTACAGTATCTTGCAATAATTAGGGAAATGTTTAAATGGGTAAATGCAAGCAGGCTGAATTTATTCCAGTAGTGTTTAGAGGTGGCTGTGGGAGACAGCTATAGTGGGGAAGGCAGTTACTTTGATGTGGCACTCACTGTGCATGAGGTAGAATACCCTACTATACAGTATAAATTTTGGTCAGAAATGTTGATTTGCCATCATTATTTTAATTTGTTCACAGGGTGACTTAGAATCAGGATGAAATGTTTGGTTTCTGAGGAAAATATGAGGGCAGTTTTGTTTTCAGAATGTTGATCAAAGTTTAAACTACATTGGTTAGTTTATGTTATTCACTATAATGTAAACTGCGCAGAAGGAAGATGGAGTTCCCTCTGTAGTTTCTACTTTAACACTTGGAAAATTCCTTAATCTAGAAAACATGCTAAAATTTGTTTGCAAATATGACAAAAACGTGTCAGTGTGTTGCTGAACAGAAGTGGGGTCGATTAAGTGCTTCGTGTTCAGCATGTAAGCTTAAACAAAGACCATTCTGCACTTCTCAGGTACTCTATTCCTAAATGCAGATGTTTTATAAAGTTTGCAATTTTAAGACTTTGGTATTTTCATTTTACTATCTTGTTTAAGGATTTGACATAATTATTATATCTCCCTTGAGTTTTATGGATAAGACTTATATAGCCAGGTTCTTCTTGTAGCCACTTTTAATCATTCATTTCTAAAAAGGCAATTACAAATTCCCTATCCATGGTAAACATTTAACCTCTCATGTCAACAGGGCCTATCTTTGTTGTTCTAAAGAGATTTTAGCTGTGAAGTGCAGATGGATTGAATTAAGTGTTTCAGCTCCCTGGAAATTATATGAGCATCCTACCAACATCAGTCTAATCAGAAAACTATTTCCACTCTTCTGCCCTAAATAGCATCAGTCCAGGATGTGTATAGGGAGGGGAAGAATTGCTTTAACAAATTTCACTACCAACTGTCCCTCAAATGGTACAAAGTGACATTGCTAGTGAATAGAAGGTGCTGACTGTTATCTGTGCTTAATAGCATCTCTCACTAGCCCCCCTTCAGCTGCCAGTTAGCACAAAGCCGTGTCTGCATGACTTTTAAAGGGTCTGCATTAATACACCCAGACAATCAATGGTTTCTGCCCCTTCCACAAGGACACTGGTTTGTTACCATTGCTAGATGCTGTCAACAGAAAATGACACAGGAGTCACCAAAGGTAAAATGGTGTCAATTTAATCAGTGAACAGACAAAAGGCAAACAATGCTGCCCTGGAAAGGAGTATAGCAAGGAGACTCAGAGGTTGGCTTAAGCCACACTTGGCAGGTCCCAGTGAAACCAGATTGAAATTCAATGATACAAAATCCAGCAATGTGACACATAGGCTGAGAGCTGTTGTTTCCATTCAATTAAAATCAGTGACTGCTGCTGGCATAAAATAAATTTGACAAAATACCAAGAGAATCTTTATTGTAGGTCAAACTATTTTCCTTCTAAACTGAAAGAAAATAACAGTGGGAAATGAGTTAGTGCAATTGTTGTCTAAATTACAGAAAATAGTATTTAAAAAGTCCTCTTGCAATTGCCTTTTCACTGTGAAGTTAAACAAAACTCTACTGATTTGAGATGATTTCACTGTAAAAACTGAGCAATTTAAAGTGTTTATATATTTATGAAAATGAGCTGCAAGAAGTTTGAGATTCTTTCTTTTGGAATTCATACTGCGTTTTGCCCATAATTTCTCAAAACCCTGCTTATTTTCAATGATTTATAGATAAATAACATATTCCTATTGTGTGGGAAATTGGTTTTACAAACAGTCTAGTTATGTATTTCTTTAATGTGTCTTATACTGTCAGGACACTGTAACTTGACTGTATAGCAACAAAAAGTTTTCAGCTTCCTCCTTCCTCTATGTGATCATTCTCTCAAGGAAACCTAGGTGTTCAGCCAAGGAGGGATCCAAATAGTGTCTGATCTGACCTGCCTGGGCTACGGGAATGAATCTCACATGTCCTGCAGCTTACATGTGGGTCTGCAAACATTTAGGCTCAGGTTTTCTTTGTCCAGTCTTGAGCACCAAGCAAGAATGCATAGATTTCTAGCTGATGTAAATCCAAAGGGCTCTTCTGTGTTCCAAAATTCTGTGTCATTTAGAGGTGTTCTATGTCTCTCTCTGCCTACACAAGAAAGGGAAAGTTTTCTAATATTAGTTGAGATAACTTTGGTCCTTCATTTGTGTACATAAAAGCAATCATGTGATGAACAATAAGGGTAATCGTTAGAGTTCAGAAAACTCCTCAGATTCTTTTGTCTTCCATGTAAATTACGAAGATGAGAAGAGATTAGGAAAAAAATCTTTGTTTGCAAACGCGCACTTTAAAACATAAGATTGCAAGATGCTCAAGATGATGTAACTTTCATGGTCAGGTGAACAGGCTGTTTATCAATTACTGGTAATATATGAAGGCTTATGTTAATGAAATGTTTGACAAATTTATCCATTAAAATTTCTTGTCCTGTTTCACTGATTATTTGTTGTAGTATAACAAGGACTTAAGAGTATTTGCAAAGAGTTTTACACGTGTATAATTTCTTGACCTACATAATCTGTCTAGAAATGATCTGACTATTCTGAAGACCTTTCTGGTCATCTGCATGTCATTTCTGCATGTAAACTACTTCAAAGTAAGTGAAAGTAACTGTAATCAAAAAGACTCTGTAAGATGTAAAGTGACGAGGGCAGGTGCCAGCCTGGTAATAGCTCTTCAGTCATATGGCATCCTACTGTGAACAACAGCTGGACTGTGATTTATGAATGAGGATTCGTTAAAAAAACATCAGTATAATCCTGCATGGACAAATAATCTGGTGGGAAGCCACCTAAACTTGGATCCAATGTAAGGCAGACTAGTGGTCTTCTGAAATAACATGGTCAGCCTCCTTGATGAGTGAGTAACTTGTGTCATAAACACAAGGAAGGGGAAGGAAGGGCTAGGCTAGGCTAGGCCTGCAGTCAATATTGCTGAGAGCACGTGGCAGTAAAAGCCATCTGGCTGGGCTGTCAGTAAGGTCCACCTGGTGGCCCACCCACACAGGGGGACAGTGAGTGGTCAGTACACCTAAAGTCCCTTCTAGAGGGAGTGGCCACAATAGCCAAAGTCTATAAACAGACACACACGAGAACTCCATCAGCCTGTTGTCCTTGAAGCTGCCAAGGTGTGATCTTCATAGTCATAACTATATTTCTCTCTCCTATCTTTCTTTCTTTATCCTTTCTTATCTTAATCTCTCTTTCCTTGCTCTTGTGAGCAACTTAAACATCTGTTTTCTGTATTTCACTTAATTTGTGGGTATTTCACTTAAGTTGTATGGAGTTTGTGTTTGCTGGGAGTAACAAAGGGTCCCTGCTCCACAGCAATGCTTGCAAGTTCTAGTAACCTGTTGTAACACTTTTGTGAATTGGGTTCTTTGTACTGGGTATTATAGTGAAATGCTTTTCTTTGGTTTGCATGTTATCTCTGTAAAACCCTTTTTGCCAAAACACCTATTTTCTCACCAAAATAAAAGAAATCTCCTAGAGAAAAGTCTGTAGCCTTTTCTCTGGATGTGAACTCAAGGTATCAAAAAAAAACCCAAAGGCTTTGGAAGAGTCTGTGTGAGCAAAATCTCTTGAAGCCTAAAATTAAAGTGTAACATCCAGTAAAGTTGGACCAGGGTGTAACAATAAGTAATTAGTGAAATGAGTTGAAGATATAACTGACTAAACCTAATGTAATATTCAGAACAGGTCATTTACCCTTAGGTTTATCTATCCTAATATGAGGTACCTGAAAGATTAGTTATCACAAACTAGATGTGTATGGCTCCTATAAAAGAGATGGAAAGAAGCGTACAAATCCCATACTAAACTTTGGATGGGATCGCTTTTGGCTTGGAAGGGTATCTTTTTCTCTTTTGACAGCCATTTTGTTTTTCAGCTTAAGCTCCTCATTTTTATGAGCCTCAGTTATCTAACATGAAACGGAAGCCTAATAAGATGATGTTAATTTCTGAGCAGCATCAAAAGTATGATGTTAAAAAGCTTCTTTAAGGAGCTTTAACAATGTAGCAGATCAGAAAATCTGTTTGGAAATTAAAGTCATGGTTCCGAAAGCATAATTGAAACTAAGAAAAAGAAAAATTGAAGAAAGCTTTTCTATCTTCCAGTGTACAGTCACTGGATCTCATATGTGACTGAAATTTTTTACTTAGATTTTATCTATTTGAAGCAATAGCTTTTCTATGGAGTGTGAATCAAATTAATACCTCCAGTGGATCTGAACTGTATCTATAGTACAAGTGACAATCATAAAAAGTTTGTAAATGTGCAAATTTTTGTATCCATAACTCCGCCAGCAGAATTCTTTAACATTAATGAGAATAAAATAAAGAGTCACAAATATTAGAAAACAATTTACATTTAAACAGTAGTTATAAAAAAGGCAGTAAATATCTTTAATATTTCACCGAAAAAACCCAACCAGACAAAAAACAATAAACCAAAAAACCAAACAAAACCAACCAACCAAAAAAACCCCCCACCTCTAATTCTCTCGTCCTGGGTTTTGTTGGGATTGTGTGTGCACCCACATGTGAACGGATTGCAAATGTAGCAGCTATGGGCACATTTCTGCTTTTGTCATGAGCCTGAATTCAAGACTTTTTCCAGATAGCATCTTTTCCTCTCTTAAGGCAGAAGTTTAATTTAAGTGCAAGTTTAAGTTAAGTACATCCTGAAAATTCCTATTTAATTCTTAAGGGAGTCTAGATGATATTACTTCTTATGGGTATCGACACAGCAGAAGTCTAAAGTTATTAAGGTTAATCCTATTCTATGAATATGTTTGAGGAGAGGTGTTACACTTGATTTCAACACGGATGTCAGCAAAATCTTGCATATGGAGCTCCAATAGACAGTCACAGAAATACTATGATTGTTGTCAAGATTTCCTAATGCTATATTATTCTTTTATTTCCAATATGTTGAAATCCATAGGATAAATTTGATTTGTTGTATTTTGAGAGTAGAGCACTAACTACAATAAATGATATAGTTTGGACACCCAACACCTGAAAAGAAAGCAGTCTGTTCTTGTTTGTGACCTGAACCTTTCATAACATTTTTGGTGGACCCTTGGATTTTTGACCAGAGAAATGTATTAAGATGTCAGAAAACGAAAAGACATTTCAAAACAATAATACAATAAATGACATATTTTGCCTGTTTAGAGATGAAAAGCTGCCTATTATTGATGCAGTAAATGGTTTTCAGTTTGAATGGATTTATTTCTTAACTGCACTGACACCTCAGAGAAAAAGAGAATAACATGCAGACAAACAAACAATAAAGCATCAATCTTTAAAACACAAAGGAACTGGGACAACTCAGCCACTTATTACAAACCACTTCTCCATGGCTGTGTAAGACATACGATTGTGCTCATACATGAGTCTCTGTAGAACTAAATTTAAAAAAAAATACAGTTCAGGAGGTGTTTCTGGTAGTTGTATAGCTCAGATATATCGTACTGGTATCGTACTGGTCTGATATTTGGGGAATATTAGAGCCTCTGCTGCTCAATTTTTCTCCGTTAGGATCAGGCAATACCACTTTTGAACTCTTGACGGGCATTGAATGTAATCCATGAGAAGCAATTGACTTTTGTTCTTTTTGATGATGATGCACACAACCTCCTTGAAAACAGGCAGGATCTAGTACTTCTAAGTATTTATATCCTTCTGCTTCAAGATGACAGATGGCTTTGGTAATTCTTACACCCAGTTTTTGTTTCTCAGGAATACTGTAATTATCTTGTTTTTCTAAGTGCATGAAGAAGCAGATAGCCTCTTGATGACTAAGAGCATCTCAGACTTCAAATGAGTGTATCATGTCACTATAAGCGGGACTTTTTGTAAAGCTACCTTTCATTTTTTGGATGCAGAAAGGAGGAAAATGGTGCGTTCTTTCAGAATGCTTATTTTGGTTTCAGATACCTGATTCAAACAAAGTGTTTTCAGAATCTCCCTGTCTATATTAGGACTGTAGTCAACCTAAGTAATTTTTGTAGTCATTGAAAGATGATAGCATGTTCCTACAAGTCCACCTCTGACGATAATTTTTGAAAAATTTTTTCCTCTTTCTCTTAGAACCTAATTATGACTGAGGTTCTAATTTAAAGTATTTCTCCAATTGCACAGAAGGAATCTGGGTTCAAATGTCTGGTGTTTTCTTCAACAGCTAAGTAACAAGAAAGAAGAAATATTAAAGAGTGAATTATGTCATATTTCTTCAAAGTCCCTCATGTCTTTTCATGGTCAGTGCCAAGTTGAATGAGTCAGCAGTGCCCTGGCAGCCAGGAGGGCCAACTGCATCCTGAGGTGCTTTACGCACAGCATCGCCAGCTGGTCAGAGGTGTTTGTCCCGCTCTGCTCTGCACTGGTGTGGCCTCACCTCGAATATTGTGTACAGTTTTGGGTACCGCAATATAAGAAAGATGTAGAGCTATTAGAGAGCATCCAAGGGAAGGCCATGGAAATGGTGAATGGTCCAGAGGGCAAGCTGTACAAGGAGTGGCTGAGGTCACTTGATTTCCTCAGCCTGGAGAAGAGGAGACTGAGGGGAGACTGAAGGCTTGATTGTGGTCTACAGCTTCCTAATGAGCAGAAGCACAGGGGCAGGCACTGATGTCTTCTTTCTGGTGACCAGAGGACATCTGCTGGAGGACCTGAGGGAATGGCATGGAGCTATTGAGGAGATGTTTAGGTTGGATATTAGGAAAAGGTTTTTCACCCAGAGGGTGGCTGGACACTGGAACAGGCCCCTCAAGGGAATGGTCACAGCATCAAGCCTGACAGAATTCAAGAAGCATTTGGACAATACTTTCAGGCACATGGTGTGACTCTTGGGGATGGTCCTGTGCAGAGCCAGGAGTTAGACTCAATGACTCTTGTGGGTCCCTGCCAACTCAGGACATTCTATGAAATACAATTTAATAGCATCTATTGACTCTCTCAGAAACACTGCTTTGATACTGTCAAATGTGAGTTCATAATATCCCCTCCAGCTCGCTCTGCTAGGTCTCTTTCCCCAGCTCCCTATGCCTTTGGTCTAGAAATTCATTTTTAGATTAGTTTAATAGACTTGTTCTGAATTTTATCTTCGATGAAGATAACCTAATACTTGCTGAAAGAATTATATACCGGTTACCAGAGATGGAAAAATGGTTTTCTTTGAATAACTACCTCCTTAAGCTTTCTTACACCTTCCATTTTAATTTGTTATCTACTAAATGGTGTGAAAGCCTTGCTGTGTGGTGGAAATTTTTATTCATGAGAAATCCAGAACTGGATAGATGCACAAACAGCACAGACTCCTTATGAAAATGTTTTAAAGAATCATATATACCATAGGTTAAGTAATTTTTATCCCTGTCTAAATAAGTGATTTTGTGCTTAAGGTTGCTGTATATTGAATGAAATGCTGAACAAGCTCTGAAAGATCTTTCTCTTTTCCCACTACCATGCATGCATGGACAAAATCAGTCAAGCTAGGAAAATAAAGAGATAATGAGAAACTAAGCATCTATTTGCATTCCCAAGAGGCTCTGTTTATTCAGATGTGATATTTCCTCTGTAAATTTTGTGGTTAAAAGAAGGACTTCACCCGAAATCCTGGATGAATGATTATTGATGCAGAAGAAAGGGATAATAAGAAAGACAGCAAAATGACCTTATTCTCCAAAGGGGTAAAAAGTATTAAATTAGATCCTTTATTCCTAAAGGAAACAAGGTCAAAACGCCCAAAAACCCCAAAATAACTCCCCCAAAATATTAGAGTGGGATATGCAAGGAGAAGTCAGTACATAAGATCATTTTTTTTCCTGGACAGATGGATAAACTGACAGATACTTGCAAATTTCCATGTTCCTAGTTAAAACAAGAGCTTGTTTTTCTGAAGAAATAAAAAGGCTGGAGTTTTTTCAGGGTTGTGGAGTACCGTATTTCTATTTAAAACCTAAAATATTTTTAAAAAAGGTGAAGATTTACTTTATTTTATTATATAAGTGCATATATTTACAGCAAAAATCACTGCAACAACTAATCAAATATGTGGAGACTTAGCATCTGAACTTGAATGAATACAATTACACCTTTTAAATAGAAGCCTAAATGTCTTATTATTTATTCCAGTATGTTTTATTTGTTGTGATCTAAATGCCAAAGAAAAGAAGACTGAAGACTATTCTTCTAAAAGAAGAATGAAGACATATCACTGAAGACTATGCTGAAGCTTACTGACATAATTTCTGAATACGAGTAAAGTGAGAAGAATCCGTTCTGATCTACTGTCAGTTATGTGAACTTGAGAAAACCAAGTTTTTATATTAAAATATAATTTCAATGTAAAAATATCTAAGATGGCCTATAACTACTTCTGTTAGATAATAGAGATGCACTAAATATTGTAACAGGTGAACAGCACAGAGGAACACAGTTTTTATTCTTTCACTGGCCAGTCTTCCCATTATTTGGTCCAAATCAAAGCCTTGTTTGGCTTTTAAAACTATTTGAATTTCTCAGTTTTTGAAGGCTTTCATCTTATCCTTGTTTCTTTGACTTACTAAAAAAGTGAATGTTGACATATTTCTATTCTGTACAGACATACAGGAGCATTTACAGCATGTATTTTTCCTCGAAGTTTGCTAATTGAAATGTAAAGTGCAGATTACACACATCAAAAACACATTTCCAGTGACTAAATTAATCCATGTTATTCAGAAGACTACAGCAATAATTTTTTTCTTATTCTTCCCTCCTCTGCACCCCCACATTGTCCCACCCCACAGGTTATGAAATAAAAGACTTTTATTACCCTACAGCATATGTAACCCAGTAACAAAATCTTTATTTATGTGGGCTAAATATCAGATATGGCACAATTCCAGCTTTTGCTTGAGCATTTTATTCTCTGTAGCGTGCACTGTTTTCATATCTTTCTGTTAATTTTATTTCCCTTAGATGACAGCTGACTGGTGAAAGGAAAGAGTGATGGCTTGTGGGAGTTGGAGTGGGCTGTTTAAATGTGATTGGAAAGAACTTAACTCTGAATAAAATTATGTGCTTATGTTGGGTCAATTTACCACCCATATACTTTTTGTGTATAACTGAAAAAGAAGAGAGAATGAAGGGTGCGAGGAAGACTAGTAAAGTAAATATTGTAAAGATATCAGTAAAGAATTAATTTAAAATAAAAGTAATTTTTTTCTTTCTAACCTGAAGAGAGGACTGTTCCACAGAAACAAAATTCTAGATGTCTATTTCTTTATCTCTAAACATCCTGGATACTCTCAGTGAAATGTGGGTTGCACTGCAGTTTACAGATACAGTACGGATGCTCGTATTTTCTTTCTGGATTTGTTCAGAAATGAAAACATCCGGTTCTATGAAAGATTGTATGTGAAATATAGATATAATAACATAATATTTTTTAAATGTAAATCAACTATGTATCTGTGTTTTGTTATCTTGTACCGTTCCCTTGTACCCAATCCCAATCAATGAAACAAAGGAAGGAAAGAGAGCAGAAAGGACAGCTTTGCACTTAAAACAAGAATGCACTTGTTTTATTTGCAGTACATCATATACTCCCAAAATTACACTGTTTACAACCAGCATTTGCTGTTTGAGATTTTGAATATGGATAGGAATTTTTTAGAATTTACAAGTAAATCTGTTTCTTAGTATATGAGTTAATTTGAAAGTTGGTTTTTTTCTATCAGATTTTGTCACAAACCTTTCAAATAAAAAAATATTTCTTTAGACCTGCTACTTGCAAAATCTCACTGCATGTTGTTACACAGGCATTACCTGTAATTTGAATACTCATTTTAAGATTATATTTATATTTAAGTTTTTCCTAGTATTAGATATATGACAATTTAGTTTCAGTGACTTGAAAGAAGACCAATTACTTTTTCCTCAAAATGGTATCTAATGTCACTGTTGAACACAAGTGCAGTACTATTTTTGAGGTGATTGTAGGCCAAATTTTATTTGCTTTAAAATTCTTATTATTTTTGCTACTTTCCACCCTCTTTTCTTCTTTCTGCATTACCCAATTCTACTTCTTTTATATAAGGAAAGAGAACTCTAGCTAGTACATATTTCTCTGTAGTTGAAGCAGAAAACCAAGTGTTGTATACCCCCAAAATTTAATTTAATTCCCTTAGATGGTCATTATCCAGGACCTGGAAGGCTAGAGCATTTATCCTGTTGATTTCAAAGGTTACAGAATTTCAAGTTCATCCTGTTCTTGCATAAATAGGTGAAAATGAGAAAACTCTACTCCAGTCAGCAGTTCAAAGATAGCTGATTAGGTTTTACAGAGCAACAAAACTAGCAATGTCAATCTGTGAGCTCAATTCAAGTTTCCTTTGGCAAAAGCATCAAGGCTAGCTGAGTAGAATAGAAGTGATAAGAATATAGTTATCATTCATATTATCCATTTGTTATTGTTATCCATTATATACCACAGATTGCTAAAAGCAGGAGCTTGACAAAAAAAGAGTGAAGGCATAGTAAAACTGAAACCGTTTAATATTTTGTAAAACAGTTCACCTGACTAATCAGTTTCTTGGTTCAGGTTTTTCTAGGTATTGTGATGGAATACACAAGTGTTTTCTTATGATATTAAGTCTTTTGTCTGGGGGAATCGATGGCCATATTCTCTTGCTTAGAATCATGCATTTGTTCAATTTGATTGTAATTCTGATTAGGTTCCCTCCCTTCAGCTCTGTCATAACTCTGTGTTGAGAGCTACTGTGGAGTAACTTTACAGAATCAATAAAGATAACTGATATCATTCCCCAGGTATTTTTTTAACCACAGGTATACTCTTTAGGTATTTGACATACTGAGAATTTAGCAAATTAGTATAAATGTTATTCGCAAATATTGCAGGATGCCATTTCCATATACCATTAACTTTGAACATGTCCTTTCAATGTTGTTATCATCCATGATGCTGATGATGCTACTCATTTTTGTATCAAAAGTGCTAATTAACATTACATAACACTAGTGTTTAATAATGTGTTTAAAGGTTTAATAACGTGTTATTTCATTAATAGTCTCTTCATTACATCTAAAACAGCCTCAGATTGATTACTCTTCCTTTTCTTCCTATTTATCTACCAATTAATCTTTCAACTTGAATTAGTGCATTTATTCACAAAAAGATTCTTGTGAATTTTATAATAAGTTAAAAATTATTATGAGTTGTACTTTTTTTTGTAATTTGACTAAATTTTAATGATGTATATATATGAGCATTTTTATCATAGCTTTGAATTAGGTTTTCTACATTTATCTGATTAGAGATACTTTGTAATAGGCTAGAAATCCTGTAAATTAGTCCTATTTCAGTTGATCTAGTTAATGTTCATAGCTATAATGAGTAAGGAGCTTTCCTGGGTAAAGGGATTCCTTGAATGAAAGACCACGGAATCTGCTTCAGTAATGAGAAACCTGGTTAAAACACTGGCATTTGTATAACACTTATCAGACACTATCTAGCCTAGTCTTCATCAAAGAACTGAGGGAAAATTATTGTCTCCCTAAGGTATAAATATGCATATGTATATGCAGGCATGCCATGTGCATGACTATTGCTTTCATTTCTACGCATGCATATAAAACAAGGAAAAAAACCCAACCAAATCCCAAAAACAGGAAAAGGAACAGAGAATAATGCACAGAATTGTGAAAATCCAAAACACACGTACCAAGCCAGTATGTGTGTACATATCTAGGTACATTTTCAAGTGAGACTCGTTTTACCACTGCCTTAGCATAATCAGGTTTCAAATAGAGGAATACAGTAATGCAAATTAATTTTCACAGTCACTTCTGGCTTCCTCCTCCTTCGCCTGTTTGTTCCTTTTATATGCAAACACAGGAAAGCTCAGAGCTCAGAAAAAATCCTTTTTAATGTCCAGCAGAAATAGTACCACCTAACTCAGTTACCAGATTTTTTCTTACAGTAGTTATTAAATTTTCTCAGCAGGTTTCTATGTTCTCCATGCTCAGCAACAACCAGCTCTTCACTTCTATAAAACAACATCTAAGCTCCATAAAGAAGCCATTATCTATAGAATCATAAATACAGTCCTTACACAGGAGAAGCACACAGAGGAAGCACTCTCATCAGAAACATCTGATTAGAATACCATAGGAAAGTCATCTGTTCCTCTGGTGGAGGTAGTTAATATCTTTAGCCCAGTCATGTAGAACTGTGATAATTGAGGTGTCTCAGCTTGGTCACAGTCGGTGTCATTCTTCTGCAGTTTGTTAGCCAGTGGGACTAATACAGCTGTATTGCACTAGAAGTCAAATTGTACCAGAATGCACGAAAGTATCACTCAGGAAAAGCTTTTGATGTTTTGCTCAGCTAGTAATTTCTTCTTGCTTACTAATAACTGTTGCCAGAGATTTCTTTCACCTTTCTTCTAACCTTTTCTCATTTTAATGGGAAAGTGTTAAGATTTTTTACTTTTTTTTTCATTTTCCAAGATATGCTTCTCCATGGAAGTAAAAAGTTTTCACAGAAAATACTAGTTATGATAAAACTTTCTAGGCTTCAGGGTGAAATTGTTAATTATAAAAGGCAACTACATAGAATAGACCACTGGCATAGTGGTTCAGCTAATCATGTCAAAAGTGAGCAAAATTTTAATGTCTACACTAAGCTTTTTAAAGCAAGAATTAAGTTTGGCTCTTCTAAATTCAAGCAAGTACCCTCATACCTCCTTGTCTTTGAAGGGATTATTTGCTTAGTGATAAATTTCAGTTTTATGCTGGCAGGAAATAACAATAAATTTCAATCTCTTAACCTTTTATATGTAAAAGAGAATTCTTCTTTACCAGACAGTTATAACATTTCTGATAAAATTTGCTTACTTACCACAGCCCCAACTTAGGTGATCTCCTTCACTCTGACAGCTCAAATGCTGACTTGTTTATCTTTACCCTACAATAATACAAATTGTTCTGGGCTTGAAATCTTGTGAAGTTCATAGCTTTTTCTGAGGTAGTTTTTCGTAAGTACTCATTTTCTATGAATCCATATAAAAAGTGTTACTTACAACATTCTCATTGTACGATAGAAAAAAAGCAATAAAAGTATACTTGAAATAAGCAAATGAAATATCAGATTCTGTCTAAACATATAAGGCACAACTCCTGCTGTTTAGCTGACATTTCGTTCTCCAGTTCTCCAAATAAAGACAAATTATACAAATGGAGTGAGTAGCGAACAAAAAGGGTTCATTAACTAACTATATTACATCTGGAATGACCAAAAGTATTCCAAGTAGTCACTATCTTCTATTCCACAGGTCTTCCATGGGTTCTGTATTGTATATGCCAGCTTCTAAAACACTGAACATCTCAGAGGAATCCAAGTGATACTTCAAGCTTCTGTTTAGGTAACTGGCTCAGGTTCTGGATACCTATTTCTTTTTGACCAAGGTTAACATACAGGCAGTTAGATCATGTGAACCTTTTATGTACTCCTCATCAGCACAATTTCATTCTGAAAATATTACTATTATGTAAAGTTACAGTAAGTAGAAGGTGCTCACTATATATTTTATTTTACTTTTTTAATTAACATTAATAATTCTGGTAATCATGTATTCTTATAACCACAATAACATGATTCAAAACTATGTTTGATATCTACATGTAGAAATGTAGAAAGTTGGAAATTTAAACCAAAATCATTAGTTAGTATTTGAAAGTTATGTAAACTGCTGTGATATCATATTTAAATAACAGTAGCAATTTTCATGGCATCTGAGCATTCAGGAAGATTGCCAATCGTAAAATGAGTTCCCAATGCCAAAAGGAAAGTGCAATTTATAGATGCTGAAACATAAAGCATCTGCTGTGTTTTATATTATTTTTGTATATTTTTCCCCTATTAGTTCTTTCTATTTGATGCAAAATTAGGGTTTTTAAAAATTGTTCTCATCAAGCATTGAGGCAAAATGTCTCAGTTCAGAAAACTATACTCATGAATTGTTTTGCTTTGTCTTTCTTTTGCTTTACAAAGGGGACTACACAAAATTTCTTTCTGAACTATCTTATATAACGTCACAGAATATGAGTTTCCTGCGTTGCCTGGGAAACAGCTTTAAGTAAACCAAAAGACCCACATTTAGTTTGGTATAAAAATGTTGACTTGGAGAATTATACTGATATAAGTTTGGAGCTTTAAGTATGTTGGCATCTATCATGCAACTGATTAAATTTCTGCAAACATGGGCTTCTCCATATTATGAAGCTTTCTGGTGGCCCTTTGCCAGAAAAGCATGGAATAATATTATGGACTCACTGGACAGTTGCCAAGGAATTTTCTGCCAGGCAGTTTGTGAACTGATTATGGATCCTTCATAGGCTACAGACAAGTTCAAAGGGATCATTAATTACAGAAAAATCAGGCTGAAAGTTGCAAGTATCTGCTTTTAAAAAAGCATCAAGATCAAATGAATCATGGACTTATCAGTTAACCCAGCTCCAGACAAAGCACTACAAAACTGGTAGATACCATCAGAATTTCTTTGGATTACCATGCAGGTGTTTTTCTTAGGACACACTTTCGTTACCCTGTTAGCATCTAGTGTATTTTTAAATGCTGTAGAGCATTCCTTCTCTAAGCCCCCATAATATCTTTCAGCCTGTTTGGATTTCCTCAGTACCCTGGGGCATTTAAAATAGCATCACACAGGAAATTTACATGACTGAATATATCCCAAAGTCAAAATATTAAAAGGAATTTAGGGCAGAGATCTGCTAATTTCATTTGCTAGCATGCAGGAGTCATGCCATTTTAGATGCCCCATGGAATGTACTTTACTTATAGCTGCATCATAGAATCACAGAAAGGCTTGAGTTGGAAGAGATACTAAAGATCACCTAGTTCCAACCCCCTACATCTTTCACTGGATCAGGTTGCTCAGAGTACCTTCAATTTGACCTCGAACATTTCCAGGGAAGACATCCACAACTTCTCTGGGTAACTTGTTCCAGTGGCTCCCCTCCTGTGGCAGGAAAAGGGGCAGAAATGAAGGATTTTCTGTTCCACCCGTATTAATATATTTTTTGTCTATTAGTGTCGCCCTCCTGGGAGTTCAAAGCCTTTAAAGTCCCAAAACAGTCTGTCAGCATCTCCTCAGGGGGAGACCCTTCACTTGACAGATTCACTGAGATGGACAGGACTTTGGATACCCTATTTATGGGGAGTGCACTTAATAGCAATGGAGAACCTTCTCAGTAATTTTCTCCTATGAGTTTTTCTGCTGTCAACAAGACTACCAGAACCAAGGGGGGAAAAAAAAAAAAACCACCACAAAAAACTAACTCTTAGCAGCTCAAGAAATAACTTCTATTAATACAAATCTGTGATGTCTTATAGGGTTTGCATTGCTATCGTTTAACTGCAATATTCCACCTAAATAATAAAACTTCAAACGAGAAGTGCGCTCTCCAAAAACAACACAACTCCCTA
>JAWMRA010000001.1:61693283-61716010 GCA_035584735.1 Pseudotriccus pelzelni | reverse complement strand
ATATCTGCTTCTCACTAGCACACACTTTAACTCACCAAGACCAAGAAATACACGCTTTAAGGCAAACCATGTACAACGAGTCGGAGTACACGATCTCAGGCAATAAAGTACAACATAGGAAAAAAAATAAGGTAAAATATATACACAACAGTCTATAAGGTATAGGGCAAGCTAAAATTAGTAAGGCAAGGTAAAATTAGTATCCATAAGGAAAATATATAAAGCAAAGTAAAAAAGATGAAAGCAAAGTAAAATAAGCAAATTACAATTAGTCTATAAGGTAAAGATAAAATATAGATAAGGCAAGATGTAAGGAAGCAAAGTACAGTAAGTAAAGGTGAAAGCAAAGTAAAATATAAAAATGATTGCTCACCTTGCAGCATCCTGAGGAGTAGAAGGAGAAAAGGCAGCCCATCAGTTACCCCTGCAGAAACGATGGAACTTCTCCCCGATTTTTGCTCATCTCCAATATCTTTTCATTCTTTTTTTCTTAGGCAGTTAGAGTGACTGCAATCAATAAATTAATTTTTGGGGCAACAGACAGCTGACATAGGCCTAAGGGTTGGCTTCCTGAGTTCCCATCAGGTAGGATGTTTGCGAAGAAAGGTCATACTATCTCCATACCATTCCATCCTTCATTGCTCCTATCAGTCTGTTGCTGGGAAGTCTTCCCTGGGTTCTGGGGTCTTTTGGGAAGCCATCAGGAGTCTCTTTGTCCCTTTTTGTGCACCCTTATCACCTTACAATGGGTTTCTGGGAAAGAACCCCAGATGCCGGGGCCTTTCCCGTAACCACTCAGGACTGTCACTGTGGCCTTAAATTGGTCTATCACCTTACATCTCCTTCCAATAGCCTCTATGGATGTCTTGGATATCATAGTGGCCCTGAATCATCAGTCTTTCAAAGAAAGGACTTGCATGTCTTATTCAGTAGGGGGTTAAGGCTGGTGAAATTTGTCTACTTCCACTTACTCAGTGGTAAAATACAGATGTTTAATTTTAATTAATTTCAGGTGCTCCCCACTCTTCCCCTGCACTATGTTCTGAGAATGTCTGACAGCACTGTTGTATAGATGTGTGTGTATCAATGCAAGTTTGACTAGACTCTGATATGTCTACATGCTGGCTGTCTAAACTGAAGCTGGTTCATAACCAAGTGGCTTGGAGCTTACGCAGAGTGAGTCTGAAACTTTGTATATATACATGTGTGTACCTATACACTCTTCATTTTTATGAAGAGAAGAGTTCTGATTATGGTGGAATTTATGGGAAAAAAGAAAACAAAATTGAAAAAAGTATGAAATAATGGAAAACCTTCTTCTGTTATAGAGAATGAATTCATAAAATCCATGTGAACATGTGTTTTTTCATTGCTGTGGATGCCCTTGAAACATTTGGGATGAAATATACAATTTCTATATTAAAAAATTACCAGTTTTAGTTAATATTTTTTATGTCTGCATCACATAATTTGTCTCAGCTGTTTCAGCTATGTGCATGATACCGAATAGTAAAAAATCTTTTCAAGAGAATATCAAAATACTATAAATATATTTAAATCCACTGATGGTGGTTCAGAAACTTATCTATGACAAAACCTGGAAATTTTTTTCCACTTTTTATGTTCTCTCATTATTTTCAATATTATCATTTTTTACTATCCTTGCAAAGCAGTCTGTGTGGGACTGTGTGTAGCATGTGCTAGTGTGTGAGAAAAGACTAGAGTTAAAGAGTACAAAAAAATCTTTAAACACTTTACTATTGTAGAAAGTAGCAAAATAGCACATTTTCTGGTGACCAAGCTGAGTGCTGGTTATAACATCTTGGTACTCACCAGAGTTGCATAAATCTTTTGAAATTCTCTAATACTTTGTTTTCTAGCCATTCAGTATATTAAAATCATATATAATAAAGTCCAGAACTTATCTTCTTACATGATATTAATTATGCCCATAAAATGCCTAATGGGAGAGTCAACCCTGATTAAGTACTTTCAGCACTATTAGCTATAATAAATTTAATATACAGTTGGCTTTAAGCATTATTTATACATACATTATTATGGGCTGGAGTTTCCAACTCCTTTTAATTTCTCATTGGTGAGTAAATTAGCATCATGCACTTTATGGTGAATGTAAAAGACATCAAAAAATTCAGTAAATTCACTTTTATCATAGTTGCCAAATGTTGTTCTGATATATGCACACTGTAATAGCATATTAGTCACGTAGATTTGTGAGAAAACAGGTCACAAATAAATTAGCTGTAGGGTGAGAAAAAATTTCCACTCCACTACCAAGAACAGACTGAATCTTTCATCAATATTTTGTTGGTTCAACTGATTTACAAACAGTAGCAATATTGTTAGAGGAGGAAACCAGGCAGAATCTTTGGTTATATAGTGTTTTACTGCAATACAGGTGGAATGTCTAGAAGACTTGTTAAATTATGTCAGTTAAATATAGAGCTTTTAGCAAAGTAGTAAGAGACAATTTCTATAGGAACTTGCAGTCTAGATTGCTACATAGCCCTCTTTTAGGTAACAAGACAGACCAAGTAAGGATATAGACATTAGAACAAAACAGAAAACATATTAAAAAATATTATTATGATTAACCTGGACTTTCCTTCTAAATAAAAGTACATTTTATGGAATTTTTTGAGATCTGATTCATCCTTTGGAGATATAAATGTTTTGATAGATTAAATAGGGTGATTCAATTATACATGTTTGATAACTAAAATTAGATGAGATCAATTGAGAACAAGTAAAACTGGCGATACAAATCACTAACTGTAGACTCTGTATCTGTACAACTAGAATGAACCTTGTATTTATCTGTATGGTAGGTCTTTTTTTTTAAGTCTTACTTTAAAATATGTAGTGCAAGTTATTTCTCCTTGTTTTGTGAAAATTAACACTCTTCAGCTTTTATGAAAACTGTCCTGTTCCTGGATTTGCAGTAATTTTCTTTGTCTTTTGCTTAACTGAAGTAACCTTGAAAGCTCAGAATGTTTCTGTCTTTGTAAAGCATAAAACATACTACAGTTTTCTATAAAAGATTGTAAGTAACAATACTATAGATATATTTTCTATTAGTACCAACATTTACCAAGGGCGAAATTCATTCCCTGTGCCTTACACAGTCTGAATGATAGGCTTTTGTATAAAACACAACAAGAAGAGAGTATAGATAAATATAGGAGTTTATTAATGAATAATTCAGATATTTTTAATTTTACTGAGATTAAGTCAAAGACAGTAATACATTTATTTTCATTGTCGAAACCTGGTGTGAAAGTAGTCTCAGCATTCTTAGGAAATGAGGTAGTTTATCTTTATTCTTAGAATAGCACTAGGTCTTCAGCAAGAACTATTGTCCTTGGGTGACACTCCAGTCTTGAAAGTGCATAGCTGTGAATGCAGATGAAGAGACTGAATGTGTACAAGGGCACAAAGACTTGTTATAAAAAGTGACATATAAAGAAATTGGTGTCAGAAACATGACAGTCCTTGAGGACAGTAGAGAGACCATAGCAAGAATAGTGTTGTACGAAACAATATTTGTTTCCTGTGCCTTGGGCAGAATAATTTTGCTGCTGATTTGTTCAGTGGGAGAGACAACACGATCCATTCAAGTTCTTTCACTTGTACTATAAGACTTCTGGTTAGCAACTTCTGTCCCAGTCAAAATTACCCAAGTACAGCAAATACACGACACTAATGATTACATTTTAAATTAAGGTCATATTAACAAGCTGTCTTATTTCACAGCAGAACACTTTAAACTTTACTATTCATCTTCTGTCTTCTTTTGAGCTATCTAGAAGTTGTCTATACTATAGCCTAATTTGACCTGACTAACTAGTCAAAGTTCAGGTTTCAGTGCTTTGTTTCCAGTGGGAAAAGAAATTGATTAATTTGAATTGTGAATTTCTGATGCAATTTGGTTTGTTTATAAAAGAGACACAAAGTGGTTTTTTATTCATGAACACGACTCAAACAAGGGACATCACTTTTATCTCCTGTATTTTTTTCTACTGATCAACATACCATTCCCCAAAAGCCTTTTCCGTGCCCTGAATTCTACTGCTACTACATGGCATATGCACTCTTCCATTACTATTTCACTGCTGATAATTCTACTAATGGACCTACAGATAAACTTAGAAATTCCCACTACTGCTCTAATTCTATTTAGGTCATATTCTTGAACAGGTCTCCTGTACCTTTGCTTGACCACATATTTTTGCCTATCAAGGATACTTGAGTTTCAGAAAGCACTCCTGTTTCTACAGTATTAAATGAAGAACACTGATTATGACCACCACAATTTCAATGGTATTTTTCTTATCAAAGAAAGCCTTCTTTACTTTTCTATGGCTGAGCTACCAGCTGCAGCTGGGCTTACTAGTATGTGACTGGGACAAGTAATTAAGAAGGCTGCATAAAGCAAGCTCAGATCATTAGCTCAATCATTATTAAACTTCTGGGAAGAAATGGCCTGTTTCACTTAGGACTTTTCCATAAAATAACTTGGCACAGTTCCCGTTAGAGTGCCTTTCAGGTACTGTTAATAACATGAATGTGTAGATGTGGATATTCACAATAAGGGGCAAACAAAAAAAGACACAAATTTTATTATGTGGTCTGGAAAATGTCACTTACTGAACTTATCTCTGTTTTGTTTTATTTGGACATAAAGGTGCAAATTTATAGTTATTATAAATACCTCACTTGGAACTAGATAGATCTGTTCAATATAGCACTGTTCACACCTTTTTCTTCATTGGTTTAACTATAGAAAGTGAAGTCTCCCCTCTGTCTATTCACTTTTTGTCTTTTCCAACACACATGCAGATGAATGTGATTAAAAACCTGATGTTATCTGTACTTAAGATAGGGTTGTGCTAAGTTGTAGAAAGCTGTAGATAGTGGGAATGTCCAGTGGCTATGCCTGAAATGCCTTCTGAACTGACATCCGTCATCCTGTTTACTGTGTTTTTGTTCATTACAGTACTCAGACCTAGCCCTTGTGGGACTGTGGAACAATCCAGCACAAATGCTTTAGATGTGTGATTTGCTTTATCATAGTCTACAGTCCTGTCTGCGCTATGAGTACTAAGATTACCTAATCAGTTACCACATATTTTGATGGGTCTGAAGTGACCAATCTCATGTTGACTAGCTAGCTGTCTGTGGGATCATCTGTGTAAGACGTGATTATCATGTGTCGAAATGTCAGACAGTATTTTAGGCAGTCTCAGACTGGGCTATCAATCTAAAATTGAAAATACTCCCTGCTTCACTGCAAATGTACTGTAAAAGCAATAGGGATATCAATTTCTGGTTTGGATCATTTCTTAAGTTCATAATTTCTCTTGGCACTGTTGATGTAACTAGTGATTTATTTCTTCCTAGTCTACCTGCATGACATATGGTCCCATTACTTACTTCCCAGACTTTACCTTTTACTTGGTAGCATCAATCACCTAATCAGACAAAATTGATTATACTTAATTGCAAAGTCATTGTGGAATGCCTTGTGAAGGAGTTTATGGAAGTCTAATAGGGTTGGGGCCTTCTGTAATGAGAAATTAGACACCTCGGTCATATTTAGATATTTCAAACTGCTAGTGGTGAATTCAGCTGTTCAAACTAGGCATCTATCACCACTCAGGATATTATTAGTGTTCTTCTTTTCTTCAGTCATAGAAAACAGGTCTTCAGAGGATGATGGTTAGTGTCTACCAGCTTCATGAAGATGTCTCAGACAGCTTTGGGTGCATTAAATATATAGAGAAATGAATATAATTCCTTAAATTACATGAAATGAAAATTCCTCAGTATCATTTTCAACTGTCTTTTAACTTAGCTTTTGGTTGTTTGTTTTAAAGAACTGTTGCCCCAAGACTTTTGTTTTCTTCATTACTATTGCTTGTTTATGGATACTGCCATTGATGCCAGTGTGCTTTCTTAAGTTAAATAAGCAGCAGGAATCTTTTTTAAAAAATTATCAATAAGCTTATGCTTGTCTTTAAGATCAGGTTCTTTAAAATTATTAGAGATGCCTCTGCCCAAACTAAGGTGCAAACACGAGCATATGCCGAAGTCAATAGTACAGATTTTTTTTAACAGTAAATGTGAGGTAGAGAGAGATAGAAAGAAATAAAGAAAAGAGAAAAAGAAGAAGAGAAAGAGAGTGACAAGATAAATTGAAAAAAAAAATAAATCACCACTCCGTAGATTCTGACAGCATCCAGTTGATCCTCTTCTTATGGTCTTCTCAGTGATGAGAGGCCCAGTCTTGTCAAAGTGATAGGTGCAGTCTGGATCAGTTGATGGAAGCCCATGGTGGTGACAGAAAAAGCCGTGGTGGTAAGGGAAGTCCTGTGTAGTGAGGGAAGAAGTCTGCTGTGATCAAAGTCCAAGGTGATGAGGGATGACCATGTGGTAAGGGAAGAAGTCTATGAAGCCCAGGGTGGTAAGAAAGGTCAATGTGGTAAGGGAAGAAAATCAAGTATTGAGTGAAATCTGAGTGTGGTCTTTTATTAGGCTTAGGCTAGGTAGAAGTGCCCCTAGTACTTCCCCCACGGTGGGGAGTTTTACAGGGATGACTGGACCAGAAGACATTTCATGTGTCTTTGAGACCTTTTCAGATGATACATCTGCCTGTTAAATCAGTGCACTGCGTCACTTATGGCCCATCAGCAGAGATGAGTATCTTCAGCCTGTGTATGAGTTATTCCAGTAGTTCCCAGGAGGAGCATTATCACAGCTGAGTCATTTCTGTAAGGACAAAGAAACACTATCCTGCCTAACAGGATTTGCCTCTTTCCTCATCTTATCCAACACCCAGCCTGTAGCCTGTGGTGTTGGGTGTGCACACCCACAGTACCTGGGTAGTTACTTTGCACATTGACTGTCTGACCCATCAGCATTCCAGTCACTCACACTTGTGGATACATTCTTTTCCTGGAATAATAGCACATCCTTTATCTTATCTCAAGTTCCCTTCACAGTCCAAAATAGCAGGCATATTCTGGGAGAGGTGGGCTTCAGTGAGCAGCTGCTTCTTTGCACAATTAGTTACAGTGCACAAAAATCTTTCAGTGATTTCAACAATATTTAAGCCATAAAACATTTCAGTGTCTCATACTTGTGAAAATCTGGAAATGTACCAATAACTTAATTAATGGATAGCTAGAAAAAGATATTAAATACAGTTTCAATAAATTGCATTAGCTTCTAATTCAGCTTTAAAGGAACTTATGCTGACTGCAAAGAAGTTTTCTCATAGAAAGCATCAGCAAGTGAAGGATCATTAAGGTGTACATGAACTAAAAGATGCTTGTAGTTAACACAAACTTATCACCAATATGCTAAATTGAACCCTAATACTACATGAATTTGACTTGTTTTGCGCATGCAAAACAGCGAGTGTTGACTTTTCTATCGTGCCAGATGAAGGGGAAAAAATAAAAAAAGGTAGAGGCACAAGGGTATCATTTTTTCTTAGGTTAGTTGCATTCCCTAGTGATTCTACTGAGTGATGCAAGTTTCATATAAAGATCAATGACACTGAAAACTTGTTTATAACTCAGTTTGACAGCAAGTATAGTCTCAGAATTGCTTTGCTGCAATCCACCGTCTTTCTCAGTTAGCAAATATTATCCCAATTACAGTTATGCCAAATATAGGCAGAACAGATGCTTCTCATAAGCAACAACTAATTTCTAACTGCAAATTTATAAAATAAAAACATTGATTGCCAATTCAAAGTGTGTTACATCAGTGGTTAAAAGAGAAGAGAGAAAAATGTTGTTAAGCTATGATGTGGCCTCATCAAAGGCAAAATCTTTATCGATGTTTCTGGAGAAATGGGATTACAGTGACAGAGCTGAGTAAAGATTAAACTAAAAGTGGAGGAAATTCTGACAGAATCCATTCAGATAGAATTTCAGTTCCAGTTCTCTTTGGTTGGAAAAAGATATATTAAATAGAACAGTTATCCTGGATGTAGAGCTATAAAATAAATTCCAACTGAGTAGTACACACCTGTAATTTCCACATAAATTAATAATAAACAATGAAGCTATCAAGTGATATACATGGAAAAAAAAGGTAGAACTCCACATTCTTGCTCCTATGAATGCTACCCTTTGGGTAGTAGCAGTAGTGCATATGCTTTCAGAGAGGTACTTCCTGTGAAACATTAAGAACAGTTCTACCAGGTCTCTAGCCCAGTATCATGGCACTGAATGTGTTTAACAGTAGGTGCCCAGGAAGCAGAATAAGAATATAGCAAACTGCACGCTTCTCGGAATAGTTTATTTTTCTACATGATACGGGCATGGCCACAAAAAAAAAGTCTAGATACAGGTTGTGCAAGATTCTTGTTCAGAATTAAAAAAGTAAATGTTTCTTTGTCAGTTGAAGCAATTAGAAAAGGACTATAAAACTATACAGGGGAAATTCTGATATGTCCAAATTATCATAGATACTGACAACTACGTTTTTATTTCTATGGGAACCAACCATATGTTTCTTTGGTCTTCCAGTCAGTCTGTCTAACCAGTAAAGAAAACTGATTGTTATTTTTATTTTGAAAGGTTTATAAATTAAATGAACAGCATAGCATTTTTTACTTTTCATCAGCATGAGTTCCTCACAAGCATGTAATGAACTCACCTTCAAGCTTGGCATAGGATACCTAAGCTTGAACTTCGTATTAAGAAGGATATTGAAGCTGTATTGTCCAGTTTCTAAATTAGTACAAATAGGAATAACTGTATCTTTTCTTTTTTCTCAATCCTCACCTCCACATTTTTTTAGTGGAAGTAACAATGTCTGATGAATGTTGTGTTGACTTGATTTTTTAGTGTGTTTTAGCCATATTAAAGAGTCTCTTCTATTCCAACTGAGGCCTTGAGGAAAGCAGGACTATGCAGATTACTAACGGGGCTAAGTATCAAAGTACATAGTAACTCAGCTATGCCAAATGGCAACAGTCCCGACTCCTCATGGCAGCATCTTGAGAAATTTCCTGGGCAATCTTACATGTCAGCAATCTCTTCTCAGGATATTTTGAGGATTATAGACTTGAATTTTGGTACTTAAATCACTTCTGAGTGCCACACTTGGTGCCCAGGAGCCTCACATTTGCAAACCAAATCTTAGATTAGAATTTTTGTCTGCTTTCATAGCTCTTAACTTCAAGTTGATCTTTTATAAATTTTAGTTGCAGACACTTTGGAAGAAAAGAATATTCAGAGACTATTGTGTAATTATTCTTTATGACAGATATAAATTTTTTATTTGTTTCCAATTGTATTCCTGCCTAAAGGGTTCAAACAAAGGATATTTCCAAGTGAAGAGTCAATGAAAGGGCAATTAATATAGTTAATAAAGACAGTGGGAATAACATTTTATCCTTTATAATGTTCTGGAAGACAGGTAACACTAAGAGCCTGAAACTACATTAAGAGGCAATGGTGACTTATAGGCAGGATAGATTACACTCAATTCAAGAAATTATGTAAGACTCTGATCAAGACAAACTCTTTTAGTCTTATCTATACAGGTTTGCTAAGATTGACTAAATTTTTGAGAGATTATCTGTTTAAGGAAACTAAGTTTAATCTCTTATTTTCTGGTAGGCTTTATAGGCTTGTTTTTGTTCAAAATTATATTTGTTTTATGACAGCTAGCTATTTCACAATATAATCCCCTGCAAGACTCCAGCACCCGAGCTACAAGCTCACTGAAGGGGTTTTACTTTAAAAATATACAAGGCTTTAAAAATTTGCCCACTGAATTTATTAGAAGAGCCTTCAGTTCTTTTAAAACCTTGAGAGAGCACAAAAGAGAATGTTTTCTCAGGAGGTACTTTTGCCAGTAAACTTTAGAAAATAAAGAAACTTAGCAAAATTATAAAGGGTAACATTCAATGAAAATAAAGCATTCCACAAAGCATGGACTTAGCACATGCTAACCCACACAGCTCCACAAAATCCAACCCATCCGGTCTTAAATTACTCAAAATATCAAGAAAGGAGATTAGGAGAAGAAGAAGTAAAGAAAGAGAGAGAAAAAGAGAATTATAGCTAGCACCTCTAGGTCCAGCATAGGTCCAGCTACAGAAGTCCTTAAAATGGAGGGTTCAAACAGGGTGGAGACCCCATGTTGCTGCTTTTATTTATTCTGGCCTCCTGTGGCCACACCCCCCAGCCCCCTGGTGGGACTTCTGGTGTGCCAGCCATCCTGGGGCTGGGCCAGGAGCTCTGGGGTGTGGTATGGGCAGTGCTCCCAGGCTGCTTTTGAATGATAGCTGCACCAGGGGTTGTCCAAGGAGACTCCAAGGGCCTGGGGTATGGGTTAGAGCACCACCACTGTGAAATTCTGCTTGTCCCTCCCTGTCTCTCCCCATAAGTTGGTCTGAATCAATAATTAATATAATAATACCGTGTCTCACAAGCCCCTGAGAAAAGCCAAGATTATAAATACAAGATAACTAAAATAATTAAAATTTTTGGAGGCTAAAATATTAATTTCCATTGCAAAAGACCTTGAACACCTGCTCCAAAAGGAAGAAACTTACATGGATATTTGACAGAATCCTGGCATTTACATGGTATAAGTGCAATCAGCCTAGCAATTGTGGCACAGTGTATTGCCTTTCCTTTTTATTTTTGTTTTTAGTCCTATGTAAAACAGATTCTGAAAAACATTTAAAGAAGGAATTAACCAAAAGCACTATATGCATTCTGTAAAGCCGCCACATGCTTAGCATCTGAATCTTGTATGCAGATCTGGTAACCTCATGTCCTTCCATATCTCTAACTATATGACTATAAGTAGATATAGACCTAAAATATACATAAAATATTACATAATACAATATATGCAATACATGTAATAGAAATACACAACAGAGAGCTGAGGAAAGGAGTGAAGCAGTTTCTGTGGAAAGAAACATGAGATACCATGGACTTCTAAGGCTGCAAAAGATTTTGCTAGGAAAAAGGTGAAAGAGAAAGCGGAAAATATAGTATGATACGATGTATAATATAGAGAAGGTAGGTAAGGAATGGAAATTTACTACATAATATTTGGATGAGTTTGAACAGAACAAGAAGCAAATAGTTTTAATTAAACTACAGAAACAACTGTCACACAAAGCATATTAAAGTGGAGAACACATACTTACAACATGTTATGTGCAAAAACAAAAATGCATTTGAAAAAATTGATAGTCATAACAAAGGGCTACTAAACATAATGTTTGAATGTCATCTAAAAGTTACATAGAAAGGCAGCAGATTGCAGTTATGAGTTTGCACAGACAAAAGTATTATTCTTTACTTGGCTTGCTGTTTTAAATATCTATCTAATTGATAGCATGAATTTATATGGGAGTTTGATGCCTATCTTCATGTGCTATATTGACAAAGAGATCAACCATTCACTTTTGGGCTATTGTCCTGACAGTAGGGCTTGTTTACCTCTCAGTTCATCCCGTCATTGCAAAAGTAGCAGACACCACACAAGCTCCTTACTGCTGCTCTCAGCACCTTGAGAAGAGGCTTCTGCAATGGTTAGAAGTATAGATACAATTGTGTGAGGGGACAGAACGAAGCGACTATCTCTGGAGAAAGCAGTTGCTGGCAAACAGGATGCTTGTTCCTCAGTCAAGGATATAAGAATGTAGTGTCATTCCATCCCAGATCTACAGGTCTTCAGATCCCTGTTGACACCTGACACTCCTTTTGCCATCATCCTCAAAGAGAATAGACTGATTTCCCCAGTTCCCTTACCTTTACCTCACTGAACCCTCCTTCTCTTATCTCCTTCCAAGCTAGCAAATCTCCACTGACCCTTTCCACCTTCCTCATTCCTTATTGACAGTTTCAAAATGCTCCATTTGTGTTTCCAAACTGTTAATCCTCTCTCTAATCAACACTCTCAATGACTCAGTATTGAATTTTTCACCTCTAGGAGGAAGCTGAAGCAAATCCTTGTCCATAAGGAAGGACAATTCAATTTTGCTTTCAGAATGCTGAAAGATCAAGACAACGCTTCACTATCTGTGCCCACATTTTCTTTTGCCCATTTCTTTTCCTCCTTGTGCATTTTAGATGTCACCAGGTGTGCATTGGGAATAGCTATTCCCTTGACTGGAATATTTTGAGTGACCTTACTGATAGTTATGTTCTGTTTAAATTAAAATTACACAGATTCACCTGAACCCTTTCCTTGGTTTTGCCTGTACTGATTTTAATAGCAACAGTGTAAAAGCCCATATATGAAGAATATTTTCTCTCAAATGATGAAAACTAACTCTCTGATAATTTCTTCTGCTTGTGCAAGTGGTGATGGGGGAACTAGCTTAGTTTTTGTACTGTGTCATCTTCCATTATATACAGATTGCCTAGCATAAGAAATTCCAGTAGTCAGGCAGGAATTCTGTGTTCTATTGTAGTACAGAAACAATTATAACATTTAGAAGTGAAACCATAAAAATTGCTTTTACTGGTTCTTTCCTGAAAATTTTAATAAGAGATCTTGGTGCAGGTACTGCAAATTGCATACATTTATCGTCATTTAACACAAATTACTTCAGACCTTATAATCTACACAAGTGCCCTAATGTGAAAAAGATGACACTAAAAGTTGCATTAGTTTCAAAGAAATGTATTCATCCACTTTACTGTATATATTACCGTTTTCCTAAGGAATGTAGTTTTATCTCAATGACCTGCTGACATAAATGAGAATTTTAAGATTCTGGAGTGATGAAAAGATCTGCTGAAAGAGTTTGTGAATAATAATTCTCACATCATCAATGAACATTCTCCAACACCTGATAGTGATCTGGTTGGAACTCCCCTCTGGGAATTCTGCTTTTCACAGTGCAGAGATAGCACATTTAATTCTTACATAACAATGTCACAGAGTTAAGGTAGTTGAAGCTCTGAAAGCATTTCCAAGACAAATTTCTCTTCTCTTTTCAAGGGTGTATAGCACTAAGTTAAAAAAAAAAAGGCAAAAATAAAAGAAAAAGAAGCAATGGTTGTTTTGAATTGCAGACAAAGAGAATGTATCTTATGTAGTGATTAAATTTAACAGATTTTGTGCAGAATTTCTACACAATCTACAGGAATGGAGAAGAATTTATTGGCTCTGAAAAAAAGTCTGATGTCCACTTTGAACTTATGACAGCATTTTTAATATTCAGATATTTAAGTAGTTGTTATCTGTAAAACTAGTGATATATCTACATACAGGAATTTTTAAGAAATATGAAGATATACATAGCAACACTTTGAACTGTGCTGTACTAGTGATTTAAGACTTTAAAGAACTTGTTGCAAGATTATGTGACATTTTAATGTCTATTAAGGAAGTCTAAGACAAGTGGACCTGGAAGAACTGTTGAACATTGAAAGTGTCAGCCTTTTCTGGATCAGGATACATACTAAAGCAGATATTTAGTAATTAGTTGTCTGGTTGTGTTCAACTCCATGTCAGTGATAATTTCTTCTCATAATATTGTATTGAAGCTATTAAACATCAGTTGTCAGAACAGGTTAGGAATATGTATATTATAAAATGTGTTGTGGTAGTACTCAGGCTATGCAACATGAATCTTCTTGCATGGGCATGGTCTTAAATTCAAATACATCCCTTGCCTATGATTAAAGTACAAAATCCACAGCCTAGTGACTCTCCCTTATAGGAAACTTAACCCTATTGTGTTATTTAGTACAAATGCTCACTGTGTTGTCTGCAGTTTCAGATGGGTTAGGCACATTGTATCTGATCCAAACAGGTATATGTCTTCTTTTAGGAAATTCTATGATGACATGGGTGTCTCTGAGAAGTTTAGCTGTCTAACATTGGTTGGTTGGGATTGATAGGTAGCTTGGACTGCTGACTTGAAGCTGTTTTCCTGCCTTAACACTGTGTGAATGCAGTCTCTGATTCTTTGGGCAATAATGAGCCATACCACAGCACATGATTTTGCAGTTATTGAATTACCAGATCTGCATGTGTCTTTAGGAATAGTTAAGTGTTCTATGATCACTTGGGATCATTCAAAATCTGAAATGTGGAAATGCTAACTACAGTATTTCACTGAATTTCGGCTTGGATACACAGAATTCAATGTATGCTGGGTTAAATAATGACCTCCAGGAGGGACAACTTAATGTGGGAATAATTAGCTGATCTAAACTTGGAATGATCTTTTCTATGCTAAGGTGCCAGTATCTCCCAACTTGGATTCTTCTCGAGGTTAACAGAACAAATTGAAACTAAGAATGCAGTGTTTTGGATAGATCCTAGTAGTTGATGAGAGGTAAAGTGAGCAATGAGTATGAGGACCTACTTCTATATAATAGTCCTATGCTTCTTCTATGAAAATAATTTCCTCATTTGCCTTTGGCCAGTTTGGATCAGCTCTCTGGCTATGCTCACTGTCAGCTTCTTGTGGACCTGCTCACTGGCAGAACACAGGAAACAAAAGCCTATGACGTAGGGTAAACACTACTTAGCAACAATCAAATCATCAGTGTACTCTCACTGTTATTCTCATACAAGCTAATGAGAAAAAACTAACTGTGTCCCAGCCGAAACCAGGACAATATCCTCCCCCATACTCCATACCATAGAATGTCATATTCAGAGTATAAGCTGGGGGCACTTGTCTGAGAGTGGATGATTGCTGCTTCGGGGTGAGCTGACCATCAGTCAGTATCTGGTGAGCAAGTTATTGTGCATGATTTGTTTCTCTTGGGGTTTAGTCCTCCTTCTCTCTCCTTTTCATTAAAATTATTAATATTATTGCTATTTATTATTATGATTGTTTTATTTCATTTTGTTTCAATTATTAAACTGTTCTTATCTCAACACATGAGGTTTAGTTTTTATTTCTCAGTCTCCACATCACTGGGGGCAGGCGGTGGGATTGGGGGTTGTTGGTGAGCAAGTGGTGTGCATGGTACTCTAGTTGCCAGCATCTCAACTCCTAGTTGTCCTGGAAATTGCACTCAGATCTCCAGCTCATACTGATAGGATGTTTCCTGATAAATGACACTTAGTGGATAAGCTTGTTGGCAGAACAAAAGCTGCACGGGTTCAAAGATCTGTGACCTTGGTGACTTAACTGGTCTTTTCTATCAGTGGTGTGAAATTAGAATATTTTTCCTCAGTGCAGTACAAGGTCAATTATGTGAACCTGTTATTGATACAGATTGTTAAAACAAAACCAGAAAACACAGTCTCCAGAACTAGAATGCCCTGTCTTTTCTTTAAGGTTTGACTGTGCGATTTATTTTAAATACCACTAAAGGAAAACATTTTGCGAGACACAAAGGAACAATGGCACTTACTCTTTAAAAGTGTTTTTGAATTGTTAACCTTCCATCTACTAAAAATGATCCTGGCTTACTGAACAAGGTATTATTCCTATCAAGAAATACTTATTTGGACAATATGAGCTATCCTCTGCTATTTATCTATATTATTCAGTAACACTGATAATACAGACTTAAACCAAGGTAGAAACGCAATTATTTACTGTTGTCTTTTGGATTACTTTCCCTCTGCAACACAGAAGATTAAACATAATCATTCCAGCTGGAAACATTTTTGTGCTTAATCAAGGACAAGCTCCAAAAATAATTTTACCTGTTATTTATATGGTTTATGAAATAAAAAACCAAACCAAACCAACAAAAATAGTTAAAAGGAATGTCATTAGAATTGCTTATAATAAAATACTTAGGTGTTTTTTTTTTTGTAAGAAACACTGTTTTCACATCAAAATATCAGCAGTTATATGGAATGTATAGATTTTTTTTCTGCAATTTAGAATACTTTTGAGGCATTACACGTGAAATATTTAAGTTTGGATTTTTTTTCTTATTTCTTCCTTTTTTTTTTCTTTTTTTTTTTTTTTCTCCTAATCAGTACAGTAAGAGAAATATATTGTTTGCTTATCAGGAATAATAGTATAATAAACATGTGAAGGTTTTTATTGCTGGTTATCAAAATTTTAGTCACTTTTTCAATGTTGCTTTGAAAGATATATCATTATGTTAGCAATTTTGAAAGTAATTTGAACTTGTAAATAGATATCTAAACAACCATTTAGAAGACCAACATTTTTTTTCCAGGTCTGCAATGAATACTGTGACTTGCTCATACTAGTTTTCTTTCCATGTCATTGTGCTTTCTATTCTTTGCCTCTATTCATATTTGTTCATATTTGGATGCCCATTTTTATTTTTGGTGACCAGAACAATCTGTTTAAACAACCTCTAAAGAAAACAAAAGCTTAGTTTCCATTTTCTCATCTTTCATGGAATCAGCCAGAAAATATGGGTTAATGGGATGTGTTTTTGTGAATTAGAATGACATGGGTTTTTTTCCGACTTTTCTGTAATTGAACCTTTCGAAAAGCATTAATGGAAATTTCAGTGAAAACTTGCCGCACACAGACTTTGACATCCTTTCTATCTTTAGTCTATTAAAGCCTTTTAAAGATTCTATGCCTTATCATAATACAAATATATAAGATATAATAATAATATCTACTTACTGCTTAGTATAACAAGAACAGATTTATGTTTTCTATTTTTCTGACATTATTGGTTATTTTTGTAATATATTTAATAGTGGGAGAGGTGAAGAAATGAGTTTTTCTGTGGAAACAATTCAAGTACTGTCATAGTTTGTGCTCAGTGCCACAACACTGGCTGTCCTGCAGAACTGAGACCTGAAGGATGGCCAAGGTCTCACTCTCTTTACATTCATTTCAGTTACAAAAAGTGACGATCTACTGTAATTAAGGATCTGGATTTATAAATCTGGAGTCATATAGAGATTAGTACTGTTATTTTTTTGCTAAACAAAACAAACAAACCTTTTTATGTACCAGTTTTATCACCTTTATCATACAAGATGCAATGCACTGCCCATAACCACATAAATGTACCCTAGAAAATGTCATTCTAGGACAAGTTACACTTTTCCCATTACAACCACCACACACACTTAGAGGCTCTTAAGGTAAAAAGAGAGGCACAATATGATTCTCTAATACCATACAGAATTCTTTTCACTTGGGTGGCTGAATAGTTCAGAACAGCAGTTACCTTGAAAATAAATGACTGTGCTGGAAGGAGAATTAATTAATTCAGATAAACTAAATAAACTCTGTAAACTGACTAATATAGCAGAAATTACTGGGTGCTGATACTGCTGTTTTAATTATTAAGTCCACATTAATTAATTTCAAAGCTACCTTTTTTGAAATCCACGGCTTGACCAACATTCAGAGGATAAAACATGCCAAGAGCCAAATTTTGCATAGTAACACTTCTACAAAGACTGAAACTTTCTTCATATAACTAGATGTAATGAAGATTAAAAGAAAATGACAGTTTCAAAAAAACCCACAGGATCCACAAACTGAGAAACAGAATTTGATTGTGTCAAACTATTTCTTTCACAGAAGGAGCTGGACTTTTTTCTAATTGTCAAAATGGTTCTGAATATAAAGGGAACTTAATGTCTCTTTGAGAGCTGCAATAAAATCAATCACCATGGCTGGCCATTACCTTGCAGTACTACCAGACACAGTGAGATTCGGTCATGTGTGAGATGATCTCACAGTTGTGAGATCAGAACCTCACTGAACCCGAGTTTTGCATGCCCTGTGCTTCATATTCCTCAGTGAGTCTATTTTGCTGGTCGTGGATTTTTTTAAATATTATTTTTTGAAAACTTGAAAGGCTACTGGATTTAATAAAAAATGATTTCTCAATAGGTCAATTTTTAATCCTTTCATTATATCTATTGAAGCAGTGACATGCAGTTCCAAATGGGTGAGAATGGACATCTACCAACATTATGTACTATGTTACATTTAATGTTGATGATTCCTGTACATAAGAACGTAAGTATATAAAACTTATTTATACCATACTTTATTTCCTAAAACCTATCACATCTAAAGGACTGTTTCAGACAGTGCCATAAGTGAGGTATTTATTACATATGTCTTCTGGGAATGTTCACAGGGACTTTACTATCTATACATTACCTAAAAAGACAGAAAGGAAAGTATTGTATACTTAAGACTGTCTGTTGTAGTGACTAGTTCCATAAACTGCTAAAAAATTTGCAGCCAGTAAATTTATATCTGCTGCACTGAATGGCAGACAGCAGTAACATCAATACAGTAAGTAAAAGCTACGTTACTGCACGGATTTTGTTCTCTAATCCCTCAACATTTTGTTTCATTCTTAAAATGAAAACACCTGTAGCAATGATTTCTCCTGACAAGCTGAAAGACATTGAACAAAGAACAAGTTTAATAAAATGATTTAACTATCATCTTTAGTATACCTTCACCATGTATAAACACCTCTTATGAACATCTTAATCACTTGCTTTTTCTTGTTTTCACTTGAAGCAAATTTAAATTTCTTGGAGAACTCTACACATCCAACTTCAAGGATGAGGAAAGAATGTCTTCAAGAAAATCACAGACAAAAAAGCTGTAGAAAAAACCCTTATCAACACTGCATGTCATGTACTTGAATTAAAAATATTTGATGGCAGAAAAACTTCTACAGAAACTTTTAAAAGCAAGCTTTCCTGCAGTAAAGTTGCTTTATCAGGCTATTCCTTCTGAGACTGTCAGCTACAAAAATTCCATGTAGACCAGATCCCTGCCTAATTAAAAAAGAAAAAAAAAAAGTGTTTTTATTATTAAATACTTAAAAAAAAATCTTTAAAATTACTTTTTAAATTACTTTTTACTCTCAGAATAGAAGAAGGGAGATTACCAGTTACCATGCCAGACAAAACAGATTAGGAAAAAAAAAATTTATTGCCAGTTAAAAATTGTAGGATTGTGAGAAACAGTAAAAAAAAACAAAAAACAAACAAACAAAAAACAAACAAACAAAAAACCCTCGAAACCAACAATGCCCGAAGTCCAAAACATACTCTCACACCCTCACTGTTCTTCCAGCTGCAACTTCACTCCTTTATTCCTGAATCCTCTACCTCTCCCTCTTGAGTGGTGCAGGGAGGATGGGAAATGAGGGGTTGTGGTAATTCATAAGTTTCTCTCTGATGCACTTTCTTCCTCAAACTATTTCCATATGGGTGTTTCCCAAGGCTGCAGTGTGGATATCTGCTCCACCCCAGTCTCTTGACAGGCTGCAGGGAAATGATTTGGGTTGGAAAGGACCTTGAAGATCTGATTCTTATACCCCTACTGTGGACATCTTTCACTATATCAGGTTGCTGAAAGCCCCTTCAATCTGACCTTGAACAAGTACTTGCAGGGATGGGGCATCCACGATTTTTCTGGGCAACCTGTTCCAGTGTCTCAACCCCTTCTTAGAGTTCACGCTGACCCACTTCTCAGACTGTTCAAAATTGCATTGGTTGGAATTGCTTTCCTCAAATATATCAACCACACCACTCAATGTCACCCCCAAACCTGCTGCATGTGCAACTTAATACATCTGTCCACATAATTAATACAAATATTAAGCAGTACCAGTTCCAGTACAGACCCCTGAGAGACACCACTTTTTTCTGATCTTCGTTTGGACATAGAGCCGTTGACTGCAATTTTTTGGATATGACCATCCAGACAATTCCTTACTCATCAAATGGCTTGTCCATCAAACCCATACATCTCCAATACAGCAGCAAGGATGCAGTGTGGGGCCTTAACAAATGCTTTATTGAAGTCCAGGTAAATTATATAAATTACTCTTCGATTTCACCAGTGTAGTCACTCCATTGTAAGAGGCCACCAGATTGGTCAGGCACGATGAGCTCTTTGTGGAGCCAAACTGGCTGTTTCTTGTCAGCTCCCTGCCATCCATATTCCAGGAGAATCTCAGTCATGTTCACATGACTGTTTCTCATGCTTTTGGCTTTTTTCTTGTCATGTTCTCATAATTTTGTGCAGTGTTTTCTTCCTTTTCTTAAATAGGTTTTCCCAGAGGCTCCACCAAATTGGCTGTGGCACCTAGCCATGTCCGGTAATGAGTCAGCTGGAGCTGGCTGGAATTGTCTGTGTCCACCATGGGACAGCTCTGGCCACTCCTCACCAAGGCCACCCTGCAGCCCCCACTGCCAGCACCTGGGCACCTGCACCCAATACAGTGATGTTCCTGATAGTTTTATAGTAGTATAGTCTATGCAAGCATGACAAAAAATTAGACATTAAACATATAATCTACTAAAGATCTTAATACCTATCATATATGTTATTTCTCTGATTTTCCCATTTATTCTTTATGCTTTTCTCCTTTTCTTAATAGAAGTAATATCAGATTGTGAGGAGTTTTTATCTCCTTCCATGCATATATCTCTGATTTTGCTGTCTTCCAGAAAATGCTGTAACTAGAAGAATTTGCTCCAGTGTGCCTTGTAGTCATAGAAATCTTTCAAATTATAGCATGCTAAAATGATAAAGTAGTTAAATTAGTAGACTTAAAACCACAGTGAACAAGGTTAAATTTTACATGAAAAAATAATTTATTTTGAAAAGTTGTTGTCTAGCCAGAAAAAAAATCCCTGTTGTAACTAAAAAACTCCTTTCCCCCCCTTTAATTAAAGAGAAGCATTTAATTCAACTAGGAAAATTTAGTTTCTGTAATAAATAAAAATATATAAAAGATTAAATTTTAAAACTAAATTTAAACATTTTCATTTTTATAATTCTTTCATTATATATTTTTGCAACATAAAGAAAAAGTTAGATTTTTGCTGGTAGATATTTGTATTATGCCAAATGTGCATTTAAAAGTAAAATCAGATTTGTATCACTTATTTTAGACATAACAACTTTTTATATTTTTAATAGCTCTTAAAATTGGAATTGTGGTATTAGTAAATATCTCCTATATAAAATGCTTGAAGGCACATGAATCCAGAAAAAATATGAACCTGATCCTAAGAAATGTTTCCTGGAATTCCCTGGTAGATATAGCTATCATCTACATTTCCAAGTGTGAAGCATCTGTTCTAACTTGCAGAGCTCTAGCTTACAAAAAGGTGTCATGGGCAGCTTATCTGCTACTTGATTTTTTTTCAGCTTACCCTTTAGTGCTAGTCCAGTGCAAAGGAGATAATTTTAATTTTTAAAATAATTTTCACTTCCTATAGGTTTTCATCTATGCTTAACTATATGCAGAAATAGTTTGTTCTTCTAAACACTGGATCATAGCAACTTGAAGTTTCCCAGATGGAAATTCTGAACAGCTGAGTTTCTGCTGTTTGCTTCCTGGTACAAGAAAAAGCATTTGTAGATCAAGCAAGCAGCAGATGGAGAACAATTGGAGTATATAATTATTCAGCCTGGACTCCTTTTAAATGGGAAGGTTGAACTCTATCTATTTGGCTGGAAAGAAAGAGGAATAGAGTGGCACATGGCAGATAAGCCTTCCAAAGATCCCTTAAAATAAATCTAGGCAAATATGTGAAATAACTTCATCAGTTACCAGGGTCTCTTCTTCTGTGAACTCCAAAATCTGGCAAGTCATTGTTGGTTTGGTTTTGAAGGTTGAGATTAATACACAGCCTACCCAAACACTTCTGTATTAATAAACTACATTGATTTCAGTATGTTACCTGAGGACTCCATCTGGTGACTCTCCTTTACTTTGCCAGATTTTGAAAAGCTGCAGCCTTACTGTGATCTAATGCCAAAATACAAAATCTACTGTAGGAGAGTATTAACACATTGTGATTTTTGCTCTGTGGAAGTGAATAATTAATTGAATTCTGTGACTTTTTGAAGCTGCTCTCATAGAAGCATTACATTTTGTAGGCTGACAGCTAACAATAAGACTACATGCCAAAATCAGTGTCTAGAGAGCTACATTATTTTCATTACTTATTCAAGATTAAGTGGACATATGAAGGAAAATACAGAGGACATCAAGACAGGAGTAATAAAGTACTATGAGAAAAAGAAGCCAATCAGAAAAATTAAAATAACCAGTAAAATGGGAAACAGAAACAAATAGAGGACAGTAAAATATGTCAGAAGACAAACATGAAGCATTGTACCTTCTTAAGATATCTAAATTGTCTTCTGAAACTATATAGTCAAATCAAAAATTACTCATATATTTTCCATACAATATTTTTCATAGCAAAGAAAGAATAACAATAGAGAAAAAATGGAGGAAGCATTAGTTTTATCAACAAAAATAAAGATTAGAATTACAGCTACATGTAGGAAAATTTACTTCTATTTGGAAAACAGGTGCTGGAAACCAAAATCAATTTATTAACTGAAGAAAATTTTAGGATGACTGAAGTTTTTATTGTGTTAAAAGCTAGGGAAAAATCAGGACTAAAGCCAGCAATTTAAAAGGAAAGGGACTAGGAACAAGAAGAGAAGTTAAGCAGGAATAAAACCATAGTAGAAATGTTACCTGCTTCCTCATACTTTTTTGGGTTCTCTCTTCCACTTCTCTGAAGTTTTAAAAGTTCATGCTTTTCCATGAAAATGTGAAAAATAAAAGGCCCCAGATGCACACACAATATGATGAAGACTTTATTTCACATTTTCTTTACATATTCAAGTATTTAAGCCCCTTTTTTTCACTTTGGGAATGCTCTAACTGGAAAATAGGTTCTCTGTGAATATGTATGAGGCTCTCTTACCCAAACTAATTTAA
>JAWMRA010000001.1:61671317-61684243 GCA_035584735.1 Pseudotriccus pelzelni | reverse complement strand
TAAGTCCACTTTTGGGCAGAACAGAATGACTGAGCAAAATTAGATAACTAGTCCCGATTTATGAATCAAATATACTTAAAAGTTACATTTATTCATTATAATATGAACTAATTGGACAACATTATTAGGATCTTCCTCTTATGAAGGTCATAATTTTTATGGGTTCATGTTACTCACCATTACACCTCTTTCAGATAAATCCACTTTTGGGCTTTTTTGGGTTTAGCCTAGATGCAAAATTCCATGTTAGGGATTCCTATATAAGAATGGTTTCATTAACTGTGATGACAAAAGTAATGTCTGACTGCCTTGCCAGTATTACTAATGAGCACACTAGGTGGTCATACTGGCTTTTATAGATCACATTCTTAGCAATCTATTTCTTCAGAGGTATTGCAAATTTGAGCAAGTGTCAGCTGTCCTGTTAGTTACATTGTAGAAGATGTAGCATAGAACCAGCCTTTGAGTTTAATCTCCAGCCTGAAACCCCCACAGGCAACTGAACTGAAACTGATTTTTCTGGCACCCAGAGTATATCTTAAGTATTTAGCTAGATTAGTGTGTTTGCTAATTCTTTAATGCTCTATGATTGTAATTTTTATGCTCTTGTAAATTTTAATTTTGCAAAACATGGATAGCATACTCTACCTCTGTTAAATAGAACTTACTGGTTCATCTGAAATCTAAAAAGTTCATTAACGTAAATCATCATTATGCCAGCAAAATATATTGGATTGCAGATTCATTTTATACCTACAGCTATGCATTTGTAAATATTTAAATTGTTTACTATGAGTGCAAAAGTAATATTAGCATCCTTGCAGGTATGACTTTTATCATAAAGTCCTTTCAACGTGGGGATGGAACAGATTAAAATTAATGCGCTTTTTCAGTAGCAAAAAAAGGAGGTTTTTATTTTGATGAACATTATTGGAATGTCAGTTTTAGATACCGTGGACCAAAGAGCTGTTGCAGAATCTCAGATTACCCGTATCCCTGTTATAGCATCTGCAATGGTCAGTCTTGAGAAGCCAGTGACTTTCTGCACATCACTTAGATGCTGTTAGTAAATAAACAAGTACCACAGAACATTTTTTTCCCATATTATGTATTTTATTGTATTTCTTAAATAATTTTCCACATTTTCATTAAGCTGCATGGAACAGGCATGTAGGATGACTGAATATGCACAATGACAAAGCTCTGGGTATGTTTTTCACAATGAAACAAACAGCTTAGTTTTGTAAACTAAGCGAGTCTGTGAACTACAGTTTTAGTTTTCCTCTACTACCATTCCCCGGAGGTTAAATCCACTTAGAAGCAATCCATAGAGAATGCAAAAGATATATCTGTGGTGGGGTCCTTGTAGAGAGGGGAAAACACAAAGCTTTACTGTATCTGTGATAAATCTGACTATGGCAAGAGATAAGTTTGAGCGCTTGCATAAGCTTGATTAAGAAATGCCTGACTCTGGTGTTCTCACAAAAGAGCAGGTGTGGCTTCTGAGTCATACAAAACTAACTTGAGCATTGCTGCTCACTGAAGGGCAGCTAATTCAAATCACGGAATTTTAGAATCTTTGAAGTTGGAAAAGATCTTTAGATAATCAAGTACAAAAGTCAACCTAGCACAACCACCATGTTCACCATTAAATGGTAAAAGTGAATCCAGGGTGGAGATAAAATCTCTGACCTGTTTGTCTAGAATGAAAATTAAATAATTAAAAATATATTAAGATATTAAAAAAAACAGTGCAAATAATAAAGAGGATCTGGTCTGTGCTTTTGTTAATTAAAAACTCATGGCACATCAAAAGTGTGCAGAAATCAGAGCATATCAACACAGCCCATTTGTGTCACCAAAGCTATCTGATTCATGCTATCTGAGAATCATTTTAGATTAATTCATTTAGTTCTGAAAGATCTATTAAAGTCAATTAGCAGTCAGTGGAAAATGTCTTAGAACTCTTGCTCTTCTATATGTCTCCATCCATTGATGTCTAGTTAGGCTTTGCATTTTAGCATAAATATACCCTCATACAGAGCTAGGTGGCATGATGATTAGGTCACACACTGGAGACATAGGCACAATTATCTTAGGAGAATCAACATGTGTTTTGCATTTGTGACAAGCTGGTGTAAAACTACATTATGCAGTGAAGTTAATGCTGTCTTCCTCCATACCCTTCTCTGCTGTAGCTCCATGGGCGTAGGTATCACTAAGTGTGCATGTGGCCTAACAATGTTTAGCTCAAGATAGTAGCGGAGTAGTATCCTTATACCCTCCAGTAAATACTGAGCTCAGTCTACTTTATATATTACCTAGAGCCCAAGGCATCTTTAACAGACTGAACCCAACAAAGGAGACGTGCAAGCATCTAATTTGCAAATCATGATCAAATTTGAAAGTTATGCTATTTAATAATTTACAAACATCTCAGGCATGCCGACAAGCCATTCATTACAAATAATTCCATAAGTTTGAGGCAACGTTATGGAGTTTTTTATGATTTCAGTTTGTGATTTTTGTGTTTATAGTGTCTCATTTAGACAACTAAACCTCATCTAAATCCTTTCTGTTGACCTGGCTGTTGCAATTTACTGAGAAAGAAAAGAGATTGTTATTTTTAGAAATTGCAAATTAAGGAGGACAGAGACTAGTTTTGGTGGGTATAAACCATAAATGCATGTCAGCTCTTACTCTGTGAGTGATACTTTGCTCTTCATGCTAATAATTAAATGAACATTTAAAAATGAGATTGTCTGCACCTTTATGACTAATGTATTACAGCATTTATAGGTCTGTGCTGCTTTTCTGTCCTGTTTTTAGTCAGTTTTACTAGCAACTGATGAGACGTCAGTCTTTGTCAACACAGGAATAAGATGGTTCTTGACATTGGGGTTTTCTCATTGATTAAATTGTCATGGTGTATTCACAGCCTAAATGCTGCCTTCTGGTCACTGTCCTTTTCTTGTGTGGAAAATGACCTTTGTGAATAATTGCATGCCCTAGATGTGTCAAAATGAGGAGGATGCAGCAATCCAAAGGAGTAACACCATAGACAGTATTTGTCCACTGATTATCTTGTAAACTGGGAGGAGGAGCAAAAAAGAACCAGAAATATTTTTTTGACAGTTTATCATTGAAAGGTAATTAAAGGTGCATTTAGGAAATTTTATTTGTACTTTGTATTTTGCTTTAGAATATTTTAATGATTGCCTCGTGTTGCTCGTAAGGATAAGTCTAAGTACTTTTTTGAGCTGCAGGTCCAGTCACTGCAACAGTAAGTATGTTTTTTAACTACCTTTACATTTCTATTTGTGTGGCTATCAAAGTGTTATAGGCAATTTATCATTTTAGGACTACTGTATTTTATGTCAATATAGAAGCATTCTTAAGGGTCAGTATTCTGAGTGGGAGTTTCTGGAGTGTAGTGCATTCTGGCTGCTCTCCAGCATGTTTCCACTTATCCTGTGCTGTATTACTCCAATGGGATGTCAGTGAAATGACATATTATTTTTTCACTTTACCTTGCTGAATTATCCGTACTTGGAACTGAGCAGAACTCTACAACTAATAATTTTTCTCTGAAAATAATTAATCTGATGCAATTGAAGACTTTCCTTGCAACTTTCTTGACTTAACAGAAAGTTAACAAAAATAAAGCAGATGGATAGATTGGACGGCTTGCAAGAATGCTTGTGTTTTTGTCAACTCAGATCCCAGTCAAATGACTGACACGTGGTTTCCCTGGCTCCCTGAAATCCCACCTGTTTGGGTGTGGGCTGCCCAAGTGCCTGGGAGCCCTGGCTAACTTAAAGTACAACTGATGGTATACAGGAGAGCCACAGCTCAATGAATAACCTAGGCTGTATGGTTTCCTGGGCAGACTGTTTCTTGGCTGACTATTTTCCTGGATATCTGCCCAGGAAACAGGCATGGTCCCAGTTCCCCAAGCTAGTTGGGCAGATCTAGATTTCTGGCCTACAAATGATTAAAAATATGCATTCTGACTTCTCTGAAACAACTTTTTGTCAAAATATCTTTTTTTGTTAAAAATCTACCTTTTGCATTCTTTATTCTGATTTAAAATTAAAAAAAAATGCACCAAATTCTAAAATTTCTATAGGGACAAAACTCCAGTTCCAGAACTGAATGACATTTCAAAGAATAAAGGAATTGATTGCAAGAGTCAAAGGCTAGAATCAAATGAGTAATCAAACCACAAGAAAATTAAAGGCATTTAGGAATTGAAATCACAAATAGTGCTAAAAATGTGGAGAAAATTTTAGAGTTGTAACCGAACTGTAACCGGAGAGTCACATGGTAACTAGGTACTGACAGTTCAGAACTCTTATATGTAGTGACTTCTTCAGAAGACAGTATATTCATTCCTCTGAATCATGCCAGAACAGAATGTTGCATGCAGCAGTGAAGTAGAAAAACATCTAAGAACAATTTCTTTATATACATACAGTGCCTCTGCTTGTACATACCACAGGTGCACATGTCCCTGTCCAAAGTATTAAACACCATTAAAGTAATTCTTTCTGTTCTTTCATAAATCTTAGGCCAGGATCAATGTTAACTTCTGAGAGACCAACATAGGTCACAGAACATCTTAAGAAATTAAGAAATTAAAAATCTTAAGAAATTACCTCATTCAGAAACCAAGACAGAAAGCAGCCCTCCTCATCACAGCAAAACTGACAATATGCAAAACATATTCCTAAATCTTGTTATTTATTTGTGTAATATAATAGAAAGGAATATACCATAAAGTAACTGAATGAAAAAACTATTAAAGAATGTTTTTATTTTGCTGATCTGATTTCTGGCTAAATTTGTAAATAAATGTCCTTCTCATAAATAAAAGTTTGAGGGATAAAAACTCAAAACATTTAAAGCTGAGGTGTTGCCTCATTGATTTTTTAGTTCACAATCCACTGAGTTAGGAAGTGTGTTCAGTCAATCAGCAGAAATTATAAGGACATATAAATACTATTATGTTAAGTTTTACTAGGATTCCAGCCTTTCTATTTAGTCTTTGGGGCACATAGATGAATTAATGCAGTTTTTATCTGTGTGAAACAGAGGAGTTACACTGATGACAAAATATTAACACAGACAGGTGGACAGGGCCTCTTAGACCTTGTCACCTGCAAAGCATTTTCTGATCCAGACCTGGCTCCCAGGGATGGCAACACATTGTACACTGCTTCCAGACCTGACTAGTTGCCAATAGATGTGCTCTTACAACCTTAAAAAATATTTAGTGGGGAAATGGGAGAATACAGGATGGGGTGAGGGGGGTGAGGGGGCAGGGGACAGATTCAGCACTACCTGTTCTAAGGCTGCCATCAGCTTAAGGCTTCAAACTCTGCTGAGAAGACAGTGGTCATGACCTTGATCACTCTGCAAAAAGTAACACTAATATCACAGTAATTCTGTACTCTGTGATCTGACATGGAATTCAGTCAACTATCCTCATAAATGTGAACTGCATCAGAGCACTAAGTCTGTGGTACTAGAATGAGTAACTCCACAGTGCACTGGCAAAATTAGCCATCCAAGAAACATTATAACTAATCAGGGACGCAACTAAGGAATAGAACATTTACAGAGTGGATGTTCACAGGTATATTTGAACTTGACTGTTACTCAGTAGGAAGTTTTTAAAAGTCTAAATTCCTCCCTTACACAGGATATGGCTAGATGAGATCCAGTCATCTGTTCACTCAAATTTAATTGGCAGGACTCAGGTACAAATAATGCAGAAGAAAACTATAAAGTCTTGTCAGAAAAAAAAAATAAAAAAAAGGAAGAAAAAATCAAATGTCAAGAAAAAAGGATGAATTTATACACAGGGATGTAATTGGTGGGGGAGAAGAGGGGGAAGAGGAGGAAAACACAGCTTACTGAATCGACTAACTAAATAATTTAGATATTGTTAAGAAAAATATATTTATTGAGAGTTTTAGATGTTATATGTAAAGGTCAAATTAGCTCTAACCTTATGAAGATCTCTGTAATCTAGTTGTATTCACTTGTGTAGCAAATATGGCATTTGTCCAGCTTTAGGGTGAAGATTGCACATTATTCTTCAAACATTACTAAATGGAATGGTACTTTGACAAACACATGGAAAATATTAATAAATTTTCTGTAAGTTATATGGAATATGGATATAACACCTGCTAGTCTTGTTTTTTATTCAGATATTAAAATACTGAAGTCATCTAACATTTTCTTAGAAGCAAATGATGTTGTGTGACTGAAATTCTACTTTAGCTCTATGCTTATAATGTACCTAATCCAAGAAATGTAAAATTATTAAATTCTGTAGTCCAACCCTCAGAAAATTAAATGGAACTTTCATACCAGTCATTTGTTTTTAGAAGTCATGGGAGTTTTAAAAGACTAAAAGCTTTTCTTGCTGATTATGTACATCTGCTGCATATAAGGCTACTTACATGTGAAATGCTGCCTCAAGTACACTTGATCACATTCTTTCAGAAAAATATGTGTATTGGAGTTCTTTAACTGAGGAAGAATTAAAAATATTTGTGTTCTCATTTACACTGCTGCAATTTGGCCTCTGGTATAGCAGTAATGCTTTCAAAATTATAGGCAAGTAATTCATGGCTTCCTTTTCCTGTACATTTTAATACAGTCTAAAGGTTCTAATTCATCTTCCTGCCTATCAATAAATATTTCACTAAATGTAAGTGATGCATTAGCAACAATGTGCTTTTACTACATTTGTACTTCAAGCATAGAAGAGCTAAACTGTTTGGGTGACATCCAGGTACAGCACTCTACAGATTAAATAGGTTGCTGTATTTCATAGAGGTTAAGAACAATGCTTCTTGTTTCCAAAGGAGACTGGTTTTTTCAGTCTTCTATTATTATCCCTACCGATATTTATTTTATTATAACTTCTTAAATATTGCTTGTTTTATCCATTGCTTCTTATATCCCTGAATCCTATTAAAAATGAAACATGACGTGTTCTCCAGAAATTACATTTATGGGAATAAGCTCTGGTTCTGGAATATTTCAGAGCAGTTTTTCTGCTTTATTTTTATCATACCTGAACCAATGTTAATCTTATTCTTATTACAATTAAAAGAAATATTGATTATAATATTTTGCTTAAGAAAAAATTTGTTTTCCTTTTCAGAAGATCATAAACCAGCTAGGGGCAAGAAAATCGTATTTCATGGTTAATTCCTAGATGCATATTGATTGTTATATGTCTTGTCATACCAACATAAGAAAGCAAGCAAAAAGAAAAGGTGGTTTCATAATGAAGAAGTAAGATGGAGTACACAGATGGGAAACTGCTCTTTATTCTGAAGGTCAGATTCTGAGGGTCAAATTTTACTTCAAAATACATTTATTGGTCTGCATAAAAAATAAATGACACTAAAAAACCCCAAAGTGAAGCAACAACAATAACAGCATATGATCAAGTAAATTTTTATGCTAATGTGATTGAGTAAATTTTTAGAGTGCATTTATCTTATGGGAAGCAGTTTGCCCAGTCCTTTCTACCTCCAAGCAAATGACTGGATTTCTTCATGAGCAAGTCTCTTGCTACATATGGGTCTTCTACTTTTTAGTGACTATTGTTCCTGGAGGAGGTCTAACAGAATCCTGTGAATTCATTTTTTTCCTCTAAGGAGGATACTTACCTGTGAGCAATGAAAATCTTTCAAAACACCTTCATAATAAAAAAACTTTGAGAGTTAGGGTGATGGAATTTGACAGTATGGTAAACTTTAGATGACAAGTTTAATCACAATAAATGGCATAAATCCCTTCTTTTTATTACCTTTGAGTTTTCCTGCTCATGGATCTATGCCATATGAGTATTCTCCCTACACCTTTGTGATGTGTTCCCTACTCCTATAACCATGTTGACAGTTATTGCTGAAAGTCGTGTAGGGCAGTAACTTTAAATGAGAAACTAGCTGATAATGTTGTAACCAAAGAAAAGCTGGAAAAAAAAAAGGCATCCTCTCACTGCACAGGAAAAGCAGAAGCATTTAGCTGAATTAACAGCTAAACTCTGCATCCAACTTTTACTACTTCAAGGGACTCAATAAAGTACTACTACTTCAAGGGACTCAATAAAGTGCTAAAATGTCGTACAACATCAATTTGCATATATATTACAAGTGTTTCTCCTTTTTTAATCAGGTATTTTTAATAAACTACATTAACCCACTCACGCAAACATTAAAAAGCCAGATGGGTAGACAAAGCAACTGTTCACAAATGAGCAGAATGGAGGTTTTCTGAAAATAAGAAAAATTAGTACAATCTAGGATTCAAAATGGGAATGCCATGCTATATGAGCAGTTTCAAAGACCAAAAGGAAATCTGTAGTGTCTTAACAGTGAGCCCTCTGGCTTCTAACAGAGTCATTCAAAACAAAAGAGCCAAAGATCCTTTTATCACTAGTAGGCATTGGCACAAAAAGTAAAATCAGCTGACTTAAGCCTCAGCTGGATATTCGACAATGCACATCATTACTGTAAGTATACATAATGTCCTACAGGCAAGATCTCCAGAACAATTTAGTGCAACTCATAAAACATAAGTGAATGGCATATCTGGAAGGTATCCTCCTGTAAAATGCAGCACAGGATGATACTTACTGATCCCTAATTTGGTTTAGTCACCAAAATTACTTCAGTGTTGTATTACTCTGTTTCATCCTTGAAGAATGTGGCATAGCCTTATTCTTATTCTTGTTAGCGTCCCTATAGTCTAATGTGTCCATAAAAATGGACACATAGGGCAGTAGTGATGGGGCTTTTTTGGGTTTTTTTTTCTAGAAGGAGACATATAATGAGATACATGAGAATGGTTCGCATTTGTCTGCTCCTTACCAGAGAAATCATACTGAAACAGGCTATTTTCACTCACAATTGGCAAATGATTTGGAGTCACAATAACTGGTTGTTGAACAAGAGCAACTGATCTTAAGCTTCTTCGGTTTCTCATCATTTATCCTTTGGTTCATTCTTGACTGTCACATTTTGTACAGTTTCTGAACTAAAAAAGTTGCATAAATGCAGGTTGATATTCAGGATATTTACGGTAACATAGTAAAATATCCATAAAAAATAAATAGCTCTTTTGTCTCTATTGCAACCTTCATCAAAATTATGTAATTAATGCTGTCATACTATACTTAATAGAACCCCTGTGATTAAAAGATAATTCATGAGAATAGAAGACCTATTAATCTTCCATTCTAACTCATCAAGGATGAAAGCCTGTTTATACTGCACAAGATTACAAACCTCCTTCTTAATATTAAGAGTAAAGCTCTTTTTGTACAAATTCTGACTAAAATACCAGATTAAACAATGACACAACAATTCTGAAGCATAAAATTGGAAATTGCCTATAAAACTTATTTTTTTCCTATAGTGCTTTTCCCTTTAGTTTTAAAATCAGTCAAATCTTTCATTTATTAATCAACTTGTTAGAATTACATATCTGTATTTTGAATGTAAAGTGAAAAAAACTATTGTAAATGTTGTTGCTAATTTAATTTTACCAAATGTTGTTCACTTCTTCTCTAGCTTTTTGTCTTTCTCTAGGTTTTGGAGGGTATCTGAGAATTTGGAATTATCGTTTGTAAACTTTGGATACTGAAATTCAACACTGCACCTGAGCATAATTTCAGAAAAGTTTAAAAAGCTGTGTATACAAAAGTGCATATTTTGAAAGATGACTTGAGCTTTGCTATTTATATCCTTGTAGGTTAATTCTTAAAAGATAGATGATATAAAATTGCTTTTTGCAAAGCCTAGCCATAATGATGAGATGATATAAATATTTGTTGTTTATGTCAAGTTAGACTAATATTACAAGCACTTTGCAGTACTTGATAGCCTGTGTGTACCCAAAACTAAAGCAGAACTTCCAGATAGTTGATAAAATATCAAAATACTGAAAATTAGCCTAGCTGTAAATAGTGGATACAAAGGTCACTCGTTTGAAGATAAAGTAGATTGAAATAAATAACCTATATGATGCTGAAAAGCTTGATTACTAAGATTTGAGACACAATTCTGTCCAGAAGCTATGTAATAAAGATTATGGCTATATAATGAAGTGGCAGGCTTAAGTCCTGCTTTTTGAAGTTTTAAACATAGGGCGACATTTGACAAATTAATAATAATAATAATAATAATATCATTTGGAAAAAGAAGAAATGCATTTAAGTCTCCTGTTTCCTACTCAAAATTTCAAGATGTAATATAAAAGTAGTATACTATCATAGAATTGATTTGTGTCTTTATTTTTACACTGATAGTCCCTTTTTGCTAGACTCTCAGAAAGAAAATGAAGTGTAATTGTCCCCTTGCAAAATTCTTTCTGTTTCTGGAATGATTTTGACTAACAGACATCTGCAGGAAAGTTGTTACTGCTTTGTAGAGTGACTAGAGCTCTTTTCATTTCACTTATCTCTGATTTAGGAGAAATGCTCAAGTATCTGTTTTACTTGGATTATGCAAGAAACAGGGTTAAAGGAGGCTTGAGCAGATCAAATAACCTGTGGACATAAAGCTGAAAGCCTCTGATGATACTTGTTTCTTGAGTGACTGGATATGTTCTGGCAATTTGATTGGAGTATTTGTTGTCAGTGAGAATGTTTGTAGTTGCCTTCAGATAAGTGTTAAAATGTATGCTCTTGTGATTAAATAGGAGGAGCTAATTTAAAATGTCAAGATTTTGGCAAGCTGACAGGAAAGAAAACTTTATATTGTCGTGTCTTTAAAATAGCTAGAGGGCAAGACAGAAACTATTCCAAGTGACTTTGATAGAAACTCAGGAGAATGAATTAGGGCAATTTTTGCTCTCACTTGCAACAACATAAATTTGGAGTGACTCCACTGAAATAGATAGCTGATCCCAACATAGTCAAATATAATATCTTCCTTCTTATTATGATTAGAAAATAAGTAACAGTAACTATTGTAAGTTATAATTTCGTGGCCTAATGAATTTTGCTCAGGGCTTCCTTTTAGAGTAGAATTTATTGATTATCTGCATTTCGCTATTAAAATAGGTGATCTGCCCTTTTAAACTCCTTTCTTTCATCTGGCCACTTTTCATTCAACCCTACAGCTAATTCTTTTGTGGTCTCAAGTAGGGTTTCATTGTTATAGGGGAACACTGAGGAACCAGCTGACATCCCTCTCTCCCAGACTGGGATACAAGACAGTCTCTGCAAAGAAGGCTGTCTGTGCATATGACTTAAGGGTATGATCCAGCCCCTTGTTGTTGTTGTTTAGGTTATACAATGTTCACTATCCAGTTTGCACAACACGTAAGAGACATGACACCTGCCCCAAGCAGTTTACAATCTAAAATTAGATACGCTACAGTGAGTAACAAGTAATGATTTTTGTTGCGGTATAAGAGCTGGTGGGCTTGTAAAAAAAAAAAAGAAATGGAAAGAAGATGTCATTACAATATGTTTGCATGAATTTTCAACTTCCACATCAATTGTTGTTATAGGTATTATACTAGCTACTCAAAGGGCTTCCAACAACTAAAATAATTTATCTGAACAAGAGATTGTGAATGCAAATTAAATAGCAAAAGAGGACACTAGAGCAAGATGCCAGTGAGATATACAACTTATCATCACCATTAGATCATTCTAATTACTGTAGAGGACATGGTATAGTCTTAACTGTCTTAGCTACGTAGACTAGAATGATGGCTAAATTAGGAAAGACAGCAACCTGAAATAAAGGGGATGCAATTAAAGCTAGGATCTGTGGGATTTTTCATTTGATGCTCCATAAAAAACCTACACTCTACTGCATTCCAAACTTTTTGCAATGAGATGTTAAGTGATTTGTTAGAGACAGAATATCAGAGGAAGATGGACAGAAGTTCTTTATTTTCAGTGTTTAATTTGAAATTGAAAATGACATTTATGCCAGTAATAAAGTTTACCTATCTGGTATTTGAACAATATTTTGGCAATGTAAAGCACTGGTGTGTTTGTGCACAAGGAGAGTATTGTGTTCATGTGATCTCTTCTGGAAGGATTCACTTTGTTCTTTATTTAGAGATAAGGAAAGCCAAAAAAAGAGATAAGAGCAATAGCTCTAAGTGGCCCACATGGTACATTCATCTTGACTCCTATGTCAACTTTCGTGTATTAGTCTATTTACTTCCTATGCCAACAAACTCTGAACACGTGAAAGGACTGAGGATCAGCTCAGTGGGACGTTAAGCTGCCAGTGTTCTTTTTCTTGCAATTCAGATTCTCCAATGGTCTATGGTATCTGTTGCAAAGACACTTTGCTGTGAAAGGTTACCTCTGTCCTCAGGCCAAACTGCAAATGTCCAGTTCAACTCAGTTTCAAGGCTATTTTGGAAGAGTAGAAAGCAATAGAATATTCTGATAACCCAGGAGTAGAACTGTTTACTTAGTTTATAAAAAGTAATAGGATGTTTGGTTAAATTAAATAGAAGGTATGTGATTTTATAAGCCCCATTTATATTTTTTATTAATACAATTATTGAATTTTCAGGAACTCTTCCTTTCCTGTAGAGCTTAAAATCTGGAAGGTAGTAAAAGGAACTTTATAACATTCATAGTAAACTATTTTTTTCAGTAGAAATAGCGTTATGAAAAAGCAATAACCTTGATCTCACTAGGCAATGGGGACACTGCAGGAATTCATGCCCTGGTGGAGCCAGCAAATGGAGCAGATGCTGTTGAAAAAAGACTGGAAGACTTTGAAGCATGAGGAGATATAGTCATAGAATCATAGAATCATAGAATTAACTGGGTTGGAAGACACCTCTGAGATCATCAAGTCCAACCCTTGATCCAACCCCACTGTGATTACTAGATCATGGCACTCAGTGCCACATCC
>JAWMRA010000001.1:61611548-61666957 GCA_035584735.1 Pseudotriccus pelzelni | reverse complement strand
GTGGCTGTCCCTGGATCCCTGGGAGTGTCCAAGGCCAGGTTGGAGCAACCTGGGCCAGTGGAAGGTGTCCCTGCCCAGGGCAGGGGGTGGAATGAGTTGGCCTTTAATGTCCTTTCCAGTCCAAACCATTCCGTGGTTTTCTGAGTGATGTGAGGAGCCAGCACAGCGAGCAGGAGGGACAAAGGGCCCAGTAAAACTCCTTTAACGTTTTCACTTCAGCAAGTAAAACACTTGCAGTTTGTGTCAGGGATCTAAATCCTGGAGCTGTCATGGAAACCTCCAAATACTCAGCAAAAAACAAGGAGGAGAAAAGAATTTCTGAATTGTTCTTCATTAATTCCCCCTAATTTCCTTTATTAGTTCTATTTAACTTTCACAATTCTTTTTCATGACTGTTTTCTATCCAGCACATCAAGAGAATGAAGGCAATAGAGGTCAACAGCACAGAATCAGTTCTCTATCCCTCATCATAATTCACAATATTTGAGCTGTCACCTTTATCTGAGCTTCAGAACTTCACTTCTCCAAACAGTTTTAGGGTTTGGGCTTCTTTCCCACCCCAAAAGTGACTTTTTTTTTCATGCTCCTCCTATCTCGTGGCTATTGTTGCAAAACAACTAATCCTTTCATTTCAGACTCATGTCATTATTAAAGCCTCTTATTTTGCTGTCGTGCTGCATCTGTCCCAGAGCCAGATTCCAGCCTTCTCTGCTCGAGTTTTACACCTCTCCCAGTTTGGGAGAGCCATTGGATATGTTTTGGATGTAACATTTGGATTTTGATCCTCATTCCCAGGTGCTCACCTGCACCCTTGTCCCCCAGCCAGAGGTCAAAGTAACTCCTAAGCAACAAAGTCCTGTTTAATTTCAGGCTTTAGGTGAAAATCCGACTGGGACGTTCCACCCTGCTCTGAACTCCACCAGAGTTCACAAAGGGGGAGGGTTTGTACTGACTGCAGGAGTCACACACAAAGCCCTCCAAAGAGCAGCTCCTGGATGGGCACAGGTGAACTGCAGTGCCGGTCACCCCAACCAATCCGTACCTGCGTGGCAGCGAGGGCTGGACTCAAGAACCAAACCACCAAAATTAGACACAAAGACCTTGGGCAGGAAGGAATTCACAGCCTACACAAAAGACATTCACGGCCTTCGACTGGGACCATAACCATTCTCCCAGCTGAGGGCACAGCAGCTCTTTGCTGTCAGAGGGAACATTTTTCTCTTTCGGTTTTTCCTGAGTCCCGTCCTTGGGAAGTTCTCAAACACCAGGAGGTGTCGGAATTGCCTGGTCCCAGAGGGCTGCTGCTCATCAGCAGAGCTGCTGAGTGGAATAACCTGAGCTGTGCACACATCTTTGATCAGACATGAAGAGGCAGGGTTAAACAGCTGGAAGGAAAGGGGAGGAAGAAAAGGGTGAGAACTCGTCGTTTCTCTGCTGCTTAGACTGGTGGGCTTCATTTTTCACCAAGGTCTTGGGGGAAAAAAAACCCTTAATTAGAAAATTACCAGTAGAAAGCAACAGATTTTTTTTTTATATACGTATTTCTCCGCTTTCCAACTGAACAAACCCCCACCTTCACACCATTGCCTGACAAGCAGAGGTATCAAACATGGACATGGACAACCAAAGCTACTGGTGGGACAGCAGGGCTGGTGACTCAGGGTTTCATTTCCCACTTTGGGAGGCTTTAACACGTGCCCCTACAAGGGACAGTGGCACGTGGGACAGGCCAGCAGCCCCAGACAAACCAACCCTTCTTTTTCATGAGTGAGACAATCTGAGTGGAGAGCTGAGGGAGAAGCAGCAAGATGGCAACGAATCCATCAGCAGTGAAAGAGGCTTTAGGAATGTCACGTTTCTGGAAGGCCCTGCAGAACTATCCCATTTCCAGGCACGCCCCACACAGACACACCCCTGAGCCAGGTGATGTTTGCTGCCTCTCAGGAGGGGGTTGTTAAATATGGGAAGGGGCTGCCCAGGGAGGTTTGGAGTCCCCACCAACCCCTGGAGGTGCCCAAGGAAGGCCTGGCCGTGGCACTCAGTGCTCTGGGCTGGGGGGACAAGGTGGGGATGGGGCACAGGGTGGGCTGGATGGGCTGGGAGGGCTTTTCCAACCTCAATTATTCTGTGACATTTTATTGCTAATGAAAAACTCACCGTCCTAAAACATCAGCTCAGCTCTGCCACTGACCCACTGGGGAATCTCAGGCACATCAGTGCTCATATTATACATATATATATATATATATAAAACTCTTTGACCTTCTGTTTCTGTAACCTTTTTGTTAACTGGAGCCTCTTCCCTCCCCAGACCCCGTGGAGATGCACACTCAGGGCCCACTCACTTCATGCTTCTGGGAAGGGGCACAATACAAATCATTAAATAGCAGCAAAATGGACAGGAGCAGTAATTAGAGGAGCCAAATGCTGCCCCCGAGCAGGGCAGTCTGTCCACATTAGCCCAGCCATTCAGTTCAGAACATCTTCACAACAACATTTTGTTCCGAGTGTGCCTGTGCAAGGTCAGGCAAAAATAGTAGAGTGGTGAGAAAGGAAATCTTTAAGATGAGCACTCAGGGAACCATCAGTAATACAGGCAACATCAAGCACTCTGTGGAGAACACAGGGTCCCCAGCTGGGTATTCAAATATAAATTGGTCAACCAGGAGCATTTGAAACCAATTACTTCTTTCCCAAGCTATTGTAATGGAATGATTATGCAAGCGGATGGAAAGGAGAGAATTAAATGCACTGGAGGAAGCGTGGGAGGACAGCAGCTCACTCAGTGATAAGATGTACTCTGTGCTTTTAATAAACAGCAACAAATTGCACAGAACCAGTTAAAGTCAAGCAGTGAGGCAAGTACTTTCCTGAACTGGGTGCAAAAAAAAAACCCCCCCTATTCTCATCTTCGTTGGCTTCAAAAAAAAATAATCATTTGAGCCAGCACCAAGGTGCCAGGCTATTTCTTGTTATCTGACAGGTCTCAGAAAGGGAACTTGTCATCAGCTCCTCAAATTGAGTCATCAGTACTGAAATGACTGCCCTAAAATACCTCTCTCTCTGCTCAGTACTGTGTGCACGTATGTGATTTGATGGAGGGCTTTAATGCGCGTTACAAAAGAATTTCTCTCTCCAGACGCTCCAACAGCAAAGCCCAAAGTTCTCAGGAGACCCAGAGAGACCAAGGCTCCTCCTGGAGCTGAGTCCAGGCTTGTTTTAGGTCTTGTTTTTTATTATTATCCATAACCTTTTCACACAATCTGGCACGAAACAATTCTGACAAGTTTATTAAAGCCTTTTGTTATTACACTTGACATTTATGAAGGGTAGATGATAAATAAGCAGAGGAATGACATGTTTGCAAGGAATGCAGGACTCTGGTGAGAAAGCCTTTTCCCCAGCCTCCTTTTTAAATGATATCTACCCTCTGCAGTCATTCATGCCTTTCCAAGAAGAAAAAAAAAGCAGTTCCCCAGTGCTTGAGCAAACAGTTTGATCTTGCTTTCGAACCCCCAACATGGGTCCTTCTGTTTCCAGGCCACAGACACCTTATGCAAGCAAAGATTATCGTTTTATTTAAGCACCAAGACGAAGGGCAGAGAGTTTCCAGCCAGTGGTCAAAATCAGGCTGGAATTAAACACACTTTGACACCAACTGTGCTGGTTTGAGAGCTCTTCCCCAGCCACTGCAGCCACTGGCAGGGAACAAGAAAGCCCAGCTCAGTCTCCAGAGCACACAACAGCACAAAAACCCAGGGCAAGCCCGAGAGCACAAAATCCTCCCCAGACCTTGCATGTGCCATCAGGATGCAAACAGTGCCAGCCAGCAGAGATTATTTTCTTCCATATCATATTAAAAATGCCAATAATTAAGATTATTTCAAAGACATGCCAAGGAGCATCAGTATTTCTTTTTTTTATGATTTGGCTATTTGGTTACTGATCGTTTCAAGAGCTGGCTCTGTAATATCTGCACCCTATAATGCTTCTTGAGCATAAAAATCTCACCACAGCCTCACAAAAGCCTTCGTGGAGACCAATGAGCCTTTTGCTCTCTGCAGTATTAAAATACTAAATACAGACACAGTCAAAGTGAGATTAGAATTACTATTGCCCTGACAGTGCTAGAAATTATTCAGGTTGTTACAAATTAAACAGAAAAAAAAAAAATATTTAGTATGTACCTTGTGGGTCATTTTGTCTTTCCCTACCAGGAAGGTTCCAGGGAGTGAGTTCTAAATAACCCCATGTATAACATTGCTGCTTTGAAATTGTCCTACATATGGTCATAAAAGTTGATTCAGAAGACAAATTTCCCATCATTTGCAATCACAGAGCACATCCCGAGGTCACATCAGCCCCTGCCAGAGACATTCAGCTGAATTTCAGAGGCAGATGCCAATAACAGAGGCTGAAATCACATTAAACACTGAGCCACTGTCAGAACAGCTCATCGAGCAGATAAAGAAAACCTTTACAAGCAGCAGGACGGAGCAAATCTGAGAGGAAACAACCCCAAGTTATCGTGTTTGCAGGTGCCTCCCGAACGATGGCCTCTGACTGCTTTTATTTTAAAAAAAAAATAAAATTGTGAGTGTGTGAGAGAAATCAAAGCCTCAGGTACTTAATTTCTGCATTCCTTTGATGATCAAAGCCTTCCACATGGTTCACAGCAATTCTGATCTAACAAGCCACGGTGCTTGTCTCCAGCCCAATCTCAAACATTAATCTGAGTGCGGAAATGGGGCAGAAAATCACAGAATCCCAGGATGGTTCGGGCTGGAAGGGACCTTAAAGCTCATCTCGTTCCACCCAACAGAAGTTAGAGAAACCTGAACAAAGGGAAAAAAAATCCAAAAGGCTGGTTTTTCCCCCCAAGTTTTGCCTCTGGTGAGTTTTAATCGTGGCATCCGGTGCTTCTCCGCAGGTTTTGGGACACTCAGAGCCTCCCAAAGAGGCAAATTCCTGCCCTGCTCCCAGAACAGCAGCTCTCAGCTGGGAGGTGTCTGTCTCCAAGCAGGAAGATTCCACCTCTGCATGGCAGTGCCAAGGAAGCTCCTGGGGAGAGCGGGACGATGGACATCGCTGAGTGAGTGGGTTTGCTCTTTATTCAGCCCTTCCCTCGCTCCTCCACCAGCCTCGCAGGAGAGTCATTAATCCTGCATTCGGTGTGGTGTCCTGAGCAGCCTTCCTGAGTTCCTCCCGTGTTTTCAAGCTGTCAGGACGTGCCCAGAGCCACTCTGAGGACTCTGCTGATTATCCTCGAGCAAACAACGCTCCTCAACCCCACGGGAAGGCCTTTGGTATTTTTAGCAGAAAGCCTCTGCTGCCTTTCAGAGTGGTTTAAAACGCTGCTCTGCTTTGAATATTGAATTGTTGGAGCCTCTAATAAAGTGCTCTCAGAGGGGGGTCAGGGCCAGCTTTCCTGGCTCTGCCGTCCCCCTGCAGGGTTTCACAGCCAGACGGGAGATTGTGCACAGATAAATCCACTCACGGGCATCCGTGTCGAAGATGGGAGTCCTGAAGGCAGAGGGGGTGGTGGGATACTCTTAAAAATCAATTAAAACTAATCACTGAAGAACAGGTACAGCTGCTGGGGCTCTAAACATTGGACTTTTCCAGGCTTAAGTCCCTGAAAAATCCCTCCTGCTAACCCTCTTAAGAATATCAGCGTGGCACAGGGCCGGGAAAGGTGACAAATGAAATGCTAATTAGAAAACAAAATACTAAAAGCATGCTTTAAAATGGAAAGTGATGTCAAGCCAGCCAGGTTCAGCCTTTGAAATGAAATATAATGCAAAGCAAATTAATAGGCACAATGAAATAAATGGATTCAATTGTCAGGTACAATTTTGTGAGCCCAAAATTAGTTCCTAGATGACTTGAGCAGGAAGAAGTTCAGAGCTGTTAACCTTGAATTAGGCGGAAAAAATTCTTTGTCAATGAGTTAATTCAACCATAACAAACAACAAGGGATTTGACAAACCAGGTAAGTATTTCTCATCCCTAAAATTCCTTTTCTTCAGGTGGGGACTGACACAGGCCATCACTCCATGTGATGATGCTTTCCTGTAGCATCTCTAAGAGCCACAAAAGCAAGTTCCCAACTCAAATTCAAACCCCATCCTCAAGAATTCACCCCACGCAGGATCAGAGGGACACAAACCCCACAGGGGGAATGAGCTGAGCCACAGCACTAAAACTTCAAACTGACTGGACTGGAACTGTCCTCAAAAGAAAAACTGAGGGCTCAGAACCTTCTCACCAGCAACAAGCAGGCTCCAGTGTGGACCTGCACAACCCACAGCCCTTCTGTTTGGAACTCCAGACACCTCCCAGCCAAGCTGAGACTCACAACCACTGCTTGCCTGAGACCTCAGGTGTGACCCGGTTCACTGGTGGGCCCACAGCCTGATGTTCTGATCTCCCAGCGTCCACTGGAACAGCTAAACACAAGCCATGTGCAGTTTAAAACCTGGAGCCTGACAATTTCCTACCTCTTTGGCACTTACCAAAGAGTCTCAGCCCCTCCTCTGCCCGTGACCTTTGAGTCCCCGTCCCTGCTCGTCGTGTTTTAGAAGAACCCCCTCCTTGGAGCTTGTAGTTACAGGTTCAGGCAGTTCCATGGCCGAGGATTTCTGGGGCTTTCTACCAGAAGTTCCTGCTCCTCTTGCTGAAACACCCGTAATTCATGGAAATAAAATCAGCCACGGTTTGCAGCCTGTCCTACAAACCCCCCTCGCCAGGAGACTCAAATCTGGAATTCTCTCTCACTGTCTCAAGCCAGCCTCCAGACAGTCAGTGCCCTCTCCAACACCCGTGTCCTGAGGGTCTCCACGAACTCTGTGTCCTACCCTAGGGCTGGGCAGTGTCAGGCAGCTCACCTCTCAAACAGCGCAGGAGGAATCAGCCCCAGCTCGTGCCTTCCCCGCAGCTCCCGGGCACACACAGGGTCTGGTTCCCTCCCAGCGTGCTCTGCCCAAGGCACTTCGTTTCTGACAGGCAGCGGAAAACCACAGTTCCTTGCACACGTCCAGCTGTGCCAGGCAAACCACCCTTCCTCGCCTCCCCATGACTTTCAGCTCCGTCTGCATCACAGTTAATTTTATTTTTTTGGGTTTTTGCCTGTTGCCTGTTTGAAATGAAGTTCCCAAAAGCAGCAAAGGTGATTTGTACCCCAGCTGCCCAAACCCTTCGGTATTTCTTCTACTGAACTGCTGTGTCCCACCCTATTTCTCTTCTTGCCCAGGAGATGAGGGGATTTTGTTATCAGGTGAAATAATCCCCCTTTGCAGAATTCATCAAGTCCTTTGCCATCTCCAGAAGGAAGCGGATCTATGAAACATTTATTATTAACAATAACAAATGCTCCAAACCTCTGGGTACTGCTCAGCATCCCCAGGAAAACCATTAGCATAAAAACCACATTCTCCAATTCTGAAGAAAATAAAGCTTGGGAAGGGTTTGGTTCTGATGGCAGGGATATCTATCAGGGAAACCCATTATGATGAAGAGAAGCACTTAAAGCACAGAAGGGCTTTGACAAAAAGCAGTCAAAACGTTTTCATCAAGAATAATGTACGTGCACTCCAAATCCCAGCTCACAAACACACCAACAGACACAAAAGAGCCTTTTCCATTTTATTTGCATCTTGCTCAAGTGGTTAGAGGAGTGTTGAGTTTATTTTTCCCCTTTATTCCCTTTAAACAGTATTTCACACAGACAATTCAGGGCCTTTGATTCCCCAGTCACAGCGACACGGGGATCTTTGTCCCTGTTCCCTCAGCTGAGACTCAGAATGACCCAGTAACTCCACTCCACTTCTCTGCCTGTGGAGAAGCCTTTCTGCGGTTCCTCCTGGCCTGAAAACAGCCCTGGCACGGCCTCACAAAGAAAGGGAAAAGGGAGAAGAAAGGATTCTGCCCCTCTGCCCCCTCGGGTGAGACCCCCGTGCAGAGCACAGGACGTGGAGCTGCTGGACAGAGTCCAGAGGAGGCACCAGGATGAGCAGAGGGATGGATGGAGCAGCTCTGCTGGGAGAGCTGGGATTGCTCAGCCTGGAGGAGAGAAGGATCCAGGGAGACCTAATTGTGACCTTCCAGAACCTGAAGGAGCCGACAGGAAAAATGGAGAGGGACTATTTAGAAGGGCCTGAAGTGACAGGACAAGGGGAATGGCTTCCACTGCCAGAGGGCAGGGTTAGATGGGATATTGGGAAGGAATTCCTCCCTGGGAGGGTTATGGTCACCCAGAGGAGTTGTCTCATCCCTGGGTGTGTCCAAGGCCAGGCTGGACAGGGCTTGAAGCAACCTGGGAGAGTGGAAGGTGTCCCATGGCAGGGGTGGAATGAGATGATCTTCCAATCTCCCAATCCAAACCAATCCAAATAAGACCATTCCTTGATCCTATGATGATTCCCTGAAAAAATTGGGCTGGGGGTGCTCTGGTGGTGAGATTCCTTGTCTCCTCTCCCTTGGCTACCAGGAGTAATGCGGGAAGTGGGAATGAAACCACCTTGAGAGGTGACTCCTTCCCAAACCCAGGGGTACAGTGGGCCCTTCATGAGCAGAGCTGAGCAAGTGACACCCCAAAGAGCTGGAGAACCACAGAACTGCCCTCCCTCTCACCTGATTCATCTCTTCACAGAGAGCCAACAGAGCAGGAGGTCTGCCCTCAAACCCCCTGGAGTCCTCAAGCTGCTCGGACAGCCGGGACAGACCCGAGCAGTGACCGCTCAGCCTCCCTCACCAGTGAATCACAAGTAAGGATTTCACGGGTTTAACTGATTTCTCTTCCCTGTGAACCCCATCACAGCAACACCTTCAGCCTTGAAGTGCTGAGCTGGGGAACAAGTTCAGTGTCTCCTCCCAGGGCTGGTGAGGATTCACCACCCAGAGCTGGTCCTGGGAACCAGGAGCCACAAAGAGCAGTAAAACAGAACCCACGGAGGAAAAGCTGCTTCTCCCAACCAGCCACTGAACCCTCTGGGTCCCTCCAAAGCATCAAGACCTTTTAACTGATCCCTGCAAAAGGAATTCGTAGGGGAATCCTCTTGAGACAGTGATAGTTTGATTTTTTTTGATGCTAAACCTGGATCCGCTACTGGAACCCTGAAATATGGGATTGAGAAAGTGGAAATGCAAGAGGGAAAGAGCAGAAAACCCAAATCTGTATAAATCCTGACAACTCCAAGGCATTTAAACAGCAGAAGAAGCAAAAAAAAGTAAACCAAAATAATTTCAGCTATTTCACTTCTGCCTTTCTCCAAGCATAAAAGAGCACAAAGTCAAACCAACAACAGCTTCTTGGGAGAGCTGGTTAACTGATTTATTTTTACAGCCTTGTTTAGCCCCTTTCCTTCCCTTAAAATACACAAGCAAAAAATAGGGAAAGGATAAAATAAGTCTGTCTGCTTTGTGATTTCCGCAATTTAGAAAATTTAACCAGGCTGAAAAAAAAACAAAAACACAAACTACAGGAAGCCACTGGCTGGGGAAGGATCCCTGGACAGTCACTGTGTGGTTTATGACAACTGTTTCATGCACTGCTGGGTCACTCTGCATCTGTGGAAGCAGATGGAGAAATTTAGAGACCGAGAAAAAAATGAACAATCTTGCAAAGCTTTTTCTTTTTTTAATCCCTGGGAGGAAAAAAAAAAAAAATCAAAATTTCAGATCTCATCAGGGAGTTAATTCAGGAGTTGAAACAAACCTGTTGACTGAGAGAACTCCAGAGGCTTTTGAACCTGCCAGGGTTCATCGACGAACCTGCACACGCACATCAGTGAACATCAAAGGGTTTCCAAAGGCACTGCACTGCATCTGGCAGCGGGAAAGCAGCAGAATTTCTGGTTTTCTGGTTTTCTCCCCAGAATATTATTACAAAGGCAAGTGGATTAACTGAAGGTCCCAGGAGAGATCCTGGATCCACGTCCCCAGGGTCCCAGAAGCCACGAGCACAAGGCAGGGACCCATCCTGCTGGCTCCAACGCTCCCACTCAGTTCCATCATGCCACATACTAAATATTCTTTATTGGGTTTTTTTTCCCCGTGAATAAATCCATCAAAAATCCACGAAATTCAGGGGAACGAGCACTCCCCTGGCTTTGAGCTGCAAGCAGAGCAAAACACAAACACAGCTTGGGAAGAGCCAACAGCTGAGCCGAGAGACCTTTCTGTTGCCTCCCATTCATCAGGACGCGAGGAATGCACCGTGCCTAATGGATCTCACCCCTTTTCGCATATGGCTGCGTGTTTTGGAAGGGTTTATGCATTCCATTTCATCCCTTTCTTGTTTCAGCTGCCTTTCATGGTGCCTCTGCCTCCTGGAAAACTCTGGAGTGTGCGTTTCATCAGTAAGAACTGACTCGCAAAAGAAAAGATCCCCCGCAATTTTGTGAGGGGAGCCACTGCTTTAACCTCTCCCAAGATGAACTAATGCTTATAGAAATGGGGGAAGGAAATAAAAGGCTCCTGAGTTGGGCTTCAGAAGTCTGGTTTCCATATGATAAAGCCTGGAATAAAAACATACCAAATAAGACCGTGTGTTTGAGGCCTCGGCATGACAAAAACTTCTGCAGCCCAACCTGGTTTTCTCAGGCCAGATCCTTAAACTCCAGCCTTGCCTCCTCCCATCATTACACCATTTATTCCCTGTATTTTCAATATTCCAAGGGACACTTTAATCACCACGCTGTGCTTTAATTGTTATTAGCATTTAGATTATATGGTAATCTCGCAGCCAGAAGTCAATATTAAATTACTGCCCTTGCCTGCTGAAGAGTAATATATACAGAACAGAGCTGAAAGGTGGCTTAAAGTTTCAGTTCCATTTTATGTCCTAATTACTCTGGAATGTTATGAAAGGCCTGGAACATCACACCATATATTCCTGTCATCCCACAGGCAGCTTTATAGTAACATTACAGGAGTGTATTGAGCTCGTAACAGGGGAGCAGAATTGAGTTCCCTGTTAATAAAACCATGTTGGTTTGTGTCTCCCATCCATCCAGTCTCTGGGATTTCAGTGTTGGACTGGATTGTTGGAGGCAGAGCACACAACAGGAGGTGGTTTCTGGCTCTCTCCAGCTGCTGTGGACCCTGACAGATCCTTAGAGAATCGTGGAAATTTAGGGTTGGAAGGGGATAGAGAGGGAGGAAAAAAAAAGGAACAACCTTGCAAAGCTTTTTTTAACCCAGGCAGGGTCACCTGCAGCAGGTGCCACAGGGACACATCCAGGGGGTTTGGAATGTCTGCAGAGAGGGAGGCTCCACACCCTCCCTGGGCAGCTGTTCCAGTGCTCTGCCACCTCCACGGAAAGAGGTTCTTCCTCATGTTGAGGTGGAACTTGCCGTGTTTCAATGTACATGTTTTTACTCCTCAGTGCTCCTGCACACACAGGGCTACACGAGGTTTGCTCTGGCAGGGGCGAGAAAGTGAGGGGGGTTTAATGTTTGCTGCAGGGACCACAACCACCCTTCAGTCAGTGCTGTCGATGTGCTCCTGTTCACGGCAGGATGACACGAGGCGTTGTGTTTAACCTAAGACAGCAAAATAAACCCAAACTGAGACTTCCCCCCAGTGAAAATATCATCTCCAGCTTTCCCCAGGGCAGGACCAGCCAGAGAACAAGAAAAGGACCTGTGTCACCCTGCCTGCCATCCAGCTGTGCACAAACCTCTCCAAACACGCTGCACTTGAGAGCACGTCCCGAAGAGTTTTATCTGTCGGCCACCACAGGGAAATCTCCTCCCTTCAGTCATTTCCACAGAATGGAGACTCACATTCAGCCCTCCTTGCTGTGTCACAGCTCAGGAGATTGGACTGAGAAGTTTCTGTCCAGTCTCATTCTAAGCAAAGCCAGCAATCCAGATTGTCTCCCTTTCTCTGGGTTATTCAGATAATACTCACTGAGGGCGTAGTGCAGCTTCAACAGAGACATGAGAATATCATCACCCTGCCTTTAACATGGAATCCTCCTGTTTCTATGGATCTATCTGCTCCACTTGTTTCTCCTCCAGCCCAAACAACACACAGCCAGACAACTGTGTCATGTCCCAGTCTTTTGTATTCATTCAATTCAACAGCCACACATCACACAAAGGTCCCTGGAAATATCACTACATCCATTTATTTCATTGGGAGTTCATTACTCTCCATTATGAAGGGTCTGTGCTTCAAAGCTGTTTTCAATTCCATACCCCAGCCTACAGAGGCAAACAGGCCTTCCAGAACCAGCTTTTGGTGTAGCATTTAAGGCAAGCCTGTGTTTGAAACCTGCTTAAAGCCCAGCACAAGTTACTTCCAATTACACCCTTTGATTGTCTTAATTCTGACTTAGCACTGATCAACACAAAGCAGATGCTGCAATTTCTCATTTTGCCTTTGGAATATTTCTAGGGCTGACACCAACAGACTACGTGGTAAAAACTACTGCTGGTAAGGAAATTCCCATTACTGTCCAAAAAACCCAGCATGTCTAAAGCCTTTTTTATAAAGAATACTCTTAGATAATTCTTAATCGTGTAGCATAAAACTGGGAATTCTTTACTTAGGGTGAGGGTGGGCAGGCCCTGGCACAGGTTGCCCAGAGAAGCTGTGGGTGCCCCTGGATCCCTGGAAGTGTCCAAGGCCAGGCTGGAGCAACCTGGGCTGGTGGAACCGTGGCAGGGGGTGCCACTGGATGGGTTTTAATCCCTCCCAAGCCCGAGCAGTCTGGGATTCCCTTTGCCATCTCCCTGCTTGGACAGCTGCTGACAGGAGTCAGGGCAGCGAACTGACCTGCACAGCCCTTGGGCAGGATCAGGAGCTTTTCCCCAGCACAGGCTCTGGGCCAAAATCTGCCCCTGCCAAAATGTCCTGCTGATGTCCGGTGGGATTCCCTCCAAAGGCTCCCTCGCTGTGTCAGCTCAGCCTCAGCACATCTTTAACTGCCTCAAGACACTCCCTTGAACAGCTCCTTTGCCTCCACGTGAGAAACCTCCAGCAGGACACACAGTCTCATCTGCCCTGCCAAGAGCAACCCCTCTGCACCCCTGGAGCAGATGTAATCCCGCCTGTAAATGCTGCATGATCCCAAATATTAATCAAATATACAGCCAGTGTAATTCTGACTAAGGTTAATTTAAGTCTTCTGTACTACTAACAGAGCATTCAAAATACAATAAAAAAAAAAATCTAGCATAATTTTTACTGCTGTAAACCCAAATGATTGTTGACAGCTTTACAGTCACCTGCTGCAGGAAGAGGATAAAGCCCTTTATGAGCAGATGATGATCCAGAAGTACCTATGGAAGAAAGAGATTTTTTTTTTTTAATAGATATCCTGATAACAGCAGGGGGAGGACAGGCTCTTGACATGGAGCCAGAAAAACCCTGATCACACTCAGACTCATTTTTCCCTGGGAAAATTGCCCCCTCCCTGGCATTGCAAAATACCCAGAGCCTGGGGGAGCTTTGGGCACGTGTGGCTTAGAGACAACACCATATTTTAACAGACATATCCGTGAAATCATGCGATTTATGGAGGAGTTTTGCTCTCACTTGTACCAACCACACACCAGACTAACCCCCCTCATCCTTGCCCTGATATTCCCTGCCCTGCAGGAGGACCATCAGCCTAATGTTGCTGGATGACAAAAGGCTGTGAAGACATTCCTGAGCCAGGAGGCGTTTGGAGAGGGAGCTGAAATGTCACTCCTCCTCCTGCAGCCTCCCCAGGAGCACAGAGCACAGCCCAGCAGGTGGGGAGGGACCAGCTGACAGCTCTGTGTGACAACACGGCTTGGAAAGCGTCCCAAAAAGCCGAGTCAACCCTTGGAAAGAAGGAGTTGCCATTCATTCACTCTGGAAGCAGCTCATAAACCAGCAGGAGAGGCCAGAAAATAACGGGATGGGACACCCCAGTCCTGCTGATGGAGCAGTGGATGGGGACAGGAGCTCTGTGGGAGACAACACAAATCACAGGAACTGCCCATTCCACAGAGCAGATAATCAAGATCTCATCTCCCCTTCGGGCCCAGTGCACACCTGGGCATTTATAAATTGAAATTACCATAACCTTAAGGGTTAAGGTGAACTGAACCCACGGCCATATCCCTAAATCCAGGGCATGACTGAGCATAATAATGAGTACAACAAAATACTAAAGGGATTTTTAGGCTCCTACCCCAGTTTACAGAAGCCAATACTTTGAAAGTGATCTCAGGTCCACACACAGCCAGAATAAACATTCAAGTGACATGTGGTTAATACAAGATGATGTGAGGAATCAAGCCAGCAGAAGGAAATTGCTTCAGACATTGCATTATTGCTATTGAATTGAGATCTCTCCTGGTGAGAGCTGACAGAAAGAATATCACTCGAGGAAGAACACTTGGAATATCAGGAATTGGACAAAAGCAGGGCAAGATTGAAGTTGTTGAGAGCTCTGTGTTCCTGTTCATCACGAGCCCCTCACAATCCTGGATGAGTTCTCAGAGCCCTCAGTCCTGTGGGGCAGCTCAGAGCCCGTTTTCCTTCCCCCCTCCCAGCCAGGTATTGACCCAACTGCCTTTGCCTCGCCTGAGGAGAATTAACAGGGCGAGAGACCAAGCAAAACCAGCTCCAAGGAATAAAGCTTCCCTCTATTCCATGAGTTTTGGAGGACACAGAAACCCAGAAGCTTCCACAATCAGTGTTGTCACCTTAACTGTCTTGCACCCACGACTTTGCTTCATATTTTATTAACACACTGCATGGAAATAAAAACCAAGACATCAAGAGCAGAAAGCAGAGCTCAAATGCCCCAACACCTCTTGCCTTCAAAATCGTGCCACGTTCTCTCAATTTAATCCTTGCAGAGAAAAAACATTAAAAGAGAAATTATAAAACACTAAGCGAGGTTTTTATTAGCTTTTCATTAAGCACAGTTACTGAAACCTGAATTGCAATTTGAGATTTGAAGCCTTGGAAATGGAAGACAGGCTGGATTTCAGCTCCACCACATCAGGGCTCCTGTCAGAGAGAGAATTTCAAGAGCATCTAATTCCAGAGCACAGCCTCCAACAGGACAACAAGAAAACAAGCTTGAAGTTGCAGCAGGGGAGGTTCAGGTTGGCTATGGGGGAAAAAAATCCTTCACTGGAAGAGTGGTTAAACCTTGGAAGAGACTCCCAGGGAAGTTTGGAGTTTACCACCGCTGGAATTGTTCAGAAAACAGGCAGATGTGGCACCTTTTGATGGAGTTTATCCATCAAAATCGTATTATTTATGGCTGTGGAGGGAGTGGCTGAAGGTTGGACCTGGTCTTGGAAGGTTTTTTTGCAAACCTGAATGATTTTATGACTTCTGGAAAAGGGGGATCTTCTCTGCAATACTGAATCCCAGCAGACTGAAGCACTCGGGGTGATGGCAGGAACCCCATGTCCAACCCCCAGCACACGAAGCAGGCAGGATTTGTACCCAGTATAACCTTGGTCTGCCCTTTGCAGGATGGAAGGATCTTCTCCAATACGCTTGGACACATCTGCTGAAAGTCCAGAGTATGAAACACCCCCCCCAACCATTAAAACAAACATTAAGAGTTTGGCTAGAAGGCACAAAAATCTAAAGTTAAGTCTGTAACTCCATCCTGTGGTACAGAGGTATTACAACACTTTTTTTTTTTTTACTAGTTTTAAAATCCAGGGACACAAATATTTCTGTTCCACACTCAGAGTGCCTTTCCAGACTTCCTTTGGAATAGCCTCTCTCATGCAGGTGACCTAACTGTGTTTGCTCAGAGCGTTCTTTTCGTTGGGGATACTGAAGGAGAGGTTTGGCCTCGACCGGGAGAACAGCACAAGGTTCAGGGGGTGTTCCTGTGGCTGGTCTCCAGTCTGATCCCATCACCCAAGCTCCTCACAGAAAGATATACATGGAAGACCTTAAGGAACGGAATGATCTCCTTCAACACACCACTAGGAAAAGTTCCAAAAACAAACCAAAAACCAACATGACTTTAAAGCCTTTCTAGAAAGACTCACACTGGGCTCTGCTCAGCAGAGTGGGGGGACAAAGCTGAGCCTGAAATAATCCAAACCATTCCAGCCAGGTCCTGAAAGAGCCTGGCACAGCCCTGCCAGGAGCTACTGCTCATATCCTGTCACCAGCCTCCTAACGTTCCTAAGCAATATCTGTCCTGAAATATTTGGCCAGGAAAAGTGAGAATGTGCCATTTTAAAGATTCTCACCACTGCAGAAAAGAGCAGGACGAACTAAAGACTGGGAACTGAGAGACACAAGAGCCTGCCCTGATTTCCAGGTGATCTCTAGACACTTTACTGGGGGAAAGGTCCAAGGTGTGGTCTGGTTCATGCCTCTATTGAAACAAAAAAAACCTGCTAAGAACATAATAAATACTTCCTAAATAAGTATTTCTGCTGATCCAACCCTTCTGCTACCCGGGCAGTGCTCTGCAAAATGGCCAGGTCGGGTTCCACGTGGCTGCCTTGCAGAGCAGCCCTTGGGCTGGGTGTTCCCTTCCCCACAGATCTCCAGGCAGGGGGTGGAATCAAAGGGCAGGCTGGTGAAAAACGACAAAGAAACCCTCAGTTACAGACTGGACAAGGAAAGGGGGGAGAAAGAAATGAAAAGCATCGCGTCCCACCCTCCCCTTTTTTCTTTTAACCTCAGTTTGTTCGGCTCAATCAACCTTTTGCTTCGCTGCCCCTGCACAGGTACACAAAAACCAACGTTGTTCATAATGAGAATGGCAACATTAAAAAAGAGACTCCTCCTCACTGCACCACAATTTCTTCCTCAGGAAGAGCTTCTCACCATCGTGATTTCTGAACTCTCAACAAAGCTCTCGCTGAGGAGGCTCTGAGTGACAGGGGAAGGCAGGAAGGCTCATCCCAGCCCTGTATACCCACGGAAACTTGTGTTTTACGGCAGGCAAGCGAAGGGAAAAGCAAGAGTTATACACCAAAACACACAGTGCCTCTTGAAAGGAAAGATCACAGCAAACAGCAGAGATTTTCACTCACCCAGACATTAAAAAGAAATCTTCTTTCTTAGCTGAAAAAAAAAAAAAAGGAGACAATCATATGTCTTGATTTCCCAAGCAGAAGGAGTTTATGTTGAAAGAGGGGCTGTCAATTTAGCTGAAGACAAGAAGTGTCCTTTTATAGCAGTTTTTAACATGCATTCATGAATTCTGTATGAACAGAAGTGTCCTTGTTGGCTGATCGAATGCACATTTACATTCAAAGCCAGGCAGAAATTCAAACAGATTTTAGCAGTGCTGTGATGAAGCACCAGCAGCATTTTCACTCCTCTGCCCTGCACTGAGGGCAGGGAGTTGTCAGAGGAGCAGAGCACAGGTGAGAAGTTATTAAATTTCCTAAGAGGTCCATTAAAATCCTGAGAGTAAAACCCACCAACAGGCAACACGAGTTTCATGTGAAGTTGCTGAATTTCACTTCCAAACCTCAGCAAAGGACGGAGCTGTAAAAACACCCCAGGCTCTCCTGAAAGCTGAGGGAGGGTGTCTGAGGACTGGGGAGGGAGACAGAAGAGCTGAGACATTTGATGGCACTGCTTGCTTCACTTGCACTTAACTGCAACTCCCAAGTGCAGTGCAAGCAGCAAGGATCCTGCTGTTCCACCTCGGCTGGCCAGTCTGGAACTGAGGATTTACCTACAGGTTCAGCTACAAGGTTTGGCTGATCCATTTAAATTCTTTCTTTTTTTTAAAGATATACAGCAATTCAGCTCAACTCACCGGGAGAAAAACACGACTTCCAACCCAAAAAGCTGCCTGGTGCCTGCAGAGAGTCAAACTCTGGTTTGAGGGGCACTACACCAGCAGTGCCCCCAGGCAGCCTCAGACACACAGACCAGCTGTGAGCAAGCGCCCAGCTCCGACAGAGCCTCTGATCACACAGCTGGACCCTAAAAGGGGGACCAACAGAGCAAAAAAGAGGAATTAATCCCCTTTCTGTGGGTCTGGCCCAGCAAAACTGAGCAAAGTGTTGGCACCTCTCAAAGTCTCTTGCTTAGCAAACCATCACCCAGGTCCTTGTTAAAATCAGGGCCGGTCGCCTTTCCTTCCACGTGCCACTTCACCACAACCAGCCAGTCTTGATCCCGCAGCCAGGAAAACTTCTTGCCTGCTCTCAGTTCCACCACCAAGGAGGGAGGGGGTTTGAAGGCTGCTGTTCCCGACCTGTGGATCAAGGGAACCGTCAGCATCAAAAGCAACTTTTAATATTCTTTGTTTTAAAAGCAAACTCCCCTGCCTTTACAAGTGTGTGAAAAGCACACCTCGGGGTTTTATTGAGGGGGAAAAAAGAATATATAGAAAAGGGGGGGGGGGGGAATACATTTTTCCTTCATGCTGAGAAGTAGAAATATCTCGCAGAAAGATCTCTACCATAAAATTAAAAACCCCAAGGCAATTTAAAACCCCCCAAGTCCTGCATAGCTGGGGACAGCCTTCAGCGCTGCTGACGGCTCAGGGCAGAGCAGGGTCCTCCTTCCCAGTCACCAGTGCAGAAAGCTGGAATTTCCCTGTCAGCAGCACTTCTGAAAGCTGCAGCTGCTCTTGAATGTTGAGGTATTATCCCAATTAGCCCCCTACCAGCACTGCTTACAATGGGAACACATTCTAATGAGCCTCCAGGGTGGGGTGGTGTTTTTTCCTGCTCAGGTAAACATGAACTATTTGGGAGAAGGTTTTGCTCACCCCACACATGCTGACAGGGCACAGGGCTCTGTTATGCACCACTGAATAGACATTATTCAATGGCAAGGCCATATTTGAGGGCCTGGAGCTGTCATTTCTTACATTTATTATCATCATTTTCCCCGCTATTCTCTTAATTTCTTCGTATTAGCAGTACTATTACTGAGAGGGAAACAGCTCTGAAAACTCACCCTGAGGGTGGAAAATGTTGAAAACCTAGGCTGGAGATGTCTGATCTCCAATTTGCAATGCAGGAATTCTTGGGAGTAATTGTGCCCTCTTGCTTCCCAGTTTTTCAGATCATGGGCTTCATCTGCTGGAGTGAGAACACAGCCGTTGTGTAGAAAGAATGGGATTCAATTATTAAGGTGCAAAGTTGCAGAAGAATTAAATGTGGTTTCTGTGAGAGGAAGGGAGTGGGTGGGGGAAGAGCAATCTTAAAATAGTGTGATCTGTGCTTGGAAGCCCAACACTTCATCCTGGAGGGGAAGGGGAGACAAAGAAAGGGCAAGAATGAGCATTCCCTACAAAACCTGTGCTGACTTAAGACCACCACAGCTCCTAAACCTGAGTCCTTTAACGATGGTGCACGTGAAATAATTAAAGGGGAACATTGACGACCTTTTCCTCTCTGCCCCGTGTCCTGTGAAGTGCCACAAAACATCATAAAATCTGGGGGGGGGTTTTGAATCTTCAAAGCCCTGTAAATTTATTTTTATTTTAGGGGAAAACTGACCCCGCTCCTTTCCAGGTCGCTCCCTGCTTATCAAAGTGAAAGTTCCCATCTCGTCTGCACTGAATGGCAAAGCTCCTTCCCTTCCTCTCCCCCCTCCTTTCACACTGACCTCAATTACTCCCACAAATCAGATCAGCCTTGTTGACTTTCCTCACTTCCATAATTAAGGCCCAGAAGGATGAAACACGTGCCTTCTGAGCAATTGTCCTCAGAGCTCCACTAACAGCCCATCCTAATAAATTCTGGCAGCAGAGTGTGTTTTCTCTGCAAGAACTTTAAGGCACCTGAAGATGTATTGAGCCTGGCACATTCTCCAGGAACCCTTTAGGAACTGTTAAGTGGATGCTCGCTTGGATTTTATTTCCTTTCCGTGGCTCAATGGCACGGGCAGGAAGATGATGACACAGCACTGATGGCTATTTGTCTTGGCTTTAAATTCCCCTGGGCCAGTGCCCAAAACAGACACCCAATATTCTCGTGTCCTTCTGCAATCCCAGGATTTTCGGCTGGGACACCGGGAACAGGATTTAAACTTAACCCATCTCCTTGTGCACAAACACCTCTCTCTTCCCATGATGATGCAGCAGATCAAAGTGGACTAATTTACCTCTCAATTTACCTCTCAATTTACCTAAAAGTTCAGGATGAGATTCTCAGATGGAATAAGCTCTTCTCGTGTCCAAAAGCTGGAAGAGCCCAAAGCAATTTGCTTGTTAATTAAAACAGAACTTCATGGGAAGATTATAATCCTCACGTTATTGCTTTTGCTGTTGGAGCGTTTGGGGGGGCAGGTTTTTATTTTTAATTAAGTTTAATAGATCACCACCCTCAAAAAAAAGTGCATTCTTACCTGCACCCTTCCTGTTAGGAACCTGTTAGAAATTAATACTGAGCTTGTACTGACGGGAAGGAAAGTTCTGCTGTCCAGAATTGGCCACTTCCACTCAACTCAACCCCAGCTTTAATTTTTGTATGTTCCTGGTGCACACCCACGTGCTGCAGAGCCCAGTTTTCTCTGATCAGCTGATGAAGCAGGAATATTCTAATCTCCTGTTAATAATTTCCTCCTTCACCCTAAAACCTCTGCTCTGCATCTGTTTCCATGGATCTTCTCTGAATACAGTTTTCCAGAATCATCTGCAGCTCTACCAGTTCTTCTCTATCTCAGTTCTATCAAGATAAAAATTCAGTGACACCCACTGCATTACTCTTGATTTATGGAAGAATACATGGGGGGTTTTTTCACTCAAGGGTCAAACAAACCCTGGGTTTTGTTTGTCTTTCCTCATATGTACAAGCTCAAGGCAATTCCTTACCTCCTGCCCAGCTGGAATACAGATGGAAGGCACCGCCACTGCTGCTTACAGTGCACAAATAAAGGAATAACAGAAACAGCAGCAGACAGTCAGGACTTGGCTGCTCACGGCACGTGTGAGATGTGTAAGATCCTTTTCCTGCTGCCCAGCCTAACCCTGCCCTGACACAGCTCCAGCCATTCCCTCGGGTCTGCCACCGGTCACCTGAGAGAATAACATTTGGACAAGCCCTGATAAAATGATAACAAGCCCCTCAGTGCCCCTGTGACAGCTGTTTTGCCAAAGAAAGCTCCCCGTGGGCAGCCAGGCCTCAGCAGCAAAGCTGTTCTGAACATCCCCAGCACTCCATTGTCAGACCGCAAGAAACAAGAATATCAAATGTGGGAGAGCAGAGCACGCCACCACTTCAAATCCCTCCTTTACAGCAACATAAAGTGGTCACCTAATGCAGTGCTATCATAAAATTAAATCATGCTCGCTTGTCACTTCTGCGTGGCCCAGACCGACAGATTAAAAACTACACGGCAAAATGTAATTTCCCCGAACTGAAGGCAGAAGAGGAGCTTGAAATATCTTCCTCTGCAGCGTGTGCTCGGTCCTGAGCCCTCCTGGCAGTAAAGCAGCAGTCAGAGGGAGGATTTAGCACCGCTGGCTGCCCGAGGGGCACTGCCTGTCCTGGCCGTGCCAAGGGAAACAGCGAGCGAGGCTGCCAAGGTTCTCCCTCTTCCTGAGAGCAGCCCTGGCAGGGGCAGAGCTGCTCGAGGGGACAATTTCACAACTGCACATCCCCCCACACCAGAGGAGTGAAAAGAGCTTTTCCCGCTGCACCCTGAGGGCAGGGCACGTTCTGAGCCAGAGGTGTGACTGGCTGGGGTCGGGCACAGAGCGGGACAGTGGCTGGGCTGACACCAGGCTGGCACCAGTCACCAGTGGGGTCCCACAGGGCTCTTCATCTCCATTAGTGACCTGGGAGGGGGACTGGAAGGGTAATGACACAAACCAGGGAGGGGCTGTCGACTCCCTGGAAGGCAGGGGGGTCCTGCAGAGCAGATCAGAGGGCTGGGAATCAACCACGGGAAGCTCCACAAGGGGAAGTGCTGGATTCTGCACCTGGGATGGGGTAACCCCAGGTGTTTCACAGGCTTCCACCACCCCTGATGGATCGAGACCACAGCCATCACTGCACAGAATCACAGGATATGCCAAGCTGGGAGGCCCCACAAGGACCATCAGTCCAACCCTCAGCCCTGCACAGGCCCAGCCCCAGGAGGATCATCCAAACCCTCCTGGAGCTCTGGCAGCCTTGGGGCTGTGCCCCCTGCCCTGGGGAGCCTGGTCAGTGCCCAACCACCCTCTGGGGGAAGAACCTTTTTCTAAGATCCAACCTAAACCTGCGCTGATAACTCAGGCCCTCTCGCTGCCCTGGCTGCTCCTCTGATCTCGGTGTTGCTGGAGAAGAGTCCAGCAGGATGTCCTGTCTCCCTGGCTGCTGCTCATGATCCCTGAGCACCGACCCCCTCTCCCCATGCTCCCTCTGTGCTCAACTCACTCTTGATGGCCCAGACGGTCCCAACAAATGCCAGAGCCCAGCCATGACCCAGGTGTGGAGGGCACTGGTGGGCGATGGCTGAGGGCCAGCTGCCCTGTTATGAGATCCCCCACTGTTCTCCACAAAGAATATCCCCTTGTCCTGCTCTGCCAGCCCCCTCAGCCTGGGAGAGCAGGGCAGGGTGGTGTCAGGGACAAAACCCATCAGTTTGGGGATCCAGACACAAAAGAGCCACAAAAGGGGGGTCAGAGAGGGACCGGAGAGGTGGCTCCGTGCCAAAAGGCAAAGGGCTGCTCCCCTTCCCTGTTGGTCAGCACTGAGGAACACATGGCACGAGAGGCACGTTGGGGACAGTGCTAAGGGTGTGCTAGGGGGTCTCCCACGTCTGCCTTTCCTTGGCTCCACACGGAGCAGTCTTGGATGGGATTAGCCCTCCCACTGCAGGGCAGCATCTTCTGCTAAGCTGGGCAGGCACCAGGCAGGCCCTGGCTTCAAGCTGTGTCAAGAGTTTATTTTTCCAGCTCAAATAATTTAATTCAGTGGAATTTTTTTTCTTTTCTCAACCCATCTTCTCCTGTAACCAGCCCATCCTTGGGAATGATCAGCTGGAGGAACTAAGCTGGATGGCAGGTCAAGTCAGGAGGCACGTGAAAAAACAGCCTTTATGTCATTTATTTTCCTAACAAGCATAGCTGGAGGTGTGTGTGGGGGGCTTGTTTTCTTCTCACCACCAGAAACATAAGCCCAAAATGTCATTGCTAATGAAATTTATTATTCCTGATGTCAGAGCAGATACGCAAGAGGGGGGACATGTATTTCCAGCTTCCTAGAACCCCAACAAGCAGCATGGCAAAGGTGGAACAAGGTGAGAAATGCTAAAGGAATCAGGTAACAAGTCCCTGGACTCAACAAAAGCCACTCACCTGCTCAGGGCCCAGCAAATCTCTCTCCTCTGGAAGGTCCTTGTGCAGCAAATGCACACACTGGGATCCTCATGGGATGTGGAAAGACTGGATATCCAAGCTGAGCGATCCACCGGTGGGTTTGCTGATATCTCCTGAGCAGCAGAACTTAATGAGCCTGTGGGAAAAAAAATAGCTTGAAATTCTTTATAATGTGGTTGCCACTTGCACATTATATTTAACAGGACAGTTATCTTGTGTTAAATACTGGCATAATTAAAAACATGTTTATAAAGGATTAACAGCTCTGTAACAGCTACGTCTGTTCTGAGGTGCTTAAACCTCCCCAAGTATGTTTCTAATAATCTGCACAACAACCATGCTAATAAAGCAGAATTAAAAGCATACTGGGGTGAGTGTGGATTCCAGACTGCACCTGGTGGGTTTGTGCAGAGTGGGGAAGATAAAAATGCAACAGGAGTAAGAGATCTGAAGGAAAAACAACTGCTGTTTGTGGAAATCAAGGGGTGTGAGAACATGGAGAGCATCTGATGGAGACACAGGGATTATGTCAGGCAGTGCCACTTCCCTGGATTACAGATGACCACAGGTTTTGGTTCCAGTCCTGCCCAATCCTGCATTTTCCACCTGCCAAAATCCTGGTGGTGCCAAGAGAGAAGCCCTTTAATTTGGAGTTAAAGCATAAAAGTACCCAGGACAGTCTACTGTGGCTACTTCAGAATTTTTCCTGCACATTTATGTGGTATGTTCCTACCCAACATGACAAGTTCCCACCCCAGCCATGCTCCCAGGGATGGATCTGTGGCAGAGGTACCTGCTGTGAGCAGAACACCCGGACACAGAGAAGGCATTTAGCAAAAATAAATGCTGAGACAGAGGTTGAAATGTTTATTTTCCAACTCCAGGCCATTCATCCAATGACACTGCTCTGTTCAAGTGAGTTTCCCTCTGTTTATATCAGATGATTAATGAGATACAGATTGTCTTTAACCCTGCTGGATGTTGCAGTCACCAGGGGTATGAATTTGGGCTGGATGTTCCACTTTCTCCTCCCAGCTCTGTCTGCAGCCACCACTCCACCCTCATTGACCTGGAGAACAGTTTTTTCTTCCCATTTCATGCAATCAAACCCAAGATTTCACTACAATATTTGTTTTCTGTCCTCTTCATCTGCCCTCAACAATCACCCCTCAACAATCAGCCCTCCTGAGGCTGAAATCTCTGATAATGTGGGAAAGGGGTCTGAGCTGCAGGAGAAGCGAAGGGACGGATCAAACAACAAATAAAGAGAGATAAGCGAGGTGACAGTTTGGGTTTGGCCTGCTCAAAACATGCTACTGAATTAGGGGACAGAGATAAGACAGGACACACATGGTGATGCTCAAGAAGTGCAGTGATCACCAGACACTATAACCAGATATAAAAACCCGGCTTAAACCCGGTGTGATGCTCAGATGCCACTTCCAGAGGACACAGGGCTGTCCCTGCCCCAGAAATGCAACTGTACACCTTCAGCATCCCCAACATACTTTTTTCCTGCTGGGCCACTGACCTGCTCAACCAAGACACAGAATCACAGAGTGGCTTGGGTTAGAAGGGAACTTAAAACCCACCCAGTTCCACCCCCTGCCATGGGCAGGGACACCTTCCACCAGCCCAGGTTGCTCCAAGCCCCGTCCAACCTGGTCATGGACACTTCCAGGGATGAGGAAGCCACAACTTTTCTGGGCAACTTGTGCCAGGGTCTCACCACCATCACAGAATTTTTTTCTACTATCCCATCTAACCCTGCCCTCTGGCACTGGGAAGCCATTCCCCTTTGTCCTGGCACTAATGGGATGGCTGACACAGCACCTGGCATCACATGGGATTCACCTTTCTCCAGAGGGAAGAGCTTTAAACTAGACGTGAAGGAGGAAAGGGACATCTGGCTTGCCCATGACAAGCTGTGGGACAGCATGACAAGGTTAGAAGGGCATTCTGGGTACAGCACAACACACTTGAAGTCTTGCAGAGATGAGGCCAGAGGCTCCTGAGGTAGCAGGAGCCAATAGGGAAACCCCAGTGAAACACCTCATAGGAATTAAGGGGTGTTCCTCAAAGAACGCAATTCTTAAAGGTCCTTTCCAACTCAACCTATTCTTTATTTCTGAATTGGGCTGCATTAAAAGCAGCTTGAGCGTGTCATTGCAACAATGCCTTTGCATCCTCCCAGAGCACAGATCCGGGGCAGGAGCAGTTGACACATTTCTCCAACACTCAAAGCTCAAATTGAAAAGCTGCCATTAACTTTAATTAAAAAAAAAAAAAGATTTTTTAGGAACTCCATACATTTCTATTCCTTTCCCCTTCCTTTCCTTCCTTCTGATTCAACCCTTCTGATATTTTCCTTGGATTTCATTCCTAATGCATTCATCCTTCTTGGCACATTTTTGGGCTGTTTCCATCATTGTTCTTGGAAAGTTTTTTTTTTAAGGACATATATTTAGATATAAAACCTGGTCTCCCAAGTTAAAAAAATCCTACCTCAGGCTGGAAAGGGAAAAACACAGAGAAAAGGGAATTGGAGCCAAGGGTGACAGTGTGACAGGGACCTCCAGGTGTCAGCAGAGGAGGTGCGTGTGGCATTTGAGGGATCTGTCTCCAGCACGGAATGTCTCCCAAAAGGTTTGATAGTACAGATGGAGGAGTGGCGACTTCAGCTGCCCCCCCCCAACCACCATCAGGGGTGAAAATTGGATTTTAACACAGCACTGTGCCCCTCATCATCCCTCTGCACCTCTTCCAAGCATTCAGCCTGGCCTGAGTGGGACACAGGCACATCCTTAAATCATGCATATATATAACACTCAAATATATGTACACATCCCTCAAATACAGATATATCACTCAAATATATTTGGAGCAAGGTTTTGGGGAAGGGTTAGGGGTTGCACAGGCCACAGAAAACTCACACTTGTTCCCTGTTTGACAAAGCTGGGACCATTCAAGTTCCTACAGATGCCACTGGAGCGGGTGGGATTGGCCAGGCAGATTTTAATAACCCCCAAAGTCTCATTTTCCTCAGCCCGCACCCATACATCTCATTTCGAAAAGGCAGGTTGGGTTCCAAGAAGCACTCTCAGGCTTTTCATAAACACAATTCATAATCTACATCAAGAATTTTAATACAAGGTGAGCTGCCTGCCAGGAAATGCATTTACATTGTCAGCTGCTGAGAGAAACAGCCCTGCACTGCTGCTCAATACCAAACACACCCTCTCTCCTCCCTCCCTGCTTTTCCTCTGTGGATGAAATTCGGTGCTCAGGCTAAAAACCTTGGCAGGGAGCCAGGAAGTTCCCTGGAGCATCCCCTGGCTTGGGGTGCAGCCCCTTCCCTTTGCCCATCATCATCCTGCTACCACTTCCGGCTGAGCTGGACCTCAGCTGGCCTCGTGCTTCACCTCTTTTGTATTTTGGGGGGCGTTAAAGGCTGAAATCAGTGTTTCTCCTCCTCCCATTAACCTGCTGAAGGTGCTGTTGCAGGCCCTGCCTGGGGCAATGGCAAGGGAAAGCTGTTTTTGGACTCTGGGACATTTTCTTGCTGGCTGTGGTATTCAGCAATTCAAGGCATTAGGTGAGGGCTTTACCATCCTCTGGCACATTGGGGTTTTGGTTTGTGCCAGAGATAAAATACCCAGTTTGATGTACTCCAAACCCAGTGGGCTCCTTATGGTGGGAATCAGATTTTACAGCCTTTTTCCCAACAGCTGAAAACACGCTGGCTGTAACCACCCTCCAGATGCTGCTCCGAGACATCCGCACCCAGCTATGCCTTCTCTCCCTAGAAATGAATGGATGGATCCCTCCAAGTCCCCATGGAAAGCCAAGCATCACCTGCAGGGATCTGGAGACAAGAGCAAGGACAGGGGGAGGTTGGAGAAATACCCCAGGGCGGCTTCAGCACCAGCAACTCCTTCCCCACACTTATCAAATCTATATTACACACAGGAAGGATTTTTGAACACCAGTTCCTGGCATGTTAGACAGTTTGTCTATTTCTAAGTCTGTTCTCAAGTGGCTGACAAAAAAAAAGGATGAAAAAACAACCTCAGGGCAGTGAAATAAAATGATGAGATTAGAAATACATGTCCCACATGGCCCCTCCGAATCTTGTTTGGCAGAGGTGGGCAATGCCAGCTCTCCAACAGGAATGGCACCACCACCTCTGATGCTTTCCTTTTTCTTGTGCAGTTTCTTGCCTTATTTATTTGCTCAAAATGAAAAAAGGGGGGGAGCTGGAAATCCCAACCCTCTGCCAAGTGTTTTGAAGTTCCAGCACAAACTGCCTTTTACAGGCAGAGGTGCGGAGGGGAAGAGGTAGAGGAAAGGTCAGTTCTGCTGGAGGAAACCCCAAAAATGCTTTGAAGAGATGAAGGGGCTTTTCATTGTGCACACAGTCCATGGAGGGATAAAGTGCTGAGTGGATTTAGGGAAAAAGTGATGGGAAGGATGGATGGGAGGTGTTTGTGTGGTTATGGCTCTAGCTCTGTCCCTGCCAGAGCAATATGGTCTGCAAGATATAATCTCAGAATGGTTGGGATTGGAAAGGACTCTTAAAGCTCATCTCATTCCACTCTGGGCCACGGGCAGGGACACCTTCCACTAGACCAGGTTGCTCCAACCTGGCCTCGAACACATCCACGGATGAGGCAGCCACAGCCTCTCTGGGAATCCATGCCAAAGCCTTGCCACCCTCACAGTAATAAAGAATAAATCTTAAAATCACTAAGAATTTAAAAGCTGCAATCAAAAAAAACCCAAACACCAAACACCTCTCTGGAGCAGATAGAAAGCTGCCACGGACTTTCTGAGTGGTGCAGTGTGTCTGAATATGGAGATACTAATTATTCTCATTAATGTCCTTCTTCAGCTCTTCAAGGCGTCCACAAAATTACTTGCATGTCCTCCAGAGCTCACTCCCCTCTTCTGCTAAAAGTATGCTGCAAGATTGGGGCAGTGTCCATCTCCCTCTGTGTGTTTGCAAACTCACAGAGTCAGCAAGATCTCTTGGGAAATTATGACCCCAGACCTGGCAGGAAAAGAATCTTCCCTGGTGCCATAGGATTGTCAGGTCTGCAAACAGGAGCAACATACAAGCCACTATCATGCACTCAGTGGCCATGGGGAAAATCCAGGTATGCTGGTGCCTCCCATCAGGCTGGAAGGGTCAGGCTGCACTTCCACAGAGCTCCCTGGGGGCTCAGCTTTCCACCAGCCAGCGGAGCAAGATGTTGTACCTTGTTTGTGTTTCTATGGAATTACCCTCCCTGCTGGCTCCCATCCTGGAGCCCCTGCCGGCTACATCTCCATGAGGTTAATTTCAACATGAAAAATGGCCTCCTAGGAGCAACTGCGGTTGATTTAAAATAACAAAAATTAAAATCTCAGGTTTGATGACTAATCCCAGGAGAGCAGCTTAAATTAGTGTGAACCAATCAGCCACAAAAGACCAGGGGAAAATTCCTGCTGGACTTCTCTCTTCAGTCCACTCCCTGGCTTCGTTTTCCATTCCCAGATCCTTCCAGCCTGCAAACATATACAGTGTTGCCTTGGCAACTCCGAGACGAGATATATGTTCATGAAAAAATGAGACAATCTCTTTCCTCTGCGATTGCCTGGAAGGTGGAAAATGTAAACCTATTCTAGTCTTAAAGCAATGTCAGCTTGGAGCAGACATAGCCCAACCTGCTCCTTAAGGTGCCACCTCCAGCTCTTACATGAGTGTAAATTACTCTCCTCTCATGGGGATCCATCCCCAGACATCCCTGCTTCCTTATCCCATGGGATGCTCAGGACAGACAGACTCACCAAAAGATGTGCTTTGCCCAAAGGTGTTTTCTCTCTTGCACACACAAACTGGTTATTCCTCTGTCTTCCAGGAGCCCAGGTTCATTTGTGAGCTCCTGCTTAAGAAGTAAAAATGCTTCCAGTCTCATCTGGACCAGGACTTTATTCAGATGGGCGGGGACACCATTCATGGGTGTCCCATCCATGCTATGCTTGGTCTTTGGAAAGATCTTACATCTCAGGGCTTGTGTGTGCATGGAAAATCAACAGGCAGGACACCAGGAGCTCAAAGCAGAGTACCTGAGCCGTGTGGTATCTCATACCAGCTTTGAATCCTTCTCTGAGTTCCCACTGCTCTGCATAGCATCACCCTTTGTAGCCCATTGTTGGAGACAAGGACATCTCTCTCTGGAGAGATGCTGGCAGCCCCCGCAGGACTGGCTACCTGGGAAATTGCTGCCCTCGACCAATCCCCTGGGTCCTTGTGTCAAGACCACCTCCTCCTCCCCTGTGGGTCGGGTTACCTGGCCAATCTTAGGTCCAGGTGTCCCCCTATCCCAGACTTCCCCTCTTCTGCCTTTATAAACCCACCATGTTGTACCAATAGAGCCAGATCAGCCTTGTCCTTCACCTTGCACGTGCCTGTGTCCTGTTTCTCTGGGATCTTACACATGGAGTTACAACTCAGGAAAAGGACCCACCGTTGGTCTGGAACTGACCGCTGTCCCATAACCAGGACAATGCCATATGGTATGGATCGTCCTTTTGGTCAGATGGGATCAGCTGTCCCAGTTGTGTCCACTCCAAGTTCTTGTGCACCCCCAGACTCCTCCCTGGTGAGGTGGAGTGAGAGAAACAGGAGGATATTTTTCACACTGTGTAACCGCTGTTCAGCAACAGCTAAAACACTAGTGTGTTGTCAACACTCTTTTGGTCACAAATCCAAAACATAGCACCCTAAGAGATACTACATAAAAAATGCCAGCCAAAGCCAATACCATCTACATTCCTCAATTTCATGTCCTCATTAATATTTCTCTACTTCCCGTCTTTTGATACATACACATAGTTTGCTTAGTCTATGGGCCATTCCTGTAAAAGTGTCCAGAAGAGACTCATTGATTTTCTTTAGTCCATGATTTCAGTTCTATCTGTTATGATAGACACAATGTGTTGCATAGAGTTAGCAGGCATCAAAGCCAGCTCATGATGGGTCACTGCTTTTTGTGAGGCTCATCCTCCACTAGTCTGTGTGTTTCTTGCTATAGTACTTGCTATAACATGAAACTCAAATAATGGGCTGCAAAGAAGACATGCACATCCATTGTACACACAATTAAATGTTTTTATATTCCTTCCTAAGAACTGCATTTCTGCTGTTGTTTCATAAGGAAATCGATATGACATTTTCAGGATAAAAGAAAAACTTGGAATTCCTCTATACACATATATAGAAACCTTCCCTAGTTTTGAATGGAGAAATTTTCAGGCTGGCCATTGGAAACAAAAGCTGATACTCTGGTAGGGCAAATAAAGGCACCAAATAAATTAATTCAACTCTATTTATCTCTATCAACTGATAATTTGCCCCACAAAATGATTCAAGTGACAAAAATCAGATATTAATACTCTATTTAAAAATGAGAGCAGAGGTTCAAACAAATGTATGTCTTATTCAGACCTTTGTGGCTTTTTTTCTTGACTTTCTAATTGGAATAAAGAACCCAGGCCAATCATAAGATTACTAAAGATTTGCAAGAATAAGAAAAAAACTTCTCCACAGATATAGTTTAACATATCAGTGGGAATACATATTAAACATGATTCCAGAAGTTAATAAGAGCTCACAATTACTTCATTTAAAATAACCAAGCAACCTCCTTCCTCAGTTAAGCAACACCAAAAATCCTAAAGAAGACTTGAAAACTTCACTTTATACATTAAAATGTATGATGTGTAATGGAGGGGAGGGAGACAAAAGTCTTTTACTGTATCTACTGCCCCAGAGTAAAGCTTTTTAAGCAAAAAAGGCTATAGTAAACTTAATTTAGTGCCTCTCCCAGGCCACTCAGGAAGAGTTAGACCCCCTGTGTCTAAAGCATCTTAGCCATAGGTAAGACATGGAGGGAACACATTGTGTTAATTTACCTTGATCATTAATAGCCTTATTGGCATGGCAGAATGAGCAATTGCTGATTGACTTTTTCTTTATAGGTACTCAAGTCCTTGGGTGTACCTAGGTCTTGGGTACAGAGGCTGACAGATGGTCATGAATGATTCTTCCTAATTAGCGAAAACCAAAGGAACCTATATGCAAAAAACATGTCCGGGTAGTTGTCCATGGGACATATGGCAGAATGATAATGAATATGTACTTTACACTTGCACAGATATTCTACAAAACCAGTTATTGATAGGCAATACAACACCCAGCAGTGCAACAAGGGTCATATAATTAAAGATTACACTTTTAAGTTTCCAAAGCAGATTTGTGTGTTTTGATCACCTGGTGTGCAAAAAGACTAATTGCTTGTACAGCTAGGTAGGTACCATAGATACTGCAGCAGTTACACACAGTACCTTTCTCTGAAGTCATCACCATAAAATAAGATAAAATCTAAAGTGATGTGAATAAATTGGACATATTTATGTAAACTGTTATCATTTGTAGGCAAAACCATAATGAATAAAAAATTGCCATGAATTTTGTAACATTGTACTCTAACTAGGTTATATACTTTGCAAGTTATTCCTTTAAAACCTTACCAATATAGGTTTCATCCACACTGATAATAAAATACTCATGTATTCATCCATGAAGTACTGATAATGCTATTAGATGATTACAGAGGTATTTCTGATTGATTAGATTAAAACTCTTCTTTTCTTGACAAGTAAATACTACAGCCTATTCTCTGTACAGCAGATCCCTACTATGTTCCCTTCTATGGTGACCCAGGGTCACGCTGGCATGACAGCTGATGTTTTTTTCATAAAAGGACAGACAGAAAACCTTATGAAAGCTTCTGAAAATAGAGACCCTCCTTCTCTGTTGTCAGAAGATTATGCAGATACTCGCAGGTAACTTAGCTTCTCCTCTGAGTGAACTGCATGCAATGTACAGATTATAGATCTAATGTGCTTTGTACTCATGAAAGACAAACTGGTTTCAGAGGAAATAGTCCTTTTGAAGATCTCAAAAGCCTGATACCTTCCCATAGCACTGTGGCATTAAATGCCTTTTTATGAAAACTCTTGTAGTGAGAAATATAGTTCTTCTGAGTAACAGCCTCCTTGACAACCTCCATAAAATGGTCAAGATAGAGAAATATGTAATTGTGGATAATTGAGAATTTTTTTAAATGTAATCTTTATGAATTCATGAGATCACTTGTCATCTCAGACAGAGTACTCAGACATAATGGGAAACAAAACTATAGGTTCAAACATATTGCAGGAGAGAAACACTGGCTTTTATGACTTCTTTTGCTTACTTTATTTTTTAAAATTATTTTTATTTTCAGCAGTAACAAATCTTATGGAAATAAGAAAATCGGGATTAAAAATTAATATTATTTCAAGTATATATTGAATGTCATTAAATGTTTATGCGTTTATTGAATGACTACAGCCAACAGCCTTAGCTATGGGACATTCTGGCTTGTAAAAATGATTATGGTGCAAAAAAACATTTATTTGAGAGGTAAACCAGTGTCTTATAGATAGAGTCTGGCTAAATGAAACTCATGTAGAGAAAGAAGAACATTTTTTCTTTTGGAAACATAAGATAGAATAACGGATAGTTGTGACATCTGAGAGTGAAGGAACCCAAAATATTTTGTTTAGAAATGCAAAGTTAAAGCACATTTAAGTTTTAAAACACTTGTAGGGACAATCGACTCAAAGGAAATGTCGTTCCTCTTTGGTATCAAAGTATAGTAAACAAAGGACATAAATAAAAGCAGAACATTAAATTTAAATGTGTGTAAGTATAGTAATATTTTTGCATAAGATGTTAAGACTTTTGAATATGAAGAAATCTCAGTTTTAAACTAGACAAAAGGGGTTTCTTTGTCAGTCTTTCAAATATTACTGTGAAGTGAATACTTATACTAAGATACTGTGTTTGGATTTAAGTTCTTTTTGCTTTTTGTAGTGAATTTCATACTATAACACTAAATTTAAATGCATATTTCCATGTTTGTTCGGAATAAATTAATTTGAAAGAAAGTAAACTGCTACCAAAAAAGAACATGAAAATCAATATTCATAAAAAAAAAAAGGAATTTCTTTTTAATAAGGTATACTTTGAATCATAAAAAAAACTAAGACTAGAAGGACTCCCTGGGTAATGGATTGCAGCTATTTTGATCACATGCTTTCTTGTTATAGAAACTTAAAAATTTTCTGTTACCTCTTAGATCTAAATAATTATACAGAGACAATATTTTCTTTTGTTTTTAAACCCTATATGTTAACCATTATGATAACAAATATTTTTTTTCCAGGAATATACTCCTCAATAGGAATTCAGGATTATATTTTGTATTAGTAGAGCAACTCACAAAGGTTAGCTTTGTTAGTTTAGTTAGTAATTGCACATTTTTTTCTCCTGTATTCTAGTACATTTACGTGTTTTCTCTCCTGCAAATAAAGGAAAGCCAAATAAAAGTGTTCCTATTATTCAGTTCAGGTAAGCTTTAGTTATGTCCTTAGTAGATGGTTTGTGAAAATTGCATTTCAATGCTCAGTAGAGACGAAGAAAAATTTACTATTAAGAAGGCCGAACAGAAGAATATAACACTCTTATAGACTTGTCACTACTTACAAATCTATGAGCTGACAGTGTCTTGAATATCTTCTGCAGTTCTGATCATGGTTATATACACAAACAAAAATATGACTGCCATTCAGTCTGAAAAGCAAACGGAGATTAATAAGAAAGAAGTTATAAAATAATAAATAACATGGAAGAAATAAAAGAAGAATGATTGTTCATTGTTTCTTCCAATTATGAGCTCTTAGGATGTTAGTTACTAGTGCTGAGAACAGTTTAGTGTTCAATTTAATAGTTTCCTTCTCCCCAGTGTTGGGGTCTGCTTGACTCTACTTTTAGTATTTTCCTATCAGTCTGCTGTGGGCTCTCAGCTAAAATTTGAATGCTGCATGACAGCCTCCCAATGGAAATGGAAAGGGAAAGGTTAGAAGGGAGAAGATCTTGTTTTTTCATCCTAACTTATTAGATGGATTTCTGCATCTTATAGACTACCCCTGTGGAGTTATTCAACTTGTCTTCAACGATGATAGCTCATTTATGGAAAATAGTTCAATAATGCAGCTACTAAGTAGAGTGTTGTCTGGGTATGGTAGATCAAATCAATACAGTAGATATGAGTAACTACTGAATCCTTGTAAACGGCAGGAGAATCAGTTGATTTTTCTGTGTTATCTGTATCTTTCTTGACAGAAAATGGCTACATAATTCACTAACAAATCTGTTTTACTATTACATGGTATAATTATGCACCATGACAATTGATGTGTGGTTTGTCAGTAACTTTGATGGTCGATTGAAAAATTATTTTTCTTCTCTAGTTGTTAAATGAAAAAAAAAGAAAAAGACTAAATATTTTTCTCATGGATATTTTCTTCCACCATTTCTTCAGTTTCCACAAACCCCAAAGTATTCAAAGATATGCATATATACTTATTAATATCTACTGTAACTTAGCAACTGTAAAGACAACTAAATCAAGAACTCTGTTCAATTTTCTACTAAAAGTCCATCTTGGATTATAAGTACTAGTAGACAGATGAAGATGGAGAAAAATATTAAAATAATCGGTTCTCATCAGGTTCCAAAATGTTTCCATGCAGTGCCTTCAAAACAACAGATCTATTTGCCATTCATTCCCAAATCCTTCATATTATGCTGCAGCCACAAATATAGTAAACATAATATGTGATCAACATATTGGTGGTGAAAATGCTGTTAGCTGAATTCTTTGCTACCTATATATTAAAAATAAATAAAATTAAATAAATAAATAAAAACCAAAAACAGTGGAGGGAAAAAACAAAACAAAAAACATACAAACAAACACACAAACCCCATCTGAAATCCACCACCAAATCTGGCATAATGGTTTTATGTTTTCTTATATGTTCCAGTGTTGCAAATCCCTGTTCCAATTTTTACAGGATGCATTCATATGTCTTTAGAAGTATCTTCACAATATTCACTGAAAAATCAAGTCTTGCTCAGTACTGTATCACAGACAATACTGGGTGCTGGCAGATTAGGTTTCTTTTGTTTGTCATGACATTCTGATCCTCATTATGTTCGCACTTTCCAAGCACTATGGTGTTACTAACACACAAAATAGATAGGCAAAACTCACTGATTGACAGTGCTGGGCTAAGCTGAGCAGAAATTTGAAGAAGACTAAGGGAAGTAGGATATTAATTATCAAACCAATATTTGCAAGTAGGTTTTAGCATGGCAGAAGAAAAAGAGTGGTAAGTTTACTGAAGAGAAAAACAAAAATAAAATCATGGACTAGAAACGGAACTACTAGAGGACATCATTAAATGTGAAATTAAGAATATCTTTTGTTGCTTCCATGTTCTGCAAAGTAAGTGATCATAAGAACAAATATTTTTCTTTAAACCCTCAGGTGATTGTATGGATACAGATTTAATGTATATGCTTGAAGGCTTTCTATTGTGGACTGCAGGAAGAGTAGGTAACATACAGCAAAACCAAAGAATGAACACAATGAGAAAACTTTTCTTGACTGTTATAAAATCAGTCTTGTGATTTACTTCAAATCAGGATAATTGTGACCCTGCAGGTTACATGATTTTCAGCCAGTGAGCAGCTACTTCTATATGAGCTCAACAAATATGCATTATTAAAATTTGTGGCAAGTTGCTTAATGTAATTTCATTATTTTCTTATATTTTATTAATTAAACATTACTATAGTAGTATTTAATATGTGATTTTGAAAAGTAAAGAAATTATTTTCTGTACCTCATTTTGATGTATATTAAAAATTAAATTCACTTTTCCAAATTATGCTGGTATATGCACAGCACTATATAATATCTTTATTATTATACTCCTGCATACAGATCATAAGGCAACATACAAGATTAAGATCACTCTACAGTGCAGTTTACCTAATTGATTGCTGCAAGATTCATTATATCAGGCATATTATTAGAAAAAAACCCCATTAAATTTCACCGCCCCTTGTCTCTACTGGGTCATTCTGAAGCTTTAAATTAAAATGGCATTCAAACCTCTGCGTAAATCTTATCATATCTCAGTAAAGTTAATTAGGAAGACATCTAAATGTTTTGATGAATAAGAACTGGTGATGAATGAAGAATACTGGTGAGCTGAAGTCTACATCAACAGCAGATGTAGATGGTTGTGTTCTGGGCACACACGGGAGCTTTACACACAGTGTAATTCTTTTGTGTAAGCACCAGATCTTCTCTAATAAATTTTTATGCATAATTTTATTTTCACAAATACATTAAAGAATAGGGGAATACTAACTAGGATATGATGTGATGGTGTAGAAACATCTCAAAGAAGGCTCAGTTATTATCTTCATGATAAAAATCAGCTCCTGATTCCAGAAACAATGAAATGCCACAATAGATTCCTTTTAAAGGGGCAGGATATCACTCTACCTATATAAATAAAGTAGGAATATACTTGTATGTCATGTTGAGAGAAAAGAACTACGTTTAAGTTTACATAGGAACACTGCATGCTGCAGCTCAGAAAATGATGACTGTAACAAGTATATCCCTAGGAAGAAAGACTAAAGCAGTAAAGAAATAATGTAATTTTCTCTACCATTAATATTTTTTTAATTCTCAAAGCTGAAGAAAAAATTATTTTCTTGGCAAAATTTTAAGACTTCTTTTCTACTCTCCAATTAACTTTTCCTTTCTATGAAACATAAAAATTGAGTGGTAAAAGTTTCAAGCTCTTGTTTCCTGTTCAAAAATGTTTTTAAGTGCAGCCACACTTAAGTGGAATCCTGTAATTTCAAATGTCACTAGAGACTGGCCTGGTGTAAAGAACTATCCAGTAAAAAGAAAGCTTGTAAAGTATATTTTAAGTCCTTTCTCAAGGTAAACCTGCATATTCTAGCTGAATTAGAGTATATTATCAGGGAGACTATATAACACTTCATATTAATGTAAACAATTCCTGGAATTCTATATTCCTTCACATACAAACCACATAACACAAGTTCCATATATTGTTGTATTGTTTAGAGACTTAAAGATGATAGATGCTTGCACTGACAAGAAGGCTTAATTATGCTGTCGAACCTTAAAAGATATAGAATGATAGATTATTGGTATGACTTCCTTTTTAATGAAAAATATACAGAGTATATTTAATGCAAAGGAATTTTCCCACAGCAACAGATCCCAGTTTCCAGGGCTTGCATACTAAAGGACAACATGAACACTTATGAGGTTTATATTAAAGCCTAAGGGAAAGCTCTGATTCTTGATAATAAATACTTGCAGGGATACATTTCTATATATTTATAGAGAACACAGCTGTTTTGTCTGGAGACTTTAATGAAAGTCACTTTTTAAATTGAAACACTGACATATATATGAAGACACAAACCCCCCTCATGTCCTGATGAGTATAAATCTTTAGCTATTAGTCTCTAGTCAGTGTTCCAAAAGGAAGATAAATACTGGAAGCAGGGCCTACTTTTACAACGCTTACTCTTCCATCTGAGTTTGAATTTTACTAATCTGTTTCTCCTGTCTCTCTGTTGCCATTTTCATTTTTTTTTCAGTCTAGGTGAAGCCTTAATTTCTGCTGACCCACTTCCACATTCATTGCATTGCAGTCCTCTTATGATTTAATTGTTTCAAATCCTCAGGTTTATCTTACTTTTCACTCATCCAGAATCCCCTTCCTAAATTTCAGAAAGAAAGCAGTAATTGAAAATAGAGAAAATAGGAAGTCAACTTGTTCTACGAGAATAGCAACAAAAAGGTGAACTTTCTTCCCTTCAAATGTTCCAGGCCTTGTGGGATTGTAAGAAAACAAGAATAGAAACACATTGGTGCACTGGTAATTGCATCAATTAAAAGTTTTGAGCATGATAAACTCTGGAATAGAAAAATCAGGTATATGTTCATGAAAATATATCTGAAATAAACACATCTTAATGAAAAGGGGAGTCTAGAATTAGAATATTTCCTCATTCATACAAAATAATGAAAATAAATTATTTTCTAGTATGGAATCACCCCTGCTCCTCCAGTCTAGTTTTGATCAGCACTATTGACTCAGCCTAGTAGGACACTCTATCTTGTGGTTACAATTTCTGTACATAGCAATTTCACCTCCTCTCAGCTTTCTACATTATCTGACAAGCATGTATGTGTTCACTTGAGAAGGTAGCTATTGTTTTATTACTTACTGTTTTCTAAATTGGAGAGCTTAAACCTTGAAGACCTACGTAGCTGTGGGTTTATCTCTTTGATCATTCACTGGTTGCTAAAGGATTTTCTAACATTGTTGGGGACCTAGCCATCAGCATAAAATGTTCTGAACTTCTGTCCCAGATATATGATATTAGTGTGAGTTTAGAAAGAATTATACAACCAAATTCATTCATAGCTCTGTTTTCCATCCAGGAAGATGTGGTGAAGGTCTCACTTACCTGAGTATGTTTGGATAAGCTTCATGCTGTGATGCTGTACCACTCACCAGTCACTGTCCTCATACTTCCAGTAAGTCCACTTATGAATTCACCTTTGGAATATCTTATTTTTTTGTTTCCCTAGAAACAAGTAGAGGGCAGTGGAATGCAGAGGACATTAAATAGCATGAACATACATACACTTTTTCTGTAGCTTGACTTCAGCTAATGGGCTAACCAATGATAGGAAGGATTTAATCTCTACCTTGCTATTAAGTTGCATAATGGTGTGTATTCTCTGTCATTCTGAGTTCCAGCACTGAAGTCGAGCATTTATCAGAGTATGTGTAGGATATGTTCAGTTATTTTCTGTGAAAACCATAGCAGAAGGAAAATAAAAAAGGGAACTATAATATTGTCAGTTCTGTTCTTGTGGGGATGATACTTCTAGGTACTCTAACCAGAAGACAGAAAAGAAATTCCACAAGAAAGTGCATGAGAGACTTTGCAGAATATTATATACAGAAAAGGGTTATAAGTGCACTTACATCTGTGAGAAAGGATGCTTTCTGCTGGTAATTTAATACTTTATATTAAATATACTTTGTATTAAATAAACACGTTACTCAGAGGAATAAAGCAAAAAGAATCCTAAAAAACAAATTACCAAACTTTTATTCTCATTAAAATTGATGTCCCTCAATTCCTCAATTTTGAATATAACAATAAACAATGAACAAAAAACTTGCAAAGACATCCTGGAAAATAATTGACTTTGTGTCAAGTCCCAGGATTTAAATAAGTGGATTTATGTTATCCAAGGGAAGATTTTTTTCTCACAAGCTTTAAACTAGAAAACATTGTATAAATTAGTTATAAAAAATGACACCAGACATAAACTTGAGCATGGGCTTGATTTGTGCTGGCATTATGATACAAATTTTCAAATTTTCAGTGTGTGTTTTCTCATATTTTTCTGACCTACAAGAGGTGTAATACAGCATTACAACTATCAAGAGAAAAGCTACACGAAATAGCAGTGCAGTGGTATCCATGCACATGAATGTTTACGTGTGCAATAGTACTCAGAAATAGTACTCACTTTTTAAGGACTGAAAATTGCGTCAAATCTCAAAACAGTTGCACAGAATCTGACAAAGATAGTGAATTTGTAGAATAAGGAAGACACAATAATAGTTTGTTCTGCTCTGGAACTTTTTTAAATTCCTATGTATTTCTGGCATAGAGATGCATTGTTGGTTACACATTCAGTGGCTACCACTTCTGGTATAATCACAAAAGCAACAAGAAATATATGTAAAGCTGTTTTCCTTTCACTAGAGTTCTCTAGTCAAGATTAGTAACATTACAATATTTGTTGCCATATTCTAGGCCATTATGGCAAGTGACTTTTCTGGCCTTAATAAACTTGTAACATGCCTTTGAAGTCTCACTTTCTGTTCTTCACTGTCTTTATGAGAAGCGTATCATAGATATCATCCTTATATTCTTTACAAAACATTCATCTTTGTCCTGAATGAGTCATCACATTTAGTGTTGTTTTTTGGGGTTTTTTGTGGTTTTTTAATAAGAAGCTTTAGCTTAAAAAATTTTTTCCCATAAAGTTTGATTCTTTTTTAGGGGCATGAAATGGAGTATGCTTTTATTATATTCTTCAATATTTAGCATTTGTTTGATCTAACAGAAACGTATTAAATGCATCATAAACTACTGTTATTTTCAGAAATAGAACTTCAAGCTTTGTTACTTGTCCTGGTTTCAGCTGAGATAATTTCCTCTCAGTAGCTGGCACAGTGCTGTGTTTTGGATTCAGAATGAGAATAGTGTTGATAACACACTGATGTTTTGGTTTATCCTGTCAAGGATTTTTTTTTTTTTTATGCAGCATGCTCTGCTAGTGAGGAGATGCACAAAAGAAACTGGGAGGAAGGATAGCTGGCACAGTTTACCCAAATTAACAAAAGGAATATTCCAGACCATAGAATGTCATGCCCAGTATACAAACTGGGGGAGTTACCCAGAAGGGTAATGATGAGGGCAGTGAAACACTAGAACAGGTTTCCCAGAGAGGTAGTAGATGCCCCATTCCTGGAAATATTCAAGGTCTTGAATAGGTCTCTGAAAAACCTTATTTAATTGAAGGGGGTTTGGACTAGATGACCATTAAAGGTCCCTTAAAATCTAAACAGTTCTATAATTCTATGATTCTGTAGATATCTACTATTTATGTGTACTTTGGTTAATGCCTTTTTTCTTTATCCCTGGTCCCAAAAATCACCTTCATTTTTCCTCAGAAATAACCCTGGATGCAAGAAATACTAACATGATGATGAGTCTCCCTATTTAGGAGAACAAAGTTCTGTATTCCCTCCTACATTCCTCTGGTGAGTCTCTTTTACACTATTACTTTGCTCTGCAAGCTTCTTTCATTATGATATCACTTGTCATTGGGACAAGTAAAATAATGCACAAGTCATTTCCCATGGGGGTTGATGACTAACTTTTGTTCGATTAGAGCCTTGGAGCAGTACATACCTGTAGGCTGGTTATGCTCTGTGAAAGAGTGGGGTCTGGGTAGAGCAGTAGATTCAAAAGATGTGGAAAAACAGAACGAGATGTAACCATCAGAGGTCAGCAAAACTAGGAGATTTTCAGAGGGTTGCAGAAAAGACTTCACGCTGTCCGTTTCGATCTGGTAAACCACTGAAAGTTTTTGAAGTAGATTGATAATGAGATATTCAAACTCTGAATGTACCCAGAACTGTGGAAACTTCAGGAATTAGACAAAAAAATAGCATTGTTACAAGGAGCTTTTTAGCAAAGAGATTGCTATGAGTCAGAACTCATTACCTGAAGTTGTAACTACCTAAGAAAATGGAAGACATACCATTGGTAAGTTCATATGATGATGTTTTAAGCTACATGGTCAGGTCAGCTTAGGTTTTTTGTCAGAAAAGTGGTCTCCGTACTGTGCTCCTTATTCTGTTGTAAAGGTATGAATAACTGTATTTTCAATGACTGGTCTGAGAGACACTGAAGTAAGGATAAGATAACCTTACTAATGAGCTCAGAAAAAAGCTATTTCAAGTATGGAGGAATTAATAAAAAACCTCCTGATACCTCTGTGTTTCTAGAATACTTGTTTCCGGAGTAGTGAATCAGGAGAAAAAGTCACCACATTCATTGAACTGTATTTTTTTTTTCATTCATTTTTAGAAATAAGTATATTTCCAGCTCTACATTAGTTAAAATATCCTGAGCTGTAGCTGGGAATGCAGTTATGTCTCCACAGCAAAATGAAATAAAAGTTAAACAATAAGCAATAGGTGCCGTCATACACCTCTCACTAGAGGTCTGGATAAATACACAAAGAAATGATTACAGGGGGTGTCAGTGCCATTTTTCAAGCTCTATTGCACTAAATAATACACAGTGAAAAGGAAAAGAAATTATTCCCCTCTGTGATCCCATAGTCAGCAGATATTTTGTTGATCTAGTACCAGTCAGACAAAAAAGGTGTTCGATCTCACATGAGCACACACCCAAAGGCCTTTAATCTGTCATAGTCATTAATGCTGATGACATTTTCACTGACCTGCTAGAATCCTTTAACTCTTTCTAGACAACGTTTTGTGACGTATCCATCCTTCCAATTAAATCTGATGATCACTTGGTTGAATGAATAGTCTCAGGAGCAAAGGGACAAAGTGTTCTCCCTTGTCTTTTAAATTACAGATCATGATGATGGCCACATGACACTTAATTAGCAAAATACTGAGTGGAATGTATTTTGTAATTTAGCTTCCAAATGACCTTTATATTACAGGATTCAGTGTTGTGTGGGTTAGTATGGCACTAAATGTATCAAGAGACATAGAAAGTGACCAAGTATTGCATTTTATACTTGTAAAGGTTTACAGAAATAAATACATGACAGAAATACAATTTTGTATTTCTGGCTCTCCTCAAGGTTTTAATGGCAAGCATCCTCATTTGGCAGTCAGAGAATTATTTTTTTCTTGTGGCATGTGTACAAAGCTAGAAAGTAATTCTGTATCATTCAGAAAATTCACTAAAAATAAAAACTAAGGAAGACATATTTATGTATTTTTATTAAACAATCTCTGAGGCTTTCAGGAAGAAAAGTTAAGATGTACTCTATCTCCTTGTGGGTTTATGTGTAAATCTTTCTACAGTGTAAACAGTAGGCTCAGGATGACTTATTTTGACCACTATCCTCAGCAACTTCACTTGCTGTGCAAAAAAGCTTTTGAGAGATTCAGTGTTAGTAATTATGGAGACAGATGGGATTTGCAGCCAGGCTGCACTCCAGATAACCTTACAACAATGGCACTGAGAGTCATGAAGTTACTGAGCTTGCATAGTTGTACAGCCATGGAACTGGACATGCACTTATCATCTGGCATCACTATGAGCTAAACTATACAGAAATTTAAGTCTCTTTCCTTCACAAGGCCAAGTAAAATGTCCCAAAGGTTCTGAAGACGGCAGTTCTCTGTCTTGTGTGCTTCATACCCAAATATGTACTGGAATGCAGATGTACAAGGAAACCACTTCCTTCCATGACTACATAGTAAAAAGGGAATTAGACATATCTAAACTTTTGCAGGTCTTCTTGCCCTTCTATTTCCATTACCACTGTAGGTATGTAGAGACAGATAATAGGTCATCTCTATCCAACTGATATTTTCACAGTTATGGATGACCTTCTTATTTCTTCAGTGAATATTTTCAGATAACTTTGCCCCACATTGTCTTGTCAGAGTTAGAACTGAAACTGAAAATACAAGATTCCCAAGATTATAAATCTAGGCAGAACATGTCTGTTGTATTGAAGGTAAGTGCTGTAAGCTATCTCCTGTCCTTTTGTCTGCCAAGTTTAACAGGATGAGAGCCAGACAGTAGACACTTATGAGTGGCAGACCTTCACACAGAAGACAAGGAAGTTTATTGAGAAAAGTAAGGAAAGCATAAAAGTTTTAAATATGAGAACAGAACAGAGAAATGTTTTCAGATGTTAATGCATGAGGTACTGAACTTCCATATTATGCTATGTGCTCAGGAGAGAGGGAAGATCATGGCTTAGGGAAGTGTCACCTTCTAGGCAGTAAAACATTGTTGCCCCATAGAAATATTTTCTTCTCTCATGTATTATCTTTTCTTCATGATGACCCTGCACAAGTGTGAGTGTCTGCCAAAAGCAAAGCAGTAGAAAGTGATTCTCAGTAGAATATGTATTTTTATCTCTGTTTCATATTTTCCAGCTAATGATGACTTAGGAATAGGAGTGGTAAAGCTCTTTACTCCCTTATTCCTCATTAAAGATTGTACCGTGATATTTTATCTCAAATTCAAGGGTCTACTTCATGTTAGATACTGCCAAGGTTGTTTGATTTTAATTTTGAAAATCATTTCTTTTATGGTCCAATATCCTAGTTCTGGCCAGGACAGGGTTAATTTTTGCAGCAGCCAGGAGTGGGCATGTCTAGGATCCAGAGGTTATTCTGTATCACCTCATGTCATTTTCCAGGGACAGGGGAAGGTCTCTCTTCTGGGTCAGCGTAGTGTGGTGGCAGGAGTGGTCAGGTATTGTTGGGGGGTTTCCATGTGAATCGTTCCTGTCTTTCCTGTACCTTCTGTCATTCCTACTGTTGCTGTTACTATTTGTTTTATCTCACTGCTGTTTCCAGTAAATTGTTCTTATCTTTTCCAGTTCTCCTCTCCAGCATGCTGCAGGCAGGAGGGGGAAATGAACAAGTGCCACATGATTTGGAGTCTCAGTGGGAGCACTAAATTGGGGAATACCATTCCTAAATCTCATCATACAGCTACCATAATTCCCGAAGTCTTTGCTCCCCTGCTACCCTTAGGCATTTGAGACAACAGGATGTGGTGGTAAAACTGTTACCCCACTCCTACCATCAGGCCACACTGTCAGAAATACTTGTCAGGCCTCAGCTTTGATGAAAGGCAGCTGGAGTAACCTCCTCTTGAGCTTACCAGATACACTGCCTACTCCCAGGAACTTATGTTGTCTAATGGGTGCATGTTTTTCAACAAACAACCATGGAAATTTTTTTTTCTTTCCTGAATAGCAATACAAGTGGAACAACGTCTTTGTTACTGAACTTTCAAAACAAGTTATTGACCCGAATTGTGTCCAGGTTGGAAAATTATTATGACGAAAACCAACTCTCTTGCACTATATAAACAGTGGTCCTTAATGAGACCTTTCAAGCTCTCCTGGACTGCAGCAGGCTGTTAGATTTGTAAGTAAGTTAGACTTATAAGTGAGTTACTGTTGTGTTTATAGTAAATTCAATCAAGTGCTCTTAAGTTTCAATGCTATTAAAGCCTTAGGGCACAAACTGTTGGTCAAGTTCAGGTCTAAGTTTGTCAAGAGGCTTCACTCTGAACCTTGTGACTTGACAGGAGGGTCTGTCTTCTTCCTTTTTATCCTTACCCTTTCCTGTCCTTACCCTTTTTCCATTCTTAGCCTCCATGTAGATCATTTTAGGTTGATTTTAGTTTTAGATTGATTAATTTTAGATTTTAGTCCATTTTTTCTGTGTCCTTCAACCATTTAGAAAGTATCATGCTTCCACTATTATATTAAACCTGCTTTTCCTGATACCTTTGACAGTGATTCTTTGACCAACCTGAAAGTCTCATTCGTGACACAGAATTACAGACAGCAAGCAATTTGAAAAAAAAAAAAAATCAGTAGAAAAGCCAATCTCATCATATGACAATGACAAGGAAGAAGAGAAAAGGGATTTGGTTGTCCCAGTTAGATTGAAATTAGGCTATCAGTTCTGATGGTGGGAGGTCTGCCTGGCCTTCTCCGTTTAATTCTCTGTCAAGCATGCTGGGAAACACGTACATGCATAACTCTGTGACCCTGCTGGAGCTTCTGAACATCTTCTCAGCATGATGTGCAAATACTGCTATGCTCTTTTAATCTAAATCTGTGTAAAGTATGAGAAAAGTAATGTTCCATATACTGCAGTAATAGACATATGATCTGCATCTTGCAGTCAACCCATTCTATGAAAAATTTAGCTATTATCTTGGGTATTTTCAAAGTCATAGGAAAGATGAAGAATAAAAAGGATCTGCATGGGTTTTTTTATATCCACTTATTTGGATATGGAAAAGAGCAATCTGAGTGTTATCTTTTCCAAAATTGACATAAGAAGGTTCTAGATTCTTTAGATTAGTTTGTAAACTGTTCTCTGGTTTGAGTCTTTTTTTACTTAATCAGTATGCAGAAGCAACATAGCAAATTGGTGTGTCTACCCCAGGAGTGACTTCTAGTTGTCATTGCATTATAAATCATTAAAAAAGCATTAAATTCATAATGACCCTTACATTAAACCCACTGAATACATTATAATACATTTAATGGCCTATGCCCACCCTTTTGGTTGGTGGTTTGTGGCTTTTTTTTAGATTAACAACACTTACACTTGAAGACTTGTTATTTCCACAGTTTTCTTTGTAAGTGGATTGTGTTGCTTTTCACCTTGTTGTATGTTTATGGCTTTGCGTAGCAGCTTTTTGTAGGTTTTCTTTGTAAAGGATAAAAGCTCACCCTCCCTATCATTATTTCTCATTTGAGTTCTCTGAAGAAAATGCTTTCAAACACTCTCCTTTCCTCTGAACATAAAGACAACAAAGAACAAGATGAAAATACAGCAACTCCCTTCCCCCAATATTAGCTTTCCTTTCCTTCGGTAAACCCTAGTGGTTTGAACTATCATTAAAGGGAATTTGTTTTTCTTCCTCTTTAAGCCTTCCCTATTAAGTGAGAGTTCTGCAGATCAGAGAGCTACAAGTCAGTTGCAGAATATATGTTGCAGTAAGTAGAATTAACCTCTTGACCTGCAGTTTTCCTCTCCTGTGATGTACACAGATTTTTCTCTAACCATGAAGAAGTTTTTACGGACAAACAAAGGATAACTTTTTGCTATTATTTCTCACTGGAAGTCAAGCTAGTAGTCTGCAGATTTCAAATTAAAACATTTTTAAATCCTAGGCTAATTCAGTTGTACTTAGTGAAATTACTGTTGTAAATTTTCACTAAATATCTCTCTTTTCAATTGCAAAAAATAAACCCACACTTAGTTTTGACTTGGGAAAATGAAATGGAGCATTTATACTAAAAAGCAGGTTTGTTGTACTTGTTAACAAGTGTATTTGCAAATGGTTGCATATATTTCTGAATTATTTTTTTAGAAAAGTATACCCATGAATTTGCAGAAAATAGTTGGAAATGAAGCTGTGACTGTCAACAAGAAACAACCACAATCTGTTTTTAAAAAATAGTAACAGAGAAGAAATTTGACTAGTTCTGTTAGGAATGGTTTTGCAACAGTCTGAGATTCAGCTGAATGCAATAAAGCCTGATAAATTTTGACAATACTTTAGGCCTGACATAATTAAGTCAAAATACTTCAGGAGAAAAATTTATTATGTTTTCTAGAAAGGGAAACATCAGTATAGTGAATTTAAGATGCAAAGACAAACTATTTTCTTATTGATAACATTAGAACCTAGAATGAATATCTTAACACCGTAAATGGTGACCTATTGTCCATTCCTTGCAAATGAGTGTTTTAGGTCAATTTTACAGCAAAGATGAAGTGGATTAAGTTTTGTGTGTAGTTTGATAATTATTTTTCAGAAAACAGTAAAATTTGAATAATAATTGCTTTCAGGACCATTTTCTGGCCCATTTAGGTAAAAACTATTTTTCTTGAATAATTAAAAATCTGTGTACTTCTGTAAAACTATGATCCATTACCTTATTTGGGTTCCTGGCTGTATAATTACAAACTTTAGAAAAGAGGCATGTTTGTGTATGTGCTAGGAAGATATGTGTGTTTTCAAGCACCTGAGTTTTCTCGTGCAGGCAAATCCTGAAAAGTCTCTGGGCTCTTCATTGTATGGCACACTTGTACTTTATAAGACTTTAAGTACTGTACAGAAAAAACCCAACAAACTCCTTTTGAAGAATGGTTGTAACTAGTGAAATAGCCTCTTAATCCAGTTAACAGGTTTTAACAATTTACTGTCTTAACAGTGTCATGTTACTTCTTCAAGTACATATTCTTAGCTCATGAGAATGAAAAGTAATCTAACTTCAGCCTCTAATGAATAGCCTGAACTGGCTTACTGTTGTTGCCATGTTCTGTAACAATGTTTCCAAATAATTTCTATGATTCTTAGTAATATATTGTAACTTGGTAAGCTTCTGCAGCTTGATAACGAAAACGATTTTTTAAATTTTTTTTTAGAGCAATATCCCCATAGGCAAAGGGATGATTTTTACATTTGGTTAGTGCATATGAAATTTCTTAACGTAGGAGAAAATTTCTATCAAGATATGGATGAATACATTTAATCAATACTATTTTATACAATTTAATTAAAGAAAAGCAAAGAGATATTTTCCTCTGGTGAAACTAACTGGTTTTACGTCATTCATGCAACAGTTGTGAGACATCTCACTGCTTTCAAGTTGCAGGCATTGTATTGTCTAGGGTAAAACAGTTTACCAAAAAGTGTTGCAGTATTTTCAATAGCCTTGCTTTGTCTCTCTCAGGGAAAACAGGTGATTGTTTCTTCTGCTACAGCCAGTGAAAGTCCAAGGGAAAGGAAGCTCACCTGGGAAGACGGTCTGTCATGAAAACAGAGAAGCATGTGTGTAGGTATATATATATATCTATCTGTATATGTATATGTAATGCAAGAAACTGTGCCATTTGGTGTTCTCTGGGTAGTACAGCAGATGTGAGACTGAATGAGAGATTTGAAGGGGAAGGAGCAATTGTTTTCATGAATTCTGACTTTCTTATAAGGGCAGGGAGAGAGGAAAGCACAAAGGTTCTTAATGGAACACATATTTCTATTCCCAGGAGACTAAAAGGGAAAATCAGCTGCATCAATAAGGCTGAGTATGGTTTTTCAAAATGACAAATAATGAGAAGCCTTTGATCTTAAAACTATAGTGATTTTTTGATAAGAAAACCTACTAACTTTCGAATGTATGTCAGTCATTGTAGTAACTTGTAAGAAAGGGAGATTTATATTTCTCTGTCAGACTGCTTGTTTAGTAACAGTAATGACAAAAAGTGGTCCATTAGAATTTACTAAAGTTTCAGTAATAACTTTTATGAAATAGATGATCAGTAACTATTTTTTTTTTCTCTAAAGGGGAAAAAATCTGGTTGTAGCATTAATGCAATCTATACATCCCCAGTTCTAAACTGATGGTTAAATAGTTTTTCTCTTTTCTGAGCTGTCAGGATAGTCTCATAGATTTTATTCTACCTTTCACATTCAGTCATTTTCTCATCTGGTCAGCCTAGATTCTATCATTCTATCTGGCCTACTGGTTTCTGTGTGATAAAAACTGCTTTGAAATTTGAGCCAGAAAATCAACCTTTTCCAAACCTTTCCTAGAGAAAAGCTGAAGTATTTGAAAGCATGAAGGCATTGGACTCAGAACTCAGGTCTGACTGCCAGTTTGCAGTGATTTGGAGCCAGATGGATTAGACAAGCCGTTCACATATGACAAATTTGAAGTGTCAGACTTGCTGTTAATGTACAGAATAATTCTGTGATGTAGAATACTTGTTGTAGATATGACAGATGCAAAGTATGACAACAAGGTCCATGGCACCTCTGAGATGCCTTGAGCTGAAGGTGTTACCTCTCTTTTCCCATAAGTCTTTTTTTGTTTAAGAATCATGGGAATAGAGAAAACTGTCCTGAGTCATTATGTGCTCAAGAATAAGCTGTCCTGTGGCAGCAAAGTCTTTTCTTTCATATCACCTTTTTCATCATATTGTTGCTACTTGGATTTTATGTAGCATTTAAAAGTTAGTATCATGTAAAAATTTTATTTTACTTATTTCTTCTTTTAGTGGTATTTGGTGTATAGTTTGGTAATCTGGATTTTAATCTTTTATCAAACAATTCAGCATATGACAAACCCAGTTTAAAATTATGCTTTCCCATTCAGTGACAGAGATTAGAATTAGACTTTCCATTTTTATTAAAATTCCTTTTAACTTAAACTTATTTGTATGTTTTGTGAATTGTAGGTAACAGAACTCAGTATAATGTTATCAAGTATTTTTTTTTGGGAAAAAAAGATCTTCCTTGTGATACTTGCACACTGATTTCTTGAAAATTTTATTTTCTTTCTGATTTCTAAATATAAGCTTAGTTTTACTTCCTTTTATTTTCTTTCTTCTACAAAGCTTATGTTTTCAAGCACTTTTTTTTGGTATTCCTATATACTTATCAGGGGAACAATTTAATCACTAAATGGTCTAAGCATTTCTAAACACCATATGTCATTGTGTCATCTGTCTCTATTTTCTTCATAACATAAAGTTTAGGTATCACTCTGACCTGTGTGTCAGCACCCAGTTTTGGATAATTGGCTTTTTATTTGTCCTAAAATCTGTGATGATTCCAGAGACTGTAAGATGCGTGCAACTTGAAGTTATGGCAACTTGTAGTTTGTACATTTAGTGCTGTTGAGGTAGAATAAAGGTAATATTGAAGAAGCAAAACCATGCATTGCAACTATATTACAGGATAAATGGCCACAGCTTGCACTGAATACAGAACATGAATAATTTTGCAAGGTGAAAAGGTACACCTGTCTTTTCTGTTCAGCATTGATTTTCACGAGATGAAGCATTTAACATCTGTAATTTGGCTTCCTGCCAAGCCAAGAAAATGATTAACATGAGAGAAAATAAGTACAGATTTTACTTTTGGAAAATGATTTGTGATTTTTATTAAAAAAAAAAAGGAATGTTAAATGTGTATCTTGTTTTTTCTTGTGTACAAGTATACAGTAATTTTAGTGTAAAGTTAATAAACTCTTCTTCCTGCTTAGAAAGAAAGGTTTCGTAAAAGTATTTAGCTGACCCATCTTTAGTAGTTATAGCTGTCCATCTACTCTCACTGTTTTTTATAACATGACAAATTCTATTTGCTTCTTTTAGGTTAAAATCAGAGTTTCAAAATAACAAATCACTAACTCTGAAATTAAAGCTTGTCTAATTGTCTCATGTTATCATATAAACTTTCAAAATTACTTTCTCATTTTGAGTTCTTATATAAAATAATTTCAGGCTACTGAAGGCAATTCCTCTTTATGCATGCTGTGTAGGTTGAAAAAAACAAAAAGAAACAACAAAAATGAAGGATCACTTTTTTGATTCTTTTCCTTTGCAATCATTCCAAATATCTTCATGGAGAGCCATAAAGACAGTTTTATGATGTTTCATTCATCCTCTTATCCATGTAGATGTTAAATTTCACTGGATTCCTTATTTGGATTATATAACCTTTGGTACCTTTTCTTCCTTGTTTCACTCTACCATTCTCATTTTAACTTCACTTCTGGTGTTATGAAACATTTTAACTGAGTGAAAAAATGACCTGTAGGTAAGAGGACGTACCCTGCTTAATGTTTAGTATAACAAAATGTAAACTAGCAAATATTAAAGAAAAATATTCAAGAGCATAGAAGCAAATAAAGATATACCTGTGTTTATCTGGATTATATGATCTAATTCTAAGGAAAACTAATAGTTGCTAAGCAGAATGTTCTGTGAACTGTGGTATCACACCCAAACCTCTGAAAGACTTTTAAACTTGTCCTTTTGAATCCCATAGTATGACTGAAGGGTATGCCAGATCTGCGGCACTTCAGCTAGGCTGCCTTAGCAGATCCTTAGTAGATCACCTGGGAGAAGAGATTGGTGCCTTCCCCTCCTCTTCCCCACATGAGGAAGTTGTAGACTGCAATGAGGTCTCCCCTCAATCTCCTCCAGGCTGAACAGATCAAGTGTCCTCAGCTGCTCCTCATACGCTTCCCCTCAAGGCCCTTCACCATCTTCATGGCCCTCCATTGAACACTCTCTAACAGCTTAATATCTTTCCTATATTGTGGGGCCCAAAACTGCACACAGTATTCCAGGAGAGGCCACACCAGTGCAGAGCGGAGCAGGACAATCCTCTCCCTTGACCAGCTGATGATGCTTTGCCTGATGCCCCCCAGGACACGGTTGGCCCTCCTGGCTGCCAGGGCACTGCTGACTCACATTCAATTTGCCATTGACCAGGGCCCCCAGGTCCCTTTCTGCAACAGTGCTCCTCATCATCTCATTCTCCAGTTCCATATTGTAACGGAACTGGGGAATGAGTTTTCAGTATGGTAATTCAATAAAGTACCTCCATACTCAGCTTTTAAAAATATGTCTTGTGGAATTTAAGTCTGCAAAATAATTATTTGTTCCAAATTTTTGAACCTGTAGTATTTTATCATAAATCAAGCATTGTGTAAATCTTACCAAAGCTTTGCTATCTGTCATTAAGTCTAGCATTTGTTATTTTGTGTCAATTAAACAATTCTAACAAGAGTTTTGAATGTTTCAGATATGTGTTGCTGTTTTCCAAGCAGGCCTACGAGTGCAAATCACTTGTCAACATGACTAGAAAGGATAATTCAAATATATGAAATGATTTAAAGTTAAATATGGAGAAATACCTCTTTCTGCACAGGTTACAGGTTATGTGGACTTCAGTGTATGTGGTTTATATATTCTTATAATATTTTTTGTTTGTCTCTATAAATAAATTAATAATTACATTGCTTTTATGAGAGTACAACTATTCAGTAGATATTTATATCACATGACCTGCATACCTAAGTAGAATAAAGGAAGAAATAAGCTTATAAAGAAAATTACAAAGAAAAAAAAGGAAAATGTATAAATTGCCTTGACACAAGGTTATTTTCTGTCTGGATAAAATGCAAATTATTGTGTGAAGCAGTAACAGAAAAGAAAGGTCTTATCTTCTTTTTCTAATATTTTACATATTTTTATATTTTACATTTTTAAGGTATAAAAATGAAGCAAAAATATACCAAGGAGTCATGACACCTTCCATTTCAGTCTACAAAAATATCATAAAAGAATTATAAATTATAAATCCTGATGATATGAAACTGGGGAGAGTGTCTGACATACCAGAAGGCTGTGCTACCATTCAGCAGGACCTTGATGGACTGGAGAACTGGGTGGAAAAAAACCTAGTAAGGTTCATCAAGGGCAAGTGTAGGGTCCTGCATATGGAGAGGAGTAACCTTAAGCACCAGTAGAGGCTGGGGGCTGATCCACTAGAGAGAAGCTCTGCTGAGAAGGACCCTGGAATTTTAGTGGGTGACAAATTTACCATGAGCCATCACTGTGACCAGGGGGGCCAATGGTATCCAGGGCTGCATCAGAAAGAGCGTTGCCAGCAGATCGAGCCGGGTGATCCTCCCCCTCTACTTGGCCCTAGTGAGGCCACATCCAGAGCACTGTGTTCAGTTCTGGTCTTCACAGTTCAAGGAAGACAAGGTACTGAAGAGGGTTGAGCAGCAGGCCACAAAGATGATTATGCATCTGGAATGTCTTTCTTATGAGGAGAGACTGAGGGAGCTGAGCCTGTTCAGCCTACACAAGAGAAGACTGAGAGGGAATCTCATCAGTACATATAAATGTCTCAAAGGCACGTGTCAACAGGATGGTGCCAGACTCTTTTCAGTGGTGCCCAATGACCCAACATGAAGTAATGACCACAAATTAAAAAAGTCACTGGAAGTTCCAGCTCCACATGAGCTTCCAGAGACTGCCAAGGGAGGTTGTGGAGTCTCCCTCTCTGGAGACATTCAAAACCCCTCAAGATGTGTTCCTGTGTAGTCTGTTGTAGGTGACCCTGCCTTGGCTGGGCAGTTGGACTAGATGATCTCCAGAGGTCCGTTCCAATCTTAGATATTCTGTGATTCTGTGAATTTTTTTTAGGTACACGTTCTTGCCTTCTTTGTATTTTTTCTGAATGTCCAGGAAAATGATTTCAAATAAACCATTCTTTATATACATATTCCATAAGAAAAAATGAAACTTGTACCACTCTAACACAACCACAGCCCTATAAAAGTTCCTGTAGCGCAATTTTAAATTTCATTTTACTATTTCTATTCTATTTATTTCAAATAGATTTACATGCATTGAAAAGCAAATGCAAATTGCCCTTGCAAATGAAAGTCCTTGCTGTGTCCAAATAAAAGTATCAGCACTCCATAAGGGCAGTTCACCTTTCAGAATCAGTTCACATGACTGGGTCTTAAGGGTAAAAAAAATAACAGACAGATACTAAAAATGCTAAGCATTCTGGGTGGTGCATTATGATCATTCATAAAACAGTTTGTTTAAAGGATATGTTTTATTATCATCTTATTAAACTAACATACTGTTTATGTGAATATATAATACTTTGTATAATAGCATAATAAAATTGCAACTGGATAGATAATCTATGATGAAATGAGTATTGCTTCAGTGGTGCATGCCGACTTATGGAATGCTAATGACAGCTGAAGTAAAATTTTTTGGTTCAATGAATTAGGCTATCAGCATCCTGGAAGCCATCTCAGTGAGCATGCTTTTGTCTGTTTCAGTTTTTAAAATATCACGGGTCAAGGAAATATTTACAGTTATGTTAAGTGTTGGATATAAGAAATCTTGCAACTCTTTTTTTTTTTTAATTTTTCTCTTCTAAATCTTTTATTGCAGACAAAATCTTAACACTTTAATTGTGGAATTCTAATGTGAGTTTTTGAAAGGATTACTCTAAGTATAATGCAGAAAAGTGAGGGTTTCAGGAGTTTCACTTGTTTCTTTGTTTTGATTTCTTGTGGATTTGAGGGACTCTTTGTTGGGGTTTGGGCTTTGTGTGTGTCTATGTTTTAACACGTATACTGAAGTGCTCCTCATTTTGATGTTCTGTTTCAGTTTTTTCAGTGGACATGGAGAGCTTCTACCCATCATTTCTAACAAGGCCTTGTGGAACTTCTACAGGATATGGTATGATTACTAGCAAGCTAAGCTGCATGGATACCCAAAAAGTCTGATTCAGAAGCCATATGCATGTGCTAGTGGATCCCTTATTAGCTCGGTTGTAGTTCTGCACTGCTTGCATTTCATTATACCTGAACAGCTTGAATCCTCAATAGAGAAACTGTGGTTTCATGCATCTATTTTGCAAGCTTGGCATTAATTTCATCAGTGTAGCTTGTGTAATGGCTTTAAATTAAGCATTTGTGCTCCTAAAACATTTAGAAAATTGAGCACCAAGAAATGGCCCATGTGGACAACACCACTGATATTTTTGCAGTGCAAAGCTACATGTTGTTTAATCTCACTTCACTCCCTGTCCGTCTATCTGAGTGATAATTTCATTTCTGTACATCAAATGGTGCTGTGTAAATAAATAAAAAAATAAAAAAAAGAATTACTTGCCTCAGCAGGAGGATTCAATAGAATTTTAATTCCTAGGTGTTCCACAAGCCTTACAAGCTTTGATGTTTAATACAAAAAAAAAAAAAAAAAAAAAAAGGAGAAGAATAACTTTATAGAAAGATGTCTAAATGGACATTTGATAATATCCTAATGAAATAAGCTGCATATTAAGACACTCAGACATTAGATCATTGTCAATTTTGCCCTGGCAAAAAAAGTCACTTT
>JAWMRA010000001.1:61549288-61611448 GCA_035584735.1 Pseudotriccus pelzelni | reverse complement strand
TTTTCCTTTTCCTTTTCCTTTTCCTTTTCCTTTTCCTTTTCCTTTTCCTTTTCCTTTTCCTTTTCCTTTTCCTTTTCTTTTTCCCTTTTTCCCTTTTTCCCTTTTTCCCTTTTCCTTTTCCTTTCTTCTTTCCCTTTCCCTTCTACTTTCCTGTCCTTCTCTTTTCCTCATTTTTTCTATCCCTTTAGATATTCTATCCACTTATTGAATATATAGATTGAAATAGATAGTCTATTTATTTATTGAATCCCTACAGGCATTATGGTCCTTGAGTCTATGTATTCCCAGACTGTCTTTGGACATCTTTACTTTGCAGCTGAAATTGCAGCAAGTGCTCAACTTACAACATGTGCTCAACTTAATATAAAAGATGTATGGCAATAAAAAATGAGTAAATATTCAAAAATGGTTATGTTGTTGCGTGTCCTGTGTTTTTTAACTGTAATAACCTGCTTTGTAGGTATACAAAATGTTCAAACTAGATAATTTTTTTCATGATTACCTACTTGTGTAACAAAGTTAGTTTTAAAGTCTTCTTCCAAAATTACTTATTTTATGCAGATATTTTTGAACAGTTATGAAGAGAAATTATTTTCATTCACAATGATCCCCAAACCCTTTGACAATTTCTCAAACTAATTTCGTGTTTGTAGACATTAACCAGAATACCAGTGAAATACAGTCATTTCTGAAAAGAAATGTAGCAGTTCACACACCACTGTTGTGTAGAAACTGGGTATTTTAAGTCAGATGAAATCATGCAATTATGTAAAAAATTAATTTTAATTTCTAAAATGTTGATTATTTGGCATGTAAAGATCATAATAAGTATCTTATTGTGTTCTTTGTTTTGTGCTTGTGCCTCTCTGTGTGTACCTAAATAGAACATAATCAACATTTTCACTGCTCACCTGTATGGATCATCATTGAATCGTTTTTTTCCCAGCCACATCCCTGATTTTAAGTGCAGAGAGGGCAGTTGCATTTAATATAGCCTTCAACAGAATTTCTGTAAGTGATTCTAGCTGAGAATCTGTCCCAGTGTTTTCTCATTCTAGTACTGTCTTCACATTTAAGAGAGTTTTCAAAGAAGAATGTAAAAAAATAATATTATGCAATAAAATTTTATGATTTCTGGAGCGTTATTGTTGTTGGACATCTTTCTTTTTTTTAATAATTGAGGATTCTTAGCAGTTTTAGGAGTGTTTTTCCTCTAGTTATGCATTTATGCTCTCCTATTCATTCCTTATTTTAAAATACACTCTCATGGTATCCATTAGAGACTGATGTACACATATTTCAAATGAAAATTGTCCCTTGGAATGAGATATGTAAGATTTAATCCCTTCTTGATGTATAAAGGAAATTTTGAAGTCAACAGAGCAACTCAACTGCTGTTTTCAGGAACAATATACAACTACAGAGCAAAAGTATAATAAATCATAGAAATCACATATTTATGGATTAGACCATGTTTTTTGCACATGATGTTGATATTGTACTTGAATCATGACCATAAACTGAAATTACTTGACTTAAAAATACAGACCTGATAAACAACAGATTGCAAAAGGAGACAAAAACATAGATGTGATATTTATTGACCATAAACCTTTTCATATATTTTTCAACAAAAGAAACTGGAAGAAATTAATGGACTAATTTGACCTTGATATCATAGCCCACTAAGGGCAATGACACTATTCTATTCCAATTATATCTAGGCTATTTTGCTTCTTAACCTCTGAAATTTTGCGATGAATGTAAAAAGGATGAAAGCATTCATCACTGTAAGATCATGACTTCCAATGTAGCAGAGAACTTAGTAACCAGTGGCAGTTAATTAATTTTTCTCCATGCAGAAGATACTGACACATAGTGATTAAGTCACTTTTTTACCTTTTCAATAAATTGAAAATGTTGAATTTTTGACTGTCATAATGAAGGTTTTTTTTCAAGATTCTGAATAATTTCTGTACACATCCTTTAAGTTCTCTTAGTATGTCAGCACTTTAAGTGGACACCAGGATGGAAGTAAATATTGAAGTAGCAGTTTTACATGGTCTAGATTAATTCCTTCCTCTTCAGTCAAATGTCTGTCTTTTCAAAACAAACCTAAGGCTAATTGTGAAATCATTTTTGCCTTGAAATTGTATCAGGCTATGATGACCTGCAAAAACATACATTGCTATTTGCCAAATCCATTATTTAAATATCAGTATAACCTACATTCATTGTTTTAATACTTTTTATTTTAGCTGCCTTAAAGCACTGAAGTGTGTAAACTCTGTAGTAGCTTAGCTGTGAATGCTGAGAAGCCAACTAGCTTCTCAATTTTTAAGTACCTCTTTATGTACATGCAAGAATGTATGTAGGCTAGGATTCATTTTATGGTACTCTAGAGGTTAGAAAAAGAAATAAGCATATAAGCTGTTATTTTTGAGCTAATTTTCAGAGTCAAGATGATTTGTCGCTAGAAGGTGCTTCATTTAGCCTGTGTTAAACACCCCAACTTTGTATGAGAAGAATTGCTCACTGGAGATCTTTGATCTTCTCCAATGATTAGAAAATGAGACTAGGTTAACTAGTTCAGTCATAGCCACCTATGACATAGATGATCAAATAAAGAATTTGAATCTTAACTTGAAATGTTACTACTTAATAGATAGATGTTATAAATGTCATATATTTGGAGTTAGGCAAATATTTTAATTAGTTTGTGCAGCGAAAAGACAATTAACTGTGTCTTTTCATTATTCCCTAAATTTCAGGAAAAAAAACCCTTAGAAGATACTTATGGAAATATGTATGAATTTTGTATACTAGCTTTCTATGTAGTTCATACTACCTATGTCTATTGGAGCATAAATTGATGATTCTGGTGCAATGCCCAACAGATACTGACTTGAAAATAGCAATATAAACATAAAAAACACTCAACATAAATATGCTTGAATTTATGCAACCACAGTCAAACATTATTTTAGCTACAGCTGTCGTACACTTACAGCTTCCCATATTAATTATGTGTATTTTATATGTTTAGTGTTTAAGTTCTGTCTCCATCATGGTAGACCTAGATATTACTGTTGACATTTAAGGGAAACTCCCAACTCCCTGGTTAATGCATCTTTACTAACAGAACAGCCTCAAACATTTTGCTTCTTTCTATCCAATGCCCAAATGCACTGTTTTTTGTTTAGCTCCAGTAACATCTTTTATTTAATAAAAACCAAGTAGGTTTCATAATAGTTCTTAGAGGAGAAACTTTAGCTTTAGAGAAATTTTCAACTTGCTCTTTGATAATTTAAAATAAATTATAAATTCACATATGAGCTCTTACTAGAAGTAAAAGCCAAGCAGATGTTGAGCTGAATGACACATCTGTTGGCTTGAGAAGAAATTATATGTATGCCAAATTGGATTTGCCCTTTATTTCTCTTATGAGACAGAATCTCATAACTGAAGCAGGCACAACATAAGAAGAAAAATAATGGCTTTTAAGTCATCAGTTCCATTGCAAATTCATATTTTAATGATATTATTTTTCATATTTTTATTTGAATTAAAACCCACTTCATTTAGAGATGAACTGTACTTCAAGATACATGACTGGGCTTATAAAAATCTCCACTGGATATATTTAATGACATCTTAACAGTTAGTACAAAAATATAGAATTTGTTCTTTTCACCAAGCAAATATATTTTGGTGAGTAATATAGTAATTAAAATCAGTTTATAATTACATAACTAAACATTTTGGTATTAAAAAATAAATGGCCCAATTGATTTCTAAGAGGAAATAGTACTAAACCCACTATAATTTCTTAACAAGAGAAATAAAATTTTACACTGGAAAGAACTTAGAAGGCAGCTTATCAGAGAAACTTTCCCATACATTCAAATCATAAAAGTGTTTGGAGTTCTTGAGGCTTAAGTAAGAATAACATTTATTCAGGTGTTCTGAAAATGATCTTGTTACAGAGATGATAATACACTTTAAACATGTAATAATGAAATATTTTAATAACATTCATTAGTGAAAGAAAATGAACAGAAGTTTGGAAGATAGGAACAAAGGGACTCTGAATGAAATTCAAAAGCAACAATTTTGAAGTTGATTAATACATCTTTACACAATATATAATTAACCCGTAGTTTTTATTGCCACAACATATCCCTGAGAAAGGACTTGGATTGAAAAAAGGATTAGACAGTTATGTAGATAGTGAAAACACTTGAAGCCATATTAGAGAAAGAAAACAGGGAAAAAAAAAAAGAAAAAAGGATTTCAACACATAATTTAGTCACTAGCTGAAAGCTGATAAAACTTTGGCATTGTGCAAATTTTTTAACAATAAACATTTATTCTTCAAAGACAGATGTGCCCTAATCCACCCTTTTTGTTCTACTTTTTGCTGAGAAATTCAAAATTTTGGTGCAATGTCTTCTTCATCCTTGTCTCTCTTGAAACTGCTTAGTTTTATTTTTATATATTTTTCTCAGTGAAGTCTGCTTACAGGTTACCTGGTTCCCTGTTACTCAGTGTAGTTCTTTGTTGTCTTTGTAACTGTTTTTACTAAAAAATATAAGGTCACGTTCCTTTAGTGATAACTCATCACCACAATTTCTATTTATAATCTGGAATCTCTGGTATCATTTCACATTTGCATTATTCCACTCCACAAAATTTATTCTAAAGTCACAGGCAATTCAATTATCTGAACATAGCTGCTCCCTACAGGTTTAATTAAAGTTCAACTCAAACTAATTTAAATAATGGTTTCCTGTTACTAGATCATTGTTATGCCAGTTAAGCAAACAAACAAAAAAACCTCAAGTCAGTACAAATCCAATCAATTCACAAGACCTTGCATGGTTGAGACAGCAGAAATCTGTTATTTTTCATTTAGTAAATAAAAAGCCCCCAAGTTTACTGGGAAACTCATACTAGCATCAGGATTTTAAATATCTCTTCTTACTATTTAGGGTTAAATAACCTTTCATTTCTGCATTCTTCTTCCCATTTAAAGATTTACCAAGGTTAACTCAATAATTTGGTGTAAGGGAGCAGCAAGATTTAAATCACAGAAAAATTGTACAACAGAATAGTTTGGTAGGGATATCTAGAGGTCATCTAGCCCAACCCACTGCTGAAAGATTAGGTTGCAGGAAGTCTTGTTCATGTGAGCATTGCAAATCTATAGGAATGAAGATTTCACAGTCCTTCTGAGCAACCTACTTCTTCATTTATTACCATTCCCGTGAAGAACTTTTTTTCCCTATTTGTAGCAAGAACTCTTGTTCCTGCAGTTTGTGTACTCTAATTCTTCTCCTTTTGCTTTGCACTTCTAAAGAAGGAAGCATCTTTCCTATAAGTGTCTTCCAGTTCACTGAAGAAAGCTGTTATATCCTTTCTCAAGTGCATTCTCCAACCTGAACCAAATCAACTTCCTTGCTGTCTTTCCATGTGTCTTTTTCCCCATACAGACTAGTAGGATACTGAAGGATAAATAGATAAGTTATTTCAAATGTTTGTATCACTTGTTTTGAAATGCGATAGTACTTTTAAACTGGGAAAAAAAAAAAAGCTTTGTTTCCTGTTGTACTGAAATAACACATGAAATGTTCATGTGGAACAGTTGATAAGACTGGCAAAGTATGAAGAGGAAAATAATATAGAAATGCTAGGACTAGTTTTAAACAAGTTAAAGTCTGACTAATTGAACTTCATGTTGCTGATATTGGACTGTATCCATTATCTATATGACCTATATCTATATGACCTGTACCTCTCAAAGCTACCTCTAAAATCTTTATCCTATGCTGAATATGACTATAGCTACAGTTTAAGTAATTTTTAAATTACTTAATAGCATTGAAGTATCGGAACCATCATTATACATCAGTTGACCTTAAAATTTCATGTCTGAAATTTTCTATTGCAAACCATAAGGTGAACTTTCCAAGGACCAGAACAGACCTCTGCAATGAAAGAAATAATATAACTTCCTTCTAATACTATAGTTACTCAGAATCACAACAAAAATAGAACAAGGAGATCAAAGGAAGTATAAAAGACCAGAGTTGCAAACACCATCAAGACTTGTCTCTTAAGAAAAGAGTTTGAAAGTGACCTTTTTCCATTATCAAAGACTAAAGTTCACATTCTGCAAATAACACCAGTCTGGGATGTAAAATCAACTAAAGTAAACTAACTGAAAGTAAAAAAAAATCCAGGAAACAGCTATGTAGACTGTTGTAGAGGAAACTTACGTGTCTTCTTATTTTAGATTTAGAGAAAAATAATAAACAGTATTAAGTGAAAAGCCAAAATCTTACTTTTGAATTGCAATGCTCTTAAAGATCACTTTTAAAAGAACATTTCTTGAATAATTGTTAGCAATTTTATGAGAAAACCATCAAACAGCTAATCAGCTCTTTGTCAACTGCATATTTTCCACTACTACAGTAACAGAAAAAACCCAACAAAACACAACAACGTGACCTTGTCCTTTTCCCTGTTAACAATTCTATTCTGTTTTACAGTCCCAGAACCAGATGGCAAATGACTGTCTGTGGAGAACCATTCATAATGGCAGATCCTGTTGAATTTTTATCCCATAATGTATTATCAAATACTTCATGGAAATATGTCATGAAAATATCTCATTAAAACATAGGAGAATATTTTTCAGGAAATTGTCATTTTACTTCTGACATAATGATCCAGAACTCCAAGTCAGATATACAAAATACTTCAAAAACCTAGCCTGGGAACTGAAATTATTAATTCTGCCACATATTAAAAATCACACATTTGACAGACGCAGCCTTTTTATGGATTACTGCAGTTTTTCATGTTGTCCCTTCCAAGTGTTAATGACTCTTTCCCTCTGTTCTGCAGGGACTAACAATCGCTTCTCTTTAAGTTCTCTGACTCAGTAGCATAATTACGTTATAAATAGAATAACCATGTTTAATGTATTTTACGTTAATTTTCCTTTTTCTTATGTGCTTGAAAGTTTGTTCTTTTACATCTCTACTATGTGATGCAAAAGCTTCTCCCTAAGAACCTTCATTTCTCTTTAGGTTAGATCAATCTAGAATCTCTCTATGATCAGAGATCTAGAAGGTAGAAGACTGAATCACACTTTGGCTGTGACTTTCTCTTTCCCGTGACAAAAATTCTAAAAGCAACTCTTCAGTTTTGTACCAAAAGTTATGTGAAAACTGTGAGGCCCAAGTTACTTGTTCGGCTATGTTTTTACAGTTATGATAATTCCCCTTTTTTTCAATTAAAAGCTATTTACTCTCAAAGCAGAGTTGAGCCATTAAGGTCAGCATCTGGGACAGACCACTCTGTAAAAACAGTTCAAGACTCAGTAAAAGGAAAAGCAGATATGATTCATCACACTGACATTTCATGTAAATGGAGAGAAATTAACATGCAGGAGAATGTTTTTGTTTCTCCCACATAATGTTTTTGTTTTTCACACCTAATAACTTAATAGAACTTAATAAAACATGACTGTAATTAGGATGTCAGTTCTGGTGAGCATGAGTAGGCTCTCTGGTGGGAGATAAGCAGGCCTGCCAAATTTTGTAGCTGAAAGTCAGATTCCAGGTCTAATTTGTTAAGTGGATTGAAGAGAAGCACAATCCACTGAAACAGGAAGATACTATTCCAGACCTGTTTTCAAGTTGCTGTGCTGATTTAGGCAAGCCATACATTATCTCTACAGCTCCATTTCTGCACTACTAATGGAGTGATTAGCCTTAATAGGGAGGATTTGTGTTAGCCTTTTCTTTCAAAATGTAATACATTAAAAGAGTGCATTAAATGTTAATTGTTTATTCTCTCTTTGTATCATTTTCATGACTTTATACCTTGCTTCCTTCCCTTCCAATAGGTCTTGTAAGCCAACATCTAGGATTCTCTTTTCTGCTTACTTGAAACAACAGCTGGTCCACTTAGTTCTTTATCTTTCCATCAACGTACTTAATTTTTCATAGTTTTCCCATATTCCAGATAGAGAACCCAGTTCACCACTTATTGAATCAGAGCAAGCGAAATCCTTCAAATATTCAGTTCTTACTTGATTATGAAATAGAGACAGCACTATTCATCCAATATACTGATGTCTTTCCAGTTTCAGTTCCAGCTTGGTTGTTGTAAATCCTTTATTCATACTTTCATGTTTAGCTTTCACATTCATTTCAATAGTATTCCTGACTTTGTCCAAGACTGGATACTTTCTCAGATCTTTTTGTTTGTTTGGGTTTTTGTTGCTTTTTTTGTAACACTCTAGAGTGCTATTCAAATATGTTAATTCACTGTTTTCAGAAGTATCTTTCTAAAGTGTTTCAACTACCATAGCTCTTGCATTTAGTTGTTATTGTAATATCCATCTTTTTGATAGCAGACCAGTTTTGGTCTCGAGACTGTATTTTGTAACTTTGTTCCTGAAAGTGTCTGCCACCTTCTGTTCTTTGTATGTGCTTGAGAAGCAAACCCATTTTTAATTCCTAGAATGAAACTCACACAGTCCTGTCCCTTGTCAGTATTTGGTTCATATGTCAAGTTTATTTTGCCCCTCATGCCTTATTTTCTTGTTTAGCAGATGACCCTGTCTTGTGTCCAGTATCACAGTTACCTGTATATTATCCCTATTTGTCTTAGAGCTCTGGGCATTCTTTACTGGTTTTCAACATACGTTTTCATCACTGGCTTTTTATATTAGAAATTCATATAGAGTGTATCAATAACCAGTTCTTTATTGTAGTGTGTTGATTTCAATTAGATCTGTCATGTCACTACTTTCTTCTTATAATGCAGATAATATTGTAGTGTCTTATCAGCATGTCTTGCAACAAAACTGTAGCTCCTCATGGAATAGAGATGCCGCAAAGTGCCACTGTACTCATCAATTTTCAGAAGGTTTCTCATCTAGTTTAAGGCTTTTCCTTCCTTCATACAGTTTAAGGATAAAGTTGATATTCCTTTCTTAAATTTATGTCTTTATTTTGTGATAAATCTTAGTGATTTATCATCTTTTAAAAACCTGTATGCTGGAAGTTGTAAGTTCACCTTTCAAGGCACAGGGAAGCTGCATTCACTTTTGTGTGTTCATTTTTGTTTTCTTTCTGTATTAAGAATCCTATCTACAATTTCCATCTTTCAAGGCATTTGCAATACAGAATTAGCATAGAGATGATAAAAAAGGATTTCCCTAACATACTCCAACATGCAAATTATGTATTTAATTTACATAATAGTTCATTAGAAATGTGTAAGAAATTACCAATAAAAATTTATAACTGAGATCTTTATCCTATTAAGTTTATTTTCTAACAATGCTGAGAACATGAAAATTTGTTCTGGAATACTTTGAACAAATATTTCTACATCAGCAGTGTAATATCTGTGTATTCATAATAAATGGAAGGTATGTCTTCTGTATGCACTATGAAACACTAAGAGGAGGAGGTTTGATGTAGTTATATCAGATTGCTTTGATCCTGTGGGAATGAAGTGAGGGACCAAGGTAAGAAGCATCTGCCACTTAATATGTCAAACTCACAGGGGCCAACGAAGCTGACAGACATTGAAGAAAGCATGTTTTGCAATCTATAAGGATTAGAATACTAATTTTTGCTGCATTTGTAAGTCACACAAGACGTGTAAACAAACTCACTTGCAATCTTACTGACTATTTCTGAGGCTTCTGATGTACACAGTAAATTGGATAACATAAGAGTGATTTTTTTTTTTGTGGATTTGACTCTAGGACAAATCAGTGATGGTGCTCCCCTTTGCTGCCTTGATTAATGTTAAACATTTTACAGAAAAAACCCAAAAAGTACGTATGTTGTACTCTTATTCTCAAAATAAGGGAATAAACAGTGACTGAAAAGTCAGAAATTTGGCTCTGGAAAGCTAAATGTTAATTGCAGACAGCAGATGTCTTCTTATGGTAATGATAATTTCTATTAAGATTGTAGGATTGGAATGCAATAAAAAATTTTCAAAACCTAAAAATACATTTTTTAAAAAATTATTCATTATCATTTATGTCTGCAGGTCTATGGCTATTATTTTACAAACGAAACTAAGAAAATAGTGAACTGTTTAGAAATTTAGAACACAAATGGCAAAAGAATTACACTGATTATTAAAATTTTGTTCACCTATTCATTGAAAATCTCTAGAAAAAAATTAATTCTTTCATCTGTTTCATATCCCATTACTCTTATAAGATTTTTTGGTTTCTATGGATGTAATGATTTTGCATTATTTCTTTCAGTACAGTGGAAATATATCTGATGAAGCAAGATCCCTCGTTGTTAAAACTTAACATGATGCACGTGCACAATTGCAATGTACATAGAAATTGCAGCTTATGCTTTATGGTAATTATCAACAATACAGCTACTATTAACAATTAGGTACCAAGCTCAATTTCTATGTTTGTCACAGACAATCTGCATCCCAACTTAGTTGGTTAGAGCATGGTGCTAATAACACCAAGGTTGTGGGTTTCATCCCCATATGGGCTATGCACTTGAGTTGGACTCGATGATCCTTGTGGGTCCCTTCCAATTCAGAATATTCCAAGATTCTGTGATATATCAGTTGGTGCTCAAGGCTTAACAGATTTTCATGTGGCTCTCGTCTTCCAAACCTCTGTAAGACCAGGGAAAATCTTACTTAATTTTCATTAAATTAATTGAACATAAAGATATTACAATTTAATCCTATCAACATTAAAAGGATATTTTAACTGCATCTTATTAGCTTCAAGTCTAAAAGTTCACTTTTATGCGATTACAAAAGCAAGATGGATAAAATATCAAAATGTTTTATTTCTATTATCTGAAAAATAATGTGAAAGTAAAAGGAAATTTTGAGGTATTTTATACAGACCCCAAGTATTTCTATAAAAATGAGAAGAAAAAGGGACAAAATATTGCAAAACAGAAATAAAACTGAGAATTTCAAGTTGTAAGTTTGAGTTCAAAGGTTTTTTAGAGCTAGTGTTCTTCAGTGTTTTTGTAAATTACCTGGATTGAAATGTACCTTAAGTAACTTGCCAATGACACTAAACTGGGAGGAGCTATGGACAACTTTGAGGGTAGAGAGCCCTTACAGGGAGATCTGAATAGACTGGAGAACTGGGTGATCACCAGCTGTCTGAAACTGAAAAAGAGGAAGTGCAGGATTCTCCACCTGGGATGGGGTAATCCTGGTTATGTGTACAAATTGAGAGATAAGTGGCTAGAGAGAAGCTCCACCGAAGGAGAACTGTGGATTTGGGTTGATGGCAAGCTGAATATGAGTCAGCAGTGCCCTGGCACCCAGAAGGGTCAACTATATCCCAGGGTGCTTCGGGCAAAGCATTGCCAGCCGGTCGATGAAGGTGATTGTCACTCTCTACTCTGCCCTTGCGTGGGGCCACATTAAGTACTGTGTGCAGTTTCGGGCAAAAAAGGGGTTACTTGATAATACAAGGGCAAGTTCATAACATTTATTTAGTGTCTTTCTCCATGAAATCATTCTTAAAACAACAGCTAGACCCATATAACCTATAATTTGCAGAGATACCTAAAGAATACAGTATTTTTAATATTAAGGTTCTACCTAAAATGTCATAGAATATCTCAAGCTGGATATTTAATACCTCTAAGGACAAAACTACCTATCTCATTTTGATACTTTAACATAGGCAGGATGTCATTCTGAAGGCTTTCTATGATAATTTCCGCTTTTCAGGTGAGACCATCTAGGCAGTTAACTTCAAAAAAATGTGATTTTTAAAAAATCAGATTCAAATTAGCTGTCTAGATTAAGAAGCCTAGGTCTCATATCATAAAGTTTAATAAATTCTACAGACCTGATTTGTTTACCTGGCTTCACAAATCCATACTCAAAGCAAGGAAGCTCTGTGGTTTTATCTCTCAGTTTCATCAAGTCAAGGTTTACCTATGATCCCATCTTTTTCTCTCAGACCTTTACTTGTGCTGCTCATACTACTTAAGCCTATTTCCTTCACTCAGGAAAGTCCCGTTCCATGACTCGATTTTTATCTCTGCTTTCTAGCATTTTGCCCATACCTTAGCTTTCATTTTTGTTCTGTCCATACTCAGACTGCTACTTCCTTGGTTTCATGATGTGTTCTAGTCCAAGCTTCTGGGCAATAGGCAAGTATAACAACCTTAATCTTTAAGTGCGTACTAATTATATAGTTTAAAATAATACAAATAATAGATATTAACTTTGATTTGATACAAGAAAAAATATATTACAGAATGTTCAAGGATATGCTGTTTCAAAAAGCGCAGTATAAATCATATACTTGTATAAAGCAAATCATATGCTTTAATGCTTAGATTCTACAGAGATTGTGCTATAGAAATACTGAAGAGAGAGAAAAATGCAGTTTTGAATAAAACATCAAAACAATGGTGACAGGAGGGATGTGTCATTTTTTGTACTTGATGCAATGTGTTTTATACAATCAAATGTCTTTTATAAAATGCAAAAGATTTAGCATGATTGATTTTAATTATTTTCCCAGCTAAGAATTCTTTTAGAATTATATGGGGTGCTACCATAATTTTTCTTAGAGGACAGAACACATTTCCTTTCGTTTTGTGGGGACACCTAGCATTTTCCAAGAATTGCTCATGGCTCTGTTCCCTTTAGAATTCTTCAGACTGAGTTTCACCGGTTTTCAGAGGGTTCATATTAAGTTTTTCTTCCATGTTCTCACTTCCCTCTCTGTTTTTCTTTGAGTCAAACCTGTCAACTTTCCATTGATTTTGCTTTTTTAGGCTGACAAGCTGCTCTGTCTGCCACAATTAAAACTATGGGAAATTTTGCCATAGAGTTGAAAATCCCTAGATACATCATAATTTTAAAAGCCCTCAGGGGCTGCATAATAAATATAGCATGAAACTTCAAATAAGAATAACTGGAAGAATCTTTTCTCCTGAAATCTTAAACAAAAAAAAAAAAAAAAGAGAGAGCAATAAAGTGTATTTGCGTGTGTTTGTATATGTTTGTATGTTGTTTATAAAGTACTGAAGGCAGTATTTAGCCCTGTCCCAACAGCAGCTCTCAAGACTTCCCTTAAACCTTGTGGCTACAAGCAGCTGGAACAAGCTGGAACAAATTCCAAATAATTTAAATATCTAACGCCTCATTTTAGAAGCATTCAGGGATGCATCAAATAGTAATATCTAGTTCTGTCAGTGACCTCATGAGTGATCTGAAGTAAATTGCTTTGCCACTCTGAGTCTACATTTCTTTATTTTTAAAACAGAACTCATGATTCCTCTATCCTTCATCATATTCTCTGAGCTTGGTGGAGCAACTATGATGCTGAAAAGTTTTTATTAACTGAAAAGAAGGAGTCATGAAATGACAAGCCTTTTGAGGGCTGCTGTACCTGATCTTTATGTGCTTTTACTTTTTTTTTTTCTTAAAGTGCAGGAACAGACAATAGTCTGATAAACTTGAGTTGTCGCATAGTCACAAAAGCAGTGTGGTATATTTGTGTTTGTTCCTTTAATTACTATGTTTATTTGTCAAAGTTTAATTGATTTATGGTATTCACGATCACAATCTGAAACAAATATACTTAAGGTAAGTGGCTGAAATTAGTTTATCAGTAAACAAATTGAAACACAAGACCGAAAAACTACTGTGTACTAATGAAACTAAGACTTACTTTTGCACAACTTCATAAATAAATTTACATCTCTCTTTGAAGTAGAGAATAGAGGTGTGGTTAGGGTCAGAGATGTATTTCTAGACTAATATAGCTCTGTCTTCATCTATGTTCTTTTCATTATTAATAGTTATCTTTGCAGTAAAAATATTTTTAAATAACTCTTGAACAAAAAGAAGTGCTTAGGCAGTAATTTCTGTCTACTGCACAATGTATTTATTTATTTATTCTGCACACAGTATTATTTAAAACATGGCATATTTGGACTGCCTATGAAGTACTCATTTCAAGTGTTTTGCAAATCACCAGTGAAATTGATCAAATTTATCAAATCATGCAAAGACTGCAGCAAGGAAAAGCAAAGTAGCAAAACTGTTCTCTACTGTTTCTACTTTCAGAATCCATGCTGTTACCTCTGTCACAGACACCATGCAGTTAAATGAGACTCATCACTCATACTTCTAGATGATTCTGGTATGTATTGGGAAAACAAAAGAAGCACAGATGAAGGGAAGACTTACTGATGAGCACTGCACCTACATGTGCCCTTCTCTAATGGCTTAGCTGAGCGTGGAAAAAAGCACAAGGAAACACAGAGGAAATAAATACTTTACACCCTTTTAAAACATTTGTGACAGGAAGTCAGAATATGATAGTGACCCAGGTAATGGCTTTGGGCATGTGGAAAATCAAAGAGATTGGTCTGAGTGAGGTCATTTGTAGTTCATGCTGATTATTCCAATTAGAAAGCATCATATGTAGAAACAATGCCCCCTGGAGAAAAATATCCATAGGAGCCAAACATCAAACAGAAGCCTAAGCCCAAGGTTAAACCCACATGTCAGATGTCTAGGCTGCCACACAAGGCTTGGGCAGGGTCAGAGTGCTGTGAGGTCCAGTAGTTCCCTGTGGGCTGGGGTCCAGGAGCAGTGTGGGCCCCCACAGGGGCCATCAGGGCAGGGCTGGCAGCTTACTCATTAAATCTTCACTATTACGTAACTGAACAGTATAATGTTCTTCCAATTACCTCTTTTAAAATTCCCTCAGTGAAAGTCTGGTCCTCAGGCTGATATTTGGCCCTTTTAGGAGAGGGACCAGGGTTTCCACACAAATGATATGAAAAGGGAACTCCACAGGTGTACCACTGTGTCTACTCCAACATACGGGCCTCTATCCTGTGACATAGATATTAGCTATGCTGAATTAGATGATCTCCAGATGTCCCCTTCAACCCCAACCATCTGTGATTCTGTGACTTCTGTAAAACTATTTTGTTGACTGGGAAAGAGATAGATGTGTATCTATCTTCCCCACTGAATGCAATGCAAAGCCAAACACAGAAGGTTCATAAACTTTATAACCTAGGTACCTAACGAACAAGTGAGTCACTGCTACCTTTTGCCAAAGACACTGAGGAATAAAACTTTTATGATTAAGTTAAATTACTTGTCACTACTTAAATCAGATTCTAGAAATTCCTCCTCCTTCTCTTTCAGAGGCCCTAGAACACCCTGCATGGCCTCCCACTACCACTCCAGAAAGGTCTAGGTCTCTGGTAAGTTTCACATCATATCTGCCAGTCCTGGTACACATCTGAGATACGCTACAGCATCTCAAATAGGCTTAGATGTATGTCTATGTTCACATAACTGAATAGCTTCCAGTGGTGTCTGCAAAGCTACTTAGTTGACCAGTGTTGGTGTCTATTTTAGGATGAGCTGAACAGTTCTCTGTGCCTGTGTTTAGTTGCTCACAGTAAGATGCTTAGTGCCATTTTTAGATGTCCTAGCATATCTATGTTGAACTGGCAGATATGACATAAGATACGACTTGAGCTCTTCTGCAGTGACAGCTGGAAGTCAGATTAGATACTTTAAGGCATCTCAAATGACACCAGATACCTACATTTAGACAACCAAATCAATCTGCTAGTTCCTACTGAGCACCAAAACTATCAGCATATTTAATTCTTCTGGATCACTGTTTTCTAAGGAAAATTCCCATCAGTAGGCTAGAACGGAAGGAAACTGCACAGCAATTTGCACTGGAAATTATGTGGCCCTTTGAAACAGAGAGATAAAATATACCAACAAATCAAAAACTAAATGAGTACAAATAACTAGTAAAAATAGACATTCAATGGAAGAGATTATTACTCAAAAATGTGGTAAATTCTCCAGCACTTGCTACTTTTACAGACAGACCATTCTTCCTCCTGAAAGATAGATTTTATCTAATAAGATTTAGCTGAAGTAAAAGATGAAAGTACGGCAAAGAATTCCATGACCTTTGCACTGACAAAGCCGGATTAGGTAACCATAAAAGTCCTTCTGCCCATAAAAATTTTCTGTTAATCTACTGGACAGAAAGTTATACTGTAGAAACAGGTATCTTTAATAGAATTCCTAATCACTGTAGATTTGGACTCTTTTCCTCAGGGAAATCTTGCAATGTGAAGTCTTTAATTTCATTATATTTTTTTTTTTTTCCAGAGAATGGAATCAGTCTGGATCTCATCATGATGATACCTGTCCTTAAAGGGCCAGCAGTACTTCAATTCTAAAATTTCTAAAGCTTATGTAGTCTGTCTATTCAATGGGTTTATATTGCCATAACTGTTCACACAAACTGGTGTATAGCAAATAATCAAACAAAAACTACTTTTTTATTATTTTAATTTAATGGCTAGAATATTTATAATTTCTTTTAAACATAAAAAGTTTTCTGCACCTTAACCTGAGAACCTGATTAAGTGACAGACTTCTGAGTGACATGAAACTTCTATAGATAAAAGCATAATAGGACAGATTCTGAGTTGATAGAAGGACTATATAAATACCTAGCCTGATTCATCCATTTTGAATTTTAAGCACTTAAAAATGTCTTTCCAATTGCTGGGTGTTTAAGGCAAAAAAAAAAAGAAAGAAAAATTTTAGTTACCTTCTTCAACACAAACAGAAGTGTTGTCAGTTTGTTTATAAGTTCAGTTACAAAGCTGAGAGAAGTGCTGAAAGAAGTGTCTTAGAAGCTGAAGTAAGCTTCCAAGTGAAACACTTGGTTGATCAATCTAAATGTAGCATCTCACTGAGGTGCATAGATCTGCAAATTTAACATACAAACTTAGTTTAAGAGTGACAACAGAAACAAGAACTGTCTTTCATTCACTAATGGGCAAAAGTTAAAATATCCCACAACACCAAAGTAAGAAAGTCATTTTAATCAGTGAGAAGGCAAACACCAGTGTTTAATACTCAGATGAAATTCTACAACAAAGATTATCAGGCCAAGTATTTTCATTATCACTCAGCATTACACCACAGTCACACATTAAAGCATGCCATGGTGCTAAGACTGTTATACTTTCAAACAGGCTATGTAGCCAAGGCTAGCTGTGAATTTGGAATGATGCTGCATGGAATACTAAGTTTCAGGTCTATTGAGCAGTTGTGCTCACAGCATTCCTACACAGTTGTGAGACATGGATCATGTTCTGTTACCATGTCAGCAGATTTGATAATTTCTAACTGGTATTTTTGTTCTGCGTGGTGGATTCAATATTATAACCAGACTCAGCTACTAAACACCATAAATTCTGTTAGTATTTATCACTCTCTGCTGGACTTGCTCAAGTTATCTGTGCGTTTTTTTACTGCGTGACTAAACTGAAGTATTCCTGATTCCCACAAGAACATAATGGGGTTCAACAAGTCCAAGTGTGAGGTGCTACATCTGAGTCAGGGCAATCCCAGCCAGGAGCACAGACTGGGGCAAATTCTCACTGAGAGCAGCCCTGAGGAGAAGGATTTGGGGGTTCTGCTGGATTAAAAGCTGGATATGAGCCAGCATTTTGCACGCACAGGCCAACCACATCCTTGGCTGCATCAAAAAAAGAGTGACCAGCAGGTCAGGGGTCAGGGCTGTCATTCTCCCTAATTATTCTGCCCTTGTGAGACACCACTTGGGCTACCATGTCTAGCTCTGGGGTCCTCAGCAGATGAAAAATATGAATTTATTGAAGTGGGTCCAAAGGAGAACCACCAAGACAATCTGAGCACCTCACCTATGAAGACAGGCTGAGAGAGCTGGGGTTGTTCATGGAAAAGAGAAGGCTCCTGGGAGACCCAGCTGTGACCTTCTAAGATTTAAAGGGGGCATTACACAATCTTCTTACAAGGGCGGGTAGTGATAGGACAAGGTGGCTTTTTAAAGCACAAGTTAGATTTGGATTAGATGTTAGGAAGAAATTCTTTAATGTGACGTTGGTGAGGCACTGAAACAGCTGTCCAGAGAAATTGTGGATAACCCATCCCTGGAAGTGTTCAGGACTAGGCTGGACGGAGTTCTGAGCAACCTGGTCTAGTGCATGGCATCCTTGGACTTGGCGAGGGGGTTGAAACTAGATGATTTTTAAGGTCCCTTCCAACCTAAGCCACTCTATGAATCTATGATTCAGGATAATGTCATGCCAAGTAAAGGTAATCTACTAATAAAATGTATGTCAGTACAGCACAGTAAGCTGTTAGGATTTATTGCTGACGGGACATGAGGAACCCTAGCTTTCCCAGTAGAGCTACTGTGGTATGAGGTAACCAGCAACCTGTGCCAGCACAGAGCTGGCACATGCAGAAGCAGGACTTGGCATTTGCTTATGATGAAGTTCCTGTTGTCTCATTCCACTGACCTCTTTAGGTCCCTCTGGTGGCAGCTGCGCCCTCCTGCATACTGATGCACACACACACACACAGACACACGAACACAGAATTGCCCACAAACTTACTTAGGTGTGGTTTGTCTTTTCCTTCTCCACGTCACTGGAAAAGGTATTAAACACGATGGGACTCAAGATAGACTCCTCAGGAACTTTACTTAAAAATGGCCTCTAAGTACACTGAAAACAATTAACCATTGTTTTATCAAATATATGAAAAACTTTTGTTGTTGTCTCTTTTCACAGCCTCTGGAAAGATCACAGAGGTAGCAAGGTTCAGGTAGTAGACCCTGCAATTAAACAATACATTTTGTATAAGATGAATTCTGGCAAATGTGATAATGTTTCCAAATATTTCTTTGAGTTAGAAGAAGATAAAATAATTCCCAAATGGATAAGAAGATGGTTATCTGTCTTTCTTGTGGATTCATTATCCTTAATTCACTGTTATTAAGAAAATAGTGTTCAGTAATGAAGCTATTTTGAGTACTCTCATGTTTTACATTTATTTGCATTTGCTGCCAAAATGATTACAGTTATGGCAAATTGACTTTGCCAAAATGCTGTACACATGCATATTCACTTCTACACTTCCCACACTGACAGCTGAGGTACCAGCTTGTTACAAGTTTTTAGTGGCCATCTTTGTATTAATTGATTTTTTCAGATGTCTTTTCTGATACTTCGTTATCTATTGCCTTTGCAGAATAACATACTGAATTAACTGAGGTAAGTTTTCTCATAACTACCTAATAAATAAATAAATAACAGGAAAATGTAGGAACTAATGGCAACTTTTGATATTGAATATAGAAGAAACATGAATGACTTAGAAAAGTTGGTGACAAACTTCACTGATAAAATTATTCACAAAGTCAAGGATGGTAGCATCTGTAATTAATTGCAGAAGGACCTCATTATACAGTGCAATTTAATCAGCAAAGAAATAATGGAAAAAACCACTAGTGAATCAATATAAATATGTAATGCACCCAAAACTACAATGAGCTTTGGGGTGTTGATTTCAGAAACATAGAACCAAAAGGGTTAAAGAGATGACTGACAAAGTTACTGTTGAAAGATACAAAGCAGATTCCACCCTAGGAAGAACTAAGAGGATGACTTTTCCATCAGAAAAGAGGTGAGAGATTTTACTTTAAAGCCCATGAAGTTATGACATGACATGAAAAAAAAGGAAAAAGAATGGAGAATGAATATTCATAGTTTCTCAAAAGGGAAAAAAAATGACACAAACAGAATATCTTAGGTTCAAAGAATAAGGAATAGTATTTTGGCTAAAACAGCACAGATATATATAAAGAACAGCTAAACTATGGAAATCATTGATAAAAATGTTTTGTAAAACAAAAGCTTGTATGGATTCAAAAAACAAGTACAAAGCATATGGTGTTGGGAGGAAAAAGGTTGAACACCATTAAAACCAAATGAATAACCTTTGTCTTGGAATGTCTTTGAGCTGCTGATCACTAGGAAGAAAATCAAGGACACTTACGACTAGTTTCTTGCACTTTTTGCACAGGCAACATCTGACTTCTGCGTAATGGAGAATAGCGAGTGAAATAGATCTCTAATATGACTGTTCTTGTGATAGTTTATCAATAATACTACTTTTAGACTATTCCCATTCTACTTTACTGAATTCTATGGATTAAATTACATTCATTACTTTGCTTACACTAGATACATTAGTCAGGGAACATGATAAGGTATTTAGAACTATTACAAAAAACCATTTTCATACCTAAGATCTGTTGATTAATGACATTGAGCATTCACATTTCAGTAAGGTAAGGACAGCTTGTATTGAATAATTAAATTATTTGTATTAAGTTGTTACCTTGTAATGAGAATCTGCTGTACGCTGCTGTCTGTGTCATTCTGTTCTGCTCTTGAAGACCAGAACTTCACATTCTAAAGCAAAAAAATGTTGATTTTTGTCTGCAGTTACTTGCCATCATCTTGCAAAGGGACAGATGTTTTCCGTTCCCTTGATGATACTGATGAGCCTTGTTGGCTTTTTTTGGTTGTTTGGGGGTTTTTTTGGTCTTAAAGTTGGTTTGCATAAGTTTAAATAATTAGAATGTAGGAAAGAAATATACAATGATATATAATAAAAATACAATATACAATGTTGTAATGGTGTGAGTCACAGAAGTGCTAGTGAGAAACCTCTCACTGTATGCTATGGATTGAAAGTCCCTCAAACATTGTGTGCTTCAATATGCTTTGTATACTGGTACATATAAAAACACAGTACTACAGATCTCAAAGACAGATTTACTCTTTGGCTAAAATGAAGTTAATCAGCTTTACATTTCTAAAGAAAGCTCTTCTAATCACAAGTAAATGGATTTTATTTTTAATTAAAAAAAAGGAAATTATGTTTCTATGAAATATTTTTCATTACAGAATAGTTCTTCTGCTAACAGGAAAATGTTCCAAGCATATCTATCGAAAGAGCACTAGTTCTTTTTATATGGCCAGTAATCAAACTCAAGCCTCAAACTTTAGCACCTCCACTTATTGGCCTGACCAAGAGGATAAAGGCCAAGTAGACAGTCATCAGTAAATTTACAGTAATATATTAATATGCTCTAGCTCCATCTAGCTTTACTTTTGGGATAACTCACATTAGACAGAAGTTCTTTTTTGCAAACAGGACAGGAGTTATTTTGTCTGAACTGATTATAGAGCAGTTTCAGAAGTAAATCTTGGGGTCACAATGAAACTTGAGAAGTAAGGTCCAACTTTTCTTTGGTCCTGTAAAAGTTTGAGTTACAGCCTCTAGACTGCTTACCACCAGCAGACAAAAATGCAAAATGTAGATGCTTTTACATCTTATTTTGCTATTATTTCTTATCTAATGATTGTATTTTACGTTTCTTAAAAGCATTTGGATAGTGACACAAAGACTTTAAAGCTATTGTGATGAAACTGAGATATGAATAACTAAAAGTTTTTTCACTCTTTTGCACATTTTATAAACTCAAGGACAAAAGCCTTTATCTTCACTTCTGTAATCAGTGTATTTGACTTCAATGGGTCTAGTCATACAGGAGTATACTAATAGTTATTGAGAATGCATATTTTCTAAAGGAAAAGTATTTTGGCAGCCTAAATTGCCAAGAAGGGTAAGGAAGCAATATAATTACGATCATGTGATTAAGATCTGTTATACTCCTCACTGTTCCCAGCAATCCAACCTCCTCCTGTAATATGGATCCATAATGCCATTATGTTGAGAAAAAGGAAGTTGGGACAGTGTTCAAACGGCACCATTAAAGGCAAATAGTGATCTTGTCAGATAAAACCTTTTTCATATCATATCATGGTCTATATTTCTTCTCACTTTCTTAATTATTTAGGAGTGCCATGATATTTTCTCTTCACAAACCATAGTTTGTCAAAAATCAAATATGAGAATTTACAGACTTCTGTAAAAAAATGTGATTCAGGTGGTGAAAATCCTTGCATCTGTATATTTATATTTTCTGGATCAATCATCATTAGCATTGTTAACAGTAATCTTTTTCCTAGAAATAAATTTTGATCTCATATTCCCAAAGGAAATAAAGAGGTAGAAGGACAGGCAAATATTCTGTCTGCTAAGTTCTGTTTGATGCAATAGCATCTGCAGAGTCTTTGGTTATAAGAACCCAAGTCACTGAGACCAGTCTTCCTTTTCATGACTTTTCCTTTTTCATTATGTTTGGAGATTCTGAATTGACCTTTGCTTTTGCTTGAATTTAATTTTACACTGTTGAAGGCTAAAAGTGACATTAGTAGAATCAAAAAAATTTTGAAGGATGCTGAAGGCGGATACTTGGCAAGTTGCTTTTCTTATTTTTTTAGGATGTTCTGCAAATGAAAAAAATCCACGAAAATTAGAACAAATCTATTTTTGGAATCACTCAGGTAACTTCACAGTAAGAGCAGTGAACATGTTATGTGTTTACAGTAGCTTTTCAGGAAACCTTAAAACCCTCACCTCTTTGATGGAAAGATGTATGATTAACGTGGATATGCTGTCATTCTTCTGGAATTTCAAAGATATAAAAGTCAGATATCACTGAAGTATGCCACAGGATTAAATAAGAAGTTTCTGCTCTGAGGCTGAGATGTCTCCATATTTATCTCAATTTTATTTAAAATATTTTTTATAATAGAATAAAATAAAAATGTACTCATTTACCTGCAGGTACACCTCAGAAATAAAATAAAAATATAACATGAAATCTATTCCTTTATGTCATCAAAATATAAATATGGTTTGCAACAAAACTATACATTAAATAAAAAGGCTATGTAATATTTTTCTTCAGGTTCTGAATTCCAGAGTTACATTAATAAAACACATTTCCAAGACATACATGCTAAGACTCAGTAGAACTCAAAGGCCAGCCAATTTATGATGCTGGTGAAGTTCCTTCTGGGGTATGGGGCCTCCTTAAACAACACCACCTGTAGCCTGCATCAAGACCTCCTCTTTTAAGAGGAAAAGAAGGGTTGTTGTAATAGGAGACTCCCTTGTAAGGGTAACAGAAGGCCTGATATGCAGACTGAATCCAACTCACAGGGAAGTCTGCTGTCTCCCAGGGACTCGGGTAAGGGACATTACTGAAAAACTCTCTAGTCTAATAAGTCCCTCTGATTACTATCTGCTATTTAAATTGGCAGCAACAAAATAACAAAAAGAAGTCTGAGGGCAATCAAGGGAGACTTCAGGGCCCTGGGACAACTGGCAGATGCATCAAGAGGACAGGCAGTGAATTTCTCGATCCTTTTGGTAACAAGGAATAATATTGATAAGAACAGGCAGATCCACTGGTTCAATGAGTGGCTCCAAGGTTGGTGTGATCAGAAAAATTTGGGTTTTTTAAACCATGGGATGATCTATTCAGCACCTGGTCTACTGACACCTAGCATGATGCACCTACCTCAGAGGAGAAAAGGAGTTCTAGCAAGGGAGTTGGCAAGTCTCATTGATAGGGCTTTAAAACAATCTTGGAAGGGGACAAAACCAGTCTCACCAGTAATAAGCGATGGGATGATGTGGAAATAAGCACTAATGGGATTCCTCAATCTGCCTTCAGGAGGTGTTGGCTACAATGTACCACACCTGAAATGTTTCTCATGCCTGCAGAATAAAGAACAAACAGGAGGAGCTCAAAGCTTTGGTCCAGTCCAAGAGATTTGACATCACTGGCATAAGTGTAACCTGGTGAGATAAGTCCTACGACTGCAGTGCCCTGTTGGACAGTTATAGCCTCTTCAGGAGGGATAGGTAGGGCTGAAGGGGTTGAGGGGTGGCACTGTTTGTAATAGAAGGGTTAGCATGTATGGATCTCACAGTTGGCACTGGCACAGTTGAGAGCCTCTGGGTAAGAATCAGGGGGCAAACAAACAAAGTGGATGTCATCGTGGGAGTCTGCTATAGACCTCCCAGCCAGGACAATGATGCCAACAAATTATTCTTTGAGGAACTAAGGGACACTTCCAAAACAGCAGCCCTTGCCCTCATGGGAGACTTCAATTTACCAGAAATTAACTGGAAGAATCACACAGTTCGTACAACCCAGGCCAGAAGATTCCTAAAAAAGCTGGATAACAGCTTTAAAGAACAGGTCCTAAGGGAGCCAAATTGGAAAGATGCTGTCCTTGACCTGCTGCTTGTCAAAAGAGTGGATCTCACGAGCAAAGTGGAAATTGGTGGCCAACTTGGCCACAGTCACCATGGGGAGATCAAGTTTAAAATCTCTGTTGACAGGACAAGAAGTTCCAGCAAAACCTCAGCTCTGGACATGAGGAGAGCAGACTTCAGTCTGCTCAGGGAATTAGTAAGTAAGGTCCTCTGGGAAAATGTTTTTGCAGGTGCTGGGGTCCATCATTGCTGGTCACTTTTCAATCATCACCTCCTAAGGGCACAGGAGCAGGCAATTCCAAAATGTTGGAAGTCAAGCAGGAGAGGCAGAAGGCCAGTTTGGCTGAGCAAGGATCTTCTCTTGGAAATAAGGCAAAAAAGGAAGGTGCATTCCCAGTGAAAGCAAGGTCAAGTGACACTTGAAGAATTCAGAGGTGCTGCTTGCCACTGCAGGGAAAAAATTAATGTGGCCAAAGGTCAGCTGGAGTTGCAGCTGGCCAGAAATGTGGGAGACAATAAAACAAACATGTTGATGGCAATAGGCAGTATAGAAATATCATTGGCCTGTTACAGGATGAGGATGGTCATCTCACAAGCAGGGACAGAGACAAGGCAGAGGTGTTTAATGTTTCTTTGCCTTTGTCTTGAACATGGATGATGGACCAAGAGGGTCTCAGTGCCCCATGGGTGTGAGAATGATCAACTCCCAGTCAAACCTGAAATGGTATGGCATCTGTTGCTCCAGCTGAATCCCTAAAAATCTATGGGGCCTAATGGGATCAATCCAAACTGCCTTAAAGAGCTGGCTGATGTCATAAAAAAACCTCTCTTTTTGATCTTTCAGCAGTCTTGGGAATCTGGAGAGGTCCCAGCTGGAAGCTGATGAGTGTTGTCCCAATTTTCAAGAAGGCTGAGAAGCAGAATCCTGGAAACTACAGGGTTGTCAGTCTCACTTCAGTGCCTGGTAAAGTCACGGAGAAAATTATTGTGGGAAGTATAGAAAAACACCTGAAAGACAGTGCTGTCATCGGTCACAGCCAGCATGGCTTCATGAGAAGAAAATCCTGCTTATCAAACCTGATTTCTTTTTATGACAAGGTACTCCACCTACTTGATCAAGGGAAGCCAGTTGATGTAATTTTTCTGGATTTCAGTAAAGCTTTTGATACTGTTTCTCACAGGATCCTTCTGGACAAAATGTCCAGCCCACAGCTGGATAAACACATCAGGTGATGGGTGAGCAATTGGCTCATAGGTCAAGCACAGAGGGTGGGGTGACATCATTTTGGTGACCTGTCACTAGTCGAGTTCCACAAGGCTCCATCTTAGTCCCCATGCTCTTCACTATCTTCAAAAATGACTTGGACACAGAACTGGAAGGGACATTACACAAGTTCGGAGGCAACACAAAACTGGGAGGAGCTGTTGACTCTTAGAAGGCAGAGAGGCCCTGCAAAGAGACCTCGAGAAATTAGAGGACTGGGCAATCACCAACCATAGGAAGTTCAACAAGGGAAAGTGCCGGATTCTGCACCTGGGATGGTGCAACCATGGATGTACATACAGACTGGCAAATGAGAGGCTGGAAAGCAGCGCTGTGGAAAGAGATCTGGTGGTCCCGGTCAACAGGAAGTTGAATCTGAGTCAGCAGTGCCCTGGCAGCCAGGAGGGCCAACTCTGTCCGGGGGGGCATCAGGCAAAGCATCACCATCTGGTCAAGGTGATTGTCCCACTCTGTTCTGCACTGATGTGGCCTCTCCTGGAATATTGTGTGCAGTTTCAGGTACCGCAATGTAAGAAAGATACTAACCAAAGGAGGGCAATGAAGAGCATAAAGGGCCTTGAGGGGAAACCGTATGAGGAGCAGCTGAGGTCACTTAGTCTGTTCCGCCTGCAGAAGAGGAGACTGAGAGGAGACCTCATTGCAGTTACAACTTTCTCATGAGGGGAAGAGGAGGGGCAGGCACTGATCTTTTCTCTGTGGTCACCAGTGACAGGACCCAAGGGAATGGCCTAAAGTTGTATCAGGAGAAGTTCAGGTTGGATATTAGGAAAAAGTTCTTCACCCAGAGGGTGGTTGGGCCCTGGAACAGGCTCCCCAGGGAAGTGGTCACAGCACAGGGATGACAGAATTCAAGAAGCACTTGAATGGTACTTTCAGGCACATGGTGTGACTCTCAGGGATGGTCCTGTGCAGGGCTAAGTTTGGGTCACTTCAAATTCAACATATTCTGTGATTCTATGTGATTCTGTGATTCTGTATAATAGCAATGAAATGGGCTCTGACCAATAAAAGAAACAAACATACACACATGTATATACATGTATACACATACATATATGTATTTAGAATTTAAATTTCCAGTGTTGTAACTGATCCCGTGACTCTAGAGTTTTTCCCGTAACTTCTGGAAATTAACAGTTGGCAATACAGTAAATTCTACATACATAAACACTGCTTCGTGAAGGCATTCAAAATACATGTGAAAAGTCTTACAAAATCCCAGGCTAATCATACTTTCTGCAATCAAAAAAAAGTGGTCAAAATTTGAAGTAATATTCAGAGGATTTTAAAAGAAACAAGAAGCAACATCAAATTCTGGATTTTAAAAAATATAATAACTATGAAAGCTAATGCTTTTAAAACTAGTGAAGTTAGGATATACATCAAGGTAGTTTTCATCAGATTCTGACTCAGTATTGCTGATCTATTTCTTAATAGAAAGAAAATTAAAACTGAAATTCTAATTCTGAAAAAAATTATTATGAAGTAATTTAAGTCTTGTGTGACATAATGGCCTATTTTCTTTCTGTACTTTCGTATTCCACATAAGTACCTCACTATGATCTAGGATAAAAGATATGTTTGCAACTACTTTTTTTTCCCCTTTAACTGATGGCTTTTAAATATTTTTAATTGATGCCTCTTTTTTAGAATCATGCCTATACAATCAGTTCTTTCACATAAGTGGACTACTGCACTTCTGCCTTCTGAACACAAGCTGTGCATCACTGGTAGTTATTGCTGTAAGTCCAAAGTAGAACAACTCAAAAAACGTTCCACTGACAAAACTCTGCTGTGCTGAAGCAGTAGGCCACCATCTGCATTTCTCTCCTGAACTCGTTTTTAACTAATATATTGTATAACTGAACAATTCTCTCCTATAGTTGGGGAGCTTATTCTCTTGCTCTTCATCATTTCCAAACAGCCCATTGTTTCCCTTGCTATTATCTCCACAAGACTGCAAATTCTACAGAACTGCAGGTGACTTTTAAGAGAAGTGAGGAATAGATACAATGGATAATTTAAAGCAAGATAGACCTCAGCAGAAAGGAAAAGTTGCCTGCAGAGTGAATGTATCCAAATTCTAATGATGTTTTATCTATTGAAGTTTCTGTCCTGCTCTGTTTTAAAAGATATAGTTATTCTCCTCTACTTAATTTAATTTACCATTTCTGAACTCACTGCCAGATTTCCAGAACACCAAAATTATCATCTTAACATCTGCCTTCTTCTTCCTTTATATCATTGTAGGTAGGATTATTTTTTTTTTTAATCTATCTTTGTTTTTTCACTGCCGCTAACAGCTTGGTAAGCAGCTTCTCACCATCCTGTTTCACATTTACGTTTGATGCCAAGTCCCTTTCTACTGATTATCTTAGCTGGAATGCCAGAGGGCTAGGGAGGAGTGGAAGGGTTTAGCAGTTTGCAGTTATGTCCTCCAAACGAAATCATCTGTTATTCAAAAGCAGTATGTGGTGTTCAGTTCTCAGAACTTCATACATATCTGTCCTTTTACTTTTGCCCTCTGACCTTGAAAATACCAAAGAAAATGAACAGCTGAAGAGTCAGTATATATGAAAGACTCCCACTCAGGCATAGAGATTCAAATGTAAGTGATTTGAGGATGGGGCTTATTTTTGGATCCAGATGGATCTTATTTTTGGATTCTTACTTTTGGATCCAAAATGTCATGAATAATGTTTATATGGAAGACTTTTGTCACCATGAACTTTCATCTAATACAAAATATCACTAATATAATATATTTATATATATTTTAAATTTATATATGTAATAAAAATGGAATGGTTAAGAGACGGTTTGTATATTTTTCAGATATGGCTAGAGAACAGTTCTTCTTTTGGTCATGCCAAATAAGTTTCCAAATAAAGACAGTTTAACCTACAATATAGGTATGGGGATGGAAGATGGTAACACTAAATACTTCAGGAAACAAGCCTGAGATAATTTTGACACTCAGGTGCATGATGGCAGCCTTGTTCTGTTTCATGATACAAAGTAATTTTTATGCATTTTATGCAGGGAGATCATATATACCATCTAGTGTCTTCTAGATATTATGGATATGTTATAGGAAGCTGTAAAATAAAAGAGAAGTTAAGGTGCTGATGTCATTTTACTATTGTCACAATGTGCATTGAATAGGTTTTAGAGGTATCACTTGGGTCAGGGGCAGTTTTGAAATCTTCTCCAAGACAGGAAACATAAAGTAATGAATTAATCACTTCATCATCATTAAAGATTAAAACAGTGCCCTGTACTCTGAGGGAAAAAATATGCCACAGTTCCTCCAGAAGCCCTTCTCCTGAGAAAGTCCAGACTGGTGGATTTGTTCCAGTGTACTAACCCTTCTCTGATAATGAAAATAAGTTTCTTTATAAGGAGGGGAAAGAAGAAGTTTGTGGAAGACAGCAGGAAATAATGCGAGCTTGGGTCATAATGTGCATACATTTGTCCAGGGAAGATCCTAACTGAGGGACTTGCAAAATGTTTCTGGGTGTTGGTATTTGCTAACACTGTTACGGACGTTTAAATGCTGAATTCAGAAGTGATTGGCTACAAAAAAAAAAAAAAGGCGTAGTAGAAGAAGTGTGATAACGTTTTGATGAACAGTTATGCTCTAGAGAAGATGTATGGCCGAAATTAATATGTATTTAAATATTTAAAGGTTTAAATGCAGGATAACCACACTGGATAAAGAAACATGTTTCGCTGGGGCCTCTGTGGATTTATATACGTAGTCCCATTCTTTTAGATACTGAACTGCGTGTTTTACATGAGGCTAACAGAAACGTGTGGGTAATCAACCAGTTATGCAGATATGTGAAGGCACTGGCCTGTGCATTCAGAACTCAGAATTAATTCCAGTTTGAGGGATGGTTTTCCTCACGAATATATGAAGCTGTTATCTTCAAGTGGATGGAGGTATTTTGATTTTCAGAGAGCAATTTATTTCCCTGCTCATACGTGTCTACTTCAATTTGCTACGTCTTAGGAGTCTGAGTCATCTACCTTCTACAGAAACAACAGGGAATTCATATCTATGTAGTCTGGCAGTTAGAGGGCAGCAAGGATACTCGTGGGTGTCTAAAATGTCTCTGGATACCAGTGCTCAGGCACCCACATCCCACTCTCAGGTTCAGAGAGAAACACAAACTAAAACTTGTTTGGGAAGTCTATAAAAATCAATAAATTGTCTCAATAGTAGTTCAAAGAGATGTGAAATACACAACAGCATGTAAAAACACTGTGGGTTTTTTGCCTTTTCCTGTCTACGCAGGCTGCAAAAATATGTATTTTCAAGTCACATAATAACACACATCCTCAAAAAATAAGACAAGAAAATAATGTCCTAGAAGTGGAAAGAAATTAATTCCTAGGCGACATCTATATCTCAGACTACAAGTTGAGCATCAGTTTTTTATATGAGAGAATGTTGTTTTTAATGCAATTACATTTGATTATTCTGGTGGTTAGCTACCCACATATGCCTGTCATATAAATTGAGCTTGGTACCTAATTGTCGATAGTAGCTGTATTGTTGATAATTACCATAAAGCATAAGTTATAATCTCCATGTACGTTGCAATTGTGTACATGCGTTATATTAAATTTTAAAAGTGAGGGGTCTTTTTTTCACTTGATATATTTCCATTGCACTGAAAGAAATAATGCAAAATCATTACATCCATAGAAACTAAATAATCTTTTAAAAGTAATGTGATATGAAATAAACTGAAAGAATGAACTTTCCTAGAGATTTTTAAAGAAAATGTAAAAAATATTTTAAAAATCAACCTAATTCCTTTGCCACTTGTGTTCTAAACTTCTAAACAGTTCACTATTTTCTTAGTTTTGTTTGTAAAATTATAACCATAGACCTGCGGACATAAGGGATTATTTTTTGAATTATTTTTTAAAAAACTTCTTTTTAGGTTTTGAAAAACTTTTATTGCATTCCAATTCTGTAATCTTATTTTCAATAGAAATTCATCATAACAAGACATCTCTTGTCTGCAGTTAACATTTAGCCATTCAGGACCAAATTTCTGACATTTTCCGTCACTGTTTATTCCCTTATGACTATTTCGGGAAAGAAAATTCTATTTACTCATATGACAACATTATTACTAAAATTAAAATGATAAACATGACTTTTGTCAGAATGTAGTGGCTAAACTCTGGGAAATATTATTAGAAATATTTACTGAAATTATTTTGAAAGTAAAATAAATCCTGTGTAAAGGCTCTTACTATTCATTTCCTAGAACATTTCAATGAACTAGTCTGTAACTACAGTATACACTACAAATGGAAATCGAGCCATAGTTATCTGTGCAAATGTGTTCTCTCTTAGATATTCATAATGAAAAAACACATCAGCACTTCTGAAGGAGGTCATGACTCAGCAAACAGTCAACAAATATAACACCAATAACACTGAGCATTTGAGCATTATGTTGAAAAATAAAATTCAATTAATTATTTCTGCAACTGATAATTACTGAACAACTAAGATATGGCAAAGTACATAACAATGTTGGGTTCAAGTGTATAAAGCTGAGGTCTCAATTTCCTTTGTTAGTCAGTTTTAGTTTGAAAAATTCTAATTTCAGTGAGACAGCCACAAAATGTCTAATTAACAAAATTGATGGGTTTTCACATAAAACACACATATTTTCTCTAAACTCCAGCAGAAAAGTGGACATCCAGTCATACTTCTGACTAGTCCATTTATACTTATTCCCTTTCAAGTGTTTATCATTCTTGTTGAATCCAAATCTCTTGTGATATTCAAATTCACCTTCTATTTCAGTAATTATCCACAGACATTTTATATCAGTAAAACATCTCTACAAATCCTTGTTTCATACAGGGAGACCAGTGTCTGCAAATGCACATGTATATAATGAAACAATACATTCTATATGGTCTATATTGTACCCCAAGGACTCAGAGAAGGAGTGTTTGTTAAAAAAATAATTAAAAAAGCTTGGCATACTTACACAGTGTAATGCTCCCACTGGACATCAAACACCTTGAATATGACAACCAGTACCTGATTGGATGGTTACCAGAGTTTCTGTTGCATGAGTCGAGTGACAAACCTTAGACTTTTGCCAAGCCCTTATAATCCAGCTGGCTCATGATCCTGCATGACCACTTCAGGGTATACATAACCAATTTCTATTATCTCACACTGTGTACAAAACACCTGTTAACTGATCTACATGCAAAAACCAGTCCTACACGACATGCCTGCAAATGCAGAAGCATTTCTACAGACTATTTAAAATTATCTGTATATAGTTTAGTTAATTCTACATCAGGAACTGACTTGGGAAGTTCTTGAGGTGATCAGATTCTCCAACCAACATGTTACTTAATATACCTAAGGAAGAAATGGTGTCTGCACTTGGCCTAAGCACACCTGGAGGTGCCTAGGGCACCCTTCAGAACTGTCTGAAATATTTACCTGGAAACATTAGACAAGTGCTTAATTGTAAAGGTGGTAGATATAGTGGTAGGAATCAATTCTCTTGTCTGAAGTTGGTTCATCATTTCAAATCTGTCCATTGTCTCACCCATGCAGAGTCGAGCTGCGTAGTTGCTTAGGACTACCTAAGGAATTGGGTAAATGCATTTCTTTGCACACAGACACACAGGTACACAGTTGTTATAATGTTAGGACAAACATTAATTTCATCTTTATAACATAATTATAACTTAAGTTTCATAGATGTTGGCATAAAGTTCTCCATGTAGTTTTAGATGTTTAAAGAAACATTCTAGGGAGAACTGTTAGAATGAACAGAAATCTTACACTGGTACAGATGACAAAGTAGGAGCCAGTACTTAATACAACTAAAACAATTGTGAAATGAATAAAAAGGATCCTGCTGGAACTGAATACATCTCATTCCTACATTCTCAATTGTTATTTTGACAGGATTTAAGAGATGTGTCTTACCTCTTGACTTCTCTAATTCTAATAGACTTTGAAGTTCTCTGAAAAACAGCCATTCATTATTTAGGATAGATGAATATCTTAAATATTATTTAAAGCAGCTGCATAATATGTTGACAGTAGCATGCTATTATTCTTCTAGAGTCAGGAGAAAAAAAATCATGCATGTATTTAAAGATATTACAAATTTAAACTTCTTGAAAGATCTTTATTTTGTCAGTGAGGGCCTTTTCCTTGGGTGTAATAGAGATTTGAACATAGGTTTAACTGAGATGTCAGAATGCCCTTTTCACACCAGTTGAATGTAAAACTATATGGACTGCTTTGCTCTAAATTTTTTAAGATTCTCTGACAGTCAAGTCAATTCTATTGTCATATTAATAAGGAGGTGATTAGGTGGGAAACAGAGAAGAGGGTTTTTTCAGTTCTTTGTTAGTTTTAAAGGAAACAAATTGTCAAATCACATAGAAATACAGTGTTGTTTTTAAATATGTTTGAAATATTTTGAATTTTGCCAAGTTTGTATAATACATATCTTATTATCTTCAAGCTAGGTATTAGAGATTCTATTGCATCTTCAAGTTGCTTTGTTGTAGAAATGTTTACAAAAATTATTGAATGCCTTTGTAGGACAAAATGCAACAGTTTGTAGTGTTGTCAAAAACAGAGGTGAGGACTACATTTTTGAAATTTTTGTTAATGAAGTCAATTCCCTGCAGCAACTTGCATCACTTTGAATACTTTATACTAAGGCCTTTACTGAATAATTTTTCCAAAATCTTACATCTCTAAAGGTCTTAATTTCAAATGTGAATTTATGAATTTTATACCTGTTCCTCCCTTGGCCATCACTGTTCTTTAAAATAAATACCTTATCCCCAGTGCATTTCACCCTGTGAATGTTTATAAATGATAATCATACTCATCTCAGTCTTTGTTCTGTTCAAAAGGCTTATTATCTTCTCTCATAAAATAGGCTCATTTACTAGCCTTCTTCAAGCTTCAGTTTATTTTCATTTTAAACAGATGGCCAGACAGTGTAACTTATTCTGACAATCTCAGCAGTAAATTATGAAATGGCTTGAGTATTCTCTATTGTTACTGGAAGTATCTCCATAATTTATCTCAGAGTTTTCTTTTTTAATGGTTTCAGTCATGTATAAGGCTCCCCACTATACTATGGTGACTGCCTTTACTTACTTTCCAGTTGTCTCAAGCTGATATTTTTCTGCCTTACAACAGAGGTTCCTGGGACCTTGAATTTTGTACTACTTTCATCTAATTTCTATTATCTGAGTGTTTAAGGTCATAAAGTTCTTTCTGTATGAAATCCCAGATGTCACCCCACAAATTTTGCCCCAACAGCAAATATATAAGTGCAAAGAGCCTGATCACATGAAATTTAGGTGAGAAGAATACACTAATTTCCAGCAACGCTACACAGAGACTTTCTAGAATTTACATCTTTCTTTGTTATTGTGACCTTTACTCTACCCTTCAGTGTTCTAGTTCTTTAGAGAGAAAATGGGAGAGATAACAGTGTCTTCGGTATCCCGTGTTCGTTTCTGAGAGTAGTGTATTTTTAACATTGATGGTTCTCCCTCCTCATACAAGGTCTACTGGAGTTTTTTTCTGTGCTTATTAGCGTGGTCTGCTTACTTGCTCTTTCTACATGGTTTTAAACTTCCCTGTTATACCCAAAAGTATTTTGCATATGTTGAAGACTTATTCTGTGTTTTCCTTGTTATTACTAAAAAGAGTTTTAGCCAGCTCCAAAGGTTGTGTTCCTTCATTGCCCATTAACTGACCAAGTATTTGTACTCTTGACGTTTTTGTTTTTTTTTCCTCATGTTTATACTTTTGGGGAACCTGTATGTTTCACAGGTCTCCTTTGCATTGCACCATCATTTACAATCCATCACAGCCCTTGAAGACATCCAATGTATTTGGTTGAATAGAACGTGTTTTGTTGGGATTTTTGTTTGTTTGTTTTTCTGGGGAGGAAGTAGGGTGGGAGGGTTTTTTGTTTTTTTTTTTCTGGTTTTGTGGGGCTTTTGTCATGAAGAAAGCTGCCCCATGAACAGTGTTAAAGAATGAGGCAGCAGCTCAGGGAAAAAACCCAACCAAACAAAATGACTTATTGGGAAAAATCATTGTGTCACTTACAAGGTCTCATCATCCTAGCTTAGAAGGGAAAAAAGGGAAATATCATTGTGGGTCTAACCTCAGAGGATTAATTTTTAAACATTTTTTTGTTCATCTACATCCCTTTTGATCTGTTGACTAGAAATGTATGACATCTCTGACTGTTGACTCCTTTTTTACAGTGACTCTCATATATGGTCACCAAAAAAATCAAAGAAAATTAGTGATGTGCTGAAGAAAAGCTGCTTCCTATGCATTCTTTGACTGGTTTGGGGGATTAAAAATTTATACATTAAGCTACATAGTAACATCTTCTATGTAGCTATGCAATAATATCCATTATTTACTTCCATCTTGTTGGTTCCTCTCTATCACTTGTATCACATGTTTTCATGTTATTTGAATTCTTCACACTGGGTATCTAAGGACCATTCTGTATCTTGACTTTATGGCTTGCTCACAATTATTCTGAAGTTATGCATAGGAAATGAAGTCAGTAAATGACCATAAAGTAATCTTTCTCAGAAGTACTTAACTGCATTAAAGCAGATTAGATTAAAATAGATTTTTCATACGTTTCTTGTCACTAAAAGATTCTTTGTCAGAATTAGATGAGTCTGTTGATTACATAGAAAAATCTTATAGCAATCTTAAAAAGTTTATGGCAGTACTTTAGTCAATAACTGTCGAAAATTACCTGGATTGATTGTAAGAATGACAAATCTTATTGACACAACTCGAAGTAGTTCAGGGGAAAAGCAACTACCACTCAGAATTTTTATATGACACAAAGTCCAACCAGGCACCCAATTCCTATTGAAAGTAAATGGAAACTGGTAGCATAAAATTGTTTATATCTTTGAAAATCTTTGTCATAAAGAAGTTTACTTCAGGTGATCAATCTTCACAAGTTTTTAGTGTAAAGAAACTATTTTTATCTTAATGAAATATGGATATAAAACCTTGCCTTGGTGATTCCTTGCATGTTGACAATCTTGAGTAATGTTCCTCGAACCTTCTCATCCATTATTACAAGATCTAATACAAATTCTTGGGAGATATTACAGAATCAGATTGAGGGAACAATCTTCTGTTTGTCTCCTGCAGTTTTTCATTCCTAAACAAAGTAAGTGTACACACTAGCGGATTAAGATAGTACAATCTTTCTTTCACTGTACACTAATTTTCTGTGGATGCAAATAATCACAGTATGTTAGACACTGAAGAATTAGAAACATTAGTTTTCAAGATTGTATTTAATGTATGAAAAAAGATTTAAAAGATTTCATGTGTTTTTCAGAAACCAGTTTATATTTTCCCAGTGTCTTCAAACAAAGTAACATGCTGAATAAATTTCTGATAATAAGCCTGGAGACTCACAAATTTTATACAAAAGGCCTTTTCCTCCTTGTATTACATGCAATAAAAATATTATAGTAGGAAAAAGTGTCTCACAGATAAGTCATTGATTACTGATACAGCTTGGTTCCTAACATACAAGTGAGTTGCTCAAGGACAGTTCCGTGCAAACCTCATTATTTTCTATATATTGTATTATTGTTGTGTTGGTAGAAAACTCACCTTGGAGAGGGAAACAAGCTCATGCAAGCTAGTAATGCCTAGGACAGTTTCAACCACATAGAATGGGTCAAATATTGAGCCTGTTCCTTTTTTTTACTCTTTTTAAAAGAGTAGTAGTGCTCTTAGTGCCTTCTCATCCAAGAAGTTCATGTTAATAGCTATCACAAAGGATATGACAGATGTAGGCTCACTTTGGTCTTGAATTCAAGAACCTGAGACTAAATTTCCATTGAGATTAACTGTTAGTCTGAAGATTATTCAGGAGAGACATATCCTCTCCATTCCTTCTACCAAAGCTGCTCCACTATACATTTAATTAAATATTAACTAGGCATATGTAAGCCTGATTTTATGACTTGGCAGTTAGAGTATTCTGAAATAGAAGAGATATATAACATAATTCTAAACATCTTAGTATTGGAATTAAGTATTTGGCAGGGAAAGGAGAAGGAAGGAACAAATAAAACCCCAAAACCAGAGGAGAAATATATCTCTTCTAATTTTAAGGCCCCTACAGTATTCAGATCTTCCATGGCTAGCCTACACTCATGGTTATCAAAGGGTATGTTTCTGTGGATCCTCTATTATATTTGATAACTAATTTGTGGCATCTTGCATTTTCCCAGAGTGTCTAAAATGCTACTAGCCTCCCAAGTTAAGGCAAATGAACTACGCTTCTAATCAACACTGCCAACTGAGCTTCCTGAGTTATTTGTGACACTCTAAAATCTGCTTGGACAGCTGAAGACTTTTGATATCACTTACAGGCTTTGTATGATTGTGGTGATGTAGTACAGAGAAATACAGGTTCATTATGACAGCAGAAGCCTTGAGAAACAGGAACAGATAATAGATTAAAAAGATATGATAATGCCAGAGGCACGTGTTAGCAATGGAGATACTACATCTTTAAACAGCTCTTAAATAGTCAATTAAATAATATATGTAAAATTGAATGAAACACATTTCAGGGATAATCAAGACAGTAAAGGACTGTTGCCTACTATAAAACTTTTTTCTATAAAACAGTACTAATTTTATCTTCTCTGTTTGTTTTTGGTTTTGTTTTTGTTTTTTTCTTAATTCAGTAATAATTGAATCTGGGATAATAATAAGTTCTTGGATGAATTATAAAAAAATATGTTCTTGGGGGTTTTTTCCTGTTTGTTCACAAGATCTTCAGCGTAAGCAGCTGATAGGTGAAACAAAACCAGTAAAAGTCATAGAATATCAGTTGGCAGCTAAAAGCCAAGAAAACACCCTAGGATATCACATAAGCCTATAAGTGTTTATACCTGTAAGCAAATGAGTCAGGGCTCTTTTGACTGTAATATGCAATAGACAGATAGTCAAGGCATGCACTGTTTTAAGATACTTGCAATGAGTCATGCTGTATTATCAATGTCAGAAAAAGAGCTATAGTAATACTAGTTTTGAATAGTGATAGTGCTAATTTATTTACCTTGTTTTCATTTAGACAAAGTAGTTCAAACTACTAAAGCCACTAGTAATGTAATTGCCATTTACGTGATTTGGAGAAACCATGTCAATTATGGAAATCAATGAACAATTTGTGATAAAATGATCCCCATGGTATCCCTGCAAATTGAATAACACTAAATATATGTTCCAATTGATTAGATCTTTAGATGCAGATGCTTGGCAGTGGTGAAAAACTGCATACATTAGGGAGAGTGTTCCTAGAAGGAATATTAATAAATTCATACATGTATATACATATATATATATAAAAGTTTTGTTTCTGTTTTCTCACCTTCTTCCACCTCCTCCTAGCTGTAATCTCCTCTGCAAGTCAGTATCCAAGTCAAACAGCAAAGTCATTTTGATGCATTCAATGAAGGTGCTGGACCTACCAGTTTTTTGAATGTTCCAGATTTGACTGCAGGCTATGTTCATTATGACTGTTCATTATGACTGGCATAAGATTTCAAAGTTAATGCAACACACTGTCCTGATATAACTGACTGTAAAAAAACCCCTATACCTGTTCTGCAGAAGCTAACATTGTATTCCTTTTTACAGATGAAAGTAGCAAGTAAAAAGGCCTTACAAAATCAGGACTACCATTTTTTCAGGACTGCCTAATTCCCAGGATCTGCAAAAAAATTATTGAGTTCTTTAAGAAAGTCTCAGAGTTTTATAGCTTCAAAGTCGGAAAAAGAAAGTTTACTCAAATGTTCTTCCTCAAGGAGGCTGCATCCATTCATTTCCTTTCAAAGTTACTAAGATTTTTCTTTCACAAAAAAGCAACCAGCCAACCAAAAAAACCCCAAACCACGAACACATAAAAAACTGCAAATCACCTTGAAAAGATATTGAAGCCCAAAGGAACTGAAAACTAATGTGGAAATACACTATCCATATGTAAATAACTCATTCAAACCTTTCTATGAATATCTCCCGATATGTGTGCACAGTAGTAGATTTTAGTTTTAGCACAGGGTTTTTTTAAGAAAAAGATTGCTAGAAAACAACTCTCATCTCGATATTTTCACGTCATAAAGAATCTAAGTACTTCTATTAATCTTGTCAGGGCAAGAATCTAGCAAGACTGTATACAGTATCCATTTTCTATTCAGCCTGAAGAGATATGATTATTTGTATTACTTTGTGCACTATATATGGGATAATAAACCCCAACACAATAATAATGATTAATTTTTAACTGGCAGAATAAAACTGTTCAATAAAACAAATTTGATGCTAATCAAGATGCAAAAGTATCAGAATCTAATTTGGAATGTATTATAATAATTGTGTTTGATTTGAAAATGTCTTTATTGTAAAGCTAACCTTGGAAATCTTTCTGGAATATTTTCATGCAGGTCTCTTTCAAAGTGAAAATGAAGCACAATGGAAGAATATCAATTCATTTTGAGAGGTACAAAATGCAATGAAAAAGAAAACTGAGAAGTTTATAAAATTGCCATGGTGCATAAATATATGAAGTATTTCTTATGTGGTGTGTAGAGCATTAGATTGTCCTTCAAAGTTATACTGTGCACCTTTTTCTGTGCAATCTCTCTCTTCAGCCTTTTTTTTTCTTTCTTTTTAAACGTAAAAGGTTCTGGACTATTTTTTCATTATTATGGTAACTGTTATTATTATTGATAAATAAATTATTTTATAGCATAATTTACCTTTTAGAAAGAACACATTCCTTTTGCAATGCTTCTTAACATTATATTTTGGGAGTATATTAATTTTGGAAATTTCAAGATATATACCACACTAAGGAGTTAATTTTCCTCATCATTGATCCTTTTGGTTGCCAAGACTCCACTACTTTAAAGGACTTCTAGTAACATAAAACTAGGGTGTAACAGCCCTCACATGGAGAAAGCAATAGTTTATCTATAAAAAACATGAACTCCATTGTTGTTCTGTTTAAACTTTAAGAGAGATCTTACACAGAGGTTATCATGACTTAACATAAAAGTATCCTCCCTTTTCATATAAAACTAGTTTAATTATGATGAATAAAGTCATAACAGTTAGGGTCTGAAGTTTACTATGCAGCATATCTACTTACACACTCCTACTGAAGAGCCCCACTTGCTCTTGGCCTTGTGAATATCTGCCACTTAACTGTCCTATGACTCACTACACTTGTGCATCCACAACTGACACCTGCTCGGACTGACAGGTTACTTATGAGCCTATATGAAGTTTAAAGCAGATTATGTGAGTAACACCTAATTCTAAAAAGAAGATTTTAAAAAAGAAATTTTTCATTGTCCAAGTGGGACATACGGAGAATTTAATTCTGTCCCAGGAAGATTCTAAGGTGAAAGTATGACATTTTTATGCCTAGAAAAGCTATGTAAGGTTATTTTTAGTTCTTTTTATGGCTCCCTCTGAGTCTTGTATGGCTTGACTGAAGATAACTAAGGGAGCCTGGATTTTCAAGTGGAAGGATACAAAATTAGTCCCAATACTGTTTTTTAATTCTCTAACATAATTATTATGATTCAATATTTGAATTGTAGTAATCTGTAGAGTCCCAAGCCAGGGATTATGCTGAACACATTTGAAGAAAATACAGTCTTTCTTCCTCCAGTGCGTAAACGTATTTTGCTCTCATTTAAGATGACCAATATAAATAATTTTAATTTAGCAGCGTGTTAATAGTGTTATCACTCAGATTCATATACATCATTTTGTGGTATCTAATTGAGAAACACAGCTTGCAGCTAAAGATGGGAATCTGCATTTTGCTACTTTTCATTTTCCCTGTGGTCTCTCTTCTTTGCCATGATGCATTTCATCACCTTATGGACAAAGCAGTAGAGAATCAGGCTTAAAATTTCATGTTACTTCTCCAAATCAGTCATTATGCACTAACTGTGCAGTCAGCTTTAAATATTTTTCTTAAAACAGGGATAAATTTGCCTTCAGCTGTGGGAGACAAGTTGATGTGAAGTCATGGGATATATTTTTCATATGCCTTGTATATGTCAACAAAGTTTTGGATTACTGTGTATAATATAAAGAAGAGGAGAACTCTATCTTAATCTCTACCACATGCATTTACCTATCCAGCATGAGATCAAGCAGGCATGCTCACATGGGAAGGGTGGAAATACCAAAACAACCATTGTGTCACTCTATAACTATATGGTGCTGGCGTGCAGAAACCAATCCAGCTGCTCTCTCACTCCTCTTCCTCAACAGAACAGGGGAAGGAAAATAAGACAAAAATGTTTGTGGGTTGATAAAAAGACAGGGAGAACACTCACCAGGTGTTATCACATGCTGAAGTTCTTTCTCCCCACAGCCTATAGGGCTCAGCTTCATTTCCTCTGCAGTGCAGGGAGATAGGGCATGGGGGGGATGCAATTAGTTTATAATAGATCCCTTCTGCCAGTCCTTCCTACCTGTACTTTTCCCATGCTCCAGTGTGGTTCCTCTCTGTGTGCTGCAATCCTTCGAGAGAAGCCTGCTCCAGCATGAACTCTCCTCAGCCTCTCTCTAAGGAGCGTCCACTTGGTCCTGTGTGAGGCTCTCTAAGAACTGCAGTGTAGATATCTGCTCTAGCATGGTCCTCCGTAGGCTGCAGGGGAACAACCCGCTTTACCATATCCTTCTCCACGAGCTTTAAGGTAATTCCTGCTCTGGCACCTGGAGCACCTTACCCTTCTCCTTCTGCACTGGTCTTGGGTTGTTTATCACTCTTCTGGTTTTCATTCACTCTTCTCTATTTCAATTACTCTTCTGTGAATCATTTTGCCATTTCTTAAACATGATTTCCCAGAGCTGTCACTAGCATCTCTGATGAACTCAGCTGTGCCCTGCAGTGAGTCTGTTGGAGACAGCTGGAACTGGCTCGCTGTTCAGGACCAGACAGCCCCAGCTTCTCCTCACAATGGCCAAAACCTTGCCGCTTATACTTAATGAAGGAAACTGCCGATTTCTTCCTGCAAATTATCGATAACAATGATAACTAACCATATACTGATGGCTTCTTGGAGTATTATTCTGTTGGTCCTAACAGATTTTCCTTCCCCAGTGACGTTGTCTGTTCAGTCATCTATCTACTTGGTTTTCAGTCTCTGAATTTCTTCATCCTACTTTCCTTTCTCCTGAAGGCATCTTCAGTGTCTCTATATCAGAAGGGAAAGAAAATGAATGGAGGTTATCATCAAGGATGGGGAAGCTATGTACAATATTAAACAGTGAAATATGGTTTTTAACTTCCTTGAGCATTGCATTTTATTATCTGTTATATTGGTTGCAGCAGCAAGCTGTATATGTGTATGGGAAAGTATATTTAAGAGAGGCCAAAGTGTTGCACAGTGGTGTGTGTGTTAAGGGGGGAAAAATAAAAAGTGTGAGAGTGAACATAGAATCATTAAGGTTGGAAAAGACCTCTAAGACCATCAAGTCCAATCAATAACCTAAAAGTGCCAGGGCCACCACTAAACCATGTCCTTAAGCACCACATCTATACGTTTTTGAACTCTTCCAGGGAAGGTGATTCCACTACATGTCTGTGCAGCCTATTTCAGTGCTTGACCACCCTTTCTGTGAAGAAACCTTTTTCCTAATATCAAATCTAAACCTCCTCTGGCACAACTTGAGACTCTTTACTCTATTCACAGAATCAGGAAAAGACCTTCAAGATCACCAAGTCCAACCTTTAACCAATTCCAACTTTGTCAACTACACCACAGCACTAAGTGCTGTGTCCAGTTGTTTCTTGAACACCTACAGGGATGCTGATTCCGTTATCTCTCTGGGTGGTGCATTCCAATGCCTGACTACCCTTTCAGTGAAGAAATTCTCCCTAATGTCCAATCTGAACCTCCCCTGGCACAGCTTGAGGCTATGTCCTCATATCACTAGTTGCCTGGGAGAAGAGGCTGATACCTCCTGGCTACAACTTTCTTTCAGGCAGTTGTAGAGAGTAATAAGGTCTTCCCTGAGCCTCCTTTTCTCCAGGCTAAAGGACTGCAGCTCACTTAGTCATTTCTCACAAGATGTGTGTTTCAGCCCCTTCACCAGCTTTGCTGCCCTTCTCTGAACACCCTCCAGTATCGCAATGTCTTTCTTGTAATTAAGGATCTAAAACAAACATGGGATTTGAGGTGTGGCCTCACCATTGCCGAGTAAAGGGGGATTACAGTATGGAGGTTCCAACTGTTAAAAATGTCTTTGGACCAGATCCTTCTAACTAAAAGTGTATTCAGAAGTTCCTATTTGATATTTTTCTTGAAACAGAGTACCATAAACATCTTCTGTCTTATTTACAATGTAGTGATTTAATATCATGGCAATATGCTTACTGCTATGCATAAGTAAAAATTATATCACTCTTTTTTATGTTTTTACTTTTACTTCCTTTTCAGCAGTTTCATTTAAAATCCATTAATTTCCTTTTCATATGATAGGTTACTTGATTTTATTTAATTTTTTAAAAAGATTTTATATCTCTGTCTACTCGTTTCACCTGTCCTCTCACTCTAGCTCAACTTCTAACACTATAGATTTTACTTCTTCATTCAATTATTGGTCCTTTCCCCATGCTTTTTTCTGCTCTACTCATCAGCATTTCTCACCTTCTTCTGAACAGTCTGTACTTATCCTTTGATCCTTCTACTACAAATATCTTGACTGTCTTTCTACTTTTCTACTTTTTTCTTCTTTCTCACCTCTGTTCACAGTTGTATCACACCTTTTTCACTTAGCCCATCTCATAGTTCCATCTTCTCATTTTCTTTTTTTTTTTTTTTAAATAATTCATTTGGTGTAACCAAGAATTGATGACATAAAAAGATTAAACCTGAAGTGCATTAGATTTTAGGAGGCTTTTTGCAGCCATCTGCTTTTCTGATAATTAATATGAAACTCTTTCCACCAGCTTTCTCATTTCTATTTCATCACTGAATTTACTCTTTGTGTGAACTGGGGGAAAAGTAATTTAGGCCTCTCTCTTCATTTTTCATAACAAAAAAGGAGGGAGGGAAGGATAATGCTAAATCTCCATGAGATCTTCATTCTCACTTTCAGTGGAAGGAGGCAGATTATTAACCCTACCGAACCTAGGGATGTATAATGAAAGCAAAGTAAAACTCTCTCTTCCCAGTATAAACCCCTTTCTTTTTGTAGTGCTTTTCAAGAAGAATGCATTCAATAATGTGCCACATGAATTTCTCTGTCCTTGTGTTCTTTTGTTCACTTTCTGCAGGTGCTAACTAATCTTTTTTCTGTGGATTTAGAATGAAGAGGAGTTGCTTAGGGAGCAGTTCTTGGGGGTGAACTTTTTTTCCATATTTATGCATGCATGATTTTAAGAGGATCAAATGGAGAGAAACACATACAGTAGAGCAGAAAGTCAGACAAGGATAAGGCTTATATGAAGCTGATTCTCTAATACCTAGATTACAACATATTCCATACAATATTTTACAAAATTTGGTTATCTATAATGTGCTTCAATTGCCTCATACCAACTGTAATCAAATATATATTTTCCAAATTTATGGTAAGAATGGAGTTTTACAACATGAAGAGGTTGATGACCTGCCTTATGGATTGTACTTCAGCAGCTATATAAAACTGTGGAAGATACTACAAAATGTGTAGAACTAGACAGCTGAAATATAAATACTTAATTTCAATCAATATTTAAACAGACTTTTATTGGAACTTGCTAATAATTACTTAAAAGTTCCTTGTTTGCTTGTTATTACTTTAGCTTTTTGCTGAAAATGTCTGATTTTCATTTAAAATAGTAATTGCTAATAATAGTACACCAGAAATAGGTGGTTTGAAATATCAAAACATATTGAAGGGAAATGGCTTGCCAGACAGGGTCTAGGGAAACATCTTAGGAGCTGGATCTCCACCTGTTCCTGAGAAACAGAGGGTGTTCTATCTGTTACGTTTTTACTTCTGTAGTTGTTTGCTTCCAAAGACTGTGATACCTCAGAGCTTTTTGGATTTTTTTAGCTTTTTGTAAATTTTAGAAGTAGTTGTGTTGTTGTGTCTTCAACTCCAGAACTTTGAAGAAGCTCCAAGGACTTTATGTGCTATGAAGAAGATGAAGATGAAGAAGAAGGGGTCCCAAAAACCCTGAAGGGGTGTGTCGGGGGCCAGAACTGAGCAGAACTGGGGGTGGATAGTTCTGGGATTGGACGGACCTTAGTATAAAATCATAGAACCACTGCCTGGGTGCGCGGGCATCCTGTGTATTACCTGGGCCTCTGGCCCTAATTAAAGGACCTGGTCTTTTTATTTTACACTAAATTGGCCTGGAGTCTTTTTCTTCAAAGTCTCTCAGGCAACAACTGCAAAAACTATAAAATACATAACAAAGCTTTATGGCTTCCTGGGCATCCCTTTTATGGGAATGCATAGTCAACAGTGTGCTCTGGCAGACAGGAGGTCCAGCCATGTCCTGGGGGGCATCAGGCAAAACATCGCCAGCTGGTCAAGGGAGGGGACTATCTCTCTCTGCTCTGAACTGGTGTGGCCTCTCCCAGAATATTATGTGCAGTTTTGAGCACCACAACATAGGAAAGATACTAAGCTGTTAGAAAGTGTCCACAACAGAGTAACAAAGATGGTGAAGGGCCTGGAGGGGAAGCCGTGTGAGCAGCTGAGGTCACTTGGTGCGTTCAGACTGCAGAAGACTGAGAGGAGACCTCATTGCAGTTACAACTTCCTCATGAGGGGAAGAGGAGGGGCAGGCACTGATCTCTGTGGTGACCCGTGACAGGACCCGAGGGAATGGCCTGAAGTTGTGTCAGGGAAGGTTTAGGTTGGATATTAGGAAAAAGTTCTTCACCCAGAGGGTGGCTGGGCATCGGAACAGGCTCCCCAGGGAAGTGGTCACAGCACCAGGGATGACAGAATTCAAGAAGCATTTGAATGGTACTTTCAGGCACATGGTGTGACTCTCAGGGATGGTCCTGTGTATGGCCAAGGTTTGGGCTTGATGACCCTTATGGGTCCCTTCCAGTTCAGTATATTCTATGATTCTGTGATATAAATTACATACAGGAGAAAATAAAAAAAAAATAGTTAAAGTGATTAAGTAGAGTATAACACCACAAAACTAACCTAAAATTCCCTAAGGCCTATGAACTGTATTCTTTTCTGCCTTTTATCCTGAACACTTCTATACCACAGTGCTAAGTAGGAACAAAAACCTATTAAATCAAAAAAACAGCATTCTGAATGAATTTTACATTCTCTTTTCTAAATTAAATGAATTAAGTTGTGTGCAGTGGTAGAAAAGACTTTATTACTTTTCTCCTTTTCACATTTTTCAGAAACAAGAAACTATGAGATCATAAGTTACATAACCACTTACAGAAACAACAAGTGGCCAAATTAGCTGTTTGTTAAGCAAATGTGGTAGATCCCCCATATTACTGCTTCATAAAAATAAAAGCAATAGAAATAGTATTATATTATGATATTAAAAAGCGGCAGGGATTAGTTCCCATAGACTTTCTCTGTGTTCTGGTGCACTTGACTCTTAATTTTCTTGTGCTTTACTGCAGGTGTATTTGTCCTTGAAAGCATTCTCTCTGAACATAAAGGAAGCTGAAATTCTAGTCAACACTAGACTTGGAAATTGCCCAAAGTGACTGCTGCTTGCAGCATGCTTGAGAACAGATTTCCTTATTTGCATTATTTTGTCTCTGTAATATTCCTGGGAGTGTTGCAGGAGGAAACTAGTTTATAGACCACACAGGAAACACAAAATATGGCTGTCCTTGCAGATTCCTCTGCTATACCAAAATGATTGGATTCAAGAATACCTTCATTTAGAATCATCCTAACAGACATTCCCATCACCCTGCCTTACCGGCATGAATTAGTGCTCACATGCATCTGTTTTAAAGGTCTCTGACATGGTCAAGATACTTTGCTTCTTACCTATTCAGTTTTGATACTGACTAGCGTGAAGTGAACACTAAGTACACGCTGAGTTGCAAAGTAACACAGGTCTTCCTAAGTCACCTGTATGATAATCCAGTTTATCACAATTACTCTTTCCATCTATACCTTATTTATTATTCAGCACTTTACCGCCCAATAGCTGAAGCCAAAATAGCCAAGAGTGAGGTTTGTGAACAGGCAACGGTGCTGCCTAGTACTGAAGTTCTCACTGATGCACAGAGTTACTCATCTGGGCCAAAGTCTAATGTGAGTGGGTTTCATGACCCTGGGAAACATTCCTGTGTTTCCAAATTCCACTGTAGGGTTAATTTTTTAGTCCCTCAACTACAGTGCTGTCATATGACATGAGGAAGATGAATCATTGTCAGATTCACATGGGTCACTCAGAAATCCACTGCTTTCAGTCTGTGCACTGACCAAACTCTTCTCTGATTACATGTTAGAAAATATAGTTCAGAGCATTCAAGGTATTTGTACAGTGCTAGGATTGCACAGTGTCACCTTGCAGAACCCTGGTCAAACCTTCCTACTGTTTCTGACCCATTTCTCAATGCCATCACTGCCAATCCTGCCCCAGGTGTTTCTGTTCATTAGCAATAAACAGACATACAGAAAAGACCTAATGATATTTTGGAACAAAGGATTGTTTGTTAATTTTCCTTTCATACAACACTCTTTTTAATAAACCGTAACGGTTTCTTTTTGGACACCTCCAATTTACAATTAGCAAACAAGCATTTTCCTGGAGGTTGCAAGGGGAAAAAAGTGTAAGAAAGCTGCCCAGCTGCTACCTGTATCACTACCTACTCTTCTACCCACTTCTCACTTTTTAACAGGCAACCCTCTCCAAGAAGAAAACAGAAAAGACTGAATGCCCAAAAGTCCAGCTTTGTAACTGTCAGGGTTTAACTCCTGACTGCAACTCAACACCACACAGATGCTCACTCACTCCACCACTGGTGGGACAGGGAAGAGAATCGGAAAAGTGAGGAAACTTGTGGGTTGAGATGTGGACAGTTTAATAATTGAAGTAAAATATAATAACAACAATAATACTTACAGTAATAATAGTAAAAATTGTAACTAAAGGAAAAAAAAAGAGATAAATAACATCCAAGATAAACAAGTGATGCACACAGAAAACAATTGCTCACCAACAAGAGATCGATGCCCAGACTGTTCTGGAGCAGCAGTCTCCCAGCAAGATTTTCATCTAGCTCGTATGCTGAGCCTGATGGCATATGTCATGGAATATTCCTTTGGCCAGTCTGAGTCAGCTGTCCTAATTGTGTCCCCTTCCATTTTCTTGTGCACCTGTAGCCTCCTTGATGGCAGAGCAGCATGTGAAGCTGTGAAGTCCTTGACTTAGGGCAAGCAGTGCTGAACCACAACTAAACCATCAATGTGTTATCAACATTATTCTCATCCTAAATACAAAACACCTACTAAGAAGAAAATTAACTTTTATATATATGTATTTAGACATACTTGTTTTCATCCATTTTTTTTTTTGGACAAAAAATAGTATTTTCTAGAAAAAATATTGGTGTGTTCATTCAATTTGAATTAGAAATTTAACTGTGAGAAATTGCTGCTGTTGAAAATTAATTCAAAAGTTTAAGTTATATTCTTACAGAATAATGTTTTTAGGTGTACTACTAATTTATCCTAAATTCAGTACCTAAATACCCTTACTATCCTGATATGTCTCAATAGACATTTTGAAATCACAGCTATTGTTTCATTTTGAATACTATCATATGCAGCATTCTGTGTTTCTTCAGAAATGCACAGTGTAATTTTTTTTGTGTGTGTCATTGCACATCCACAACACTTTTCCACTGTGATGTTTCTTAGCATCGTAAATTTCCTTAGTATTTTGAACAGAAAAGTAAATAGACTGAATTCTGGTCTTACTGATTGTGCAAATAACCTGTATAATATTCTTTTCACATGCAGTTTCTCAATAACCCCAATCCAAATATTTCTAAAAATTAGTCTGGAGACAAAGCTATATTCAAAATCTTGTTTCAGGCCAAAGGGAAAATGCAGTTTAGATGAAAGTAGGAATTTTTGTTAGTCTGCTTATTGCTTTAGAAGCATGATATTCCAGATTGTCTAATTATTCCAGGGAGAGTCTTTTTCCTAAATTTTTATACAAAATAATTTTTCATAGTGATTATCCTTTTTCCTGTGTCATGCTTATTCTTTCAGTATCACTATGGATCCTAAGGCTGGCCTTCCAGCCTACCTCAAGCAGGATGAAGGTGTGGGTAATGACACACTTACAGCACCTTGAGGTCTCTCCTGAGAATAACATGATGTTCTCAAGGTTGGTTTGTTTCTTCCTTTTCAGTGGTGGCATTGTATTGGATTTATTTTCACATTTAATTGTATCTCACTCTTGTTTTTTCTGCAGACATTCCTAGCTGAAGTTTAGAAGCTATTCAACAGCCTCTTCCAGCCTCATTTGACACAAGAGTCTCTTGGGTTTTGCACAGTTACCATTTTCTGTGTGAGATTTTATCAAATGTGATGTTCCTAGGGCTGCTCTGACAGACCTTCACTGGCCATTTTCAAAATGCACACAAAATTGCAGAGCATATTTATTTTGTCAGTGGAAATCAATCTTTCCCCCTTTCTAATATTCTGATATCAGCAGACCTACAGTATACACTTCCAGATGTCATATTGCATAAGAAAAACATTCTTCTGGAAAACTTACATGGAACTTTTTTTGCTGTCAGTAGTGGAGTTTGTTTCCTTTCTTTTGTCCTTCTAATTTGAGAATTCGACTAAATAAATAAATAAAAATAAAAAATTTTGACCTAGAATATATGGCTTCCCGAAACAATGAAATAGGAATGACTTTTGAGTTCAAACACAAGATTTTAGTTTTCAGTTCAAATCAGTATTTGCCCAGCACCAGGAGGTAATGTTAGGTGGAAGCCATTTCTTTCCTGTAATGAGCATGGACCAGCAACAAGGCTGATCCTTTTCCTGTCATTCATGTTAAATTATGCCATGGTTTGCAAGAGATCTTTCCCAGCTTCTGGGAACTGCTGAGATTGCTCCAAGGTTTTTTCACAATGACTGTTCTTTATATAAGGTAGGCTATGCGGCAAGACAAGGAAGACTGAAAGCAGATCCTGAGTGTCTCTGCTCATTTTTTAAAGAAGATATTTATGCATTTCAGGTGCATGAGAAGTTGATCAAAACTGCAGACTTCAGAACGTTTTTCTTAAAATTCAAAGGAAAAGATAAATGGCTGAAGGATTGTCATGGAGGAAATACATATTAAAATTAATAAGTTGTACAGAAAGATGGTTTCCCTCTCATAAAATCTCTTACAGTGGTCCAAGTGAAGTTACCCATCCCATTCACTCTGAGACAATAGTATGATGATTGTAGACTGTCTGGCTTTGTTTATGGATTGCCTCCAGTCATTATCCAGAATTCTGAGTGATGTAATGCCTGGAGGATGTTTACGATGTGAATGTCAGTATTTAGCTAAAGAAATCTTTGCTGACCAGACCTGCAGATGCCCTGTAAACTTTGGTAACAGATGATCTTGCCTGTCATCCCTTCCCAATACACACATCCGCACTGCTCCAGCATGGTTGCAAGGTCTAGTTTTCACCAAGAACAGTCTCTTTAGTTATTTGCTACTCCATAACACATTGTTTGGCATCTGTTACTTTCCCACATTATTAAAATAGGTTATTGTACATTACCCCAGTCTAAATAAATATGTCACATTACAAAGAAAAATCTGTACTTAGATTTGAACAGTAAAGCTATGTTTGCTATAGAATTGCAAAATATAGTCCTAAAGTGTTGTAGGGAAAAAAAGCATCCACACAGTGGGGCTACTCCAGGGATGAATGCAAGGCTTTCCTTACATTATCATCATCATGTGAATGTAATGAAGGCAGTGTTGAGAGACCTCATTAGGAGTGATATTTTTTCTTTTAGTGTTAGTGTGAGGAACTTGAAAACTACATTATAAAATGGAGATTCAACCCTTTCATACACTTTATGGGTTAAAGCAATCCAGTAAGTGGGAACAGCTGTGACTTTAATCACATAAGAAATAAACCCTTCTATTATGCCCTGCTGAATCCAGAGGCAGAATGCAATAACTAAGCACCGAAAGGCAGGAGGCAATCAGTGGGATATTTATTTCCTTTTGTTGTTACATGATATGCTGATTCCTGTTAATGTTGGTTTTTTAAAAATTTATTATTGACTTAGTCATAGAAAAATTCTAACGAGTATTTTAAGGCATACAAAGGTTAATGTCTTATTCTTCAACTGATTTTGAAATCTGTTTTGCTTTTTAACACTTTACACATTAATTTAATAATTTTCCATATCCAAATTTGTATTTTGTCAGTTACGACACAGAAACTTCAATATGTTCCACAGATTTCTTAATTTCCATAAACTTTTCCTTCTAAAATTATCCAAACGGAGGTGAAATATTTACCTGTAGAAAGTCCAAGTACAGTAGTATTTTATTTTTTACAGATATGAAAGACTTTCTACATTTACGGATTATTTTTACCTAAGCGTAAATTCTAATTTAAGTCCCATAGCTTTAAGTGATGAAATTACTCTGTGTAGTGGGGAAAAAAACCAAATCATGGCATAATGGAAGCTGAGTTTGTGGGGATGATAGAAAAAGAAAGAAGGAAGTAATATGTTCTAGGAGGAAACTATACTTCATAATTAACCGCAACATTTTGCAACTCGTATTGCATTTGTTTTCTAGTGCAGATCTCTAAAATGCTTTTCCCCTGTAATTGCATATATGTCAAGCCTTAAAAATGAAGAAAGAAAGGAATAGATACACAGTCAGGGGCATTAATCCCAACTAGCTTTAGATTGTTGTACCTGAGCTAGTTGTCTCAGGGTTTTGATACGGATAGGTTTGTCTTCAATGCAGAACTAATGTTAAAATTAGGTACCTCAAGTCTGATCTTATTCTAAAGCATTTGAAGACGCCTTAATTAGGTGATGCAAATTGAATTATAAAGTAGTTATTTCTCTCCATTTATGGAAATTGAGCTCATGATATCTAACTTGGGTAAATCCCACCCTCAGTGATTTTTTATCAGCATCAGAAAGAAGGTCTCTGGCAATGCTAGGAAGAGATTTTTCTAATGTAGTACTTTATGTTCTGGTGCAAAATTTAAAGCAGACATTGTACTAAAGAGTGAGATTAGAATGATGAGGAATCACAAAAATGTAGAAAATATATATGGCTTTGAAATACAAGTAAATATAATCTCAGAGCTTTTAGATGAAAAAGCCCATTCTGTTACCCAACAGAATTTAAAATTTAAAGTAAGATTATGAAAAAAATTATCTCATGAAGTCCCTTCTGTCTGAGAGAGACCATTACGTGTTTTTGAGTTTTACACCTTGCAGATTAATTGACAATGCCTATTTCAAATACATGAATTAACAATAAAAGTTTGAAGTGATTTAACTACATAGGGATAACAATGGCTAGAAATAATAAAAAGCTCACAGAATTACAGAATCACAGAATACGTTTAGTTGGAAGGGAACCGTAAGGATCATTGACTCCAAGAGTCACACCATGTGCCTAAGAGTATCATCCAAAAGCTTCTTGAACTATGTCAGGCTTGATGCTGTGACCACTTCCCTGGGGATCCTTTTTCAGCACCTAACCACCCTTTTGGTGAAGAACTTTTATCTATTATCCAACCTAAACCTCCCCTGACACAACTTCAGGGAAGTTCCCTCCAGTCCTGTTATTGATCACCACAGAGAAGAGATCAGTGCCTGCCCTTCCCGTTCCCTTCATGAGGAAGTTGTAGACTGCAATGAGTCTCAGTCTCCTCATCTCCTCATCTCCATCAGCTAAAAAATGTTCATGACATTTTCTGAAGCTTGACAGACTTTTGTCAAACTGGAAAAGGTTTCTGATCTATGATGCGTCTGCAAGACAAAGTCTGTTGCCTGAAGAAGTAAATCAACAGAGTTTAGGTTGTGAAAGTTCTGGAAGGACTGTTTCTGACAAGTGTGGCTGAATAATAGATACTTAAAGGAACAGAAGATACTGATGTCCAGCAAAAGGAGGAAAGGCTATGGTAGATCACAAAATGTGAATGTACATGGTTGGGTGAGATTCCTGAATGTGGTTTCAAGCAGTTGCAGTATGTTGTGGAAACTGGACAGGCTAAAGGCCTGGGGAAAGAACTAGACCTTAGCAGCAGGCTTTGGGCTAAGCTGAGCACAAAGTAACTAATTACAGGAATGGAGCTGCTAACCCGAAAGCCTGCCAGGTCTCCAGGTAACAGCAAGCAGCCAGTCAGATGCTGAGGTCACAGGTTTTACCTTAGAAGGAAGTTTTACCTTATAAGGCATGTTTTCATGTTTGTGTAAAGGTTATAAAAGGGCTGCATCCCTTCATTTAATTGTCTCAGTTTCTGTCCTGGCTGAGGCCATGTCTCAGTTCCCCCTACCCTGCTGAGCCCATAACCCCATGCTATGCCACAGTTTGTATGCCTGCTACTGAGCAAGAATTTCTTCCTGTGTGCTGATGAGCAACAGATACTTTTAGGGAATATTTTACCTGACTTGCTTTAGAATAAAATTAATTGTTCCTTGCAGTATCATTAACTGTAAAGAGGGTCTGGTGTGAGTAATTTGAGGTTGGAAGCCTTTGTTATGCATGTTTCATTTTGGCAACATTTTGGTCCAAGCCATCAGTTTTCTCATTTACTGAAGTATGAAGAAAGAATTTCCATCACCATAATAAGACAAAGAAGGCATATTTCAAGTAGACTCTATCCATCAATATTTAGCAAGCCTTGTACTTCAAATGACATGAAATCCTCAGATGTCCTTCAAAAATCTTTACAGAGAGAGTACATAAACTTCATATACCAGGATGGCTGATGTCCAGGTAGCTTTCTAGATAGCTACTGTTTTCAAAGGCTTGAGATGTACAGACTTCATTTTCCTTCAGATCTCATTCTTGCTTTCACTGAGTTTTACCTTTTCAAGTAAAATAAATAGTTGTCCTTCTTCCAATTCCTTGGATATTTGGCCTACTTGAAGAATTGTATCTCCTTACACTACCTTTGTCTTTCCCTGTCCTTCTGGATTTGTGCTTACAGATGAATTACTTGCTTCAGTATTTAATGAAATTGTGAACTATATCAATCAAAGTGTATAGTTCCCTTGTGTCCTTACTTAGAGCTTTAGGTCATTCATGTACAGTAGCTATTTAATTGTCAATTTCCCCTTCATTGTAGCCCATCTCCATAGTATTTTCAATTTTTACAGAGAGGAGAGAGTTAGACAGTAAGTCTAACACCAAGAAATGGTGTAAAGTGTTCTAAACTCTTGTAAGAAATATTTTCAATAGGACTTCTTACGTTTAATAATTTTGCGGTTGTTCAAGAAATACTTTATTAAGTATGTGAAAAGAACATTAAGGATTTCTAGAGTGAAATTCAGACTGGGTGGAGAATGAATTAAGAAAAGATCTGAGGAGAAAGGTTTTGGGAGCTGGTGGTATGACACAGCAATACTTGCTGGCAGCCCGGAAAACCAGCTGTATGCTGGAGTGCATCAAAAGAAGTGCAGCCAGCAGGCCAAGGGACATGATTCTCCTTTACTCAGCTCTCGTAAGACCCCACCTGCAATAGTGTGTGCAGCTCTGGAGATGTCACCTCAAGAAAGACATGGACCTGTTGGATCAGGTGAAGAGGAGAGTGATAAAGATGAGCAGGGGGCTGGAACACTTCTGTGAAAGACAGACCAAGAGAGCTGGGACTGTTCAGCCTGGAAAGGAGAAGACTGCATGAGGACAGTGTAAAAACATTCCAGTACCTCAGGGGGCCTATAAGAGAGCTGGAGAGAGACTTTTTACAAGGGTATAGTTTTACATACAGCAATAGAACTATGGGTAATGTTTTTAAACTAAAAGAGGTTAGATTTGGATTAGCTATTAGGCAAAATTTTTTACTGTGCCAATGTTGAGACACTGGAACAGGTTGTCCAGAGAAGCTGATGATGTCCTCTACTTGCAAGTGTTCAGGGCCAGATTGGATGTGGCTCTGAGCAACCTGGTAGAGTGAAAGGTGTCCCTGACCATGGTAGGGGGATTGGAAATAGTCAATCCTAACGGTCCCTTCCAAATCAAATAATTTAAGAGTCTATGAAAAATTGTTCTACAATTTATTAGTTGATAATTTTGTGGGGTTTTTTCTTTCTGTGTCAAATGACATTACTTTTTTCGCTGCATGCTAAATATCTACAGTATATTTGCAGCTCACTAAAGAAATTTCTCTGATTACTTGGAAGGACTACAAAAAGAGTTTTGTGGGTAAACAACACAGAGGTTCTGTAAATATCAGTTTTACCCTCTAATTTCTTTTCTCTGACAGAAAATTTGAATGGAAGACAGTTATCCATTTCTGTTTTGTCATTTGATATAAGCATACATTTGCAGTATCAGTTTACGTCTCAGTCTGGGCATGAGCATAATAAGAAATGGTGCCCCCCTTTCCACAGTGTCATGTCTTTCCTCCAGCTTCTTAGAACTGGGTAGAGTCATGACAAAGAATGCTGCAGCACCAGGGATATATGAGTTCTAAATGATACATCAGGGAGCAAGAGACAGCAATCCAGTGCAGGTGGAATGTCCTCCTCCTCTTCAAGTTTCTTCAGTAAATTTGAAACAACACAAGATCTTTGATTAAACACTACAGTTCTGAAGTAAATTGAGCTAGACACGCACACAAAAAAGATGAAGATGATGATTTTCTCTTTACTGAAAACGATATTTAAAATGGAAAAACCTCTGACCTTTCTATTCTTCAGTCACCAAAGACCCCATGTTATAGCATCACAGGAGCCTCATGATGAAACAGCTGTCTTCCAAAAGATGTGACTGATCTTAGCATCTTAAAGTGAGCATGTCTCCACTGACTCCAAGAGAAATACACAGGTTTACTAAATATGAGATTTTCCAGATGTTAACCATTTCACCCAGAAAAGAGGGAGAATGTACGTTTCCTAGGAAAGGATGAAAACTCAAGGATACTATGGTACACGACAGCTGCTCAGAATGTTATTTTCACTATGAATATCTCTGCAGTTCAGTCAAAACTACTATTAGTTTTCCATAGAGTTTTATTCTTCAAGTCTTTGTTTGAAAAACATGAAGCAAACTGTTAATGGCACCACTGTGACAGGATCTTAAAGCTCTTGGCCAGACTCCATATTCGACTGACAAAAATATCTCTGCTCCCTTCCTTCTGTGTAGACTGTTGTGAATTAGGAAGGATCAGATTAGAGTTTGCTGTATATTGACAATCAACCATATTTTTTTCCTGATACAAAAACAAAGTATCAAGTTCAAGAGTATACTTTACATGTGGAGACTGATGCTGCTAAGGAATTACGAAGTCTGTAAACATTTCCAAGCCATCTTCCTTGATGGAGGAAGGGAAATAGCTATGAAAAGGACATTATTCTCAATTGTTGCATATAGAAATAGTGGAATACTTTAGATGTAAATAATATTGCCAAAGTCAGGTATCTGCAACATAGATATCTAGAGCTAGACTAGACCATTTAAGAATACCTTCAAGATTAATGGAGAGAAATAGATGTACATAGAGGGCAGTTCATATATTCTAATTTAGAACACTACTCCGGCTGAATACTACTCCTTCTCCACAAATGCCTTATTTTTCTCCAGTAATTATAAAAGGAAATAATACCTAGAAATATGTCCTAAGATATGTTCCTACAACCTAGCTCTGTTCCATCACTAGCTTTAATTAGTCATGAATACAAATAAATATGCAGATTAAATTAATTTTAACAAGACTGTATACAGAAGACAAAGACTTCACATCTAGTGTAAGCAACACTAATAAGAAAAAAGAGAATGATTTGCTCTTGAATTATGGTCTCCTTTACTGTGCATCAAAGAACTTCTCGTGACATGAACTATATTGTTTGAAATTAACTCCAGAGGTACAGATAATAAAATTTGTTTGGCAATTTCTGTCTGTTTTGGAGTGTGTATTTTTAAAGGATAGCATGCTCCCAATCTTGAGTTACAGATTTTTTTTCAGGATAAAGAATTCCATAGTCCTTAAATAAGGTTCCACTTTACTGACACTAAGTAATAGGTGAAAAAAATTACAAGCCGTCATTAAAACTCATCAATTAGAAGCCAATTCCATGCATTTCATTTTAGGTAGCATTTGAAGAAGAAGTAACTATTGCTAATTAAGGCATGCACAAAAAAAATCACATACTACAGCTTGCAGTGACTGTCCAGTTTATATTTCAGTCTTTTAACGATAGACAGTAGTATTTTTCAGAATAATTAAACCACGACATCAGAGCCACTCTTTAGCCAGCACAAATTTTATTATCTCTGTGGCAGTCTAGGAAGCTAGCTGAAGGTCTAGACTAATCCTATTAATATTCATAATTTACATCCTTCCTTTCTCTTATAACATTATTTATAATCTTTTTTAAATTCCTGGTTCTCCTGACACTGTTAAGATAGCCAGTAAGTAATCTCTCTGTAGTTTACCGAGCAAATGCTTCTCAGTTTCAGCTGATGGATTTCTTTAATTTCCTCATGACTGGATCAGAATTTTTACATACATGTCATTTCATTTCAGAAAGGCACTGCTATTTTTTCCCATTTTTATTTTGGCACTTGACATAATGTCAGACATCTACAATAAATATAAAATTTGGCTTATCTATTATCAACATTTTTTTCTGAAGAACCTATTCCAAGTTTCATTCCAATATAATCCTGCCACAGAAATAATTTCTTAGTTACTGTTCAGATGCTGGGTATGTAAAGAAATGTTTTTTCTTTGATTTTACAATTTATGTAGAGCAAAGCTGCAAAATTCCTGTGGAGAGGAACTGATAAGCTTGCCTCTGAAGAATAGGATGCATCTGTCAGTATCTCTCTGTCTGTTGGCTGGTTTAACTGTGTTTGCTTAACTGTCTATGTTTAAGACATCTTTCTGGATGAATTCCCCTAAACATCTTGTCCTTTCCCATGGCTAGTTTTGACTCATCCTAGACAGTATCATCTGAATGGACTTTAGTAAAAGAAGAAGATGCCATCCAAAGTGAGTAATACTCTCAAAAGTCATCCCTGAACATTCAGTTTGAACACAATTCCAAATCCTTTATATATATATACAGAACATCTCTAGTGAACTACTGCTTTATTTAGGTACAGTGTCAGAATCCATATCATTTGAGTCACTTCAATTTTAGTTGGATGGTGATTCTGGCATTGCATGAAAAAACTTCTACCTTTGCCTGGAAAATTAAGATCCTGAACACCTGATGTTTTGGAGAAATGTCAGGATTCATTCTTTTGTAAAAATAGTCTTGTAGTTGGAATTAAAGAAAATATTTATTAAGCTCCAGACGTATGACACAGATTAGAAAACTACTACTATGGAACCAAATGGTAGGTTAATATTATAACGTGATAGATTAATCAATGTATACCACATAGCTCAGTTGAAACCGCTGTTCCAAATTGCCAATTTCATCTTCATCCAGCAGAGAAAATGCCAACCTTTCTCTCTGCAGTAAAATCTTCTTGTTATAACAATGAAGCAACTCCAGAGTTACTGTTATTGTGAAACATCTGGTAACTACAAGATGGAGCTCCTCTGAGATAATCACATCCCTGCAAAATTAGAAGAACTTACTGAACTTTGTTGTATTTCATGTTTTGTAATACCCCTGAGTGTGGTTGGCTCATAATTCCATAATCACTTTACCCCTGCACCAGAAATGAAACCACAGATGCTACACTTTACTATAATGGCCAACACTTAACATAAATAAATGATCAGAATAACAGCATTGTTCATATATAAAATATGTGCACCGTAATAAATACCATGGGATTGAAAGTTGCTGGAAACACACTAAAATAGGTGCAGAAGGCCTCATTATGGACATCATTAAATATAGATCAGGAAATAGAAAAGTAATTGTGAAATTTGAATTGTCCCTTTTTTTCTTTCTTTTTTTTTTTTTCCTATTAGAACATTTTCTTCCTAAAACAGTAACGTGGTCTAGAACAAGTTTGGAAGAGTCTTTTTCTCCAGCAACTTAGAAAAGAAAAAGGATAGTAAAAACCAATATATTTTGGTAACACAGCTAAAAGAAACATGAGTCTCTAGGCAAGTAAAGCATAGATCAACTAAATAAAATACAATAAAAAGAAAAAGAGGGAACTGGAATTTTTTACCTTTAACTTTTCTTGGATGTTTTTCCATTTTCTTCTAAACTATCTGAAAATGAAAAGAGAAATTTTTTGACAAAACCTCATCAGAATGAAGCAATGCCTGAAATACTCACAATAGCCATCGTTGATCTGTGAATATCATTTACCTTCTCATCCGATCTAAATAACTGCTAGAAAAATTATTGCGTTATAGAATATAAGGGATAGTACTGATATTACAAACATATATAACTAATTTATTAGAAAAATGTAATTTTAGATACATTTAGATACATTTACTTTGCACAAGCAATAAGGAAGTTGGAATAATTTCTTTTGTTAAAAAAGAATGACCACAGATGAAGAATAACTGACACTTTTGGATATTATTGTACAGGAATGACTGGCAATCCTAAGGTTGAGCAGAGGTATTCTTGGCAGGTAATGTTAAATATTTTAAGCGCAGTTTCCCTTGGGATACCTCTGCACCATCACTTACCGCTTCTAATGCATATTTCAGGAAATACTGAATATATCAAAAAGACTTACATTTTAGTCTTACAGAAAACATCATACTGAATTATATGAGAACAGAATCAAATACTGTTTAAGCAATGTTGACAAAAATGGCACATTCTCATGTTAAAAAACAGCTAACAGGTCTCTTGTGCTTTTCTCATTGCCTATACTGCTTTTCTGGGACCTGCAACTTGTAAAGACACTTCCACTTCTCCTAATGTTATAATTTTGATTTTACATCATTTAACAATCACTTCTTATTCACTAACAAGGTGAGAACCTATGGTGACTCAGACCACCTAGTACAATGACAGTCATTATCTGTTGCACAGCTGGTCAAACATTAGCAGTGGTGATTTATTTGTATTAGAGAAAAAACACAAACAACAAATGGTTGATTGGTTGGTAAGGATTTTTAAATCCTTGCTATACATTTTTGTGTTACTGTTCTAGACTTCAAATTGTATGGCAGAACATAGTTTACACAGGTCTAAGTACTAAATTCCCTGGTTACAGTGCACTGAGTCAGCAATATCCCTGGGGATATTGGGGCCCATCTCTGCTATAATTTTACCCAGCATTTCTTAGGTAAAGTCTCTCTAAGTTATCTTCTTACACTAAACAAATGCAGCAATTGTGCATGTGCCAGCAAGAAGCCTGGCACCACAGCATACACAGAGGGGAAATACACTTAGGGAACAAAATAAAATAACTGTGCTAGCACTCCTCAGAGCAGGGAATTTTGCCACCAGCTAAAAAGCTTTAGAGACGCAATTGCAATGTGTGATTTAAACCTCCAGGGAACCAACCAACTCATCAACCAAAACAAAGAAAAAGAAAAACCAAAAAACAAACAAACAAAATCACAACAAACAATAAAAAGAAAAAGATAAAACCGCACACTAACCCCCAAACCAAAACAAATTAAAACAACCAACAAACCAACCCTCTCCCCCCCAAAAAAAGCAAAACAAAACAAAAACCAGAAGTAACACCTCCCTGTCCCGCAACTTTCTATGTTGGTTTGGTAGGACATTTCTAAGGCCCATTGCATTTGTAGTGCACCGTAGTAGCAGTACATAATAAAATGAGATATATTATTTCTACCTACCTTTCATTCTAAGACCTTGTAAGCAAGCATTTATTTGTACTGATGTGAAGAGAGGGCTACCATTAGCATGAATTTTAGAAGGTCAAAACTTCCCCTATGTCTGTAAAGCCTGTTACTGAACAGTACTGAATCTAACAGAAGATACCACCTTAAAGTAAGAACTTTATACTTCTTTTAGAAATATACATTTTTTTTGCTTTTTTGTCTGTCTCGCACAGTGTGAGAATGATGTATATATGGCAGCAGTGGAGATTCATCTGGTGAGCTTAATGGGCAATATGTTACTTTTTGCAATAGTACTTCTATGTCATATGGCACACTCAAGTCCTGCAGCCTCTTCAGGTGGGAGTTTTTGATGGTTCCATGTATCAGAAGTTTCAGGAACTCTTGAGTGTTTGTTGATCTGGAGTAAATACAACCAATGACACAGTTCTATTTTTTTATTATGGTACTAAGATATTAATGAGATATAACCTTACTCTGCACAAGTCTGGGGTAAGCATCTTCAGAAAATGCAACAGACAAGCAAACATATTTCAGGTGGGCAAGCACATGGCAGCATGGTGAGCACAGACAAAAAAGCAGTGTCGTCTGATTCTACTGAGTTTCCATCTCTTGGTAGGACTAACGCAGCCACAGAAAGTGAGCTCCTGTTCGAGTATACAATCACCCCAGTTTTCAGCTGTGCAATGTGTGAAGAGATATTCCCAGAGGGGGAAAGTCACCACAAAGCAAGCCTGCGGGTAGTGTGACTGGGTTCATGAACTGCTCTCCTTGGTGGATGAGGGGCAGGATGAGGAGTATTTGAAAGTCTGAGAGGGAGATTGGAGCAATACCCTGCCATCTATGATGCAGAGAAGTCTTACCCTCTAATCAACACTATAAGATACCCTTACAAATAGGTACAAGGCCCTGGGTACAATACGTGAACAGAATAATGAGGAACCTGAGCACACAGTCTTGCAAAGATCAGAGAGACCAACTCCTCAAACCAAAACCTACAATAAGACCAGTAAACAATGACAAGTTATGGTCACTGGTGATTCCAATGTGTGAAATGGATGCATCCATTTACAGATTGGACCCTTTGTGCATCAAACACAGCACAACCATCCAGTCAAAAGAGGTGGTTATCCCACTGTATTCTGTGTTAGTGCTGTCTCAGCTGGGTAATATGTGCAATTCTTGGCCCCACAGCTTAAGAAGTTTGTGAAGGTCCTTGAATGCATCGAAAGGAGGAAAACAAAGCTGGTGAATGGGCTGGAAGGCATGTCCTATAAGGAGTGACTATGAACTTTGGGGTTTTCTAGTTTGAAGAAAAGAGCTGAGGGGTGACTGCATTACTTTCTACAGCTTCCTGAGGAGGGAAAGTGGAGTGGGAAATGCTGAGCTCTTTTCCCTGTGATCCAGTGACAGGATGCATGGGCATGGATGAAAGTTGCATCAGGGAGTGTTCAGGCAGGACATAAGGAAGCATTTCTTTACTAAGAGAGAACAGGCTTGCTAGACAGGTTGTTGGTGCCCCAAACCTGTCTGTTTAAGAGGCATTTGGAGAATGCCCCTAACAGTATGCTTTAACTTTTGGTCAGCCCTGAATTGGTCAGGCAGGTGGACTAGATGATCAGTGTAGCTCCGTTCCAACTGAAATTATTCTATTCTATTCTATTCTATTCTATTCTATTCTATTCTATTCTATTCTATTCTATTCTATT
>JAWMRA010000001.1:61508850-61549188 GCA_035584735.1 Pseudotriccus pelzelni | reverse complement strand
TCTATTCTATTCTATTCTATTCTATTCTATTCTATTCTATTCTATTCTATTCTATTCTATTCTATTCTATTCTATTCGTTTCTGAGGTAAGTTTAGGCTCCTCAGAATTACAGGAAATGGTGAATTTTCATTTTTATTCTACTTTAATTTTATTTCTACTTTAATTTTCTTTGGAAATATCTAAACATCTGAAGAGAATTTATACTTTTGTACCTCAGTTTCCTATAAGAAAATGAGAATGTTTTTATTTTTCAATATTGAAATGTATGATAAACATACACAACTATCATAAAGCACACAATAGAGTACCTGCTACATGAATCTCTTTTGCTACCTGTTACTATCCCTCTTGAAGTCAGGACAACATTATGTAACACTGGTTTGTGGTTTTGTTGTTGTTGTTGGTACGGATATATTAATTTTTCGTTTTATCTTCATTTTTCCTGATACTCCTTCCTAGCATAGCTATATATTTATATATTATGGATAGTATGATTTACAGTGGCTTTAAGATTAAATGTAGCTGAGAGAAAATAATTATTTAGTATATTTTTCCTTTTTTCTTTTTTAACTTCATGACTAAAGCCAACCAAACAAAGAAGTAAAAAAGAAAAAAAAAGACTCCAACCGCAGAAACTTGCAAGATTCAAGTCTGCTAGGTACATTTTATAACACAGCAGCCACATTATCACGTTTCTGATTTTTCAATATTTTGTAGGGTTTTTTTTAAATTACATAGATTTACCTATTTTAGTATGGTTTATTAAAGACTTTATTAAATAATAAAATAGCCATATAAATGAAACAGGTGTTTTCATATTTTCAGTGTATTCTACCTTATCCCATCAGTTAGCTTTTTAAATATGAGCATTTTGTAATTACAGCACAAGTTGTTTTTTGCAGTGAATAATATCTCTCATATTAAACATACCACAATTACATTTAAGAATTTCAGTACACTTTCTTTAACTTTGACAGTAATTCTTGTGTAGTCCTGGGCAAACTAGTTGAAATTCCTATTTCAGTTACCTTAACGACTGCAGGGATGATTCAAGAACAATGAATACAGGCATGTAAATGCTAATAATACCCAAAGGTCTTTTAGTTATTGTACATGAATAGCTTTAATTTTACATGTTGACTTCATGATGGCATTAGTATTCAGACTCATGGAACATCAGTTTTCAGAGAATGTTTACTTTAAAGGCAAATTCCAACAACACAGACTTTTACAGGAAAGACTGGGAACTTCTGCTTCCCAGGTTAGACATCAGCCTGTCCAGCCTGGTGCTCACTGCTTGCTCTGTTGATTCTCTCAGACAAGAAGTCAGAGGGAGTAAGAGCTTTGGCTTGGTTACTTTAAGTGTGATGTATTAGATTTGTTGCTGATCAGTGGTCTTTTACATATGGACAGACAGTGTCCAGGACTTCCTAATATCTTAAAATGATCAAGTTCTCCATCTGGAAGTTGATGGTGAAAAAACTCCAAGATTTTTTTGTAAGTAATGACCCATTATTTACATCTGCAGGAAAGCACTTAAGAAGGTTACACTGAAACACAAATATGAAGGCCCACAAGATCAGTACAAACATCTTCTGAAGTGAAGAATGAAATTACTGAATTACTCAGTGTTAATTCATTTTTCTTTAAAATCCTTATGAACAGAGAGAATATGGATTTCACGTGAACATAGATAAAAGCACCACAAATAAATTTTATGTATCTATATGGAAAATTTTATGAGATCTTTTGGTCATTTCAGTATTTTTCTATCAGAGTAACCAAGTCTCATTATATTTAATGAGTCTTACTTTTATGCAATACTTTAAAAAGATAATTGTATCCGCAACTGTTATACACATTAATTAAGAGACGCACTAACATGATATAGCACTAATTCAATTTGTTCACAAGTGCAAAGCTTAGACTCACATTCTGCTTTTTCCTAGAAATAACAGTGCTGTCTTCTTTTTCTTTTAACATTGCCTACAGGGAAACCCTTGCTATTGAGCAACCCTAAAATTACCACCAATACTTTCAATGGACAGCTACTTCTCCAATGATGATAAAAGGCTTAAAATATCTACCTTTTTCAGAAATGAAGAAAACAGTAACATATTTTGCACTATTTCCCACAATATATATACATTTTCAGCCTTTATTTTAGTCAGTCAATGATGTACAAGAGTAACTCTATGACTAGTATATCCATATACATAGAATTAAAAATAAACTTGGCTTTGTAGACTACAAAACTGAATATCTTTACCAGTACTTGATTCTTGTACAAAACCAGAACTCAACATTTTATAAAACAGCTAAACCTTGATTTTCTGAGTAAATCTGAGTGTGACATAAGATGATACACAGGTACCCCCAAAATTCCAGGCAGTGGAAGGACCTCAGGAGAATTTATTCCAAAATTGAGAACACTAGACTTATGGAAGAAAAACTTTACTGCATTTTGAACACCAGGCCTGAGAAAGACACGCCTCCTGTTCTCTTCAGGGCTTTTCTCTTCCCTGTCCTCCTACGTTTTTGACCTCTTTCCTGGCTGAAAGAAGTATGTCATACAAAAATTGCTACAAGCCAGTATCCCAGTGTAAAAGATGAGGAGAGCTACACAGCCATTGACTATCTGTGCTGTTTTGGTTTTAGGACTACTGTGCCAGTATGCGTACTGTGCAAAGAATCCACACATCTCTAGTTCTGATACAACCCCTTAGTGGTCAGATAACTCCCTTCTCAGGTATTTCCTGAAGCTTTTTAATTTTCAGTGGATGAGTGCAAAAAGTTGATTTACAGTTCGGGGGTTTTTTCTGCTTAGACACTTTTTTTTCTGCTACTTCTACCTTACTGTGTGAGAGGACTGCACATACTGTTACAGTGTATTCAAACCCATTGTAAATGTGGGAGCTGTGGTGATTAAAAAAAATGCATGGTACACTTATTCCTTTAGTGTTACTACCTACTGAAGGAAGAGGAAAAAGAAGTAGGCTAGAAGGGGGAACTTCTGAGATGTCAGTTTAAGATAAAGAAGCTGAAACCTCATTAGTTTGTCTGGTATCCTTCTCTTGCAAGATCTCAGTATCTTCTGTGTCTCTTACTTGGCATGTGAGTCCATTCTTCACAAAAGCAGAAGGTACAGGAAGGTCCTCGCAGAGCTGAATCATCATCAGTAACATTCTCATACATAGGCTACCTTAATTACATGTAAAAAGAAAGTGAGATTAGGGAAAGATAATTAACAAAATTAAGGAGAAAATATGAAATGGACTGTGACAGGAAATGTAGTTGAATGGATTCTGAGAACAGACATGCAAAAAATCAGATCAGAATTGGTGATATAGGAAAAAGGAAAGAAGTTGAAAAATAAAATAAAAAAAAAAATCCAGAAAAACCATCAAGTTCTTAAGTAGGAGCTGATTTGTGAAATACCTCAATTGTTTCTATGAATCAAGTGAGGTGGTTGAATTTTTAAAACGATTTGGCAACTGACTTCATGTTGTTACACCTATAAGATTAAGATCTCTGATAGGTTTTGTGTCATCCTTCTGAGTTCCTAGGGCACCTCAATTACATTTCAAACTGATTTGTGGGAGACATAGTTTAGTCTTAGATCTCAGCTAAATGCAATGAGAGTTTATGACCCCTGCTTATTTAAACCTGCAGACACCAAATCTACATTTCATAATCTGGAGGTGAATGCTGTCTAAATGTATAAATTTAAATATGATTAACTACAGTCTATATTTCAGATTGTATGCCATAACCCTTTTCAGGCTATAAAAGGTTGTTGATACCCTGAAATTATGTAATGACATTTGCCAAACTGCTTTTCAGCACAATTTCTGAGGCAACTTTAATAACCACCTTGACAGCCTTTGATGAGTTGTTTTTTTAATAGATTTCATTACAGTATTCTTCTTTACCTCATTTTCCATAAGAAGAAACTAGGGGCCTAGTTAATTGCCTGTAGCCAAATGATAAACATCATAATAAAGGCATATCTGCGAAGATTGTAATGGTTTATTATAAGCACAACAACGTGAATTACATGCATTCTATTAAGTCCCCTATTATTTACATAATATGTTTAAAGCCTTGCCTTATTGGTAAGTAATATAAAGTTTAAGAAAACTCTTATTCTGCACATATGCACACTGTTTTCAGCCATTTTAGCCACTGAACTAATACAACACTGCACTGATAAGTTATGCAAGGAAAAGTGAGGTGAGGTTGAAAGAGAGGTAGGCAGGGCAATTACATCATGGACTGACCTCCAGCACCCAAACAAGAAGAGCAGGGCAGGGCTAGTGCTGATAACCAGGGTCAGCTGAGAATCCCATCATTTGGCAATGCGATGGTGATGAAGCAGCTCAGGCCCAATAGTCTGCTAGGGGTGGCAAAGCATATCTAGACGACAGGAGTCATTTCGGGGGCCTGAGCTCAAAGAGTCGTTGAGGAAAGCCTTAGGTGTGATTTCTCAAGGCTCTTTTCCCAGCAGTGTGCTTCAGATGCACCATATCAGAGATGACTTTGAAACAGGTAAGTAAAGTCCTGGTGCGGGGAAGCCCTTGCAGAACGAGGTTACAGATAAAAATTGTTACAGCCTGGGCAGGGCAATCGCAGCCTGTTGGTGCGTTCAGGATTCTGACATCATTACCATATACACTTTCGTAGTTGAGTGGAGGACTCTGATTGAGGTCTGATTAAAGAGATGTAGTGCCCCTCCTCTGAGGATTATCTGAGAGAGTTGCTGTTGTTCAGCCTAGAAAAGAGAAGGCTCCAGGTAAAACTAGCCACATTGTGGCCTTTCAGTACTTAAAGAGGGCCTATAAGAAAGATAGAGACAAACTGTTTAGCAGGGCCTGTTGTGATGGGACAAGGGGTAATGGCTTTAAAGTAAAAATGGGTCTATTTTGATTAGATATAAGGAAGAATTGTTTTGTAATTGAGGTAGTAAAATACTGAAACAGTGAACCAGAGAGGTGGTCTATGCTCCACACCTGGAAATAATCAAGGTAATGATGGACCCAGCTCTGATGAAACTGATCTCACTGAAGATGTCTCTCCTCATTGTTAAAGATGTTTTCCAACCCTAACCATTCTATCATATATTTAAATATATACATTTTTATGTCTGACCCTGGAGAGCAGGGTAAAGGAAGGTTCGAAGAAAGATTTTCCCTTGGTCAAGGAGGATTGAGTTAGAGAACCCCTAGGCAAACATCCACAAGGGCCCTCACAGGATGTGTCCATCAGTGCTGACTATGGTGGGTACCATAGTGAGGCTACTCATGATCATCTTTGAAAGGTCGTGGCAGTCAAGAATGGTGTCCAAGAACTGGAAGAAAGCTAATGTCATCCCAGTCTTCAAAACCGACAAGAAGGAGGACTTGAGGAACTCCCGGCCAGTACTACTGCAATCCCTGGAAAGATGATGAAGCACCTCATTATGGAGGACATCTCTATCCACACGGAGATCAAGAAGGTGATCAAGATTATTCAGCATGGACTCACTAAAGATAAGTCATACTTGTTCAACCTGATTGCCTTCTACAATGAAACAACTACCTGCATGGAGGAGGGGAGAGCAATGGATATTTCTACCCCAGCTTAAGCAAGATCTCTGAGACTGTCTCTCACAACATCCTCATAGGCCAACTCAGGAAGTGTGAACCGAATGAGTGGACAGTAATGTGGATTGAGAACGGTCTGAATGGCAGATCTCAGAGGGTTGTAATCTGTGTCACAGAGCCTAGTTGGTGGCCTGTCACTGGTGGTGTCCCTCACGCTTCAATACTGGTTTAGTAAAGATTAACTTATCCATCAATGACTTGGGTGAAAGGGCAGACCTCCACAGCAAGTTAACTGATGACACAAAGCTGGAAGGAGTGGCTGATACCACAGAGTGCTGCAGCCCTTCAGAAGACCTTGGCAGGCTGGAGAGAAGGGCAGAAAAGAACTGTCTGAAGTTCAACAAAGGCAAATGCAGAGTCCTGCACCTGAGGAAGAATAACCCCAGGCACCAGTACAGGCTGGGTCCTGACCGGCTTGAAAACAGGTCTGTGGAGAAGGACCTGAGGGTTCTGATCGACAACAAGCTGTCCATGAACCAGCAGCATGCCCTGCTGGCCAAGAAGGCCATCTATTTTTGTTTCTCTCCTCTCTCAGTTTCTTCCTGCTTTTTTATTGTCATTTGTTTCCTTCATCCATCCCACATGTTCCTCCATTTTCAGGGCATTCTTCATTCTCCTCCAGTATTTAAAACAGGCTTTTTATGTGATGACCACTTAGTCTTCTTCGCTTGTTTCAAATGTATTATTCAAATGTCACTTGAGATAGTACCCTATGTACAGAAAACTATGCAAGATTATTATATTTTCCACAGAATAAGCAGATTAATATCTTTACGTGGTTTTTTTCCTTATGAGGAGAGATCTGCCTTACTCTGGAATTGAATATTCTTCTGGGTTTTAGGACAGAAGTATCCCTGAAATTTGGAACTCTTTGTCTTCAAAGTACTGATAAACTTGTTGTGGAGGAGACATTACTATAATTATTGTGAAGTACGTAACCCATATAATTGCAATAATAACCATAATAATTTAATGAATATTTAGCTTTTACTGTGTGTATGTAATGAATAATAGATTATGTCGAAATAAACTTTCAGTATAGCACATACCTAGATATACATATAAGATACGTATACAAGGCTTAGCCTTGTAATGGTATAAACCATGATTAAACTTCTGTTGAACACAGATAAACATAAGTATTTATGTTTAATTTATATCCTTAATTTCTGAGAATGGCATCTCAATATTTTCACATCAGTTCCCGCTTATTACCATGTCAGTTCCAGAAAAACTGTGTCAAAAAATATAATACTCCAGACATTCTAGTAAAAACTGCAAAATTGAAGTTATTCCTTCAGGATAATCAGACATATTCCTAGATCAATTTTATCTAAAGATGCCACTAAAATGTTAATCTGACTTCTTTCCTATGAATCTTAAGCCTCTATGATTAAGTTTTTCCTTGTATAAATGATCCTAGATATTTAAAGGATATGGAAGATTATAGAAGATCTCTATACTGAAAATCAGTACAAGGGATGTCGCATGGGATCTCTCTATTATAAAGTGCGCAACTTCCCTCCTTCACAATGTCAATGTTCTTGTACTTTTTAGAAGTATCTATGTTTTTCCAGGACTGTGGTCCTGCCTTAACTGAAGGGAATTTTTTTTCACCTCTATTCTAATATGGATGTAAATCAACTGAAATCGTGTTCCTTTCTGGAAACATTTACATTCGGGGTTACAAAGTACCCTACCCTGGAACATCAGGCTGTGGCAGTAACACAGTCATTTAACACATTCACAAATAAAAGGAGAGAAAATTCAGTTGAGTGTTGAATTGCTGGTAGGCAGGTTGCTTTGTTTTGTTTTATTTTTTCTTTAGTAAAACCTACTAACAAAGCTACATTACAATAAAGTAGTTAATTAATCATGACATATAGCTGCTTGTTTTTAACAAAAATAAATCAACCCCTCAGCAGTAGAACATAGGTACCAATCAATTATCATACCATAAAATGATAATATTACCGTGGTATTCATTGTTTTGTGCTCACATGCACGTGTTATGTTCTTGTTTCTGCTTTAATATTACATAAGGCCAAAATATCCTCTGACTCAGAGAGAAACAATGTCAGGTCCCCACATATATCTTGTGTGGCTAAAATGCAAAACACTGAGATGGAATGTTCTGTGAGTAATGATTTATACAGAGATGGTTCTTTTGATATTGCAGGGTCCTTCAAACATCAGTGTCAGATAAGTTGAGCAGCATTCTCATTTCACCAAGGCACAGAGAAAGATTAATATTATAAAGAAGGTGACTAGTAACAATTTACTGTACATCATTCCTAGCACATTTCACAATTTTAACCTTGAGATATGACATTTGATGCACTGTCAGATGCCACAGTGAGAAAAAGTATTCCTCACAGTAAGCCTCAGGCAACTTATTGGTAATTGGTTTCACGAACATTTACAAAGTGATGAAACCATTTTTCCCATTTATACTTGAAATGTCTGTCTCAAAAAACATATTGACTTACTAGGCAGAATACAGTCATATCAAGTCTTCCATTTATTATTGGAAAAATCACCATCAAAAACCTAAACTCCTGTGCTCAAAGTCTTATTTACTGGCAAAGAAGCAGCATATATTGTATGTAACTGAAGACAATATTAATGAAATCTGAAGAATCTCATAATAATGAATTTAGATCTAATTGTGATAGAAAAAGAAAGCACAGCATTGTAGTTAAAATTATTAGATACACACAATATTATGTTCTCTTTTCCGTTTTGTTGCAGGGTCCTGAGGTTGGTGGCAGTGAGCTGTTGTGAAGTCATCAGCCCCTGGAGTGTTTGTCAAGACAAACATGATAGTTGTATTAATGTTTTCTTCTTTCTCACTTCAAGGTCCATTTGGGGTCTTTTAAAATGTTTACTAACACATTTTACACTTTTCTCACTCTCTATTGGTCTACATCTCAACATTATATATGAATTTATTATATATGGTGCCTTGGTCTTTGTTCTCCTTGTTACATTACCCCTATGACCAGTTTTGTTCACCTCCAAGTCTTCATTTCTATAACTAGCCATGGATGAGTTGTTTATGTCTCCACTGCCAACCATGTGCCAACCTTATGCCTTATCCTTGCACACATTTATGAGGATATCTCTCATTCTTCTTTATGCTGCTTCCTGTGTACTCACTTTTGAAGGCTTCTGCTGTTAGACCAAGCCTGTACTTCTCCACATTACACCGTTATGTTGGAATCATTAATAGGTCATTCTTCACGGAATAATTGCTTGTTATTGCTGTGTATATGAAACTATGGTTGTACCATAAAAATATTAAAATTATCTTTTATTTGTATAAGTATTTTTTTAGGGACTTACAATTTTTTTTTCTTTCTTAATATTACAGTGACAAAGACATTGAAGAGATATTCTCTGTTAATTTGTCAGTCCTTTGAATGATGCTCTTTGCTTTGACTATATTAGTCTTTTAGTATGTCTTTTCTGTTATTACTCTATCAACTTCTGTATACTTGATTACTTTTGACAGTTTAATATTATTTCCTCTTTATTCTATACAGAGAAACATAAAAATAACCTAGAAATAAATTTTGCTGCAAATAAATTCCCTTTAAGTGTCTGATCAACAGACTCCCTTGTTTACACTGAGATGCCTATGTACTCTTTTATCTGGTCTGGGTACCCTCATCATTGTCCCTTGGACTGCAATTCAATGGACTGTGATGGAGATTCACTAATCGCTCTTGTTAAGGCAGGTGAAGAAAATACTCCCAAACAGCCTTTCTTGCCTATCACTTTATTCTCAAAGATTTTCATTTCATTGTATTATTTGCTGTATTGAACAAGGAAGTATGGGCTTAAATAATATTTGATGTACTAAAGTTTAACTGAAATTGAAAAAACGGTACATTAATAATCCAAGTTTAAATTTGTTGCAAACTAGGAGCAGAAACTATTTGGTTCATGTTTTCTTGATAAAGAGGAAGCTGTGTCATAGATCTGATGGATATATTAATTTTATCAGCCTTATAAACTTAATTCACTGGATATGTCGTATCTCTTGTTCTTCATCTGCAAAAATAACCATGATTTCCACTAACATGTGAAGTTGAATACATGGTTAGTTGTATAAGCTTGTCTCACAGAAAGAAATGCTTATCTGTGCTACTACTTAAACACAGCAGATCTATTTGTTTACTCTCTAAATAATTGATGTGCCTGTGTCTGTGCATGGTGTAGTTGAAGGCACTTTCATTTCTCATTATCAGGCAAACTATAGCTTCAAACAGAGCAGAATATTTGATGTTATCATTCCATTGTCTTTTTTTAAAATGTGCTCGCTTTACAAGTTAAGAGACCTCACTCAAAACTCAAGAACTAAACAAAATTATTTCTCACTTGTTCTTTATATAACCCACACTATCATTTAGATGCTGATTGTTTAACTACATGGATTTTCTTCCTTAAAACTTCATAAGACCCAGCTGGTTTTATTATTTTACAAATAGTGATGTTTTCTATTTTCATCTTATCAATAATATAGTGTTGTGAAATATAAGGGTAGGTAAAATATTCAAAATACTATTTATATTTTTTCCCATTCAGATCTAAAATAAGTGTCAAAACCTGTTAATTTTTAAAATATGCCATGAATTTATCAGAGTATTGATAAATTAGAGATTTTAAGAAGTTAGAATAAATCCACATATTTTTACATGCATATTTAACCACAAAATTTTATGCAAAACCCCAGTAAAATGTTTTATTCTTCTACATAGCCAGTGGAGAAAAATGAGTAGTTCTATGATTTTAGATCTAGGTGGACAGAACTGTCATTTGAAAGTCTTCCTCTTTTTCTCCATTGACATTATACTAAATCCCAGCTTTTCTGATGCAGATACATTGATATGCCCATTTTGAAGCAAAGATGACAAGTAACATATTAAAAAAGAGTTCTGTTAAAGTTACTGCAAAGCCTAATTGGGTCAGATCAGCAGATGACACAACACAGACAGATGGTTAGAACATGAAGTAGTAAGTATTCTTTGGTTGAATGTTTGTGAGTTTATTTCTATACTTTGATGAAGATAGTCAGTAGTACTATCAAGACAATAAGAGACTTAAAACATAAGAAAAAAAAATTGAACTACAATGAAAATAGGCACATCATCCAAAATGTAAAGTTACTTTAAGAAATGAAACTCCAAATTAACAAGTTATGTAGCAGTCTGTTCTAATCAAAAACTTACTACACCTTTTTATATTAAATATTTACAGCTGTTGAATATATCGTCTATATGTTAACTATGCATAGGCTCAAAATATGTAGTAACTTAAACTTAACTATCAAAAATCAAAAGATGTAAAAAATTATAAGATAAAAGACGGGATGAAAGATACTAGAAAATAAGACTGCTTTTTCTGACCTGAGCCTCATGATCACACTGTGAAGGCTAAATCAAGCACATATGAAGCACAGATTGAATCATAAGGAAATGTTGTTCTGTTACCCAGAAAAGTTTCAAGACTCACCTCTTCTGGGACATATAATACAAAGCAAGTTGTCTTCTTAGGAGTTATAGAAATGAAATGTGCTCTAAGCCCTCTGTAATCAAAACTAAAAATGCTATGATGGAGTTATATTTTTTAAAAAAAACTTTAATATGTAACTGTACTGTTTTGTTGCCTTAGGCTATCTTGAACTGTTCTTAAATCACTCCTTTTTAATTGAGTGGAGTTGTTGATGTCATTTTCTAAACGGCAGCATTTAGGAACAAATACTGCTTTTGATTCACTTTTTAGCTTCATAATAATAGGCAGACATTAGTAAGAATGACTGTTACTTGTATTCAGCAATGTCTGCTTTCATTTTTATTCCTTGCAGAAATAATATTTAGACTGTTGTACTCCTCTTATGGTTTCTATTTTCTCTGGGAACCAGAAGAGGAGGTTGCAATTTGTCATTCAATATTATTTGCCGTTAAGGTCCTTCTGTTACAGTATTTGCAGGTAGAAAAGAAATCTGTCAGACGTTTGCTTGTTAGGGTTTCCTCCCCCTATACACGTCCCCTTACAGCTTGGTATTTTACAAAATATTTACAAATCTTCCTTTGTTTTGCATCTGCTCGTGTGACCAGTAGAAGTCAATAAAAGTACAGGAAATCAAATCACAGAAAATTCCATAAAAATAATCATTGCATTTAAGAGGAAATTCAGAAGACACCTGTGTCTTGCTTTTTTGTTTGAGAAAAACTCCCCAAACTATCTTCAGAAATCTAAAAGTCAAATATGTAGTTTTGAGCCAATCACTACTCTCTTTGTAGTCAAGAGAAGAAGAACCTCCATGGAAATCTCTCTTATTTAAGAAATATGAGTTCATTGACTATAAAGCTGTCAGGGACTATAAAGCTAAATTAGACCTATAACTTTTGTATATCTAAAATTAGGTCCAGTTTTTGTTCATGTTGTTAAATTATTTTTACACCTATAAGCAGTGACCATGAAACATGAAGTTTCTGTTGACAGGAGCACCCATGCTAGCTTTTTCCACCTATTCAATAGACTGTACAAGAAGGTCACTAAAACAGGTGTCTGTATTATAGCAACATAGCATATTTGCAGGCTTTACAAATGAAAATGAGGCTGGCAGTGCTCTTGTGAGCAGATGTAAACATAAATACTATACTTATTGTTTTTTTTTTCCTTTGAAGGATGTTGTTGTTTCATAAATCACACCCTTTGTATCAACATGTGTTTGATCATACTTAGCTGAAAGCCTGTGAACCCAAGAAAGACACAAACAAAATAAAAAATTATGTGAGTATGAAAACTTGAAAGTGCTGCACTTAGAAGCTGAAAGTGTTTCATTAGTGTAGGCTAAAGAGATGCCTAGTTTTTGTTCCTTGGATATTGTATTTTCAATTGAATGTTAGGTAAATTAGAAGGTTTGCCTTACAGTAGAAAGTTATTTTCTTGTTACAAAATAGGTATATACTATTAATCACTTGCAGAAAGGACAATCCTATACTCCAGTCCTAAACTGAAGACTATTTCTTAAGAGCACAAGTATTTTACTCCTAATGTCTGATGTGTGCTATGTACAGAGCTCAAATTGAGTGTGATCAAATAATCTTGCAGTAAAGTGTGATTTCTGAGTAAAATAAGTGGCAAAGAAGTTCTGTGAAGCTAGTTTGTCATACTTCAAAATGGAACTTTCCTTGCCCATTCCATTTTTTAGTACTTCTATATTAATACAGACACACACAATTTAATTACAATTATATTGTGAAATATCAAGAGGTAAGTTTGAGTCCCTTTTATTGACCCTTCAAATCTGTACAAATCTTCTATTTCAAAACACTGTGAAATCCATCTATTTCAAATAGATACAAATCTTTAGAGAAAGGTATCTCTGAATGTCTTCCAACAGAGCTGTTAAATTAACAAAATGTTTGCACGGCTGTCATAGATACAAAACTCAATGACCTTGGAACCTGATGTTTTTTCAGATTATGTTTCAATCTCCATATCAGAAAATTGAAGCAAAAGTGTTTTTCTTCAGCAGTACTATTCCAGGAAGGTTTTCTTCTGGAAGAGAAGTTAATTTCTGGTTCTTGTAATTCAAAAGGAAATTATAAGTCAAAGATAAGTAGAAATCATGCTGTTTGAAATAGCTAACAACCTTAAACCAGCCTTGATTTAAAGGGAGTATTTTAACAAAGAGTTAGCATCATTAATTTTTAAGATTTATTTTAAACCACTGGCATATAGAATTTGTGTTCCTGTTTAACACCAGAGTCATAGAAATAGTACTGAGACTTTTTTCCTCCATCTTTTTTTCTTAGACGTATTTCTGCTAAATTCAAACTAAAAGACACTTTGACCTTTGTGCTTCTTAAATTCAAGGCTAAGAAATCATTTTTTAACAACTTTTGCTAAGAACCAGATTCACTGTATCAACTTGCAGTTACATTTGTGGTTCCTCAGATCTTCTTTATTTAGTTACCTTCATTGCTGCCAGTAATTTTTTAAATATCTATAGAAAAGCATATAATATGTCTTCAGAATATAGAAAAGACTATTTATGCACCATAATTTTTTCAGCCAGTTATGGCACAGAGTATACTATTAAGAGAATATTTAATCTGTTCTGCACAGAATGTATGTGTTGGAAGGTAAAATGTCTTTCAGAAATGCCTGAAGATCCCATAGATAATGTATCATCTGCTAGACTCAATGATCTCAGAGGTTGTTTCCAACCTAAAACTTTCAATGATCTCTGATTTCAGAAGATCAGGAAGGATACTGAGATGGCAGTAGATTCTATCCAGCCTATTGTATGCCATCTTCCCTGGTAGATAGGAAGTGAATATCTGGAATACTAATGGTCTAAAAGAAAACTTCTTGGTAACTTTGTTTTCCGAGATAGACAACTTTAATTATGACAGCTATCCTTTTGATCAACAGGTTCTTTCTCTAAACCGTCTTTTAGACTGTGCAAAATTATTCCTGTCAGAACAGAGAGCTTAACCCAGAGCCATTATCACACAGTTTCAGGAATAGTGCCTAGAGATTATATTGTTTGCCATAGGCATTTGATATAGCTGTTTACTCAGTGTTTTTGCTGATGATTGAAGTTAGGGAAGTCAGAACTGAATTACAAAATATTTTACCACTTTGTGTGTGAGTGCACAAAAATCTTATTTTTCTGCTGAATTTCTTCTAAATCCCAAACCCAGAGTATTTCTCCGAGTCTGTCATGATGGTATCATTATTAAGCTATTCCAGTACCTTATTTCAAAGATTTTATCTTCTTAACAACCTCCCTCTCTGCATGTGCATATAGTATAACTCTATAAGTTCAATCAAAAAAAGTTTATTACTGTCTTTAACTACAGTGTTTGTATGTTCCATTTAAAAATATGGCTAAGAACCAATACTTGTGAGTTATTTTGAAAAGATGTTAAGTATTAACTCAACATGAGAGTACAATATATGAATCCAATTGTTTAGATGTAATGTCAATAGTCATTTTATAGTGAAACATTTTCTGGTTTATAAAGAACAATGCAGAAGTAGACTAAAATATGTGTATGTTTATTGTGTTTAAACTCAATTTCTTCCAAGAGACCTGCACATCTAAACAATAGCATAGTCACTGAAGAAAATAACGTTTACAGATTGGATCGATTTTGCCTGGATCTTTTCTTACTTCGTATATTGTATGCATGATATTACAATCTTTGCTGACAGTCTGGTTTTAGGGGTTTACATCTTTTCTCCCTCCTCTATACCATTTCTTACCACTGTAACTTTATCAAGAGTCCCACTTAAAACTGAATAAAATTACCTATTGCATTCTGGATAATTTACTAATATTTTATTTCCAGAGTTGAGATGATGATGAACTGAAGCAGTAAAATTTGAAAATCTCTTTAACCTGGAATGTTAAAAATATCCTCTGACATTCAAACTAAGACAGTAGTTCCCACTCTAAGCAGCAATTCAGTTTTCTGAATTATAAACACCACCTGCAATAAGAAATGGCACTCAAGTCGGCCTAAAACTATTCTTGGTTCCTAGTCTTATTTGTCTGTACACAGGCAGAGGTGTCATGAGGCAATTGGTAGCTACTTGTCTTTAAGTTTTGATTACAGTTTGGGATCGGCCAACATTTTTTTTATGGGTTCAGATAGAAAACAAGACTGACTAATGAGTGGCTAAGGCAGTTGATTAAAGGAGAAAATAGGCAATCTTCTCCATAGTGGGAGAACAGATTTAATTTTGTCTTTTTATCCAGCATTTTCTAATAGAAAAAAAAAAAAAGGAGCAAAAATGAGAATGTACTTACATTTTAAGGAAATAGGTATAAAACCGCAGTTTTGGTCATCACTATAAAAATTCTGAAGTGGTAGGCTGAAATGATGTTTTAAGTTTGGGGAGTTTTAGTTAGTGAGTTAGTTATTTAAATTTATATGTATATATATCCATGTTTGTATGCGTCATCTCTGGGATTTATGTCCACTAATGGCTCACATGAGGATAAGTGAAATTTATGGTATGAGTGTCAGAGTATTTCACACTGTGCTGAGGTGTGGATCTCACCACTCTAAAGTAAGCTGAATAATCTTCTGACTGATAGACTGTTATGCACGTAATGTCTCCACAACAAATTTAATAAAAATGCTCAAAAAAATAAGTAAATTTACTTCATGGAATACATGGAAGCATCCGGCATTTCCTTACAAATTTAGATTCCATAGACTTGTGGAAAATAATAAATTTAGGAGAAATTAGGAAGAATGTTATGTATGTTTAGGTCAAATGAGCAGAACTTTTACAGAGGTATTCCTATTTAGGAATTATAGTAGCTCCCATTCACTGTAATTTATTTTCTGATATTGTGTGATGAATACAGAGTAATGAAGCAACTTTATTCCCAGAATTGGATTCTTTCTTGTTACTGGTTTTGTTCAAGTGTCAATTTGAAGTGAATCTTCTGATTGTCCCTACTTCCCGTCTTTTGATCAAATTTACTGAGTTGTTTTGCTCACTACAAAGAAGATTTCTGTAAGGAGAAGCTAAATCAGAAACTGAGTTTTATGAATGAGCTAACATGCTTTGGCTTCTCATTGGAAAGCAAAGCTCTGAACCTTGAGACAGTAAGAACCAGTCACCTGACACTGAATGTGGTTTAACTTTTATTTGTTTTGGCAATTTGTTTGAACTCTTGTAAGTAACAATTCTCATCCAGAATAAGAAATTCCTCATGTAACCTTTTTCCTGGTATTTCTGCACTGTATTTTCCTGATTAGTCTCTGAGCTAAGATTCAGGTTCTTAAGTTACTTTTCTAGTGCTCTTTTAGATGTGCTTCTCTATTGAGTCTGGCTGAGCTGGAGTTCATTTTCCCACAGTAGCCCTCACAGTGCTGTGCTTTGCATTGGTATCTAGAAGGGTGTTGACAACGCACCAGTCTTTGGCTACTGCTGAACAGTGGTGGCACAGCATCAGCACTGTCTCTTCACTTTCCCCCCCGACCCCCATCAAGGGTTGGGGTTGGTAAGATCCTGGGAGGGGGCAAAAACTAGGCCAGCTGACACAAATTGACCAAAGGGGTATTCCATACCTTATGACATCATCTCGGATATAAAAGCTTAAAAAATGAGGAGGAAGGGGGGCATTTATTATTCAGGGTTTGCCTTCAGGAGCAACTGCTACACGTGCTGAAGCCCTGCTTCTCAGGAAGTGGCTGGACATCACTTGCTAATGGGAAGAAGAGAATATAAGTTTTTGTTTTTTCAAAAAGGACTGTGGTGGGTTGACCTTGTCTGAATGTCAGGTGCCTGCTAAGCTACTCTATCACTCCCATTTCCAGCTGGACAGGAGAGAGAGAATAAACTGGAAAACAGCTTGTAGGTTGAGATAAGAGAGTTTACTAATGCAAAAGAGAAAGCTTGCTTGTGCACAAGCAAAGAGAAAAGCTGCTCCTGGCTGTATCACTGATGTCCACATCAACAAACAGCAGTGGCTAACAGTCAGTGAGGCTTGCTATTCTCTTGGTGACATCCCTGATACAAGCCCACAGTAAGCAGCACACCTCTGTAGAAAATGCATCAGGTCAGCACATGGGTGTCTTCCTTCAGCAGCTCCATCTGGACAGAGGCATTGACCATCACCAGGGTAGATGGTATAGACCACTCAGTTGGAGTTGCAGCCTGTGCTCTAAAATGAGTGCTCACCATTCTGCCTTGAGGTTCAGGTAGGATGAGTGCCCTTGACCTGTGCAAATGATCACATTATTCCCTGTGTGAACTGCCACACAAACTGCTATGCCACACCATGGCTGATATATCACAGCCTGTTCACAGGGCTCCTTGTTGCAAGGCCCCTGGTTGCTCAGGTACCCTAGGGGCTGCCTTTGTGGGAGTGGGGAGTGATTGCCCTCAGCCCTGACCCCACCCATGCCTCCTCAGAAGATTTTGTGTGATGTGTCTATCTGCTGGAGTGTCTCAGCACTGAAACTTCCCTGACTAGGGAAATGTCCCCCATACACTCTGATTCCCTGCTTCTCTGTGAAACATGCCACTCTGGATCTGTTCACCTGAGCAATACTGATTAGCCCCATGAAAATACCTTACATCTGGCTGACTGAACCAGGCTCAGTCAGTCCTTCAAACATTCTTTACACAGAGACTACTGGAGCAATTTGATAAGAAGTGCCTATTTCTCTATGATGACTAGATCATGAACAATTCTGCATCCCAGAGTCAGCCAGTACATCTCCTAGTGTCAGGCGATGAAATTGGTCTCAAAAAGAAACTATTCTTAATTTCATCCTATTAGTTTGCTCTCTCTGGCTGACAAATCCAACATTCCTGGCACAATAGTACTACCACAATACTGTAGTTTCCTTTCTTTGGTCTTGATTCTCTTATTAGATTATTGAGGACTGCATAGAAGGATCAGTACATAAGAAATAAGGAAATATTCCTGATGCCACATGGAATTTTATTAATTTCAAATCTCAGATTTTTCTAGCTAGAAGTAGAGTAGAGATTGCACAACCATAGACATCAAGATCCTGGTGGCTTTTCCATGTTACGAATGTAATAAATAAAATAGGATACATAGTCAACTCACTGCAGTTTTTTACCTTGATAAAAAATTTGCTTTGAAAAAATGGTATGCCATGAGCTGTGCTTGGTAGGTTAGCCATTCAGACCTTCATCTATTTTTGACCAAGGAAACAATAAACTACAGATGGACCATGCTTTTTATGGCATGGGGGAGGAATGCAACATTTTGTTTTGCAATGCAATAATTTCAGTTTCTAAAGAAAACCACTTTATCAGTAACAGAATCTACATTTGCAAACTTTAAAAAGCAGCTGAACATTTACATAGGCATTAAGCAAATAATCTGTTAGTCTAAGAAGCCTTGTAATGTGAATTTAAGCACTTAAATTCAGAACAGTGGCTAGATAAAATGATGCTGTATATTCTCTCGTTTATCCAATTGTGAAAATCATCCTGTTACTTCCAGACATCTTCACTGTATTCATCTGCATGTCTCTTTGTCATGTCATGATTTCTTTATGTTGAATAGAACGAAGTTTGCCTAGGGTGCAAGTCACCTCAATTTCAATGAAGCATCCACGGTTAAATGAAAAGAATTGTGAAATATGAATATCTTCTTCTTTGCAATGACTATAAAGAGAAAATAAACACTTATGAATATCAAAAATTCCAACATCTGAAGAAAAGTAGAATGTGAAGTTTTTGTAACTGATCTGTTTCATTATTAATTTTTATTTAGCGTAAAGAAGTATCCAGATATGACAGTAAATCTTAGTGATAACTTGTCAAGTGATAATTTCGAGAAGACAAAATCAGCTTCCATTCTCTAGCATATTTTTACAGTGACCTAGTATTTTGTATTTCTTTCTGCACATGGTCCCTGTTTCAAGTGGGGAGCTAAAAAGCAGATTCATCCCTGATGATCCAACTTCTGATAAAGTCTTTTCTTAGCCTAAGAAAACTGCTTGTTAAAATTACTAAGTCTGAAACTTGTTTAAATCCTAGATATGTGGCTGCTGGAGTAAATATTCTTTAGGTAAATAGGTTTAATGATCAAAATCAGACAGCAACAAAATGCTTTTAGTGTAATTATATACGCTCTTAATAAAAGTACAAACATCAATGACAGTAGTCCTGTTATTAGATACTGGAATATCTTTTCTTTGCAAACCAAGAGGTCAAAAGTGAGAGCTATCAGTCAGCATAGACTACCTAGCAATCTTTCAGGGAGTCTGTAGAGAAACAGCTGCATGCTCAGTAACATAACTTTATGTGTCTGGGAAAACAACATCAAAAAATTTAAGCACCAAGGTAGCAAAATAAGTTTAGAGATCAAACCTAAGTTTTTTTGAATTTGTACCCTCAATGTAGTTTCTAACTAAAATTTGAGTTAGTCTTTCAAAGGCTGTGTCAGATTTTTTATCTGATGTTTTATAATCCAATATCCAATATCATAACGTAAGATGCTACACATTTTCCCCCACAGAAAGGATCAGGTCTTGTTCAGGGGATGCTTGTCCAGCAGTACAGGTGTATGGTCAGCTGACTAACATTACCTACATGTAAAAATTAATTTTAAGAATGATATGTCTTTAATGGTCCTACTTTCAGTATTTAGAAACTGTAGGACTGGAAAATACCTCCAGAAGTTTTTTTAATTATCTCTTTGCATCAAGGTTGGATGATCTATACAGTGTAATTTGCAATAGATTTTTGTTGCAGATCCTCCTATGTACAATGAGCACAGAATTAAAATATTATTTTCATTATGTCCTATACCTTGTTTATAGATAAAAGCTGTCATCACAGAACCTGCTTCCTCTTGAAGGCTAAATACCAGTTCATTCAGTGCTTTTAGTAGACTGCTGTTTTTCTTTTTTTTTTTTTTTAAGAATCGATAGGAGGGCTCCATCTATTTGGTCCAAGTATTTGGAGGGAAATGCAGGGGACAAAGTTAGACTATGCTTAGGACAATAAAGCAAAATTATTTCTTATGCATTACAAACATACATATTCATGTAATTCTCTTGCCTTCCATGGTGACAGGGGCCTGTGATTAATTTTCAGATTCTTTTTTGTTGAACTGCTAATTAGTCATGGTTTCTCTTATACTGGTTCACCTGATTATTATTGTTGAGCTACAGAGTCCTAGAATTTCCCTTATTATTTCATTTCTAAGCATGTTAGTGTTTCGTGTTGTTTGAGGGTTTTTTGGTATAATAACTGATACTTCTTATCTTATTTTGCAGTGTATTGGTATAATTTCACATGTTTTATCATGTGTATTTTTATGAAAATGTGGAAGAGTTCTTGATTCAAGACAAGTTTTTGCAGAATTCAGTAAAAACAGTTGGGAAATATGAGGATATGTTTGATAAGAAAAGTGTTCTACTGAAGTTTCCTTTAAAAATCTGATTTAGCTGATTATATCAATGTATAAATGAGATATTTAGGTATTTATTTAGTTTGTGAAACAAAGTAGGTTTTTATTTATTTGCTTTTATATATCAATGTAGATTTACTTCAAGTTCTGTAAAGAAACTTTGGAATGCTCCTGATTTTGGAATGCATTAATCACATCCAAGTCTGGTATGCTTCTGTTGCATTAACTGCAGATATTTCAGTAATTTATATGTAAATATCAATAAAGAATTTCAATGCAAAATTCAGTGGACTTTATTCTGCACTGTCATAAAGTTACTTTCTATCTCCAACTAAATGGGAATGAGAGATGTGAGTGCTAAAAATATTTTTCTACATTTCCAGTATTTTAAAGTAGCATGCTAATGTTGATATTTACAAGAAAGAAAACTAATTTCCCTGAATATCTGCTTTTATACCTTGGTACAATCTGTTAGGTTTTGACTCTGTCTAGAGTAGGCTTTCTAAGAGGTGCCTCTCAGCCTTTGTCACTAGAGAGCAGAGGGTGGACTTAGTGATTAACCTTTCTCCACCCCATCTGAGGGAGGATGATTGTCTTTTCTCTCATTGTAATAGTTTTCTTGGGTACTGTTCATTAGTTATGACCAAAGAATGATGTTCACATGGCATATAGTCATATTGCTACAGGATGGCTCTGCATGCAAAAATCTAAATCAACCTGTATGTGGTGTTACTGGAATTGTCTGCTATTTTCCTCTTGATTTTACTCATTCCTTTTCTTAGAGAAATGAAATATCTTCCTGTGATTCCTTGCTAACAAACTTCATGGAAAGCAAGCTCCATGTACCTATTCACACACACAGTAGGTTATTAACTCTCACTAAGGGAGAAGAGGGGTGCTTACCATAGTTTAGTCTAAGCAGATAATAAGAAAACCTGCAGGAATCTGTCACTGTGAGAGACTACAATAAAAAAGTTTTGATCCTGTGTTAACCTCTGCGATTGCATTTATGTCTGCTTTCTAAGTGGTTCCTAGTCTTAGTGAACTGGTTTGAACTTTTGTACTAGTTCAGTGGCCAAAGATACAATATCAGGAATAATTTAGAACAGCAGTATAACACACTGAAACTTAAAGCCACAGAAGTTTAGAATAAATAGCTTTCCCAGGGGTCAACAATTTTGATAGCAGCAGCAGGCATGGATTTAGACAGACAGAATATGAATAAGTGTTTTCATATTATTTTATCTTAAAGAAATCCAAGTCTATGAAGTAGTATCTGGTTAGAAATTCTGATACTGTAAACTCAACAATTTGGTTACTAATTTCAGTGTAACTTTGAGAACAAAATTATGATATCATGCACCTCTTCTCTGAGCTTTAGTATTTACTGGTTAACATGAAATTATGAGGTTGGAAACACAAACCAAAGGGAAAGGAGAGAAAATAAGATTCTCATGGCTCCCTCTCCTCCAGGGCAGTGATTGTCCTGGCAGTGGTCCTGGTGGGTGCGGCAGCTTGCAGTGATGCTTCAGTGGCTGTGGTGGTAGCAGTAGCATTAGCAACAGCATCAGCAGTTGCATCTTGCTGTGGCTTTGTCAGCAGTTACTGCTTTCCAAAGCTTCAGCAACAGTTGCTGCTTGCTGGCTGGACTCTGCTGGGACTGTGGTTTCAGTGGAAAATAGGAGGGAGGAACGGCAAGTGGCAGAGGCACTGAATCTGCTGGATTTCCTAGGGAATTATCCCTCCACCGAGGCTGGCAATTCTCTGGGCAATCTGTTCCAGTGTGCAACCACCCACACACTAAAAAAACTATTTTTCTTGTGTTCAGGTGGAAATTCATGTGTTTTAATTTGAATCTATTGCATGTTGTGCTGTCACTAGACATCACTGAAAAGTCAATCTTCTTTACGCCATCAAGTATTAATGCGCATCAGTAAGATGCCCATGAACCTTCTCTTTTCCAGGCTGAGCCATTCCACCTCACTTAACACCTCATATTAAAGATGCTCCAGACTCTTAACCATCTTCATGTGGTGGACTTGCTCTCCAGTATTTCCATGTCTCTGTTGTACTCTGGAACCTAAAAGTAGATCATCTCCCTGATGATCAAGGCAACCAAGGAGGCTGTTGATCTTCTTGTCAGTGAGGGCAGGTTGCGGATCCTGATCAGCTTGCAACCCACCAGGACCCTGAGGTCCTCTTGTTACCAAAGAACTTATATTTTTTTTAAAAGGGTCTAGGCAGCAGTGGGGAAAGATGTTAGGAAATTCTTTCAAATTTTGAACAATAGTGTTTGTATCATTTAGTGTTTAGTACCTATGCTAGAGATTTATGCTTAGTTTTGCGTTAACTCCCTACATTTGTGACTAATAGTCTTATGAGAGTTAGTGCAGCCCTATTTCCCTATACCAGTGATTAATATGTACTAGCAAATACCTTAGTTTTGAGAACAAAGATTGTGTGCCAGACAAAAGATGATTAGACAAGTATAGCATGACCTAACCACATATTGGAGATATTCTCAAGGATAAAACATTCATTAGAAGATCTGGTGTCATAAAAAGAAAATTTGGGGAATGGGATGTGCCCCAAACAATCACCGGAGACCCTCAAAAGACCCTATTCACATCCAGATAAGTCTACTGAAATAGTTAGCAGATATGCATGTATTCAGGAAATTTAATGAATATGTAATGAATATGTAGTGGATACATATTTTTTCATTACTATAACTTGGTTTGTTAGGTGCATATTAGGTGGAGCTATCCCCCATGTACTCAGTGCTACAATAAAGTAAAATCAGCTTTCTAACCAAACAAACTGATTGGAGAGTTTATTTCCCGGTTTTCAGTGACACCCTCTGCACTGCTAATTTCCAACCGGTTGGGCGCCAATGTGACCTTGCTGCAGAACTTGGTGTATCCCTTCATTAGGTTCCTATCTACCCAATTTTCTATCTCATTGAGGCCTGTCTGAATGACAGCATAACCCTCTGTTGTATCAGCTACTCCTCACAGGTTTGTATCATCTGTGAACTCCCTGACGATGATTTACTGACCAATTTTCATTAATGAAGGACCCATTTTAGCCCCTGATGTTTACCACTGGTGGTTGGGCTCCAGCTGGGATTTGTGCCCAGCCTTCCAGCTGGCTTTTATTTCACATCAATATCCATTTATACAACCCAACTAATTTATCTAACCTAGCCCAACTCACTTATTGGACAATTATGATAAGAATCCTAATAAATATAATAATAAACTATTTGGGTATCAGAGGAAGTTATCTGTGAAGACATAATTTGAAAGAATTTGAAATTAGTATAGAGTAAATATAAGAAGACTAAAAAGGAGGTGTTGGGGAAAAATAGCTGTACAGTAAGAAAAAGTCTTTCTGAATTACAGAAAGGCATTTTAGCAAAAAAAAAAACAGTTTAGAAAGGCAGCAAATTACAGTCCCAATTTAAAATGATAAAAAGTCGGAGTTATATAACTGATAAAAGGTAAATGTCAGTGGATTAGGGGTAGGCAAGTACAAGGAACATAAGGCCCAAAAATTCGTTGGGCATTGTGAAGTTACCAAAATATGATACTGATTTTTTTGTTTTATATAGTCACATCTCTCTTCTTTTAATAACTCTTTCCATTGTGCACTTTAAGTTATACCTGCACAGTAGACTTGTCACCAGTTATCCTGTAAATGAAGAAAGAAATTCTTAGTTGAATGAACAGGGTGTGATTTCAGGCAAATTTTTTCTTTGCTCAGCCAGAAAACGTCCTAAACTGAACTCAAAACTGAGAGGAATTTTAAGATACTTCATGAAAATTTGGGATTCCAAGCCTGTAAAAAAACCCTGAATTAAAATACATTTAAACAGACTGACATCAGCAACCCTGAGCAGCAATGCAGCAGTACGATGGGATCAGTGTAGTGACTTCATTGTCCTTCAAATAATACCATTACTGCCTTTGACTTGATTGGTCAATGATAGGGAAGATGTGACAGCATGGTTGAAACACAGCTCCAAATAATAAAATTTAGAATATCATAGGATCATAGAATATGCTGAATTTTAAGAGACCCATCATTTTTTAATATAGCTGTCAACATATGATTTATCAGTGAACTGAATAGCCCTCCAGACCATTCTAACTATATTGACCAGGCATCCACTAATTGCACTGTTAGTTTAGAATTTTGAGGGTTTTATTCCATATATGTTCTATGCTCACAAACACAATAAAGAAAATAAGTATCAGCTGAGATCAGGAGTTAAATTGTCAGTGGAAGAATGGCTGAAAGAGCTTTGAAACCACCGTGGTGTCATAACAGCTGGATTGTACAGTTAAAAAAAAAAAAAGGCACAATATAAAAGGAAGTTTTGCAGCTATTTCTTGTGAGATCCATTGTGATTGATTCCTTTTTACCAAGACTTGTTTTGTTTGTTTTGATTAAAGAAGTATTTTTTTCTCACTTCTGATAGATGCATGAATAGAGTCTGCAGATACAGCTCTGTCTTCAGCAATTCAATAGTTTTTCAAGCCATCCAGCATCAGGCTGATGTGAACTGACAGTACTTACACCCAGGTGTCATTGTCTAACATGCCTCTTGACAAAAAAATATAGCTTGGTACATCTTATTTTTCTGTTTCATCTCTCCATGCAGTGTTCCTTTTCTTAACAGCAAATATTAAAGGAATATTTTTTTTAGAATGCAAAAGAATTCATGTTCATGAAGTCCTCCTGTGTGCCTGTAAATCCTCATAATTTCTACATATTTATCTCCCTAGATACTTTGCATTCTTCTATAACTTTTTCTCTGAGATTATTTATTATGCTACAGCTTTGAAAAATTACAGGAATTTGTGGGGGGTTTTTGGTCTAATATAATTCCTAGATGATGAAAGGAGGGGTTCAGGAACATGGGACGTTTCTGACATAGCTGATTACCTGATCATTTCTGGCAAACTGAGAATTTACTATATGACTAAAAAATTGCAAATATTTTCACTGTTGATGCATAAAGCAGAATCCTGACAAACTTTTATTTCTAATAGAAGACCAGAATTATATGTAAGGCCTGAATAGTTTAGAATTATGTTTTCCTTTGATGCCTAATTTCAGATTTATCAATTCTGTCTATATGTGTTGTATCAACGGTTGATCAATAGTAACAAGTACTGGGTAAGATGGCTCTAATATTATTCAAAGTAACTAATTCTGCTCTTTCCAGTGAACAAATTAGGAAGCTACAAAATGACAGAAGAAGTACTTTTGTACACTGGCGATGAAGTGCACAACAGTAAAACACAATAGTTGTGTAGAAAGCAGAGGCAAAGGGAACAGTTTAACAGAGGAATTGTTCACTGGCATGAATTTAATGTTTGAGTGACCAGTCCTTAAATCTGTACTCTCTTTATTTAATATATTGCATAAAATTGTCCTGAAGAATATCCTAATCTGAGGAAAAATTAAAAAAAAAAAAAAAAGTGTTTCATACTGGTATGAAAACAGTAAGAAAATCTACAACAGCAGTTGAACATACGGAGATGACGTCCAGCCCTCAAGGGAGGCGTGAGACAGTACTGAAATAAAAATCCTACAACGTAATCCAGTTAATGCCTAAGGTCTTTTTATTCTCTGACCAGGCAAAGCATGATAAAAAGAGCAACATATCCTATGTGCACTTTAGATGTTAAAGGAACATGAGACACAGGTCGTGGTGAGTCAGTGAAGAAGAGCAGAAATGGACTGCATTCATGCAGTTGATGGTTTGACGATAATGTGACAAGAACCAGTGGAGAGGTAGAAAGACCTGAAATGTCAGTGACAATAACTATGCAAAGCTGATTTTCCTAAATATTATGTGACATGTTAACAGCAACATAACCAAATGTAGCGGACAAGTGCACACTATCAGACACCATCAGAGACCTAATAGTTGAGACAATTATAGAATGGCTGTTCAGTGATGCCCACTTTTATCACAGCAAATGTAGCCAAAGCAGAGATCTGTGACACCTAGAACCAGAGTTGTCAATGATAACCATATGACATAGGTTCCATGTTGCTGTATACTCACAGCTTCTTTACAATATAAATGATATAAATTTTAAATACGAAGTGCTGTATGTGCAGTGATGACAGCATGGCATAAAAAAGATGGAGCCAGACATGACAGTAGGTCAAGACACATAAGACAATAATGAATTCTAATTAAATATAAGGAAATACATGTTAGCAAGAAGATCAACAAAGACTGAAACAAGTTACCCAGGGAGGTTGTTCTATGTCTGTCCTTGGAAGTAATCAGAGAATCACAGAATACGCCAAGTTCGAGAAGCCCACAAAGATCATCAAGTCCAGTTCCTGACTCTGTGCAGGACCATCCTCAAGAGTCTCAACATGTGCCGAAGCTATCGTGCAAGTGCTTCTTGAACTTTGTCAGGATATAGAAGGTATCCCTACCCATTTCAGTTGGAAATAGATGATCTTTAAGCATCCTTTCCAACTCTTCCATCCTGTGACTCCATGATTGTATTTGAAATTTTCATAATACACTAAAATGTTCCTACCTGCAGTGTTTAAAGGTCTTTGTGAAACTGCTTTACTAGCAAACACAATCTTTTTTTCTTTTTTTACTCACAGAACATATACATTTCTTCTTTATTCCAGAAAATAATAGTGTTTATTTTTTTTAGGTTTTTTTATATATCTTAAAGTGAGTAAAACTAATGAAAATTAACTATGTTCAGCCTGCAAGAGAAGGACATGAAACACTTTTAAGTAACAGCAGTCGGGAGCAAAAAGGAGGAATCTGGCAAAAACTACTTATTCCTGGCCACTATCAGGAAACATATTGTCATTATTACAAATACCTCCATCCAAAAAACCAAAACCTTAGGGTTTTTATATTGTCTAAAAAAAATCTAAAAAGAAAAACATTACATGCTAGCTCCTAGATGATTGACATAAATTAAAATTCCTACTCTCTACGAATAATTTATTTTTTTAAGAAGTTCTCTTTTGCATTTGTGCTTAATAATCCATTGTAAAATGGAATATTGTGAATAATTATTTGTTAACTCCTTTGATCTCTCAACATTGTTCTTCTGTGAATTAGCAATTTATTTCATTTTAACTTCTTTCCTCTTCTAGTAAGTAAAAATTTAATAAACTTCAATAAAAACAAAATTAATAAACAGATTTGAAAGTAGTTTATGACCACATGGAATGAAGGAGTCTGTCATCATTTCACTTACACAAGGGTCTTTGTTCACTAAACCAAGTGAAAAAATAGCATCACCTTTTGTAAATGCTGGTAAAGAAATTTGTCTATATCTAGATTTCTATAACAGTTTTCTTAGTGGTTTTAAGCAGTGCTCCACGGGGAGCTATTAGACCTTCTTCTGGTATGAAGGTTGATTGTGGTTCTAACAAATTTACAATTCTCCGTGCCATTACTTTATCCTCTTTACACATTCTTCTGGCTTTTTCTTTACATATTGTCTCTACATCTACACTCTTTTCTGATTGTATTTACATCAATATCTGTATTTCATTAAACCTCTGAACCTCTGTGCTTTTTGTATTACTGTATAAACAGTTCATAATCTTGTAACTTTTGTATTACTGTACAAACCATTCAAATATTAATCTTTCATCAAATTTTGTAAAGTAATCATTTCTTAAACAATATCAGTAATCTTGATTTTTGCTCTCATTATAATTTTTTATTACCAATGATCAATTTTATTTCTTTTCCTATTACAGTTTTTCCTTTAATGTACTAACAGGGATTTTTTTGTTGTTGTTTTGGTTTGCTCTGATGTTATATTGTAACAATTATATTATTTCTGACAGCTCTTTTAGATGATTGTATCAAGTTAGAGCTCTCCAATCAAAAGAGGTCTTTCCCACTATTATTCCCTTTCCCAGATTATTCTCATCTCCAAAAGCTTTGCCTTAATGCTCTCTCTTACTTTAAGAAAACAGTTTTCAGACTGCAGATCTCTCACCCTCCATTTCAGTAGCAGTTTTAGTCCTTCACTGCCTCTATTCCTTCATTGTCCCCTTTTCCCCTCAAAAAATCTCATGCAGCACACTCACTGATCGCAATTCCCTCATTATGAATTTCACCTTTTTCTTAACTGGACAAGTCCTTCTTAGGTTATTTGCCTGCAAACTTAGTTTTTCTGAACTTCAACAAACCCACTGTAATCTTAGTTAAGCTCAAGCCTTTCAGCCATAAGCAGAGGTGGTGGCAGCTTCAGTAGAGACTTTCTGAAGTACTTTATTGCCTTATTAGTTGTTTGTACTTCTCATGTATACCTCAAAATATCCTGAACTGCAGATTTCCCCAAGGCCTTCCCTTTGATAACAAGATGGCATTCCTTGCTCTGAGGTATCACTGACAATACCACAGAGTGCTGTGCAGTCTTTTAAAAGTGCCTCTCTAGGTTGAAGAGATGAGCAGAATGGAAAGTTTTGAAATTGAACCAATGCAAGTTCAGGGCCCTGCATGCAGGGAAAAATAACCTGATGGACCTGTACAAGGTGGGGGCAGGCCTGCTGGAAAGAATCTCTGCGGAGAAAGACCTAGGAGTCCTGGTGGACAACAAACTGTCCATAAACCAGAACATGTCCATGTTCTTGGGCCATTGTGGTCAAGAAGGCCAATGTCATCCTGCAGTGCGTTAGGAAGAGCATTGCCAGCAGGTCAAAGGAGGTGATCCTGCCCCTCTATCTAGCCCTAGTGAGGCCACTTCTGGAATGCTTTGTCTAGTTGTGGGCTCCTCAGTACAAGAGTGACATGGAGCTCCTGGAGTGAGTCCAGCAGAGGGCTATGAAGATAATTAGGGGACTGGAGCACCTGACTTATAAGGAAAGACCAAAGGACCCAGGCCTGTTTAGACTGGGAAAGAGAAGTCTACTGTTTTTTGACTCCTCCACTGTATATGGGCTTTTTTTATTAACATGTTGTCACCATGTGAAAATGCATACTCAGATTTCACATTCTTGCAAGTGACTAACCTATTCAGTTTGGTGTAATTAATATCTGTATGTCTCACACTGATTGATACGTTCATGGCAATTCAGTGATGGATTGGACATAGCAGGGACAGATGGACTCCTTCAGCATGTATCTTCACATATGGTCTGAATTCTGATTATGAAAAAATTAATCTATACTGAAAAAATTATCCTTAAAATAAATTTTTTAAAAGATAAATGTTTTTGCAGGTTCACAGAATGAATGAATAATCCAGATTTTTCCCTATTGATTTCTCAGCATACTCCTTCCAACAGTGTCATAGCTGAGTTATGTAGTTAGCTTTATCTATACATGAATGGTCTTCCCTTCTGATACCTATCCAATACAAAGTAATTTCATTATTATATTAAAAAGAAAAATAAAATTATGTTAACATTGCTATATTAGCTACTAAAATTAGAAAATACTTGTTACAGTTAGCAAAGTGCTGATGCTAAGGATCTTCTTACCAAATGCCACATCCATGTCCCAATGGTTAAGATTCTAGATTTGCTTAATTAAATAATTATGTCTACAGAAACTAATATAATTTTAGTAATTATTTATTAAATCATTTTAGAGAAGGGAAAAAAAGCCACAAACCCCAAAACTTTTTATTATTTATGATAACCAAAGAAAGACTTCTAATTGAAAGACAACATTAGTCACATGAAGAAATAAGTTAATTATAGGCATTGCAGACTTCAGTGACGAAGTCTGCAAAACACAAGCACGGGTCTACTTGTGTTGTATGCCTTTTTTTTAAAATTTGACATTAAAAAAGAAGAGACACATCAATATGTAAAATAGCCTAAGATTTAAATGAAAGTAGATCACATACATTAACATGGTAAATATGTCCCATATCTAAAGTATAGCACCTTAAAACTGACCAAATCTGCAGATGCTTTAATTAAACAAGGTATAAAATTAAAATCTTTTAGCAACATGAACTTTTTATATGCAAATATTACACAACATAATTCTTACCTGGTCTAATAAAACTTTGTAGATTCTCATTACTACTTTTGTTTCAGATGTTAGCCTAGACAATTCCCAGTTACCATAAATTCATGCCATGTGTTGGTATCTAGTCTTTGAAAGTATCATGACTACAAGGCTGAATTCAGTGGCTCAAACAGGTGGATCTAGGTATTGTTTCAGAACTCAGGATATTTCATCTCCCTCTCCACTTATCAATTCAGAAGGATATAAGTCGCCCAGCTGTGTCATGTCTTCCAGTTCTGATCTTAGGTACCTAAAGACATCTTAAAATCCGGTAGAAATCTATACTTAGATAACTAAATCAAGGTCAGCGAGTTTTTTCAAGGACCAGTACATACAGTCATTATAATTTTTTCCTTACTGCTTCATATGCTGTGAAACCCCTTCTTTCAAAACTTGGTGTAATTGCCTAAACATGAGCAGTTGTGCTGGTTTTGGCCGGGTTACATGAAATTTCTGCTTTCCTGGAGATGGCTCAGCCTTTGCATACTGATGGGAAGTAGTGAATCTATTCCTTATTTCTCTTTGCTTGTCCACACAACTTTTGCTTAACTTATTAAACTGTCTTCATCTCAACTTTTACCCTTCTGATTCTCTCCCACATCCCACTGAGGAGGAGTTAGTGGCTATGTGGGGCTTAATTGCCAAATGCGGTTAAACACCACCACCAGTGCATCTGGAATGCTACAGGGTGTATGAGAAATCCATATGAAGCTAGAAATTATGCTCAATAGAAGACCGTATGGAGCAGTAACAGAGGAAAGGTAGGGTATCCCACACAGACACTGAAGATTTAATTTTATGCAGGTGTATTTGGTCTGGCTGAGATGGAGTTCATTTTCCCATAGCAGCCCCCACATTGTTGTGCTTTGCATTGGTAGCTCAAAAGTATAAACAAATGTATTAGCTACTGCTGAGAAGCACTGGCACAGCAGCAGCATTGTCTCTCAACCCTCCTCCGCCATCAAGGCCAAGATCCTGTGAGGGGACACCACCAGGCCAGCTGACCCAAACTACCCAAAGGGTTATTCCATACCATATGACATCAGCTCAGATATAAAAGCTAAGGGAAGGAGACAGAAGGAGACTATTCATTATTTACAATATTTGCTTTCTTTGCAACCACTACGTGTGCTGAAGCCCTGCTTCCCGGGAAGTGTTATTTTCCTCTTTGCTTTTGCATGCGCAAACTTTTGCTTCTGCTTTGGCAAACTGCCTTATCTCAACCTCGGAGTCATTTTCCATCTTATTCTCTCTCTCCTGTCTGGCTGGGAAGGGAAGTGATAGAGAGGCTTGGTGGGCACCTGGTCTCTAGACCAGATCAGTGAACTATATGGCAGGCTTATTAAATCCTAATTGTATAGCCTTTGTACCATGGTAAAAATGTAGCCTGGGCTTTGATTCAGTCTTACAGATGTCTCAGATACACTATGGCATTTCAAATAACCCTAGAAGGGGAAGGAGGTTAGTCGTAAATGAATTGAGCCATTAGGGACTGGTCTTTGAATTCTTTTAGAGAATAGCTATAATAAAGTTGGCTACTAAAATCCCAATTCTAAAGCCTCTATTTCATCTTGGAGTTACACTTTTTATCATATAAAGTAATCATAGTAAGATTTATGCTTGCTGTATACATTCCACTCCAACTGAAGCAATATATGTTTTATGTCTGTAACTCCTACCTATTCACATCAATATCAATATTGATATCAAATATTTATTTGAGGGATAATAAAAATTATTACTGTGAAAAGCCTTTAAATAACACCAATAAAATAAATACATGAAAATAAAAACATAGGTCTTGTCAAATATTTGTTAAATTATAGGCAGCAACTTTGGAATGTAATTATTTTTTTAAAAAATTGTCCTTTTGTAAGTCTGATTTGAGATACATATTTTACTTTTTATGTTCAAAGATTATTGTCAGTCATCTTGCACAATTTTTAAAACAGTCTGATTTCCAGCTGGCAGATTTTACATCACAGATACATTTCTTTACACTGTAACCAGGTCAATACCAAAAATGTGATATGTTTTTGAGGCAGAATGAGGCAAAGCATGAACAGGGCTCTCACAATGACAAGGGAAAAGATAAGAGTTTAACTGTAAGTATGAAGTATTTTTTTCCTTTATCAGTTTTCTAAATTCATGTCTGTGGACCAAGAACCTAGGTATACTAGATGCTATGCCTTTAAAAAATCCCACTATTTTCTGCATTTTAGCTGTAGAGGCATGGCACAGAGATGTCTAGTTTTGATGTGTTCAAATGTATTTTGAATACATACTAAGCTGGGGAATGTAAAAATGTGACTGGTATGCTGGGTGCATTAAGAGAATCTGCCCACATTAGGCATATGCATATTGTGAGTTACATCACTGACCGCATCTTCAGTAGCAAACCATCCCATGAGATTTGTTTAAACAGTAATCTTTGAAAAGTGTTTATGAAGATGCTTCACAGAAGCTGTTGCATGTAGGTGTGGATTTTAATATTATAAACTACTTCACATAAAAAAGTAATTAGATCACTTGTTCGGTGTTCCTAAAATACTCCTAGTCATAGAGATATGGTTTGTTTAAACAGTTAGGTAAAACCACATCTCAATTTTAGATTAAATGTTGACCTTCTGAATTACTAATGAACCTCCTTTAGTCTGCAGTCTCTGCATCACCTACCCTGAATTCAATTCTTAAAATTTATATGATGCGCACTTTTGGAGAACGTTACTATTTTGGGTAAGCCTGTGTTTTTGAGTGGAATTATAGTAAAGCATAGAAATATCAGCAGTGGTGGTTTCAGATAAGATGTCAAAATTGTCACTCAAGAAGTGTAACTCATTTGTTCTATGTTCGTCTGTGAGAACTGATATGCACACAGGTAACCCCAGGCACCAGGCTATGGCTAAGGTTTTAAGGAAAGGTTTGTTTTTGAAGTCAGAGACCCTAATACAGTGCAATACATCACTGAATGATCATGCATTAGGTGGAAAAAACAAAGCAGGAATTTACATGCCCGGAGCAAAAAATCACAGAATCACAGAACAGCTGAGGATGGCAAGCAATTCTTGAGATTGCCTAGCTGGGCTGATTTTGTCTGGGCTAGAATTAATTTTCTTCATAGTGGCTAGTAGAGGTTGATGTTTTGGGTTTGTGCTGAACACAGGGTTGATAATAAAGAGATATTTTTGTTATTGCTGAACAGTGCTTACACAGAGCCAAGGCCTTTCCTGACTTTCATACCACCATGCTGACATGGAAGTTAGAGATGCATGGTAGGCTGGGAGGAGACACAGCCAAGACAGGTGACTCAAAGGGACATTCCATACCATATGATATCACACTCAGTATATAAAGCTGGGAAGAAGACAGAAGGTGAGCAATGTTTGGAGTGATGGCGTTTGCTCTGCTCTCCTGGAGATGGCTGAACACCTGCCTGCCTCTGCGAAGGAGTGAATGAATTCTTTATTTTTCTTTGCTTGTGGGTGTGGCTTTTGCTTTCACTACTAAACTGTCTTCATCTCAACTCATGAGTTCTCCAGCTTTTACCCTTACTATTCTCTCTCCAATATGAATGACGGGGGAGTGAGCGAGTGGCTGTGTGGGTCTTGACTTCTTCCTGGAGTGAAACCGAGATACTAGTCCAAAACCACTGCTCAATCCCTGTTAACTTCAGCTGGTTACTTGTGGTAATTTCCAGTCACATTTTCAGTATCTTGCCAGGTTGGAAAATGGACAACCTGTTCCGGTATACAACCACCTGCAGTCTCTGAAAAGTGTTTCCCTGAGTTCGGGTCAAAATTCATGTGTTTTAATTTGGACCCATTGCATCTTGCTCCTATCAATTATTAAACCACATGAATAAAATCCCACTGAACCTTCTATTCTCCAAGCTGAGGAGCATCTCCTCACTCAGTATGTCCTCATATCAAAGATGCTCCAGACAAGTAGCCATCTTCCTGTAAACCAACCAAAGCCTCCCCAGGAAAGAGAAGAGATCAAGAATCATTTCCCTGATGGCAACATTCCTCTTAAGGCAGCCCAGGAGGCTGTTGATCTTTGTGGAAGCAAGGGCATGTTGCTGGATCCTGGTCAACTTGTAGTCTACCAGGAGCTCCACATCCTGCAATACAAAGCTACTTTTTAGCTGGTATGCCTCCCAGCATGAATTAGTGCATGGGATTATTTCTACCAAGATGCAAATCTTCTACTTGTCCCATAATGAATTTTGTGATATTTCTGTCTACACATTTCTCTATTTTGTTGAGGTCCCTCTGAGTAGCATGACACCTATCTGGTATATCAACTGTTCACCTTAAGTTTGTTTCATCTGTAAGTGTGGTGATTTGGCCCTGGCTGACCACCATGTGCCCATCAAGATGCTCAATCACTCTACCTCCTCAATAGGACAGGGAAAAAAATGTGACAAAAAGCTTATGGGTTGAGATAAAGAGAGGAATATCACTCTCTGATTATGGTCATGGGTAAAACTGACTTGATTTAGGGAAGCTAATTACTGCCAATCAAATAGAGAAACTTAATGACAAGTAAGAACAAATTTAAAAACACCTTCCCCCATCCCTCTGTTCTTCCCAGATTCAACGTCACTCCTGACTTCATTGCAGTCAGTTCATAATGCTTTATCTCTCTTGCTCCTTCCTGTATTCAGCTGTTAGGTAGTTTGAATGATAATTCAGAATGTGTTTCATAAGACACTATCAACTAAACTCATGCTTTTGTTTCCTGTTTCTTCATATGCTTTCTGACAGGCAAGCTTTCATTCTTTCCTCTGTTCTTACTTAATCCTTCAAATTCTACTGCCTTGAACCATTTTCCATAAAGTTAATGTTCCATAAATATCCTATGTATCTTTCTCAAGACTGTAAACATAGGCAGTGAATAAACAAAGAACGAAGTCTAAATCTAACACTGAAGAGAGGATGTCAAATTATACATATAGGAAACATGACAGATGACAACTTGATAATGGTCTTTGTAAAATTCTTTCTTTATGAAAAAAAAATCAGGAATTCAATTATCTTGTATGCAGAATATTTGCCATTCAATTGAAAAGAAAAACCAAAAGACAGTATGATTTTTGTTAGTGTCTTCAGAAAAAAAAAAAAAAGTTCAGACTGATGAGGGAGCACCAAACATCTGAAGCCAAATGACAATAAAAGCAATTTTTTTTTAATAGCCCAAAATTAATTAACTAATGATACCTTGGGCTTATTTATTTGTTTTCAGACTTAAAGCTATCTTTACCATCATTGTACTATATGTGTCTGAGTGTAATATTTTAAGGTAAAGAAAGCAGATAAGCAGCAGTTTTATTTTCAGAATTCATGTCAGTAATTATTATAACCAGTCAGCAGGAAATTATGCTTTTTACTAAATGATAACGTGAGTTTAGTTTGTCAAAATGATTCAGTAGGATATGCTGTGTTGAGAAAATCAAACTTTAAATTAGCCTCTTGGACCATCAGAACCAATTCTGGTAACAGAGCCTTGATTCTGTGAAGGAGTTCACAAAGTTAATCCAGTTTTATTTAGACACATCTCCCACAGCCTTTGTAGTCAAAATTTTAATACTGTTTTGAGAGAAGAATGGAGGAAAACACAAAGTGAGTGCAATTTCATTTAAACATAATCTGGTTTCACTAGTTCTTCAACTATAAACTGATTATTTATAAGGGGTTACTCATGCAACATTTATTTCTGAGTGATGATTTATTGTATCCCCAGAGAACACTCAGTGAATAGAGAAAGGTTACAGAAGCAGCATTAATGTCTTCCTAGGACTATGTTGATTTATGAAAAAAAAAAAAAAAGAGACACTGTGAACCACAGGGAAGGAAGCTACTAAGCTGTATAACTTGATTAGGTAAAAAGAGCATTAAATGTGAAAATCTTAAACTCTTTAGCTTTGCTCTTCTGCATATAAATTAGAGATTAGGTAGGAGCAATATGAGCAGTCCCTTTGTAATACATAGGTCTAATTACAATAAATTTAGAAAAGTCTAAGTGTGTAATATGCACAAAGTAGATTAAGAGTGCATGGGAATTATAAAATGTCTAGGCTTTTTAAAGCTTCTGATGTGACAGATAAAGCTACTTTTTTTCCTTTTTTTTTTTTTCCTATGGGAAACCTATGAATATTCTTTGCAGTTTATTCCTTCTTGCTTTTATGGCAAGTGTATGAAGTTTAATTAGAAAGAACAAGCGGGAAAAAAAAAGGCATGAGAAAAAGGCAAAGAGTAAGTAAAATCCAAGCAGTAATTTAAACTGAGTTGTCTGCCTAAGTGGCCAAAAAAAAAATGTACAAAAAGCAATCTAATATCATTGGTTTTACTGTCACTACTAACTGATCACAAATTAACTGAGTACAAAACATAATTTCTTATTTTTCTGGTGAGAACTATGCTTTCATCCTGAATATGTATTATTCAGCTTTATGAAATATTATCACACCACTTTGTGACGTGCCAGTGTATAGGAAACTGTGGAGTCATGTTGCTCCTTCGCATAGCAATATGGGAAGAAGAAGACAACTTTCATCATCGCAGCCCATTTCCTACCTGTTCTTTGTACCCAGGCTTTGTGGTCCGTCCCAGTTTCCTATACAACCATCACAGTTTACAAGTGAATAGGAGCTAGTGGCCTCAAAGACAGTGACAAGGTCCTTCATCTGAGTGTGTTAATGTGCAGTTTGATGGTCTAGTTTTTCTTTATAGCTGCAGTTTCACAATGTAAATTATTGTCCTGGGCTAAGTGAAAATAATTAAGGGAAGTAACAAATTAGCAAGGGTGAAACTGATCCCTAGCTTCTATAACATATTCAGTAAGAAATTTGGAGCAGATTTTGACTTAATATTTAATAGATATTTTTGTAAGAAATGTTGAGTTGAATGAACAGGAATTATTTGGTACTAGTGGTCTACTATTGATGTAATCAGCAGAATTCTTGTGGATATTAAATTTCAATCTGTAAAATTATGAAAGAATTATAGTAAATATTGACACAAGGAGGACAAAATAGGAAGACACATGAAACTTGTCTGATCATGTTTAGTCCCTGAAAGTATTGTAGTTCTGAGCAATAAATATGAAAAAAGTATAAGCCCATTTAAAAAATCTGAATAATATTTAAGAAAGTGGATGATGCACAATATATAGGACTTGATGTGATAAGGAAAATAATACACAGGATACAAGTTTGCTTCCAGTCATCACTTAAAGTGCAAAAAGTATAAGAAATATTTAATGAATCAAGACTTCAGTAAAGAATTCTATTGTCTCTTTAATGCTCCCTAAAGACAAGTTACTGATAAAAGAACTAGACAACAATTTCGAAGACCACTCACTTATTCATTGGAACATTGGGTACTTTGGGTGGGAAGTGATCCATGGAAGTCTCTAGTCCAACCTTTGTTTGAAGCAGGGCCAGATGTAAAGTTAGACCAAGTTGCTAGGGCTTCATCTGTTTGGGTCTTGAAAATCTCTGAGAGTAGAAGAAGTATATATTCCCAGGAAATTAGGCAAGAAATAATATTTCTTGAGAGAGGAAGAAACCATGCAGCTGGCAATATGGATTAGGCCATGGAAAGTTGTCAAAAAATGTCCATGCGTGAAGACATTCAGTGTAAGGGTTGCAAAGATTCATCGGAGACGACTGAATTAAAGATACAGACACAAAGACAAATGTATTACTTTTTTCTTAGACATAGGAACTAATTTTACAGTTTTGGAAACAAATTCATTGAATCTATGGAAATGCTAATAAGCAACCGATCTTTGAAAGTGTTTTTTAATGACCAGTAAGGAAATCATTATTATTTAAAAAACAACTAAAAAAACAAACAAACTTGTAATCTATACTTGCAAGAGAAAATAATGTCCAGTATTGCCATAATATATTTGAACAACATATATTACTACTTTGTTATTTAAAAAAAAAAGGTAAGGAATACCTTTTAAATGGTCTACATTTCTGAACTTATTTAAAATATTAGTTAATAGCGGAAGTTACACATACGAGTGGTAGCTAAAGGAAAAGAAAGTGAACAGACAGTGCATATAAAACAATTTCAAGCTTTGAGTTAGTGCTATTTTGTGCTAATTAAAAGTCAAGGCAATGATGAAAATTTATATAGTTGTATAGTTGCTAAGTACTTATCATAGAATCACTTATGACTAGGATGACTTTCACCTATATTTTAACGATCATCAAATCTATTTAAAGTTCAGTTAAAATTTCTAAAATGCTGTTTTAAATATATTACCATGCTTCATGCTGAAGATTCTACTCTAGTACTGATCACTGTACTACATTAATGAAAGGTATGAAAAAGTGTCAGCAGTACCTATATTATGTACATGATAAAGGTTCAACAAGCACAATAAACTGACTTTGCTGAGTGCTTTACAGAATTTAGTAACAGGTATCAAATGGTTCAGGCCCATATCAGCTGATATATAAAGAGAACTGATACGTAAATGCAGTGTATTTTTATCTGTAATATATTTCATTAGTTATCTACAGATCACTGACCATTTTTGTACAGTGCTGCTTTGCTATAACTTTGACATCAAAAACCACTCTGTGAGATAAGGGAAAAGCACTTGAGGAATCACAAAAGAAAAACTATAAAGGAGTACCATGACTGGGACTCTGTTCTCCTTTTGAACTATATCATCACAAGTGAGCTGAACATTTTCTTCAGTAAGGAACTTTTTGGATTTTACTTTTTATTTTTATTTTTTCTGCAAGTTATGCAGTAGGGTGTTATTGTGGCATTAAGATGAGTTGAGCAACCATAACTGTGAAAATATTGATAAAATATTAACAGCTGAATTTAAAGCAAACAAAATATAAAGAATATCTGAAAAATTAGGCTACCTTTTCATTGAGAAATCAACATATTTCTACTAAATTCAACAAGTAACTGTAGCATGAAAAATGAGAAAATATTCCTAAGCAGAAGTTCACAGAATCACAGAATCAATCAGGTTGGAAAAGGCCTCTGAGATCTTCAAGTCCAACCCATGACCCAACACCCTATCAATTAGACCATGGCACTAAGTGTCACATCCAGTCTCTTCTAAAATACTTCCAGGTATTGAAGACGGCATTTAGGATTGTGCCTCCACCACTTCCCTGTGCAGCCTATTCTAATGTCTGATCACCCTCTCTGTAAAGGATTTATTTCTAACGTCTAACCCTTTCAGATAATTGTAGAGAGCAATGAGGTCTCCCCTGAGACTCCCCTTCTCCAGGCTGAACAACCCCAGCTCCCTCAGCTGCTCCTCGCAGGGCCTGTGCTTGAGTCCCTTCATCAGCCTCATTTCTCTTCTTTGGGCACTCTCCAGCACCTCAGTTGTCCTTCCAAAACTGAGGGGCCCAGAACTGGACACAGCACTCCAGATGTGACCTAACTAGTGCAGGACCCAGCACTTGGTCATGTTAAACATCATACCATTGGATTCAACCCATTTATCCAGCCTGTCCAGGTCCATCTGCAGAACTGTCCTATCCTCCAGAAAATTGACACTCCCCCACAACTTGTGTCATCTGCAAATTTGCTGATGGTGGACTCAATCCTCTCATCTAAATCATCGATAAAGATATTAAACATGACTGGTCCCAGCACTGACCCCTGGGGAACACCACTGGTGACCGGCTGCCAGCTGGATGCAGCCCCGTTCACCAGCA
>JAWMRA010000001.1:61483009-61508750 GCA_035584735.1 Pseudotriccus pelzelni | reverse complement strand
ATATTATGGGAGACAGTGTCAAAGGCTTTGCTGAAGTCCAGATAGACACATCCACAGCCTTCCCCTCATCCACCAGGCAGGTCACCTGATCATAAAAGGAGATCAGGTTGGTCAGACAGGACCTGCCCTTCCTAAACCCGTGCTGGTTGCGTCTGATCCCTCGTCCATTCTGTAGGTGCTGTGTGATCGCGCTTAGGATAATCTGCTCCATAATTTTGCCTGGCACTGAGGTCAGGTTGATAGGCCTGGAGTTTCCTGGGTCTTCCTTCCAGCCCTTTTTGTGGATGGGTGTCACATTAGGCAACTTCAAATCATCTGGGACCACCTGGGTGAGCCAGGACTGGAGATAAATGATATAGAGCAGCTTGACAAGCTCTTCCACCAGATCCCTCATCACCCTAGGATGGATCCCATCTGGTCCTATAGCCTTGTAAGGGTCCAACTGGCTCAGAATATCACTAACTTCTTCCTCTTGGATAACAGGACTTGGATAACAGGACTATTCGGCTCCCAGTCACTGTTTACTAGCCCAGGAAGCCAGGGTTCCTGAGGACAACCTGTCTTCCTGTTGAAAACTGAGGCAAAGAAGGTGTTAAGTACCTCAGCCTTGTCCTCATCTTTGGTACTTATGTTCCCCTCCATGTCCAACAAAGAATGGATGTTTTCCTTGCCCCTCCTTTTGCTACTGATGTATTTATAAAACCGCTTTATGTTGTTCTTAACAGAAGTGGCCAGATTAAGTTCAAACTGTGCTTTTACCTCTCTAATTTTCTTTCTATATGACCTAACTGTATTCTTAAATACTTTGTGAGTTGCCTGCCCTCTTTTCTAAAGGTGATAGACTCTCTTTTTTTCCCTAATTTCCTGCAAAATCTCCCTGTTCAGTCAGGTCAGTCATCTTCCTCACTGGCTCATCTTTCAGCACACAGGGACAGCCTGCTCCTGCACCTTCAAGATTTCTTTTTGGAAGTATGTCCATCCCTCCTGGACCCCTTTGTTTTTAAGGGCAGTTTCCCAAGGTACTCTTCAAACCAGCCTCCTGAATAAGCCAAAGTCTGCCCTCTGGAAGTTCAGGGTAGAGATTTTGTTGATGCCCTTCTTTACTTCTCTAAGTATTGTAAATTCTATCATTTCAAGGTCATTGTGCCCCAGACAGCCTTTGATGACCACCTCTCCCACCAGCCCTTCTCTGTTTGTAAACAGCAGATCTAATGGGTCCCCAGGCCTGGTAGGTTCATTTACCAGCTGCAACAAGAAATTACCCTACTTTAGGAATCTCCTAGACTGCCTCTTCTCTGCTTGTTGAATTCCCAGCAGACATCCATCAGGTTAAAGTCACCCACAAGAACAAGGGCTGGTGATATTGAAACCTCCACCAGCTGCTTATAGAATAATCACCCTCATCATCCTGGTTGGGTAGTCTATAACAGACTCCCACCAGGATGTCAGTCTTGTTGGCTTTCCCTCAGTTCTGACCTGTAAGTGCTCAACTGTATCATCACTGACCTCAAGTTCTAGAGAGTCAAAGACTCTCTAACATATAGAACCTCCTCTCCACCTCTCCTACCTTGCCTATCCCTTCTGAAGAGCTGGTAGCCATCCACTGCAGCATTCCAGTCATGTGAGTCATTGGACCACATTTCTGTGATGGCCGACTACATCACAGCTTTCCTGCTGCACGATGGCTTCCAGCTCCTCGTTTGTTACCCATACGGCATGCATTGGTGAACATGCAATTCAGCTGGGCTGCTGATATCACTCTCAACTTGGGCTTTCTATCCTTAGGCTCATCTCTGAAGAGCCTGGTTGCAACCCCTTCCCCCTTCAAACCTAGTTTAAAGCCCTCCTGATCAGCCCTGAAAACTTTTATGGTAGGTTTATTTTGCCCTTGCTGGGTAGATGAAGCCTATCTGACTCTAGAAGGCTGACTCTACCATAAGTTTTGCCCCATGATCAAAAAAAAAATAAAATCCACTGGTGGCACCAATCCTTTAGCCATCTATTGCTAAAATGGGTTTTCTTACTCCTTTCCTCATTCATTTCTGCTGCTGCAGGAATTGAGGCGAACACCACCTGTGCTCCTGTCCCATCAACTGGTTGACTCAAAGCCTTAAAGTCCTTTTTATTTGTGCTGGTATCTCTTTTATCAATCTTGTTGCTGACAACCTATGCTACCAATAGTGGGTAATAATCAGAGGGCCAAATTATCTTGGGAAGTCTCCTGCTAATATCCCTCACCCCAGGCCCAGGAAGACAGAATATTTCTCTATGGCATGGGTCTGATTGACATACAAGGCTCTCAGTTCCCCTGAGAAGGGAATCATCAACTACAACTACCCTTCTTTTTTTCTTAATAGCTGCGATTGTGATCCATCTAATAGAAGCAGTGCAACCGGAAGACCCTGCAGACAGATATTGATGGGGGTCGGGAGTGGATTCTTTTACCTCTTCAATCAGGGACCAATTTCCATTCCCTCCCATCTCCTTGGTTTTCTCCATCTGCCTGATGGCAGGAGGGACAGAGCTTCTCTGACTCCTGCTGAACTTCTTTTGGGGTTGAAAGGGTGTGACTCTACCAGTCTATTTCCCTTTCACTTTACCTAATATTCCTTAGTCTTTTTACTTCTTCCTTAATCTCTGCCACTAAACAGAGCAAATCATTCACCTGATCGAATTGTATGCAGGTGTCTCTCACACTGTCCTCTGGTACTAACACCCGGCTCAGACACTCCCTACAGCCAGTTATACATGATAATCCATACGAGGACTTTTATCTCTTAATAGGAAAAACTTAGAAGGTAAAAACCCTTGAAAATACCCCAAGCATGCCTAATAATGATAACTGGGAAGTAGCTGATTTTGTTAATCTGTTAAAATGACAGCAGTGTCCTGTGTTAAATACTGATTAAAAACTAGGTGCAGCCAAGTATGTAAATTACTATTTAGGATTTATGTGTAACTGAGGCTTCTCAGAAAAATGCAGCCAAAAAATCCTTCTTCTTTACCAGCCATGGAGAAAACTGACCTCAGCAGGGGTGTGGTTCCTAGCCATAGATGCCTAGTAGTGTTTGATGCACTAGAAACTGCTGCATAAAGCCAGTAAGGCAGGATCCAGCATTCATAAAAAACTGGCACTTCTCCAGAGCAGTAACTTGGTAAGTCAGGACATCACAGAGCATCTCAGATAACACTGAGACCCATGCCTAACAATGGGATCAAGCCCATATGGCCCAGACTGTAGATGTTTTATGCTGGTTAGACCTAGATTGTTAAATATAAGCACTGACATGAGAGTTGAAGCTCCCATGACAGTAATTGAAAATTTAGGATGCAGTTCACCATCCCACACAAGAATCTAATACCATTTGAGATGCCATTCACTTGCTGCTTTGAAAACACGTTTTTTTTACTGAGGTCTCTTCTTAAATATGCAAGCCCTATGCAAATGTCTCAGAAACTATGGGCTACATCTCATATATCAGTACCTAGGTACCTATGTATGGACAACTAAATGTACCCCTGAGGAATCTGGAGACCTATTTGTCTGACCAAAGGCTGATATTTTTTTTAGGGAGAGAGGATAAGTTCCTCTCATTCTAATGCCTGGAATTCTAGATCAAATCCCTCAATGTTATTGGTTTTAGAAGGAATGATCCAATCTAGGTGGCTTACAATCAGCTGTATGTAGTATTCAAAATGCCTCTATTTAGGATTCAAAAATTCTTCAGCATTTGTTTGGGTTTTTTTAATCGTGATATCAGGTATCATTCAATTTCAGTAATAGTAATATATAACAACCTAAATATTTGATTAAAGAATGACTAAGTAAGAGATGCTGTCTGCTCCTCTTTGTGTAGATGTGCCTCTATGCTTCTGCAACATATATTCAATAGAGCTTGTCATACAGAACACACCTTTAAAGGACTCTGAAATTAACATCCTATGAATAACCAGTCAAGGAATTTGCAGTGAGTGCCCAAGTATAATTTTTTTATCTTTAGGATGACAAAGGAAGAAATTAGAAAAATAAAATTGTATGGTATCTTAAAGAAAATTCAGAGACCAAAATTAGGGAAATATTATATCCTGTGTGAAAAAAATCAAATATCATATGATTTGGTGTTCCTTTTCATACAAGCAGACCACAATGTGTTAAATAATTCATATATGAAAGACTAACTTTATTTAATACTAAAGTTGATTTTTTTCTATTTCTTCTAAAATATCTTCCTTACAGTTTAGGATTGCATTTAACACAGTGAATATTTATACAACAGAGGAAATTAGAATATATATACTTAAGCTGAAAATTGCTCTTATTTTTGTTTGTGTCTGATATGAAGATGAGTCCAGTGTCAGCGCTTACAAAATCATGTTGATTACTTTCGTGGGAAGTACTGTGAGATTTTAATGAGTAAGCCTGATTAGAGCCTGAAATGACAGATCATGAAAAGAGCAGAGTCTTTAAATTAGGTGGTTAGCATTTTGAGTCAGAAAAAAAAGGACAGAGAAAAACATGAACATATTTTATTGAATCTTTGCCCAGATCTGAAGTGAATGCATTGAAAAAATAAAAATCTGCTATGTGATTCTGGTACCCTTCCTACAATATGCAGTAAGTTATTTTTCACATACACTATCATAGACTATCTTTTAAAACTACGTTTTATGATTTGCTTGTAGTGCTCAAGTGTCTTAGGGAAAAGGACACCAAGTTCATACAATAAATGTGAGTTGTATTTTTTAACAACATTGTTTTGAGGGTTAAATATGTATACCACATATATATAGTCAACAATGAATCACATGCAACACCAAACTCTGTATTTGTATGGATAAAAAAAAAAAAAGAAAGCAAGTAGTAATTTTGTTCAAATAGAATCTTCTTATTGGTTAAATGCCCTTATCTTTCTCTGTATATATTTAATTCCTACAAAGTATTACAAAATACTGAGTACACACTATAAATTACGTTATTGACCAGCAATTCAGTCTACACTGTTTCTTTTATCTTGATTCTCATTATAACTATTTGTAAAGAAAGTACTAGGAGTATTTAGGAAGTATTTAAAATTAAATATGTCTAGAGAAAAAAAAAACAAACAAAACCTTTTCTGTTAAAATAATTTTAAAAAACCCCAAAAACCCCCAGCAAACAAAAATAACTAAGCCCCCCAAAATCCCCAAAGGTTTGAAAACAGGTTTTTCTTAGAGAAGTTGTTGTAAAGACAAGCCTAAAACAGTCTCAAAATGGGTAAATAGGAAAATTGAGATCAGTCAGGGGAAAAAAAAGCAAAAAACCCCTTTCTTCTGATTACTCTGGTTAGTGAGATGTATCTACTTGATGGAGCTCTGATGCCACCACTAAGATGACTTGGCTGTGTCCTAGCATTGAGTAATACTTTGATGCCTACATTGACAAGGGAATGAAGTTAACCAGGTGTATTCAGACTGTGCCTACCATTCAAGCTGAAACAAATGCCATTATAAACATTGACATCCAACAAAACCAACAGAGTGGATGACTAAAAGGAAAATACAAGTTTTGACACAATACTCCTCTTTTGGAAAGGTGTGTTACAGAAACTTTTAAAGAAGTACAACACAGGAGAATATATTTCAAACACACAATTTTTTCTGCTGCCTCATATTGTCTGTTTAGTGATCTAGGACTTAGTCTGTTGACTATGTCAATACTTGCCTGGCAAGGTGTTTACCTCTACTGTTTGTTCAAGTTTGCTTTTGGAGCTCCATTTTTGTAGCTGAACAGCAAAACAGCACTTTGTACTCGGCCCCCCCCATTCTCAGAATAACCTTCAGTATTAGGTTTATTTAGTATTATTTAGTATTTCTCCTTTAGTACTAGAAATGGAAATTTTGTTCCATGGAACTCGAACTGACCTGAATTTATTTCCATATGCAGCAGTATCCCTTGTGGGTCACTGCCCATCAGTTGTAGGACCACCTTTGCTAAGAAATCTAAAAATTTTCTTCTAAGAGAAGCTCAGTTCCTCTCATTACAGAATTCCATTATTTGGAATTCAAAAGAGAAGTATCCTGTGGTGAAACATAAGAGAGTTAACAAATCTCAGAGAGATTTGTCCATTGTGCATATTTGAATCTTGCAATTAAAGGAAAATCATACGGCAACTAGAATGTTCTTTTCCCTTTTAAGGTAAAACATTTGTTCTCCTATGTGACATATGTCTAATCTGCTGGTAAACTGACCTGAGGATTAAATAATCATTATATGTACACTAGCAATACTTATACCTTCATAACAAAATATGAGACAAGGGCAAAGTACATATCTGGCATAACAAAGGGCTTGCCATCTGTTGGTATAGATTTTGGAGTACACTGCTATCTTCACTTACTGATTTAAATACAATATATGAAAAAGGCATATTTTTATTAATTGCAATAGGTTTTTTACACTTTTATTTTCCCCAAAATTTATCATCAATAAATTTATCATCATTTTATTACTTGTATCCCGATGAACATGCAGTAAAGTTGTATTTTATGAAACCATTCCTTAGAGAAACATTTTTCCCAGTTTAAGATTTACAGACATTAACTAGTATTTAAAATTAATTTGGAAAATAAAATTAGGAAATAAATATTTTAGGATTGACTATAGAAATCTTGAAACAGCATATAGTCGTGCCTATTGCAGAATAGTGATTCAATTAGTATCGAGACCATTCTTTAAACAGTTACTAGGCTTTTATAATCTCTTGTTTAACTATGTCTCATCACAGATACCAAATAATTGATATACATATATGATCCATAAAAATATGTCTAACCACCCTTACATTTAATATGTTTAGAAAAGTCAGCTATGTTTACAGTAATAATAGAAAAATAACCACAGGAATAAAATATGTCTTTAGAAGACATATATATTAGAAATAATTTTCTATATTTCTGCTGTTGTAATACAATAATTTTTAATTATTGCATTGTCACATGGTGTGTGATAGGGAAATGTCAAGCAGGGTCAAATACAAGAAAGTGAGCTTTCCAACTATTAATTTAAAATTAGGGTATCAAGTAAACTAAACCAAATAAAGGTTCTATAAAGAATCTTAAGAATCAAACACTCTATTGAAAATACGAAATAACCTTTAATAATATGACTTTTAATATTGTTATATTTTTAAAAAATAGAATTATTTTTTTAAAAGGAAGAGATGTATCCTGCTGAATCTGAGATGTTTGATGAACTTTTCTGTAACCTAGACTTTTCTTTTTAATGGCGTCCACCAGTATATTAAAGGAAAATGGGTGTTTGAAAAAAAATCAAAGAGAAAGCAGTTGCTATCAAAGTAAGCGAGGTCCTCTGGAGTGCCATTATACCAACCCTGCCCACCTCCCAGTGCTTCCCTGCCCCTTCTGTGGCCCAGGACGCCATGTCATCCTCCAAGTGACTCTGTAGCAGGATCACGCAGGCCCTGTCCCCAGGGAGGTGCCCCATGCCCACGGCTAGAGCTGCCACTGTTTCCCCCAGCTGCCCTGCTCCTGGATGAGGTGGTGGGATGGCCCCTGGCTGCCAGGCCCTGCCATAGTGGATGTGACGGAAAGCCCCCTTATGCTGCCAGTATACCGGTATACCAGCTCACGAGGAACCTCCAGCCCTTGCAGTGTCTTGACACTTCAGTCAAATTCTTTACAATAGTCAGATAATACTAATAAAAAGGCCACTTATATGGGTATTTGTATGTACCTCAGTGCAGCATCTGAGAACTAGTCTCAGTTTGCCTTGATTCTGAGCTGGTTTGGGTTTTTGTTTTTGGTGGGGTTTTTTTGTCTGAGGTTGTACACTGAGATTGGAAGCAGAAAGAGTATCTATTGTGCAACCTGCAAACTTCACCAGTAAGAAAGAAGCAGAATGTGGTAAGAAAACACAAACAATCCTCAACAAACCCAAGACTTATGGGAAGAAGGAAGACCCCCTTAACTGTGACCGTAGTCAAACTCTTGACAAACATCTCAGGATGCTGTTAGATACAAGACCTGTTATTATTGGATCAAAACCCCTTTGTGGGGAAAGTGTGTGTAAGGGGAAGGGATGGGTCAAACCTCACAGAGGTGGATGGCGTGGTATATTACTTTGCTCTTTTCTTGATGCTTCAGGTGGCTTGGAGAGGGAGAGGTTGGATTTTGACTTAAGTGTTGTGGATTTATTGGATTTTGATTTTGATTTTAAGTGTTGTGGATTAATAGTATATGCTGAGTTGGTATTGTGGTGGAACATCTTGTCTAGCTTGTGTAGTACCCTTTTTGAACCTTTGCCAAGTTCTCTTATTTTCTCTCCTAAATTTATAAAGAAACCTCTTGGGTTTCTTTATTATCTTGATGCTATCTTGAGGTATTAGAAAGAACCTTATATCTATATTTTAAAGTAAAACTCCTAGCTGAGCCCATGAGCCAGCAGCTCCCAGGGCTGGAGTCTTACAGGTGCTGATGACTTGTTGTAACTCTGACCTTGATTCTCAAGGAAAGCTTCTGACTCCTGATAGCAGAAGAACATTGGAAGGATGAACTTAACAATAGAGAAAAATGTAGAGATATTGCAAATTTCTCTTGTATAAAAAATTTTAAAATATTATGCATGAACCATTTCTGTTTGAATTTGGACAAAGAGTATGAGTTTTTAGTTCAAATGGTGTGCTAATAGGATTGTTTTCTTTCAAATTGGTTCTTAAAACATTAACCAGACTAATAATACATTTTTGTCTTCATAAATATAGGATGTCCCTTTTTAACACAACAAGGTTTTGACTATGACACTGAATGGGTTTGAGGAGTGGTGGTTAATCCTTAATAATAAACATAAGTATTATTTCATTTAATATGACAGAGAATCACAAGTTCTGTCATCACACTGACAGTGTTGGGCCATGTGACATCATGTTAAAATGGTGGTCTTAAGCAACAAAACCATTTGCCTTTTCCAAATTATTCTTGTCTTATATCAAAAGATAGATAACAATTGATCTTTACCCTCTTACTACTTTTTGCTTAATTCATGTATTTTCACCACATACGGTGTGTCTAGCAGTTGTACTTGTATTTCCGGTTTCATGGCTTGACATCAGTGCCAAAGAAACTTCATAAGATTTTGCTTGTGAGATTAATATCTTTTTTAGGTTGCTTGGATTGGTTAGAGTGTAAGAGGAAGAAAATGTATTCCAGATCTAGCATTCATAAACAGTGACTTAGGGTCAGGAACCCAAAGGCAACTTAAGATTTTGCCAACTGAACACAAAATCTCATGAGGAGATGGAGCAGCTCACGTCAAACTACTACTTCCTGATTGTGTTAGGAATACAATAGAGAAAGGCGCAAGAAATCCAGATACTTAGAATGCTCTGGACACAGTTCTTCAACAGTACTGGAAACGCTAAGGGAGGCACCTTGTTGGACCTACTGCTTACAAATAAGAAAAAGTCATGGTGGATGGAAAGGCTGATAGAAACTTTGCTTTGTTATATCAAGAGTTTAATGAGGAAAATAAGTAAAGCAAACAGAAGCATAAAAAATTGTTCCAGTGAATGCAGACTTCAGCTTGCTCAGGGAACTGCTAGGCTAGACTGGACCTTGTGGCATACTGCCATTCAGGGGCCCAAAAGACCTTGATGATCTTCTAGGACAACCTTATTAAACCACTAGAGCACTCTGTCCAGTATGCGTAAAATTAAGTAGGCATAGCAGGAAGCCACCCTGACTGAGCTAAATGCCAAAAGAAAGCATATGGAAGATAAAAGCAGGGAAAGGATACCCAAAAAGAATATGTAGGAAGTGCCATATAATGCCAGGATAGAATTAAAAATGACAAAGTTCAGCTGAATTTCCTAGTGAGTGATATGAAAGGCAACAAGAAAGGCTTCTGTAAATACATGGCAGCAGAAAAGAAGATCAGGGAATTGTCAGGCAAACAAGTGATGAAGAACATAGAAAAAAATCATCTGGGTAGTCAATGTCTTCTTTAACTAAGTCTTTACTGTTAAAGTCTGCCAGCATGTCCCTTAGGCTTCCATGCTTGATGAGAGAGTTCAGGCAGAAGTCCTACTGACTACAGATAATGTTCAGGATAGGGACCATTTTGACAAACAGGACATACATAGATCAATGGTATCAGGTGGGATGCATCTGAGGATGCTATTGCATCCAAATTTAATAGTTTTAGTCTAAAGCCTAAAGCCTGCTTCTGGTATACCGTGGTTCAATCACAGTCAGCAACTAAGACCCACACAGCTGCTCAATCACTCCCATCTGACAGGATGAGGGAGAGAATTGGAAGAGCAAAAAAAAAGAGAAAATTCATGTGTTCAGATGAAGACACACGAATAAGTAAAGTAAAAGACACATGCAAGAGCAAAAAAGCCAAGAAATTCATTCACTATGTCCCATTGGCAGGTGGGAATTCAGCCATCCCTAGAAGAGCAGAGCTCCATCCTGTGTAACAGTGACTTGGGAAGACAAAACATCATCACTCCACAAATGTCCCCCTTACTTTCTTCTTTTTCTGCCAGCTGTATATGCTGAACCTGAGGCCATATGGTAGGGAACTCTGTCTGTTGGGGTCAGCTGTCCTAGCTGTGTCACTCCCCAGTTTCTTATGCACCCCCAGTGTCCTTGCTGGTAAAGCAGTATAAGAGGCAAAAAAGGCCTTGACTCTGTGTAAGCGCTGCTCAGCAATAGCTAAAACATCCCTTTATTATCCACAACTGTTTTCAGCACAAATCCAAATTGTAGGCCCATTAATAGCTACTATGGAAAAAAATTGACTGTATCCTAGTAAAAGTAGCACACAGTATTAGTATACAGTTAAATGAAAAGTGTTTGGCAAAGGATTTAACAGAGGGTCCTGTTTTTCCTACCTTACCTCAAGATACTTAGTTACTTTAACCATCCTGTGCTTGTGATTGTACGTTTTATATCCTTCAGAAGAGGATTGAAGTTTTCAGAGATGTGGTTTTTAGACAATTTCAGGACATTTAAATTTAATCTGGCATACATTCTTGCTACGGCATTTCTGAGTTTGTCAAGATTCATGGCAAATCCTATTATGCATGCACTGTAACATATACCGCAGCAGTGGTAAAAGAACTTATGTAAAATATCTTTCTATCTGCTTACTAATAACAACTATCTAATTACTGGTGTGCATTTGAATTTGATTCTTCTTATGTCTAACACTTCTGAGAAAGCTGTTTCATGTTATTGCAAGCTGCTGTCATAATTCTGAGGGTGGTGACAGCCAGGGCAATCTCTAATCTCTGTAAAAATGCAAAAGTCATGCTGAGCATCAAAAACTGAGAAGGAGGTTCCCAGAAACTGCAGAACTTGAAACTGTGTTCAGGTTTAAAGTGACTGGAAACAACTGGTACAGATTTACCATGGCCAAGCTGTGCTTGACCAGCCTGGTTTTCTTCTGGGATGAAACTTCTGGCTCTGTGGATGAGGCAAGAGCAGTGCATATCATTTCCCTTTGATTTTAGCATGGTCTTACAGAGTATCCTTATAGACAAATTGGTGAGAGATGGTTTAGATAGATATTCTGTAGGTAGGAACAAACAAAATTGGTCTGACTACCAGATTTTAAGTGTTAGCACTTCAAAATCTGGCAGTCAGTTGTACTCTTCAGGAATCATCACTATATTAACAATCTGGGTGATGTTGCAGAACTGAATGGTACCTACTTATGCACAACAGATTCCTTTTATCCCCCTCTCTATTCTCCTCTTTTCACGCTCCTTATTCTTTTTTTTCCCCACCTCAATTCTTCACCTACACTCCTTAGAAGTATTGCTTACTCCAACATCCCCCCTCAAAATCCATACTATTCATGGAACTATAGTTTCCCTCTCTTCTCTGTTACAAAGCCCGGGTTGGCTCTCCTTAAAGCTGTGCCTGGCATTTCTTAACAGTACATCAATTAGCAAATATAGAATTTTGGTCTTCATTAGTGTCTTGTTTATCCCTTGCTTATCAGATTTGTGTGTCTGTGTTTTTTGTTTGTCTCTTTCCCTGTTACTTTACCTTATAAAGGGTCCCTGACCTAATAAGCTTAATAAACCAGATGCTCTCTAGTTCCACAAACTAGGCACTACCCACTGAGGAACAACTTTTTCGAAAAGGACTTGACTATGGTAGCAGAGAAGAATTTGAGTAAGAATCAGCAGTGCAACTTTGTGACATATTAGCCAACTAAATACTGAGATTCTTAAGTAAGAATGTAGTTTGCAGGTTGAAAGTAAAGATTATTACCCTTTATGAGGCACCTGTGTGACCCAAGTCCGTCATACTGCCTCAGGTTCCAGGTTTGCCAGTACAAGAAAGACACTGAGAGTCCAGAATAGTCACAGAGAAGGTCAGGGGGCTCAGGCATATGACATACAGGAGACACTTGGAGAATTGGTGAAACTAAAGAGGGATGTCTTTCAAGACTGCTGTCTTTGAGTTCTTAATGGCAGGTCATAGAGAAGACAGATCTTTTGGTGTTCACAGTGAAAGGACAAGAGGTCAAGGTCAGAAGTTGAAGCAAGGGAAAAATTATTTCTAGGTATCAAAGAAAAATTGTCTGCAGGGAGTATTTAAACACTGGAATAGGTTGCTCAGAGAGTCAACTGAACAAGACACTTAACAGTGTGACCTAACTTTGAAGTTAGCCATGCTTTGTGAAGGGGAATAAACTAGATGACCTCTAGAGGTCCTATCCAACCTAAATTATTCTAACATTCTAATTTAAAGGTCAGTATGGGCCTGGAATAAAATGTTTTAGAGAAAGGAAAGGGACATTCAGTTTCATTTGTAGAGATCTGAAATGCAAATTTTGAATCTGGGTGAAAAATAGTATTCTGATTTAGTTTAATTTTTGCAAGAGTTCTGTAGAACTCATATTAGCTTTTTACAATATGTTTACAAGGAATGCCCTAAGGTTAAGTTATACATGTTACTTAATTTTACTTGACCTATGTCTGATTGCAAGTGACTGGATAATAATAAGACCTTCCTCATCCAAGTATATGTGAATTAATAAACTATCCTTAGAAACCCTAAGAAGCAGACAGCACAAGCTGTCTAGTGTGTCCTTTACTGAACCCAAATTATGGAAATATTCTGAGTTTTTGTTTCAGCTGACTGGCCCTGAGGGAACAGACAGCTGGCACCACAGGTCTCAAGGAGGTATAAGCACTTTTCAATGGCTACTAGTGACTTTGGAGTCTTTTTGGAATTCAGTGATGGAGTAAAAGGTTCAACAGTAAGATGGAAGATTATTCACACATTTTAAAATCTGCTTTTGTAAAAATAAAGGTTTCTGCCATAAGTCAGACTTCCAATTTATTTCTGTTTCTTGAAATTTGCCTTACCAAATTTGTTTTGTCTCAAAATATACTATTAATCTTTTCTATCTTAACCTGGAGCAGGAATTCTCAGTCTATGGCTCTTCTTCTGCATGCAGCTTGTGGTCAGTTCAAATAGGGCTTCTTTAACTTGGCTGAATCACAAACACTGAAGCAGGGAAGTATTGTCATAGAAGCTGCTTCAGAATTTCTTCCTCTCTAGGAAGTGGTTCATCAGGTATCCACCAGAGTGAGCACATGGTTGAGGCTGACCCGCATTGGTCTTAGCTCCGTCCTCAGCCCTTGTCCAAAATAAGAACAGCTCTTCTCCTTCTTAGTTCTCTGAGGTTTCTAAAATTTACCTTCCAGAACTAAGTCATTTGAAGGTTTAAAAGGTGTTTCAAAAAGCCAAGAAAGTTGGACACTCACAACGAGAAAGTTTACTTAGGGATGCTCTGTCACCAAAGTCATCATGAATCACTATTTAAGATTCCCTATGAATACATAGATTTTAAGAGTATCTCTTAATTTCCAGTTTTTGGACACTAGCACATATTTGCCCTCTTCTTTCATGTATTAATCTGTCACTGAAACTCCTCTTCTCCTCAAAGAATGCATGTTTTTAAGGGTAAAGTTTGGAAATACTAAACAAGGAAATATCCTATTCTGATAGGGGAAATTCCTCACAATACAGGCACTCCCTTTTGAAACGAGAATGATTTTAGTCTTAAGCATATATGGAATCACCAGCTATAATGGTTTAGTTCTCATGGTACGTCGTTCTAAGCTGGAACACCTAAGACCATAGCCTTTGAAAGAATGTTATAACTGAGAAAAAGCAGAAGAATCAAATGAGACCCTTAGTGGGGTATACCTATCTGGAGGGGAAAAAAGTTTACAATTAATATATTGTTTTAACATAAGTTGCAACGCTTATAGTATAGATGCATGAAGGTGAGCATAGCAACTAGACTAACTTGAAAACAGGCAGTTGTTTTTGTTGAAGAATATCTAAACTACCTATTTCAATATCAGATTGATTTTTAAGCCTCCACATAACTTACAATAAAAATGCTAAAGAATGAATAGGAAACTGAACGAGGATTAAAGTTCACTTTAAATTCTCCTGACCCTTTGGGGTATATTCATTGTTGCTTTTTCACAGCGGACCACTTCTAGTTCCAAAAATGACTTCTAGCATTACAGTATGAGCTATTAGTTTCATCTGCAAAACCAAAATTCTCTGACTGCTTTAACACAACTCAGATTCATTTATGGAAGTCTCTCAAGTCAATCTTATATTAATGGACATTATTATAAAAACAATTCACTTATATGCAGCAATCTCCATACACATAAATAAAAGAACAGTTTATATAGTTAACTAAAGTACATTTCCCAGTAAACAAACCATATGCTTTCTTTTAAGTCCCATAGATAGTATAAATTAGTAAAAATTTTTATTTAAATAATCAGTGTAAGTATTATAAATTTCTAATCCAGTACATTGAGAATATATGCTCCAGAAATTTGCTGCAAATATGTTAGCAGCGGAGTCAACTATACTCTTTATAGGATAATTTATTATCTATTCCATAGCTCTCAGCTATAATTGGTGTGTAAATTCAAGATCGGATACATTAGTTTCTGAGAAAAAATTTCAACGTAACTGCTTCTAATTAAGTAAAATTATCTGGGAATAAATAGGGAAAAAAAATCCAAACAAAATTAAATAAAAATATTTCAGGAGACAGATATTGATGATATTCACACATGCTGAATTTGAAACATACTGCTCTATCTACAACAGTGTGTGTTGGTTATTTTTTTATGACTGACAAAATAAAACTCTGTTTCATCGCTTATATTTATTTTACTGCAGTAGAGCGTATCTAATACACATTTACTTAGTAATAATTTTCTGCGTAATCAGAGAGAGCCTTACTGTTACTATGTCTTCTAATATTATGTTATGTAACATAATGTAATGTTATGTTATATGTTATCCTATGTTATGTTATGCCATGCTATGCTATATTATGTTAATACTCCTTTTGGGTTAAAAGCATCACATGGAACTTCAGGTTGGAAATTGAGGCCAGTGTTTCAGATTTTCACAATGGAATAAAAAAACCCCAAAGAATATCTGTATATAATGTCCAGTGCTTATGGGGATGGTTAGTTAAAATAGACACTTGGAGATGCTATGAAAAGTTCATAAATTTTTTCTTCATCTGAAAAGATAAATGTAAAGTACAAATCTATAATCTTGCCTTGGGCTATATAAGCCTATAGAGGAATAGGCAAATTTGTGAATAAAAGCTATACTCTCCCTGTAGGACAAAAGTTATGAGACAATTGGAACTAGAGGTGACAATTTGGAAGTTTGAGATATTTTTGAAAAGTGAACAGAAACAATGATGATGGAGTGACAGAAAACCTTACATAGCATAATTTTGTTTAAACCATTATGAGGCTTAGATATCCTTTAGGCTATTCATTAATAGAAAACTACCCAGAATGACACTGTATTTCAATTAAATTTATAGGCCATTAATAGCAAATCAATCTCTATGGTTTTAATCAAAACAGAGACAAGAGACTAACCAAATCTTCTGTGGCAGGTGGTAAATGATCACTATGTTATGAGAAACAATTCTTAGGCCACGTCATTGCAGTGCTCCCCAGATAACAGTGTCAATATACGTATGCTTCATTTTTTCTATATTTTCAGGTCCTGGTTTAATCACAAAAATCTGATGTATCAGTGATCTGATCTGGTCTAAAAAATCCTATGCACTTTCTTTTAGTAAATTAGAATATGTCTCCTTAAATGAGTGGCGTACATATATATGTACATACACATATATATACATGTATATATACATACATATACATATACATATATATATATACACACACATATATAAAATACTACTATGTTACTTTTGGGAGCACCAAATATGAGTTTCACTTCCTGAACATCTGGCCCAATGTTTATGTATACTGTATTGAAATAAAATTAATTTCCTTCATCTCTTCCTCTTCCTTTTAACATTAATTGTTTTGCAAACTTCTAAAAAATCAAGCACACTGACTTAAGAATTATTTTAGCAAATATTATCAATATCTGAAAAACTATATTATTTTATCACATTGTGATTTTATGATATTGTAATCTTTTTAGAGCCAATAGGAATACTTCAACTGTGCTTGTAAGTGCTTTAGTTAATCTGAATGAAAAAAAGGTTAAGTTGTTTTTTCTATCCCCATAAATATCTTTCACCTCAGTGTCCCTTTGTGAAAAAACTCAATAAGTAAAAATGCTTTGAAGGCAGGTTTCCTAATCAGATTTTTATAAAGAGATATCATTCATTGCTCAGCTTAACAGGGCAGTTGAATGCCAACTGGTAATTGAAGTCCCTCTGAAGAAAAATAAAATATCCATCACACTTGTCATTAAAAAAGAAGTAAAAAGGTATACAAATGAATGTGGTTTTCTTTTGAGCCAAGGATTTCTTTTTAAAAACAGAAATACTGATTTATGCAACCATCAAGTTTGAATGCATGCAACACAACTTTCTCAGATTGAATTTCATTGATTTTCTATAACAATGTCAAGCATTCAATGCATCACAGAAGCTGTGAGACTGAAATAAATAATCCCTTCAGAAAGAAAGTGATTCTTCCCTTCTTAAACACATAGGCGAACATCTTGTTCTCCTGTTCCCTTGCTCTGTTGTAGCTTAAGCTGTAAGATTTTAGAATTTCCTAATTCCCTGTCTTCATTTTCATTTAGGATAACATGCTTTGTTTTCCTTATGACCTTCTTTATGCTCTTGTCTCTAAGACAAGTTGTTAAAACTGTATGCCTTTCTGTTTATGAAATGTGAATAGAGCTAAAGAGTAAAATAAATGCCAGCAAATTTGGCTTTGAATGTAGTTATATGTGATATTGGCAGAATGTGACTAGCACAAAAACAGCCTTGAAAGATATAATTTCACATGTAAGATTCATATTTGAAAGGTGTGACAGACTTGTAACACATACTGCATATGCAAATTATTATTTCTAATGAGATCTGCAGTGTTCCTGATCACACTGTCAGTCATAATCACTTTTCTGATATTGTTAGTTCTGGCTATTTGAGCTTAATATTTATAGCTCAGAATTGTCATTTACAAATTTGAGGTTGATGGGTTTTGTACTCCACAGTAAATTTATCACTTTCTTTGTTATTGATTTGTTAGTTATTTACTCTTCTTTTTCATGCATATGATTTAAAGTTGGTAAACTAATTAAATTGCACTACAACATTCATTTCAGGCACCTTCAGATGTTATTTTGAAATTCCTACCTTGAATATAACACCACACTATTGCTTGGCAGGAGTGACATACAGTTTTCCTTGGAGTGTTTCCATGCAAACATCTACTACTATCCCTGAAATATTTCACTGATATGCAACTTAGCTGATCTGAAAAACATAATGAATTATTTTCAGAAGACACTAAAGGAAATTAAAAATCCAACTGTTTTGCAAGAAGCAAGAAATATAATGTAGAGGATTGGATTATCTTCTCACCATTATTCAAGAATAAGAAATTAATCAGTTCTTATTTCTTGACCGGTGTGACTCCCTGTGTCTCAAAGAGTTGCAATTTCAGCAGTTTCCTCAACTGCAAGGAGGCTTTCTATTGTAATTGGCAATAGCAGGTCAATACTGGTACTCATATCTAATCATAATAGTCAATATTTGTACCTAGTACTGAATTTGTAGAAGCATGTGACCAATTGTTTCCCTGAATTCTGAATTCCTGTGCTAATTCAACAACCTCAAAAAGAAAGCCCTATTTGGAAGGATGATCAGCAAAATATAGTGTAAGAGTGATTGCTAACTTACTATCTACTTTAGGTGTCTTGTTTCTCAGATTTTAATTACCTCAATGTCTCTATTTGTCTTACACACAGGCACCTGTGACAGACTTCTTCAGTGGGATATTTGAGCAGAGACACAGTTTTGATTCATCTCCTACAACACTTGACTCCATTGTTTATAAAGGAAGCCCATGGCAACTATGCTCCTTGATAAGAACAATTTGTTTGAAAATTTGAACCGTGTCATTTTACCATCTACCTCTGACTTTTGGGGTGGTGTACAGCAGTAAATATATAATACAACTTAAAACAGCCTGAGAATGACCATAAGTTTCACTAAACATAGAAATCAGCTCGCTCTCACAGCATCCGCACAGTTAAACTAAAGAAATGTGGTTTAGATGATTGAACATGAGGTGGACTGTGAACTGGCTGAATGGCAGATCCCAGAGGGTTGTAAACAGTGTCACTGAGTCTAGTTGGAGGCCTGTCACTAGTGGTGTCCCCCAAGCTTCAATACTGGGCCCAGTATTGTTTAACTTGTTCATCAGTTACTTGAATGAGGGGATAGAGTGTCTCCTCAGCAAGTTCACTCACGATACAAAGCTGGGAGGAGTGGCTGATACCTCAGAGGGCTGTGTGGCCCTTCAGGCTTGAGACATGGGCAGTGAAGAACTGTCTGAAATTCAACACAGGAAAATGCAAAGTCCTGCACCTGAGGAAGAATAACCCCAGGCACCAGTACAGGCTGGGGTCAATCTGCTGGAAAACAGCTCTGTGGAGAATGGCCTGGGGATTATGGTGGACAACAAGCTGTCCATGAACCAACAGTGTTCCTTGTAGCCAAGAAGGTCAGCAGAATCTTGGGATTCATTAGGAAGAGCATTGCCAGCAGGTCAAGGGGGGTGATCCTGCCCCTCTAATAAGACCTGGTGAGGTCACATCTCAAGTGTTGTGTCCGATTTTGGGCTCCTCAGTACAAGAGTGGCATGGAGCTCCTGGAGCAGGTCCAGCAGAGGGCTACAAAACTGATTAAGGGACTGGATCATCCCTCTTACAAGCAAAGGCTGAGAGAACTGGGCCAGTTCAGCATCAAGATGATTGAGAGGCGACCTCATCAGTGTAGGTAAGTATCTGAAGGGAGTGTGCCAAGAGGATGGACCCAGGCTCTTCTTGGTGGTGCCAGTCAATAGGACAAGAGGCAATGGGCAGAAACTGATGCACGGGAAGTTCCATCTGAATATGAGAAAGAACTTCTTTACTGTGTGGGTGACCAAGCACTGGAACAGGTTGCCCAGAGAGGTTATAGAATCTCCCTCACTGGAGATGTTCAAGAACCATCTGGATACAATCCTGTGCCATGTGCTCTAGGATAACTCTGCTTGAGCAGGAAGGTTGGACCAGACAAAGCACTGTAGTTTCTTCCAACCTGACCCCTTCTGTGATTCTGTGAGAAAAAAAAAGCAGGAATGCAACACAGCACTTGGTATACACAACAGAAACTGGGAGAGCTGTAGATGTGTCAATTCTACCTGAGAGTCCATTCTTTTTTCTAGAAATTTTATGAAATCTCATTTTCTTAATTATGTAATAACTGTACAATAAATTACTGACTGCAATGTAGACTGTCATCTGAAATTGTATACTGTCAGAGTATACTGGACAGAGAAGGGAAGGAGTATATGGACAGAGAAGGGAATTGAATACAGCTTGTTTGTGTGTATCTTTATTTTACTTCTATGTGTCTTTCTTCATATGCCATAAGCAAGGAAAAATTTGTTGGTTCTGAAATATTTGTTATTATGTCTCCCTGTCCTTGACAGGAGAAAAGATGGTCTTTTTTGTCAGCACAACAACTTCTGATGATACAAACAGAGTGCTTTGGGTATAATTTGACATATGTTAGTTGAAAATGACTAAGAGTATTCAGTAGGGGAATAAGGCGGTGAAAAGTTATATTTCGTACTTCAATATTAAAATGGAACTTATTTCATCAAATACATGAAAGAGATCTGGATATCTTTATAACCTCAGTACAACCTTCTTTCAGATAGTTGCAGAGAAGGATAAGGTTCCCCCAGAGCCTACTTTCTCCAGATTAAACAGCCTCAGAGGCTCCTCACAAGATTTGTGCTCCTTACCCTTCACCAGCTTCATTGCCCTTCTCTAGACACAGTCCAGTACCTCAATGTCTTTTTTGTAATGAGGGGCCCAAAAGTGAAGAAAATATTTAAGATGCAGCCTCACCAAGTGAGATGCAGTGCCAAGTACAGGGGGATGATCATTGCCCTGATCTTGCTGCCTACACGATTTCTGATACAAGCCAGGATGCCACTGGCCTTCTTAGTGACTTGTACACACTGTTGGCTTATGTTCAGCTGGCTGTTGATTGACAGCCCTAGGTTTCATGTGGGCAGCAATGCAGCTGCTCTTCCTCAAGCCTGTAGTACTGCATGGAATTTCTGTGATCCAACAGCAGAATTCAGTCCTTGGCCTTCATGAACCTCATACAATTGGCCTCAGTGCATCGATCCAGCCTGTCCACATCTCTCCTTCAGAGCCTTCATACCCTGGCACAACTTGATGTTGTCTGCAAACTCACTGAGGATACGTTCAATCTCCTTGCCCAGATCACTGATAAAGATATTAAACAGAACTGGCCCCAACACTGAGCCCTGGGGAACGCCAGTAGTTACTAACCCCCAGCTGGATGCAGCACCATCTATCACCACTCTGAGCCTGGCCATTCAGCCAGTTTGTAACCCAGTGAAGAGTACACCTGTCCAGAGTAAGCAGCTATGTATGTCCTTACATGGTTACCACCAGACTGCTGGTTGAACCTGGTTTCCAATACCAGATCTGGTCTTCTTTTGTTCTGTGGATGGATCTTTATCATTTTCCTGCCTGCTTTGCTGTTACCCTCATCTTCTGACCTGTATTGCCTTGCAGAGTAACTCTCTTCTGCTGCTCCCTGGCACATATAACATCACCTCTTTCACATTCCAATGTCCTCTTTTTCCTGCCAGATGGACAGGAGGCTGCTTTGGCTTCATGTCCCCAGGTTCAGTCAGTAACGAGTCTGAGCACATAGTCCTGATTCACAAACAAATACAGCTGGTCACACAGATCAAAACAGCGGTCACATAAACATGAATAGCACATCCACTTCTGTTCTAGCTTTTCAGCTGATGAGATTTAAATCTACCTGTAGAATATGCACAAGTACAATGTGATTCTCTACAATAGCTTGGCCCAGAGTCTGGCTTCCTCTACTTCCTTGGATCTGAACCTATTGAGTATCAGATCCACAGCCTGCCTCTCCAGGTAAGGTCACTCACACCCCTTACTCTACTCACTGACTGGTGAAGTTTGCTAGTGGCTCATGTACATATGAACATAAAGGACAGAGATGCACCAGGAAAAAAGGAACAGAGTGTCATAAGAATATAGGACAGACTGCAATGATCGGGCAAAGGACTTCATACAAGTGCACTGATCAACAGGTTGCTTACACACAACCAGTGAGTTTGAGCCCTTTTTCTCTCTTCCCCTTCCTCGTTTATTCTTTCCAATCCACTTTCCTCCCTGCCTTTGATCCTCTCCCTACACATCCCACAATAAATTTCACACTTTTTCACAATTTTCTTAGGACATTATATACTAAATTTTAAATAATCCCATGTCTTTTTTTTTGTCTCAAAATTCTCTTCTCCCTTCATCCTGTAGGTAGTGTTACTGTCCTTTAGACAATAACCCCATTTAGTTTGCATGGTTTTCTAGGGAATTTATTTTGCTGAATCATTTTGGTGAGCTTTACACTAGGGAAATTGATCTAATAATTGTCCTTTAATAGTTTTAAATGTAACTGGGTCAGTGTACTCTTTCACTGACTATTTTGCCAGGATTCCTTCACCTGTCATTGCTTCTCTGATCCTTTCCATTGTTTTGTTCAATATAACAAATTATTAACCTTTTGTGAGATAACTTGTGCAACAAAAGACATGAAATATAGGTCCTTATAAAATATCTTATCCAGTAAATGTCATACAATTTTTTTGTATCATCTTTATTTTAAAATAGACAAATATTTTATCTGAATATTTATTTCATTTCTATGTTTACATACATACATAAGAATACATTCTTCAGGTTCTAAACCTGCTTTAGCTTCATACAAATCCCATATTAGAGCAAAGTAACTCTATATGAAGCACATGCCAGCTCTCTTTTCCCTGGTTTCCATCCAAAGAAAACCCACCCAAATGTTCCAATAGCAGGTGCCAATCTGCAAAGCAGGACACTGTAATAGATTATGCAAGCATGGAAAAGAATGTCTAGACAGAGCCTGAAGACCTTTTGCCTTTGACAGAAATAAGAGTTCTTCTTCTTCAGTTTGTATTCGGAGTTTGGGAAGTATGGGAACAGAAGCCATAAAGAGTTTCATCATTTTCCCTGGTTTAAGCAAGAAATCAATTAAAAGTTAAAGTGAAGAACATAGATATTAGTATTGTTGCTAAGTCTGAGAGCCACAAAAATTGAGCTGTAGCTCAGTAGAATAGATAATAACTATTCAGGCTTTTTTTCATTGTGAAAACAAACATTTAAATATAGCAGACTTGTTTCCTATGAGTGGCAGAATTGGTGAAATGTCTTTATCAAAAGATTGGTGTAATTTTTCCAAGTGCATTTTCCTCCATTATATCACCTGCCTAATTTGTGTCTTTACCTATGTGCCCAGCCTGAGTGCTGGACAATCTGTATGTAAGCTGGTGTCTTTTCAGTACTCATACGTTGACTGTCCAGTTCTTCCTGTCAGCTTTTCAAAGGAGATATTAAAATTAGTTTTTTTCTTATGGTCACTGATTTTTTATGAAAATAATTTTTGATACCCTAAAATTTCTCTCTTGTTCTGCAAGAATCAGATGAAAAGTTGTAGAGGTAATTGGATTTAGACAGACAAAAAAACCTCCAAAAAAACCTAGTAACTCTTCTTCCTTCAGGAGACCAGGCTGAAAGCAAAAAATTTGAGAAAGAAAACTCATTATTATTATTCTCTGTCTATTTACAAACTTAAAAAATTGTGGATGTAAAAGACAGTAGAGAGCTATTTGGTTTATTTACTTCCTTGGCATACTTTTTATATCTAAAATAATTGCTCAGGAGGATGGAGATCATAGGAAGTCCTACAGACCTTAGACAGAGTTTTGGCTGTCTGGCTTCTTTGATAAGCAGATAGTAATATATTTTGTCCTGGAAATTTGTTTTGAGTTCGTTTCAGTAAAAGAAAAAACAAAACAAAACCGAATGTATACTATTTTATGACAAGAATACTTTATTTCTGATGGCAGAAAAGCCATCATTTTCTGAGTCTTGTCTCTGTGCACTGTCACAACCACATACAGCCTCCTTCTCTCCCTCTTTACTTCTTTTTGTGAGAATAGTCTTTAGGATCACTCTCATCAGCCTCTGGGCAGATGATCACTACTTGATGCAAGAAGCATAGGAGACATCAGGAAGCCTTAGCGTCTGAGATACGTGGAGTTTATGCAAAGGAAATGAGACTGAAAACTGAAGCAATGAAAGCAGATTAGATTTAATATAAAGATACACATACATCCTGAGAACCATAGGAAAAATATATTTCTGTCTGACTTCAGTTCTTCGGACACAGATCTCTTTTACCACAAGGACATAGTTAATGACGTAAGTCAAGCAGGTTCCCATTATAAAAGGAATAATGAAAAGTTACGAAATTTGCATGGTTCATATGGGGTCAGGGTGAATGCTAGAAGTTCCAAATGGATGTCTAAGGCTGGAACTCTGCCCAAGATACCCAGTGCAATTTACAGTGCAATATGGAAATAGGGAAACTTATCAGGGAATGCCATATGTGTGCGAACCACAAATAGACACCAAAAACTTCCAACATCCTCTTTGGAATGACCCTCCTTGGAATGACCTGAGGTCACAGCACCTCAGTAGCATCTGACCATTCAGTTAAGCTTCAGATGCAAACTGTGGACTCCCCTGAAAAATGTAATAAAAGAATAAGGCTTTTGCCTCCATCATTTCTTACTCACATCCAGAGATTCTCCAAACAGCCAGCAAAACATAAATCAGCCAGTATTCAAGCAAGCCAGAGTTTTTCATTTTTTCTGTACTTTGCCAAAATGACTATGATTTTTGGTACTTAGGACTCCTTTTTCCATTTCTTTTTAATCATATAGAGTTAAAAGAGTAACAGAGATAAAAAAAAATAATACAAAACCCACCACATCCAATTTCTGGTTCGGCTGGTTACATTTGCCAATACTGTATTACAAATCATTATTTTTTAATTGATAAATAAATAATTATTATGGTAAAAAAACCAAAACCAACTTTTAAACCATACTAGTGCAGAAAGAAAGTACCTGATTGTTCAGAATCTCTAATCAGGTATCCACAGATTCATCAGTAAAAAACTCTCATGACCAAATATGGATTTTGATCTGCTTCTCAGCACTTGTATCTTTAATACATCCTTTATCTATAGTAGCAAGGATATTAATTGTAATATCGTGAAAATTGGAAGAGGTTTGTGTAAAACAGCATAAGAAATGCAATTCTATATATCTAATGAATTTATTTTCTTTACTGGGAGAAACGGCTTTAGCAATCAGTTAGGACATTTATTTTTGAAAGCTGAAGAACAGGTTTCAGAAAAATTTAGGAACTGCTAAATTATTTCAGGAGAATGCAGATGATTTATCCTTGACTTAGGCACTGAAGAAATAGCTTTAAAAAACAGATGGTCAGCTATAGACATGAACCTGTTTTATGGAAGAGCAGAAATACTTTCAAAATCTTAAGACTGTTTCATACTAAAGATCCAGAAATAGCTCCTTAAAATGCTTTATGTCTCCAACACAGTATGGCCAAGATGAAGCATGACAGGCTTTCAGGTCTTTACTCCAAGGGTTATTCTTCATCCTAAAGAGTCACTGAATAAAAAAGAACAATTCAAGCAGTACTCTCAGCACTTGAGGCTGATGTGATCACTGGGCTACATAATCAGAGTTTCCTTTTGTTTTCTAATCTGTGTTCCAGTACTAGAAGATAAAGTATTTTTAAATTCCTGAATTCCCATACTCAAACAATTAGACATTCTTCTTGAATGCACACCACTATCATCACTGGAACTTCTTTTCTGTATTCTCTTAGAAGGAGGAAAAAAAAATAGACATTCGAAGAGCAAAATTTTTGACATTTACCTTATGATGAGATGAATAGCATCCAAAGGAAATATTACTTTCCACTATCTGTAAATATTTCAGATTAGTGGAGACGAATTTCACTGCAGTTTCAAGATCCTATGAAAATATTGTCGTGGGTTTGCCTAGGGACAATTTTTACCACACCCTCCACAACTTGCTCTAAGGTGAGAGGAGGTTTATGCAGACAAAGAGATCTGATTGGGGAGAAAATAATATTAGGATTTATTACTAGCAAAAATAAAAACTAA
>JAWMRA010000001.1:61455865-61482909 GCA_035584735.1 Pseudotriccus pelzelni | reverse complement strand
CCCAGGACGTCTTGCTCCAGCGTAAGATCTCTCGCCATGGCCGCAGATCACTTCAAGACTCTGTTTCATCTCAGCCTCTACCACAGAATCTCAGTTTTCTCATGTACTTCTTTGCTCCAGCATGAGTTCCTCAAGCTGCGATTAGAGTTGTCTCTGCTTCTTAGCAATGTCCCACAAGTAGCAGGGATTTTAGATTCAGTCTTTTTCCCTGCTGAAGGGAGAGAGAGGGAGAAGGGGGAGAAGAAGCTGCCTCCCCCCTTTCGTCTCTTCTTTCTCTCTCCGGCTGCCAGCTCTGACCTTGAAGGCTCCGCTATCTCTCTGTTTGGAATTCTTTCTCGTAGCAGCTCTGTCCAAGCGCTTCTTTATGTTTTTTTCTTCACTCTGTTACACGTCTGGTCAGGGGGCTTCAGTGCTGCTCCTGCCCCCGGCCCAGGGCCGGGGGAAGAGAGAGGCCTGGCCCCCCTTGGGGCCTGCTGTGTCCTCCCTCACATGGCTGCCAAATTTCTTCTACGCCACAAGTCTTCTCTTCCATTTTCTTGAAGATGTAATTGGCAAAGGCGTCACCTAAACTACTGATTTGTCTTTGTCCGGAAATTACCTGGACAAACCAATTCCAATCCCCAAGGAGGGGGGACCTTTTGCAAACCCATGACAAACATATAATGCAAAATGCTAAGAGTGTCTATTTTGTTCAAGCAGAAAGTAGACTTTAATGTGTTTCCTAAGGTCAACTCCGTGGAAACTATTGACTATGTTGTAAGGTCTTCTACATCCAGCACTAATGTTCTAAGAATAATTGTAGCATCCAGTGCAGAGAAGAGAATTGTAGGAATACCTATCATGTTTTTAATCGGACTTAATAATGAACTAGGGATCCCCTTGTTTAGCAGTGTCCATGACTCTTGGAATGTCCAGAAGAAGAGCTCTAGGTGGGGCTGACTATAATTAAATAGGGTGAGATGTTCTGATATATGCAGATAAATGAACAGAGATCTTTGCCAATTCAGCTTTTCACTGAATATCCTACACTACCCTTCATTCTAGTGCATTCATATAATGTACTCGCAGCTTTATGTTTCCTTATTCATAAAAATAATTGGCACCAGGCAAAAGCACCACAAATGACCCATTAGCAGGCAAAGGCACTCCTGTAACACTGTTCCTTTCCAGAGCAGAGTTACTACAACTGCTATCTAGCAAAAAAGCAAGGAAGGGATAAAATGAAATTAGAAACCACCTCTTTACATTCATAAAAGTGCATACATACATAACACATATTCAAGTGAGACATCATACTGGTTTCAAATACTTATTGCTTGACAAGTGGACATATGTGCCTTGGCGTCCTCTCCCTTTTTACTCTGCTGGTAGTATAGAGCAGCTGTGACCCTAAATTTAAGCTAGGATTATGACTGTTATCTCTTGACAAATTTGTTCACAATTCTTCAGACATTTTTGATGATTCAACACTACTTAAAACTGGCATATATCCAGATCTCTGCAGAGACTGTAGTTATGCTGAGCTTGTGAAATGTCTTTATTTTGTGCAAAGACATGGATCTGGGTATTAGAGAAAACCTCAGTTTCATTTAAAAACAAAGTCAGGATTTGAATGAAAAAGGTGAGTTCAGATCCTTCATTACAATACATCTAGAGTAATTTCACAGATTTTATGGCAATTTAAGCTAGAAATACACCAGAGCAAAAACACCTGCCTAACTAATAGAAGGTAAAAGGGCCTTATTCTGATAGCTATATATTATCCCATTCTGCTCTGTACTGGTGTAGCCTCACCTTGAATATTGTGTCCAGTTTTGGGTACCACAATTTAAGAAAAACAGTAAGCTATTAGAGTGTGTCCAAAGCAGGGCAACTGTTGGGGTCATGTTACAGTAAGGGTGCTCGGAAGGCATCCTGGGAAAGGCAGTCCCCCTAGGTACTCTGACACACAGGGGCAGTAGAGTACTCGGTCGTGATTGGTTGGTAGAACCACATGTTGTGGCTTTGACTTTCAAAGTGGATATGAAAGTTCTTATTTGTCTTGAATAAATGGATTTGGTTGCTGACCTTTCATTTGACTGGGCCTGTGCAGGTTATTATTTATTATATTAATAAACCACGGCAGACAACAAAGAGTCTTGAGGGGAAGCTGTATGAGGAGCGGCTGAGGTCACTTGGTCTGTTCAGCCTGTAGAAGAGAAGACTGAGGGGAGACCTCATTGCAGTTACAACTTCCTCAGCACAGAAAGAGGAGGGGCAGACACTGCTGTCTTCTCTGTGGTGACCAGTGACAGGACCCGAGGGAATGGCCTGAAGCTGTGTCAGGGGAGGTTTAGGTTGGATATTAGAAAAAGGATCTTCACCCAGAGAGTGACTGGGCGCTGGAACAGGCTCCCCAGAGAAGTGGTCACAGCATCAAGCCTGACAGAGTTCAAGAATTGTTTGAACAATGCTCTCAGGCACATGGAGTGACTCTTGGGAATGGTCTTCTGCAGGGCCAGGAGTTGGACCTGATGATTCTTGTGGGTCTCTTCTGACTTGGCATTTTCTATGATTCTGATGTATGTGTGTATGTATATAAAATTACTACAGTAATGATCCTTGCAAATTTTAACTGGTTTTAAAGACTTAGAAAATTTGAATAAAATCTTTCTTTACATTCTGTTGTATTACATATAACTCCATAGTTACAAATGCATGTTGCACTTCAAAAAAGAAGGAAAAGTAGCCACAATTTTAGATATCCGTGGCTCTAGCAAACATTGACTAAAATATCTCAAGTTGTAGATGTAATAGTTTCGATATTTTTTATCCTTAGAAGTGAAAAAAAATCATTATGCAGAATAAAAGTTAAAAATTAAACAACATATTTTACTTTAATTTTTCCATTAGCATTTTATGAGTTGTTACTGAAGCTGAAGTAATTTGAACAGCAACAAAAAAAATTCTGTCTTCATTTTTATATGTATAAGTCAGATTTACTTCTTAAGAAATATTCCTTGACAGCATCTACATAGATTCATGGGATCAAACACAATTATGCCTTTCAGGTATACTTCTAGTAATTTTAAAGTGTGTTGCTTTTTAAATCACTGCCTGTAGGAACAATAAAATGAGATTCAATGGCAACTTAGCAGCTCAGCAAGTGCAGTATGATATTTTCCTTGGTGCTGCAGGATACCTATGAACACTTAAAATGTGCTTTGAAATGTGCCAAATAGTTTTATTTAATATGGATACTTCAGAAATAGAAGAACTGATCAGCATGTGGGAATTATGGGCATTGCATTGCTCTGCCGCATTCTAGGAGCATGAGAATTGAAGGAGTTCTTTTATTAAATTTCTGTTTAAATGTCTGAATACTTGTGGAGAATGAAAAGTAGGACTACCATAAATAACAGTGGAGCAAACTGAATACATTTAGTTCACAAAAATATTTTGATATCTCTTCTTAACCAGTACTACTCATAGTAAGTCTTTTTGTTAAAGACCACAAGTCCATTTTCTTGAAAAAAAAAAATTTAGAAAAATTACGAGCAATGAACATCTTGTTTATAACATTCTGTGCCAAAATTACACCCTGCATAAAAAAAGGGGCTAATTTGAACATTTAAAAGAAATGCAGTGTCCCTAATATTTATTTTGCACTGAAAAATTGGAATGCATCATGTTATAAACACTACATTTCAGCATGCTTTTGGGGCTGGTACTAGGTACTGATAGGCATCTGACTATACCAGATAAATCAATTCACTAGATTAACTTTAATTAAAAAAATTAAAGAATTAAAGATAATAATTAAAGAAAAGGAAAGATGACAGGCCAGTCAATCCTACCAGTTAATAATTGTAAAAGAACAGATTTGTGGTTTACACTGACGAAGCAGCTCAGTCACAGAGCCGCTTGCTCACTCCTCCACAGTAGGATACTCCCCTACATGCACAGAGCTTGTTCCAACCCAAAAATAAAATATTCCAGTGAGATCTAAATCCAGTCTCTCATGAATTGCACGAGAGGGGCTTCTGTGATGAAAATTAAATGTATCCTAGCTAGAAACAGTACAAAGAGTGACAAAACTCCTGAATCTGAGTGGTTTGTCTCAAAGGACAAATGTTTTCAATCATTGAGAGAAGCAAGCAAATCTATTAGCATTTATCGAGCACTCATTCTCAGAGGGAAGGATGACCAGATAAGTACTAAATTCTGATAAAGAAACTGATGAGAGTATCTGAACATTTTGAAATTCATAATCCCTCCTCGTGTGATAATAGACCAGCATGTATAAATTATCTGGTTTTCATTGGTTTGAAATGTTTTCTCACTTTCACCCTTATGTCTAGCATTCAGGAAAGATAGTGTGACTAAACCAAAACAGGATTTAGGACTCTTGTGAGGAATTTCAGGTGGGACTTAGAGATCTGAAATCCAGACTTTAGAAACTAAAAATAGTTGCTTATGTGTAGCTAATTTTATAGTATCCATACAATTCAGACACATTTTTTTTTAAATGGAAATTCCCTTATACCTACAGTTTTCCACTTCTGTGACTACCTATATCCTGTCTTTTTTTGTTGTTTGTTTAGAATATGTGCTGTGTTCTGTAAGATTGCCCTAACTTGTCCAATTTGCTGCCTTACACTTCATCTAGTACCTGCCTTGAGAGTAAATACATTATATGTGGACCAAGTTACTTGCAAAGGTAATGCTACTAATCGTTTTACATGCAAAGCAAACAGATAAAACAAAAATTAAATTCAGAATTCTAAGTTAAATCACTACCCTGCAATGCAGGAGAGAACTGAGATGTCCAGATGGTAATTTTCTGCCCTTTAGTTAAATTTCAACTGGCAGATTCTTCTTGTAATGACCTTAAAAGGACTTTGTTTTCTTCTTGAACATAAATACTTACATTATGCAGGTAGTTTTTCTAAGTCTCATTTTATCAATGTGATTTAATTTTGGTTTTCTGGGTCTTAGACCAACTCTCATATTTCAAAGGATAATTCTTAAGACTGAGAGCAAAAGTTATTCTGAAGTCATGGTGTTTCAGCCCCTCTTGCTGAAGTAGCCTCCCTTATTTTGACGTTATTAAAAAGGTTATTTGGGCCAAAGAGCAAGAAACACACTCTCACAATGAAAATGCTTCTCTAGCTTAGCAGGGTAAGGACTTGCAACTCTGAAGGAAAAGCAACAGCTTCTACTCCTACTCAAAAAAATATTTGAGGCATTTAATATTATTCTCTATAGATATAAGTTTATAAAACATATTTGGAAGAAAGCCCTGTGTGTGGGGGCTGATGGGGGGCAGTGGCTCATCTCTGGCCATGTGTGTGACCAGCCATATCTGTGTCCTCTGTGCATGCGTGTGTGCATGTGTGTGTGTGCTTATGTGCATATGGGAATCCAGCAGCTGCCTTTGTCCTGGAATAGACACCTTGAGGTACATGAGGCTGGCCTCTAGGGGCCAGACAGGAATTCCTGTTCCCTGACACTGCTGGAGGTGGTGTTCATTTATCAGCTGCTTTAACAAGAACAACTTGTGATCGCGATATTTCTCATATTTGTGATCACAGACTTTTTATTGTCAAAATTGGGAATAATCTATCTCTGTTTTACAACTATAATACTGGAATTCAGCTTTACTTCTTTTGTGGACACAGCTTGCTTGTGTGCTTTGATTTTTTTCTTATAATTTTCCCATTAACATATAATATCCTTCTCATGGAAAGTCAGATAAATTTTAAGTTGGCTAATTGCCCAAATCTGAGTTAGAGGCTCAGACATTGTTGTCACTTGGGTTGGACCTTCCAAGTAAGCTTAATAATAATAATAGCAATATGGACTTAACTTCCTTTACTTAGAAGTCCTATTTAAGGAAAAAATATTCAACATCATTATGATTTAGGAAACAGAAAGGAACTGCCAGCAGTTGTAAGCCATCAATAAGTGAGACAATCTGAATTTCTTCATCCCTACTTATGTTCAATCTAACTGAAGAATCTCTATGTAGCACTTCAATCTCTCAGTGTAACAATCCCATAAGTTGAAAACTCAAAAGAGCTCTTTTGATTTCCTTTTATTATAAGACAAATTCTCTCATGACTCATTAGGAAAGAGACTAGAAGACATTAATTAATTCTGTAAAAAGAACATGTAAAAAATTCAATCCTGGATACATGTATTTCTAAACGTGGTGACATATATCTGAGATTATATATATATATTTATATATTAGATATATATCTAAGAAGAAAAGATTCTTAAATTAATTCTAAGCAGCTTCTTTGCAGTTCATAAATGTCTTGTTGTGCAGATGCCTATAGCACTATCTAAGGCCAGTCAACAATGGCATTGAGGTTCTTAATTCCTCTCTGCAAGTAATGGAATATGAAGAATTCAACATCTCCGTGCCTCTGTGGATCTGGTTCTGGGATGATGAATTTGTGTTGTGAAAGGGCATTTTGTGCTCACCTTATACTTAAGCACTTGCAAACTAGGTTCAAAGTTTCTCAGACATTCTTTCTGAATATGAATTATTCCAGCAGGTCTGAAGATTGTATCTCCACTCTTTTCTTGCACAGTCATTTGCTACTCAATCAAGTTGCAACAGGTTCAGAAGATTTGAAGAAGCAGCTATGGCCTCTCAGGACACACAGTGATGCAGTAAACTAAATTATATTATGGTGCATTAATTTTTCAGCCCATTTATAACTATTACAGAATAAGAACATGGCTAGAGCGTCCATCATGTTAGAAAGAAAATACCTTTCTCAATACCAAATTAGTGAAAAAAAAACTGGACCTAAGTAGAGCCACCAAGCCAAAATCATACTCTCTCTGGTGCACTCGAGAATAAAATCAATCTGTAGAAAGTAAAGTAAATTCTAGAATACATACTGACACTGTTTTGGCAGTCAAGCACTCAATTGCTTGACAAAACTTGGAGACAATTCACTCTAGCTCTGTTGAATCCTGTCCAGGTATTCTTCCATTATAGGATCAACAGCTTTCAAAATCTTTGTCTCTGTTTTCAGGTATTGCATTTTCTGTATTTTGCCCTGTAAGTATTTTTTATCCCAAACCCTTGTGTTTGCAATAATCAAACTTTAAATTATACTTGTAAGTTTATGGGGAAAATAATCACATGTAGTCTTCTTTAAAAACACTGAGAAATTATGTTTTCAATGGACAAACATTCAATGTTTGTCTAATGTGTTTGTTTCTATCCTTAGACATTTTAATCTTCATGAGAAAGGATGACATAATAGCTGAGAGAAAATGTACTTCTCTTACTGTTAATTTGACAAAATATAATTTACTCAGTCCCCATGTCCCTCAAACATAAGATAATTTTGAATTGGGTTAATTATAAATTTATTTCTGAAGTCCTTTTTTTTCTTTGATTGATTGATTTCACCTCAAATACATTCATATACATATACTTACCTTTCAATATAAAGACAAGCAAATAATAGCAGTTCTCAGTACCCAAACATACTGAAAGAGTAGCTTTACTCTGGAAGCAGAATAAAGTCACACTTGAAACAGCAGACACACCTAAGAAATTGGTACATTTGACAGGAAAAAAAAACAAAACACACAAAAATATCCTAAAAACAGCACTTGAAAATTCTGCCTGTATATATTTAGACCTAGTAACTGCTGGAAAAAGTGTTACAGCTATTGTTGGGTGAATCTGTAACAAGGTAATCACAAACTTGTTCCTCAGCCAGAAGCAAAACTGTATACAGACCACTGCAGATCAGTCTGGGGAGACTGGATTGTCTATGGAAAGGAACAAGAAGGTGGAATATGTTTTTGCAGGTCTCACATATCAATCTTCCTGTGCATGTATGAGACATTTGCACAAGCTTCGTTGAGAACTCGTTGTTTGCTACACTGAAGCCTTCTTCAGCTCTCAAGAAGGATTTTATCATCAATAAAGGAATCTCAGTCTATTACTGAAACTCAGATTGAATCAGGTCTTTGGAAGTGGTTGGATTTTCTTCAGGTTCTCCTATAACTAATTCTGTAAGAAAATTATTCATCTTTACAGATAAAGTGCACAAAATACCTGATAAATTTATTTCTTAGTTCTCTCAACTGTGAATATTATGGAATGAAAAAACATTTCTTTAATACAGATGACTCACGTATTTTCTTTCTTCTTTTCACTTAAACGTATCTGTGACTATATGACTGAGAGGTCTTTGCACATTTACTGTTTCTAAAGATTTCACTGGCTAACACATGTAGATTCTGATGAGTTAAGGTTATCTATTTGAAATTTTTATAGCTTTTAATAATAAGTGTTGCAGAAATACTTGGAAATCTTAACAGACAAGATAATAACAACTTGGCTGCATTTCCCTCAACTTTAGATACTGAAATCAATAGCTAAAGTAGTGACTTTAGGCTCCCCTTTCTAGAAGGGAGAAGACTAATAGGCTCCTTCAAGATGTGATCTACACCTTATTGAGGGGTTTACAATTGTATGAACAGCCTTCGAAAATAATATATTTCTCTCAACTCACTGTAAAGCAGTAATGGGGTAACTAGGTTAGATATGAATGTCGACATGGTGGTTACCTGCATTTAGTCAGATGAATATCAATTACAAGAAAGAAAGTCCTTTCCCCAATGAATTTATTATCTAAATAAGCAAGGGAGAAATGGGTATTTAAAGAAATCAAATAGCTTGACAAAATCAGAACATAAAGCATCTCTTGAGTCTTATAAAAATGTTTTAAGAAGAAGGTTATATCTGTTCCAATTTTTGATATACAGTTGCTCTTTCAAAGCTTCTTTAGCACCCTGGAAAAGTTCTCACACTACACTGCTATGCTGATGACAGTTTTTCTATGTTTATTTTTTATCTTATTTCCATTGTACTAAAAATGCTGTTTGATTCACTTCTACATAGAGACCTCATAAAAAATTGAAAGGCTTCAATAATTCTAAATCATTCTATGCTGCATATAGAGATTTAAATTTCAGTGCTAATTTTTTTATTAGCACTTTAATTTGGAAGGTACTAGGCTTCTACAAGATTTAAAATTATTGGAGCATTTCAAATTTTTATAAGCTTTCCAGTAAAGATGTGACTATGGTTCTGGGCTTATAAAGTGTAGCACAATTTAAATTTAATCTAAATTATTTAAGTGTTTCAGACTGCAGGGAGATTTTCAATCTTTCGAACTGGGATCCATGTTCAGAGACTAGAGCAATCTTATAATGTAAAGTGCTTTCATCATTTTAAAGACCAGCAGGCAAGATTCTGAACAGGCTTTTTTTATTGTCAGTTTGTTAATTTAAATTATTTGTTTTCACCTCCAGTGTATGGAAAGGAGAAAAGTAAAATGAGAACATAAAGTGAAGACTGTTTGCTCTAGAAAGTTTAAGGTAACAAGGATCATTCCTGTTAAGATAGAGGGTAAGGTAATGTGAAAAACGCTATTTTTGTAACATATATTTTGAAACTTGCTTTAACGTGTTATATGTTCTATAGTCTCACCATGCCCATCAATTTAATGTGTACTCATTATTTTAAAAGTTCAAAGACATATAACTTGCTTTCCTCTTATTGAGGACTTTGTTTTGCCTGGAGAGGATGCAAAATGCATTGAGTTATATTTTGTTTAGTTTTCATCTAACACGAAGATGTTAACTTCCCATAAAATCAATAAAGGATATTCCATTTCTACAGCCATCTTTGCCCTACAATCAGCAAAATGTTATGGCATGGAAGACATATGGATTTCTGAGTCATACAATCTTTTGAAACAAAATTACAGAGACCATTTTTGGATAACTAGGGAGGAATTCTGCTAGCATCATCAGCAAATTTGGAACAGAAATGTCTCCATCCATCTAACACATGAACATAACTAATTCATCTGGTCTTTTCCATCACTCTGAGAGTTATTTTCTGTTACTGGAACACCATTTGCCATTTAGATTGGTTAGTCAAAGTAATCTCATTTATCTTTCATGGCACTATAAAAATTCTAAAGGCACAGGGTAATTGTAAAGTTAATATTGAAAGTGTCAGAACCTCTAATTTTGCAGGAATGAGCTTTCAGATTCTGAGCAAAAATTATATTAAATCTTTTGTGCATATGTTTACCAAGATGCACCAAGAGCTCTTGAGAAGTGGTCAACTGTGATAGTGAAACAGCCACTAAGAACTCTTGACCTAGATGAAGCAGGTGGGAAAATTTCCTCTTTGATCCTCTGTTTTGGTGGATCAGATCCAACCAGCTAGTAGACAGTCACGTAATTTATATCACCCTAATCCAGAAAGAGTTTTAAAGATATATTATTTGAGTCACTAAAGGAGTGGAAAATTTAAAATTATTCTTTTGAGTTGAAATAATTGATAAAGCCAATGTCTTTCCCTTTCTAAAAAGAGTTTTTTGTTTTGATATTGTACAATCCCACTTAAAGCCCATTTGCCACTCACCTGGCTCAGATGTGTGTAGGATGTATAGCAAATATCTATACTAAAGAAGCTACTGACCATGTAGAGTGGAAGTTGATAGTTAGTAACAGGCACTAAATTAAAAAAAAAAATTCTTATTTGAGAAAAATATCTAGTTTTCCTCCAGACACAAATTTTAGGTTATAATAAACCAAAAGGATTTTAAAAAATCTTGAATAAATGTAACAGCTCTGAGAAGCTTTTGGGTTAAAATCTGGAGTGTAACAAATAATACATCTTTTCAATCTATTAAAATTTGAAAAAATCTACTTTTCTGTTCTTTATAGTGTAACTTAAATTTCTAATGCCATACCTGCTCTAGCACTGGCCCTCTGTATAACAGTACGAGTACAGCCACAACCTTTGTTTTCCATTTGGTTATTTAACATGAGATAAAACTTACTGTAGTTTTCTGGGCCACAGTTCTGGCTTTAATAATCTACCTAGCTATTTGCCTTCCTGCAGTCTGCTTGACTAGGTGGGAGATTTTCAGCAGGAAACCATAAAACTGTATTCCATGTGATCTTCAATAAAGAAATCACCCCTCCACAGGGGTATTTATACTCTTCTGTTATACCACAGTTACTATGACTCTTAGCCCCAGTTAAGTCAAATTTAGGAGTCATTCCTTCCAAACATTCTGTAGCCCCCAAATTTATTTGCCAGATGTGGCATTTGATAATCAAGAAAAGAATCATAAGAGGTTACATTCTCTTTTTCTGTAAAAGCAGTAGTCTGCTGGAATATTGTGTGATCTCCACTAAAGACTATGAAGAGTACTCATAAACACTGTAACTCTATTGTTTATTTACACATATTGTTAAATGCCTTAAAGTGCTCTAATTATTTACTAGTATGCTTTTGTTTTTTGGTCTCCAGCAATTTCCCAAACAATATATGTAAAGTTCTTGAGAGTTAGGATGGGTCACAAGCCATTCCTAATAGACAAAATAGGGAAGTTCATACTTTCTCTGGAGTGTATAAAAATTTAATAGTATGGATACCAGCTGTGTGGAATCAGCTGATGTGACTCAGAGAATGGGCCCCAGTACTTTTAATATATTCATTTAATTCTTTGGTATCTGGTTTTCAACTTACATGTTACAAATAATTATGCATAAACCTTCTCTACAAAACTGAAGGATTTAATTTGTTGGGAAAACTATTTTTAGTCAGGATTATTGCTCAACAATTTGCCTGACCATTGCTTTCATCCTTCATAAATGGTATGTCTACCACTTCCCAGGTGAGAAGAGGGTCTAGTAATACCCACAAGGCAACAGTGATTCTGATATACCTTATCAGGTTACCCATGAGAGATTACCTTCTCTGAGAGAAGCTAGTACTGTGGTTGTCTAGCAAGTTCATGGAGTACAGAAAAACCCTTGGAGGAAGGTGTGTGAATGACGGTAGTCTCAGAAAAAAAGAAGTACATAGGAATAAACCTGTGTTCTGACCAGCATCTGCTTTGCAAAAGGCAAGCCTGAGGACAGGTCTTGTTTTGGGACTGCATCCTAGCTAAAAGAGCAATCCCAAAATAAGACACACTATATCTAGTCAACTTTTCAGCTGAACTAAATAGAAAAAAGTTCTTGGGATGTACCTAAAATAAAGACAGTCAGGCACAGTCAATTTCCCCCTCCACACAAACCCCCTACAGTTTTGTCTTTTTGTAATCACCTCACTAAGATTTGAAAAGCATTAAATGTTAGGAAGTCTTTGTGCATGTTATGGTGTTGGTCTAATGTTAACAGTGGTTTCAAAACTCATGGTCCTAAGCAGGAATGTTTGCCCAATTCCGTAGGGTCCAGAATTCCTAGTCCAAAGTCCTGATTCTAGAGAGGCTGAGAAGTCCTATAATGTTAAATTTACAGATTTTGCCTCGTCAGTGCAAACCATTATTCTGGAAAATATGTGTAATAAGCTATTGCTATTATTGTTGTTATCATTAGTCATATTGATATATTATTAATAGTACTATTAATATTAATACAATTTTGTCTTGGACAACCCAACTCTTTAAATGAATTTAAATTTACTACTTCTCTCTGCTGCTCTCTTAGATGGTTAAGCCCAAATTATTAGAGGCATTTGTATGGATGAACTTTGGATATGCTATTCCAGTGAAACACTTGGTACTGTTATCTATGTGGTTCTGTTATAGGTAAGTGGAAGGGACACTAAATATGAAAAGGAATTAAGCAGAAAAAGGAACAGTGGTTAAGTGGGACCACAAACACTGAAAACTTCATAAACTCATGCAGATCAGCTGCAGAAGTCTTTTATTACTGGCTCCTGTGTCTTAGTGTGAAAAGTCTTGGGAAGCTTCCCTCACTCTCCCTGTCCTGGGGACCTGTCCAGAAATTTGCCTGGCTCACCAATTGTGTATTTGAGTCTAATTTTCATTCTTAAAATTCAGTACTACTGTAGCATTGCTCTATAAACTCATTAATTGTCTAGGATCAGCTAGTTCATTGTGGCTCTTCCACATTTCTCAAATTTTCAGTCAATTCCTCTCTATTTGCAAGTAGGTCAAGAATCCAGGAAATTTTCATTCCTGCAGGTCTCTAGTCATATACCATCTGTCATTTCTTCTTTGTATTTAATTCCTTGCAACTTTTCTTAAAAACTGAACCATTACATTTGTTAAGGACTTGTGGAGTTCTCGCATGTAGGCCTGAAGTTGTCAGATATGTTGAAAGAATCATGCACTTACTTTTGGTCTGTTTTGTTTCTATTTTCCTTTTTTTTTTTTTTTTATTTTAGTATAAGGTAAACTAGATCTACCCAATACTGTTAGGCTATTTAAAATTCTATTAAGAATTCTGCTTCCCACTAATTTTCCTACATATACACAGTTTACTCTCTAATATCTTGGAATTCTAGTTTCGAGAACTACAGGCATACTTTCAATAACGCACGTTATGCTACGGTAATACCATCATTGAATATTATTTCTGTGTCTTCTTGTTATCTTCTCTGTTCTGTTTTTGCAATTATCAAAGTATGTAGATCATTACTCATTCTTTTTTTCATACAAGATTCAGTGCTTTATTAGCAACAGTTTGGAATGTCAGTATGTACCAGATGGAGTTAAAAGGAAGCTATTTTCCCTCTTCTAACTGCTAACGGTAGTTCAACACTTTTCTGAAGAAATGTATCAATTCTGAACTTAGGTTAACTAGTCATATGTCAAAATATGGTAGGTCTCAGCTCAGACTACTGCAACATGCATGACTTGCAGCTGTTAACATTAATAATACAGAACACGGAGACAATGGCAGTATCTGTTAGGGTCCTCAGTGTTGTGGAAATTATGATAAGCAAATCTTTGACGTGATTATTGCATCAGTCTATAGTTTGTGAACACTAATAAGATGTACTTTGACACAGGGCATCATGTCTGAACTAAAAAACCATTACTGAAATTATAATATAAATGAAATGTGGAATGAAAGGTTAATAACGAGTGTGCCAGATGCTATACTCTGAATGCTTAGAATATTTATGGACTGTTCCAGTCAGGTGCAATGGATGCTCTGGACACATGGACCATTTGAGAAATACAACATTGGAATATACTGAATAATACAGTATGATACAGATGTTTTCTAGGGGATGGTAGTTACTGAATTCCTGACTAAGCACTGGAAAGAAAATTGGAATTTCAGTGATGTGGAAAATGGGACTTGACGCAAATTCTACTACCGGTTAAACGGGATTCATCTTTTTACTGACGACTGGAAAAGAGTACTATTTTCATCTGATTCAAAACCAGAGAAAGATAGGAAGAAAACAATCAAGAGAAAATCCAAGCACTTTCATGGACAATCACTCTAGACCTATTAACTGACTTGTGGACTTAATCTGCCAATATTCTACATATTAAACAGTATTAGCTCATATATATGCAAAAAATTTTACTGCTTTAGTGTATACTTTTTTCTTGCCTGTGGTTTGTCCCAAACAATGTCTCTGTTATTTGGAAGGTTGTCTGGTCACTGATTAACTCTGAGAAGCAAACAGCATATCTGTGTGTTATTACAAATAGTAGGATGTAAGAAGGGATAAGTGCAGCTGCAAGAGGACTGAAGTTTTGTGCCTTGATCCAAATGAAAAGCACTCATTTCATCAAGAAAAATGATGACCAAAGACTGAGATCTACTTGTAGGTACTCCCGGGAAATCACGGAGAAATGGGAGGGACAAGTAACTGTGATATTTATCAATGATTCATTATTTTTCCTCAAATCCTGGAACTCCTTAATCTAAATTGAACTGTTAGCTACTTTAAATTTTGGAAAGATGAGGAGAGTCCTGAAGAAGGGACATGAACACGGCCTATAAAAGTATGCTAGTTGGCTCTCATGTTTTTCTTTACCAAGTGGAGAATAGTACTTCTTCATGCCATAAGTCTGATGATCTTCTGATTGCCAAGAGAAACGTCTATGCACTAGGCAGCTAAAAATTTGATTTACATACAGGTTGGAGCAGTGTTCCCTACTTGAGTTGTGGAGGCTTGGCTAAATGAGCATAAATATGCCTAGTTTTAGATGATATGGAAAATAGATTAGTGACAGATGTTAGCAGATATTTTTTACCTTGATAAGCTTAATTCAGATACTAATTTAAGCCAGTTTCATCAGATAAATCAATAGTGTTGATAAATCAATACTGCTGTGAACTTATCTGAGTATCTTAGACAAGTAAATGTAATTCTGATATAAGGAAATCAATTATGAATAAACTTGTTATATATATATAAATAAGTTTTGCTTCAAGCCTTACTGTAACACATAGGACAGGATGAAACTCCAAACTGTGGGCATTTGGCTATTACATGTCTGCATGTAGGTACCAAAGCTCCCATTACTGTTAATTGAAAAGATAGGTTTTACTGAATAGCTCACATATTCATATCTCAAATCATTTTACTCCTCTAACAGTACCCAGGACATCAGCATGGAACTGACAAATGTAACACAAGAACTACAGGAGATTTGCAGACTTCTGGACCAGCAGATGGAGGTCAATGGTGTTACCATTTTAGAAAATTACACTAAACGTCTTGGCATCAGCAACAGATCCCTGTCCCTAGTTGTTTAAGTCAGTGGAGTCTAGACAGTTAATTAGCTTAATCAGCACTGGATCACCACACGCACTTCACATTTACATAGTTTCTTTGTGAAGATCCATGTGCAGGCAAATTGAATCCTACTCCTATTATTCTGCAATTTGGTTCTCAAATTGAGTGCAGGATAAAAAGGATCATTTGGTTCGACCACTCTGATAAGGCAGGGTCACCTAAAGTGAGTTGCCCAGAACCATGCCCAGACACTTCTGAGCATCTCCAAGGAGGGGAATTTCACACTATACCTAGGCAACCTGTGCCAGTGCTCACTCATCCTCAGAGTGAAAAAGTATTTCCTGATGCTCAGATGGAACCTCCTGTGTTTCAGGTAGACCCATTCCTCTTGTTCTGTCTCTGGCCTTTGCTGGAAAGATCCTAGCTCTGTCCTCTTTGCACTCTATCTCCAGGTATTTCTATATATTATTAATAAGATTCCCCTGTGCCTTCTCTTCTCCAAGCTGAACAATCCCAACTCTCTCAACCTTTTAACAAGGAGAGATGCTCTAGTCTCTTAATCATCTTGTGACCTTTTACTGGACTCTCCAGTATGTCCACGGTTCTCTTGTGCTGAGGAGCCCAGAACTGGACACACCACTCCAGGCATGACCTCACCAGGGATGAGCAGAGAAGAATGATCTTCTCCCTTGACCTGATGGCAATCTTTTGCCTAATGTAGCTCAGGACACCATTACTCTTTGCACGAGGGGCTCATGGCTGATTCCTCTTCAAACTGGTCCCCACCACGACCTTTTCTCTGAAGTTGCTTTCCAGCTTGGTGGCCCCAAACATATATTTGTATCTGGTGTTGTTCCTTTCCTACTGCAGGACTCTGCGCTGCACCCTGTTGAACTTCATAAGGTTCCCATCAGCCCATTTCTCCAACCTGTTGTGATACTGGGAGGAGTCACTGATGGCCATGCAAACATCCAGAGGTATCGCAACAGGTGTCATTAGAAAACTTGCTGAGGGTGAACTCTGCCCCATCATTCAGATCATGAATGATATTAAGCAGGACTGGACCAAGTATTGACCCCTGGGGTACACCGCTAGACACTGGTCTCCAACTAGATTCTGTGCCAATAATCATGACCCTCTGGATCTGTCCATTCACCCAGTTTTCAATCCACTTCATGGTCCACTCATACAATGCATACTTTATCAGCTTGTCTATGAGTATCTTATAGGACAAAGATAATATCTACTGCTCCATCCTCATCTACCAGGACAGACATTTCACCATAGAAATTCATCAGGTTGGTCAAGTATGTGTTCCTCTTGGTGAATCCTTGCTGACTGCTTCTAATCACTGTCTGTTTATGTGCCTGAAAATGGGTTTTAGGTTTAGGTTCTTCAAGACCTTCAGAGGGATTGAGGTGAGGCTGATCAGCCTGTACCTCCTCGGGTCCTCCTCCTTAGCCTTTCTTAAAATAGGAATAGCATTGCAATTTCCTTGCAATGACATCAGCAAACTGTCTCAGCAATTGTGGGTGCATCCCTCACAGATCATGGATTTATGTATGCCTGGTTTGCTTAAATATTCCCTGACATGATCCTCTTCCACCAAGTCTGCATCTCCTTTGCTCCAGATTATTCCCCTATGTATATTATTCCCAGTAATATTTTGGAGTGAATGCTTAAACCCCAAGACCCCCAGTGGGGTGTATTACAGTCATTACATGAACACTTGAGGGAAACTAATCTCAGAGCTGGTTGTTAGCTAACAGTCCTGAGAAGCAGACTGCAGTTTCCCAAAGTCATTGAGGAAACCAAGTCTCATTCAACAGAGAAAAAAATAATTCAAAATCCTGAATGCCTTTGTGAATCTTGGCCTAGGGCAAAATTGGTTTAAACTATCTCTTTTATTCAGGCTGTGAAAGGTTTTGAAGTGGACTTATATTACTCTGGAGACAGGTGCCAACCATCCATTTATAGTGTATCCTAATATGATGCTTTCTCAAGCCCATTTCTTACAAATATTTCACTATGCATGAAACTAAAAATGTTATTTCAGTCCAAGAGAAGTAATGACAATTTTCTGTTAGGGGTGATGGGATTGGGGGGTTCAGACATGTACCTAAGAGGTGAAATATCTAGTTTAGAGACTTCAATTTAGTGTTTACTCAATACAAGATAGGATATGTATTACAGAAAAGGTTAAATTGAAAAGGCATTGTAAGGCTGTATTTTAGATACTTTTCTTCAAAGAAAATGTATTACAGGCCCAGGCCTTATCAGGAAGCAATAAGAACTTAACCTCTAGTGTGTTCTTTAGATAACACTAAAGATAATAAAAAGCAAATTTCCTAGATATTTAACTCTTAAAAATGGGGATGACAATTCAAGTTCAATATCTTCATTTAAACAACCATAATAATTTTTAAACTTACTGACTATGAAATTATTAAAACTGTATTCTCCAGCTTGTCAAAATGCAAAGTTTTATCTCTTTTTCATCCTTTGAAGTGATATAGCTAATGAAGTAATAGTATCGGTTTTCCTGGTTTTTCTAAGCCAAGAAAACTGCCACCTGTCTGGAAAAGCTTGCAATTAAGATTTTATTTGATACAAAGCTGATGAGTTTGAGGCCCATTAGGATTTCTCTTGAATTTCCAAATCGCTTGGTTTATTTCATTCCAGACTGGCGGATGATAGAATACATTTTTGTTATTATTAATCTGAGCTAGACTTGAAACAATGACCTAGAGGTAAAAAGTATCCATATTGTATTTCTAGTCCCCCGAGTGAAATAGCTCCTGTAGGGTTCATACTTAGCAATAACAACATACTGAGCAGAAAAACTATAGAAGATTTTTTTTTTTAGGTAGATTTGTTGCCACCAGCTTTCATATTCACACCTTACAGGCCTCTGGGTAACAGAGCTTTTGTCAGAAAGTCATATTCAGCAAAACTAGCAAGTATGTGGGGATTATTTTTTTTTTTAACTTGATGTTAAGGGGCTTTTGGTGACAAAAGCAGATTTTAAAGCATAACACCAAAGCTAAAAATTATGTTTGTCCACAATTATGAAGTAATTGGGAAAAAAGTGGGATGCTAACAGTTGAAATGTTGGAAGGTTTGAGACTTGTACAATGTAAATCTCAATACGTTTTCCTTCCATAAGCTTACTCTAGAGCTCATTCTTCAATATCATATTTTTTAAAATCTAAAAGTGGGCAAAGCAGCTGTAAACAGCTGTAAACCAGTAAACAGTGTAAACAGTGATGCTGTTACTTGTAGTTTAGACTCAAGAAGTTTAGGCTGTATGAAGAGATGATGTAAAGGGAATCCATGTTGCCTGCTGTGAGAGCATTCTTTTAGACTTCATATGGATGAATATTAAGAGAAACAAGGAATAACATCCCTGTAGTCTGACCTTCTTAGATTCTAAGGAATATTAACAATTTATGGGAATTCTCACCCTACACTTGCATAAATATCTTGTATACTTTAAAACTTACGATGTGTAGGATAAAATATTGTACAGAAGATTTATTCTGAGGAGGGAAACATGAAGGTATTCACTCAAGGAAGTTTCTGTGGTTAGGGAAGATCTAGCACGTGAGACAAATTCTTTCCCATGAATAGCATTGCATATTCGTGCTGCACGGTTTGTGAGAGAGGTAACCCCACACAGGAAGGAGAATTAGGGTTCTCACAGACATGAATAGGAGCCCCTGCAGGAAGTCAGGCAAGCCATAAAATAAGGTGAGAATACAGCCTTGAAGTTATACAGATGCAAAATGTGTTGTTACAAAAGAACCAGAACAGATTTGCTGCTTTCACTTTTCTGCCTGCTGTAAATTTGCACTATATTTTAGGGTTCTTGACTTTCAGAAATAAATTTTCCTTAATACCTCAGCTGTGGCTTGGTATCTGGGGTACATGCGTGCATATCAATTCTCATATGATGTTTAGTAGAATACTTGACAGAATGTTCCGTTTTCTAAACACCATATAGGGATACCCACACTGTGGACTGGTGTCTTGGTTCTTATATGTTAATTCAAACTCCATACAGGTTTATTAATGAAGAATAAACCCAAACTCCATGTGAAACAGAAAGTCTTCAATCAAGGACTAGGTTGGCATGAGCCAGAGCAGAAGGCAAGTGTGAACTAACTCAGAGGTATTGTATACATTGGGGCATTGAGAACTGGGTACGAACTTGGATATTCCTATATTGAGCAATAAGCAGTAGTGTACACTAAGCCTGGTTCTTCTGCTAGTTTTAATACTTGTATAACAAATATACTACAATTTTTTAAATTAATTTTATATTCATGCACTTTTTGATTTTATTTTGTATTTTTCTTTCCTGTAGTTCTTTAAATAACCTGGTGGGTATTTATCAATAACATCTACATACATGATTTTAATAAATAATATTAATATACTTATGAGAGGGGTTTTTTGTTTGCTTGTTTGGCTTTATTTCTCTATACATTCTGACTGAAGAAGTGTCCTGAGTCATAATCCTTTAAAATGAATTATATAAAAACCAGTTTTTTAAGACGGGAAATGAGAAGTCCAGATATCTCAGCTATCTTAAAGATGAATTTTAAAGGGAGTTAACAGCAATTTTAAATTGGTATCTAGAAAGTGTAGATGTTTTTGTATATATTACATGGGCACTTATAAGTACAAAGTTGTACTCAAAGCTCTTCTGCAGAGTTTCTATTAGTCTAGGGTATTTTTACTAATAGTCTGAAAAGAGATTAAAATTAGCAATTAAGCATTTTAGGCAAAAATCAGAACACAGGAATTAAGGACGTAATTGACTAAATATAATTTTGGTACTATTTGATAGGGTATTTGAGACATTTATTGGGGGAAAACAGGCATAAGACAATATCTGTCGAAATTCATGCTTTCCTTTTTGCTGCCAGAGAAACTACTAGAGGACAGGTGGCAATCCCAGATTTAGGTGATTTAATAGGCCATTAATAAGCACTGGTAATTATCTGCATGTGTTTTCACCCAATAAAGTTTCATCTTTCTTTTAAGTCTAATATAAGTATTCAGAAATTATATCCTCTTTCTAGTTTAGTTGAGTAGTATGTTTGAGTGACATTTTCTTGCTGCAAAGCAAATGCTCTGAATTTGAGATTTTTCCATATTTTGTCATTAACCAGTTTGACTATTCCTAATTATGTTTTCCTTGCTGTTTGTGTATGTAATGTTGTGAACAAACACAAAGAAACCCCATGTAGTTTTGCATTCAGCTCACAGAGGTGTAATCTGTTCCCTTTGCTGGAGGAAATCCTCAGTGATGTGTTGCCAATATTTTAACAAGAGACTTTCACAAATCATTCTCCCCTTAAGCCTGTGTTAAATCTGTGTATCAGGAGTATGTGTACTCCAGAGAGGAATAGCAATAGACTCATTTGTTTCTGATTTAATGTGTAAATGCATTCTCATAAACATAACCAAGTAAGGTAGGATCTTACTTGGCAAACAGACCGGTATGAAGCTCCTGGAAATATCTAGACAATGTTCCTTAGCAAAAGCAAACTGATGAAAAATCTGTGTGCAGACAGGTTTACTAGGATAATGCGCTTTGAAACAGCATGTGAGCAATACTATAACTCACTGAGATATAATACATGGTGAAACATTTGTTTTCCTCACTATGGTATCTTCTATTTGGTAAACTCCTAAGAGTTCCCAAATTAAAAATGTTGCAGATACCAGTACACACACATACACACACAAAAACCCCCAAAACTTTGAAAATTTTTGAATATTCTGGAAAAAATTTCCTCCATTTCAAATTGCATTATGACACCCTTATAATACCATGTATTTATGCGTGTGCTTCAGTATTTCCAGGGCAATTACAAGGGCTTAGAATAGCACTATTATATGAGGATTACCCTTAAGAGTTTTCAGAGAATGGGGCTAATATAGTGCTGTACTCCTAAGGATCTTCACACAAACAAACAATATGGGGAGAATGCAGACACTCTGCATAGGTCTTCCTCTGACAGTGTCTGAGGAACTCTCAAGAGAGCCATAACCTTCAGATTACTGTAAATCTGAAAAAAAGAACCCTGTTGTTCTTTGCTGTTAAAGCTGTTTCACATTACATGGATAAATGAAATATTTATCAGATGAAACACAAAGGATACAAGAGAAGTAAGTGCGACATATCCTGTTCTAGTACTCATGCACCAGCATCAGTTTTGTATAATTTAAAATGGTGGCACACAGGCTTAATTTTTGTCTAAGGCCATGAAGCATACATCTCCTCAACTGCAGTTTTCTATTATTTTCATGAAATATTACATTAATTTTGCTTAACTTAGAAAAAAGAAGGTATTTAATAAAGCTATCCATACCCTAACCATGAATAGTTTCCAGAAATTTGACTTAAGCTTTATGCTTACTCTTTCTGATCAGGCGGTGCAAAAAAATTTCACAGAAATGGAATCACTGGTAAGTCTAGCCTGGAGAAAAGGAGACTTGGGGGAGACCTTATAACTCTCTACTGCTACCTGAAAGGAGATTGTAATGAGGTGGAAGTTGGTCTCTTCTCCCAGGCAATAAGTGACAGGACCTGAGGAAAGTTATCAAGTTATGTCATGGGAGGTTTTGATTGGATAATAGGAAAAATTCCATCACTGAAACTGTGGTCAGGCACTGGAATAGGCTTCTGAGAGAAGTGGTGGAATTGCTGTTCCTGGAAGTGTTCAAAAAGCATGTGGATGTGACAATTGGAGATATAGTTTAGAGGTGGACTTGGCAGTGCTGGGTTAATTCAGTTTTTGACCAATTGGATCAAAAGAGATCCAAGGCGTAGTGCAGGTAGGAGACACTCAAATGATGAAAAGGAGAGAGGATTACAAATAGTCAGTTACTTTTCCTGAATGTGCAAGAATAGTGACTGGAAAAACAAAAATGAAATACAAAGAATTGGGAGCAGACAAGAATTCCTTTGGGGAGGGATGCAAATAGTGTGAATATCTCTATATCTCTGTGTACTTAATTTATTACTGTTCATGTCTCTCGTCTTTGTCTCCTAAGCTGAATAACCTTAACATGGCAGCCTAGTTCTGGCCAGAAGGGGTTAATTTTTGCAGTAGCCAGGATGGGGCATGGCTAGGACCTGGAGGTTATTCCCCTTCTATGGGAGGCCTGAGATAAAACAGAGTTTTGCTGAATTGTGGCCCATAGCGAGAGACCTACACTGGAACGAGACAGCCCAGGTAGGATTTGTGTGATCCCAGAGAGGGATCGATGCTGGTGCAACTGAGTTTGTGACCCTAAAGGACAGCAGAGAATGGAAGAGCTGTTGCCCAAGGGATAGACCCATGTTTGAGAAGTCTATCAAAGACTATTCCCATGGGAAAAGGGACCCCACAGGAAACAGAGGTAGACTCAAAAGCCATTATCCCCTGTGACCCTGTGGTGAAGACCATGGAGAGGCAAGTATCCCCTTGTAGTCCATGGAAGACTTTACAGGATCTGAGTAACTCCAGCCTTATCCCAGGAGGGAGGTAGGCCCAGTCCTGAGGTCGACACAGAAGAGAGAAAGAGACAGAAAGAGAAACAGTTCCAGCTGCAACGAGTCGGAGTTGTCGTCCCAGAGATAACAGACAGGGACTTACAAAATGCTGCAAAATTGTTTAGAAGACCTGGGGCCTTAAAAGTGGATAACAAACTACTTCTCCTCCTGGACTGATACAAAGGGGGGAGGGGTATTTCTGTAAATGCATAGTGCTTTTGCTTAATTAGAGTTATTGTAGATGTAGTTGTCTAGTTTTTATTTTGATAGTAACAAATCCTAATATTACTTTTTCCCCAATCAGATCTCTTTGTCTGCATAAATATTCTCTAACCTTAGAGCAATTTGTGGGGGGTGTGATAAAAATTGTCCCTAGACAAACCCACAACAGTCTTATTTATTTGCAGTTTTTAGTAAATTGTTCTTACCTTAACCTGTGATCTTTACCTTTTGTGCCTCCAGTTCTTCTCTCCATCCCACCACAGGAGGAGTGGGAGGGGTGAGTAACCAAGTGGCGCCTGGTTTGTAGTGATTTAGTGCGAACACTAAACTGGGGAATACCATTCCTAAAGCATGACATGTAGTAACCTCATAGAACAGATCCACACATTCTGGATATCCTTACAAGGTGATATATCAGATAACATTTAGCCCCACTGAACTAAGTGAATATTTTGACGTGGAAGCCAATGAATTTAGCATTTCATTGGTCTCTTATCTTCTTTGAGATATATAACATTAGCCATTCTGGCTATATATTACAAAACCACACTGTTACTTAAGATCCGTCTAACTTTCATTCCTTCCTGCCAACTTAATACTGTGTGCAGTGGTGCATACTCATTTTCACTTAATGACCAGAAAACTGATTAGGATGCAAAGAAGGATAACAAAGTTGATTAAAGGCTTCCCAAAATTCACTTGCAGAGAAAAAAGCTTTAGAAACTACATATGTCTAACTTGGTTAAGATATAAAGAAAAAGTGATCTGATAATGTGAAGAATGGAAATGTTAACAGACTCTTACAGAAAGAATTAGAAGGAATGGTATGAAAATACCCACATGAAAACAATGTTTTGAACTTCACAGAATAAAATTCAGGCAGTGGATCTGATCAACAACAAGACTCTAAAAATTATATGAAACCTCAAATATTAATTCCCACTTCACCTTTTCATAATATTGTTCAAAGAAATAACAAGATGACATTGTTTAGTGTGAAGCTCAGAATGCTGAATTCTAATTTGAGCTTGGTTACTAACTCATAAGAAAAACTGAAGGGATTTTTTCCTTCAAGGCAAGAGTTCCTAGGTATAAAGTGGTGATAATAAAAGTCAACTTACTTTTAGGAATGTAGGGAAGAGAAAGTGGCTTTAAAATATGAAGTAAATTTATAAAAATGAAAATGGCAAGTGTATCAGGATTTTCTGACTGCCTAAAGCAGCAAATTGATTTCCTAAAGGCATCATAGAATACAGATATTGCAACAGAATGCTGAGGGTAAAAGAAAAGTTTTTGAAGTTTACTCTGGAACAGATTAGAGTTTAAATGTCACTTGGAAAAAAAAAGCATATAAGGAAGTTTTTAACATTGAACTATCTCAAGGCTCTATGAATGTCAAGCCTTTAAGATGTATATAAACAATATATTAATTACATGCAATAAAATACCTTTCTTCCATTCACAAGAAAGAAAATTATTTTTAAAAACTTATACTGGTCAGATTCTGTTTGATTATTTGTTGTTGTGCCTGCTTCAAGAGTTTTAAAGGATTAATTACTATTAACAAATATAGCATCTGTGAATCTCTGAATAATTGTCTTCTTTCTCCAGTGGTCCCAGGAATCAGGTTCATTATGTGTGCGTGTGCATACCCTTGTGAGAGGTACATAGACCATATACTGTATGGTCCAGCATCAGTTTTAAGAGAGGGAACATGTCTAGCAGTGAGTTAACCTGACTTTAAGCAAACCATCAAGTACAGCAGTGTGTGCTTGCAGCCCAGAAAGCCAATCGCATCCTGTCCTTCCACTCTTGCGAGACCCCACCTGCTGTGCTGCATCCAGCTCTGGTGTCTTCAGCACAAGAAGGGCATAGACCTGTTGGTGTGAGTCCGGAGGAGGCCCACCAGGAAGATTAGAGTGTTGGAGCACCTCTCAGAGGAAAGGATGAGAGAATTGGGATTGTTCAGCTTGAAAAGAAGGCTTGGGGGTGACCTAATTGTAGATTTCCAGTACCTGAAGGGAGCTTACAAAAGAGATGGAGAGAGACTTTTTGAAAGGGTGTTTGGGGACTGGAAAAGGGGGAATGGCTTCAAGCTGGAAGAGAGTAGGTTTAAATTAGTTACCAAGAAGAAATTCTTTACTATGATGGTGATGAGACATGGAACAGGTTGCCCAGAGAAGTTGTGGATGCTTCACTCCTGGAAGGGTTCAAGGCCAAGTTGGATCAGGCTTTGAGCAATCTGGTCTAGTGCATCTGTCCCTGCCCATGGCAAGGGGTTGGAACTAAATAATCTTTAAGGTCCCTTCCAGATCAGGCCATTCTATGATTCTGTGATTCTATGATTCTATGCTATTGGCAAATGTAGTGACAGGGGAACTTGTAGGGTCAACATTTATTTCCTCCTTCACTTCTGAATGAACTGTTTCAACAGATGTAGTTCTGTAAACAACACAACTTATTTAAACAAGAGGTTATTTATGAAATTAGGAATGTAAATAACTACATATTTGGGCTAGAATAAGTTGACTGCAAAATATGTTGACTGTCCTGATGCTAAAACCAGGGAAAACAATTTAAACTATTTAAAATCAGAATCATTATAAGCTTTATAGCCAATTAAAAATCCCTCATGACATGGAAATAGATTTTTAAAAGAAACTTGCATAATATTTCTTCCACAAGTATTTTTGTGAGCCTCTTCTGCATACACTTCTGTAAAGCCTATCAGAAAATTTATAAAATCTGAATAGAATAAAAAAAACCAAAACAAACAATCAATCAAACAACAAAAAAACCCAATAAAATGAACTGAAAACATTCTGTGCTTCAATTAAGAATTTTTTTCCTCTTAAGAATGAATAATGGTCAGTTAAAATTAGTTATCGGTTGAGATTACTGAAAGATAAAAAAATTGTATAAAAGGTTACCTAGAACCATTTAATTAGCTTTTCTCTCCTGCTGTGTATTACTGATTACATTTTTTGCATTTCATGCAGTCATCCCCAAATCAAGATTGCATCAAAGTCTATACTTATGTCTGACTAAAAATGTATGCATTTAACTAGACTTAAACAGTGTTTTTCCACTGTGTAATTACCCTCACTCTTTGATATTTGGGCCTTATGCCCTTAATGAATTTGCTTGTCTTCAGCTTCTGTTGATTTTTACTTGATGTTCCTTTCTCTTCTGAGCTAAAGAGACCTTTAAAATGAAAAAATTTTTAAAATTACTGGTTTTCTTCTAAGGAATACATAAACAAGAAACAAGTAATCTTAGTGTTCTTTTCATATATTGAATTGGCTTATTTTTTAGCTATACTTTTCTGAAAAAAAACCCACCTTCTCAGTTGTAAAGAGCAAAGTAAACTTGTTTTTCTTGCTCAGATGTGCTTCACCCCATATGCACAGTCAGTGTCCTAAATTTGGAAAAAAGTGCTTGCCAGAATTTGCAGCATAGTTTTCTGTAAGAAGAGTAAACATGACATCAGTTTTTACATTTTAACAACTCTAAAAAGGTGGTTATTAGAAGATTGAGCAATATTTCAGTTCTAAAAAAACGCACTATGAAATAAAATGTAAAATCCTGTTCCATATACCCAAATTCATACTCTATATTCACTCCATGTATAATAATAATAATAATGGCCAGTCTTCGCAAACGAAGAACCGGGGAAGGTCTTTACACCTTCCAGCCTGCGCATTGGAT